>VDFB02358134.1:204263806-204728179 GCA_007258455.2 Sequoia sempervirens
TGCCATGGATGAAATTATATGCATAAAATTCTAGTTTATGGTTTGCTTGAAATGCAATGAAAAAACTACTATGAAGGCATAAGACAGGGTTGTGTAACATATTGCCATTCCTTTATCTAATTTCTTTGGACACAAATGCTTTACACATTTGATTGCAATAGTAACGTGTCTATGAAAATGGGAAAATAGAGACCATAATTCAGTACTTTTTAGCATGCGTATATATGTATACTGATACATATAAGCTCAACCTGGCATTTATGAAAACAGTTGCTATGTATAGTGAAGGAGCTTATTAGTGTTACTATATGCGATTTCCATATAACAAAGTAAATTGGTGCACAGCTATAGTGGCACATCCAAAAAATACATGGACGCATGTATACGCAGTTGCATACAAGGATACGTAGAAGCTTAGATGAAAAGTTAATTATGGTTAATTATAAAACATCTTTGTACACCAAATCAATTAAACCAATCGTGGCCATTCATATGCAAAAAAAAAAAGGAACTTCTTGAAAAGGCTTTATAGACAACGAAGCAAATGCAACTGTAGACCGAAATTGCAAAATCTTTGGCAACATCTTCCTTTCTATTCCTTATGCTAAAAATATTCAATAGCCTATAGCTGTTCATATTAATTGTATCTCTTCATGTATGTTAAAGCCATCTGCTTATTCTATTGCTTTCGGTTTTATTTCATGGAAGCTGAAATGTCATAGTATATGTGGCACAAGAGCCAATAAGTCCATCTTACATTTTTCTCATGACAATTTAATTTGTCTCATTTGTCCCTGAACCATTAATCAAAGTCAATTAATGAACAAGTCAATTTTACAGTTAGCTTGTGCAAATTAAGCCAATTCTATCTTTTACTCATTAATGAAATTAACTAATTAGTTTAACAAGATAGCTTTCAGACAAGTTAGGTCAGTAATGAATAAAGCTATTTGACTAATGAGTCAATTGAGTTCAATAGTTAGTCATAGTAATAGCAAACAAATCCTTGTTTGATGATGTCATTGTTGAATTTGCTTGCGTGTCCCTATCTGCACTTTTGCTATAGCTTGAATCAATGATGCTTCATGGTTCAAGTATTAAGTGTAACTGGAAACCTTTCTTGACTTACATCCATTGATTTAAATCTGTTTCGAAACCATAATTGCAGTGGTTCTTTAAGCTCGATGCAAAACAGAAATATAGTTAAAATGCATTGCAAAAGCCTGTAGAGAACCATGTTTGCACTATTAGTGTCCATTACACCATCATTGTCATCCATTACAATTATAATTTTGGCAATTGTTTGCACAAATGTGTTTTCATGCATTGTGAAACCCAACTTGCTTTTTTGGGATATAATGAAGCAACATAGAAAAAAATAGCCATTTGTTGCCTTGAGTAGCTTGTTTCTTGGTGTTCATTCAACGAGCACAAGAGCTTCTACTCTGTCACTGTAAATGTCCCCTTTTTATTGATAAAAGCTATTAGTTTTCTAGCCTATGCCTTTGCTTAATTTTATTTGTATATGTCATTTTCTTCCAGATTCCCATTTAAAAAGGAAACTCCATATTCTACTACCAAAGAAAATGCATTAATGTCAAAGAAGTTTGAAATTGAAGATAACAACCCTAATAGAACTCACTTGGATAAACTGTTTTTCTATAGTGACAATTTTATTGGGTCCTAGTGTCAAGGCAAGAATACTTATGCATTTGGTTGAAATGCTTTTGTTAGTTCTTGCTAGTAGGCAGAAATACTTATGCATTTGCCTGGAATGCATTTAACTGGCAGCATGAACCAATCACATTTCGCCATTTAACATATTTCTTTTTTTTTTGTATAGTTTGAATTTGGAGAGCTATTTTATATATTGAAAAATTAGCATTTATCTATTTTTCTATTCGTCTGAATAGCTTTATAAATCATTTTCGTTTTAAACATTTGGGAAAATGCGAATGCAAAAATTGATTAAATAAATTTAAGCAAAGGCATAGTTTAAAAGGTGGTGGCTAGAGGTACATAGTCCATGAATGCAGATTAAATGCATTAAAATATCAGGAAATAGCGAGCGCATAAATTGATTAATAAAAATTAAGCAAAGGCATAGTTTGTCAAACTGGCAGGTAGATGTACGTGATGCATGAAAAAAAATTTAAATTCATTGAATGGTATTTGGCTCGAGGTAAAGGCAGTCGAGCCGCTTGGAGGCCACGCATGGCCAGGGTACTTTGGTCATTTAATATAGAGTTGAGTTACTTGGTATGCATTTCCATTACTTTGCATGTGTTGTTTTTTTGTGTTTTGTAAGCTCTTGTTATGAGGAAGAGTTTGTAGCCACTAAGCAGGAGATGTTACGGTTGCAAGCCCCACACCTAGAAACGAGTTACTTGACATGATAATTTGTTACTCTCCATAGTTCCTTTCTATTCAAGTGCATCGTGGGGCTGTGTTTCATAGTACTTTAGTTCACTATCACAATCACTTTCTGCTTAATGTGTTAGTGCATGTATGTATGTGAGCATGGTTCTATGTGCATGTGCATTTACCTATGTGCATATCTATGTAGACCTTTGTAGATGCATATATGCATGCATGCATCTGACTCTAGATATATCTATGCACATATGTGTTTATGCATATATGTATGTATGTATAGGTGCATTTATGTGTATACGCATGTGATCATATGGATGCATATATGCTTGTGTCCATAAATGCATTAATCTGTCTTTACATGTATGTATCTGTACATATATATACATATGTATACATATATGTGTGTGTCGATATGTCTTTTCTACAAAACAGTTTATAGTGACAGGGCAAAGGTTGTCATGATTCCAACAAAGGACACTTGCAAACAAGCTACTCCAGGCAATAAATAGTTTCTTTCATCAATTTTCTTTTATTTTAATGTCCATAGGTACATTGGGGTTCATAGTGCTCAGCCTATGTTATACTTCAGAAACTAGTCCCTTGGGCAAGCAATTGTCTTTTGTCCAATGTAGAATGTGACATCTTAACAATAACTTGGCACTTATGAGCTCTGTAAAGATTGCATATCTTCAATTACTGCAAACCTGTTCCATAGTGCAAGTTTTACAGCCACTGTTCTGTTAGCATGTCCCATAATAGGACCTTACAAACAATATGAGCACAATGTGTTAAAAGCACTTTACAAACTGTCAGGCTAATGCAATTTACAGATATAAGCTTAAACTCCACACTTGCTTTCATGTCTCTCATTGTCATTAAAGCATAAAGCAAAGAGGATTTTTTTCGCAACTTCTAATTTTTTTACTTTTACACGATAATTAACTTTATTAACTAATGAATCAAATTATCTTAATTAATTTATTTTCTTTTTCCTTTTGTCATTTCATATCTAATTAATTACATAACTGTTGAACAGTATTTATATACATAATAATTAAAACAAAGAAATAATTATAACTATCCTTGTGCACATTTGACCAATCAAACAAAGTCAATTAAAAGATCTAATTCCACTTATTAACTGATAGTATTGGCATACAATTTCCTTGAAAAGTCTTGAAAAGGAGGATTACTCAAACACCAATAAGGATTCTGATTTGTAACATTTCTATCCAAATCATCTTCATTGAATAAGATGTTGTGGCATACATTAATTGGATGTATCTCATCATCTTTCTTATCAGGATGCCAACAACCTTGGTTTGTATTTCTCCTTGGGTGTATCTAAATGCCATGAGTTATGAATTCTACTTGCATGTGGCTTCATTGCACAAGTAATAGTAAATGCTACATAATGGTACAAAATAAAATTATGCACATGGAAATGAAATGACCCCATTTAGTTAGAAAATCAATATTTACGTCCCTTTCACTATTAAGTGATAGCTAGTTTGGAATTAAACAATAGGTAGAAATTGTTTTTACCATAACTTAACAGTGCTAGCACAAGTCAGTGTTGTTTTTTTCTTTGGTATTGATTAGTTGTTGTGGCCTATTTACACTTTTTTAGGTGCTTAAGCAAATATGGGATCTATTCCATTGATTGCTCTTAAAGAGCTTATGCCACCATTGCAATAACAAAATTACCTTGGTGCATACATATGCAAAAAAATGTTCTATATTATAGGGTACACAAATAGCAACAAGTATTTCAAAATTAATAAAAAATGCAATTTTTATTTTAAGAAACAAAAGTTCTAATTTGGATTGTTTCTCATTTGAATGAATCCACATAAGAATTCTGTTTTCTTTTTATGAATAACATAGTATATGTCACTCACTGTACTCATTTGTCTAATTTGTCCTTGTGACAGGGTTCAATGCTTTCAACTGTATTTAAACAATCACGCACAAACTACACTAGGAAAAATTGCTTGTCCCTATCACACTGTGTACATGTGTACAAGTATACTTGATCATTCGATAGCAAACTACAAGGTCAGTTTTCCAATTTGTCTTTTTTCTCTTCTAGAAATGCAATTGAAATTCTTCAATATAATAACTGCATAAAGTTCTTTTCCATGTATTCATTTTGTCATCTTGTATTCCTCATTTCTTTGAACATAAATGATTTAGAGGACTGTTTCCATATATACAAATAGGAAAATGTATTATCCACAATTGCAATAGTAATTTGTCTTCGAGCAATAGAACAGGTTTTGCTTATGTGTTAGTATGTTATACTTCCTCTATACAATATCCATAGAATAGAATGAATTGCTAGCATATAATTTTTAAACCCTATTTACAGTTTCAAATAGCGTTTAGAGCCATAGGTCTTTGTTCTATGTCAACTGGTTTTTACCTATATGCATTTAAGGCAATTTTTTTCATAGGACTGTTTATAGCTATGGCAAGTTGCTATGCAGTTTGCAAGTTAACATATGTTTAATCTTCCTGTTTTACAAATAAAAGCCTACAAAGTTAATTTCAAAAGCTGACATGGTAGATGAGTACAATGAATGATGTACTACGTCCCTCATAGACATGATGCAATATTTTTCCATGGTGTTGCTTACATGCAAAATGACTTTAAGCATAGTTTTTTTTGCTCACATTGCCAATTTCACTATGTGCTTTAAACCTCTAAAGTAAAAGGAAACTGAGGAAAGAAGCTATTTATTTCCTCAAGTAACTCGTTTCTGGTTCTGGATACTATAACTATAACAAATTCTGCTTAATTGCAAAACTCTCCCAGAACAGAGACTTCTAGGATAGAAAAATAATATGCACAAAGTAATAGTGATGCTTAACAGCTGACTTAAGTCTATAGCTAATGGACAAAGTAGCCTGGTTATACATGTCCACCAAGCCATTCCAGCAGTTTTCCATCGACCCACATGCTATTTAATGCATTCGCTTTGCATATACGCACTGTGTGGCTGCACCTCTGAGTTTCAATCTCTTTTTAAAATTATTTAATCAATCTATGCCTTTACTTTTTCTCAATGGACCTATGCCTTTGCATGTCCCTCAAATTGTCTATACACAAATGATTTTAAAAGCTATTCCCACAAATAAGAAAAGCCATAGATCTTCTCTGATCAAACAATTCTTTTGCATTTCCCTGACTTTCTATAAATAGAAAAGATTTTTCAAACTATTCTCTAAGTGCCACTTGATTCATGTTTACTTGAATAGCTTTTAAAATCATTTGTTCTTTGAAAAAAATCAGTTGCTTAGAAGTACATAGCAACAAAGGAATCCAATAACACAAAACATTTAAATACCATAGACTGAGATTGACAATATGAGCAAAAAAGATTCTTGTCAACCAATTGTTGCATGTAGACAAAGCAACCTGAAAATATTGTTTTGTGTTTGTGGCACTAAAAGTATACATCATGCATTGTACTCATTTATCCACTTTGGCAATGTAACAGGAATAAGTACATACAATCCTGTTGGGGGACAATGGATAACAAGGTCAGGTTGAAGAATTAATATTATTTTCCCCTTGTGCTTCTATTAAATTGTTTGTTGTATGGTATGTTACGTAAGCTTTTGCTACTACTCAATCTGCATTTTCCAACATATATAGAGATTATTAACTTCCAAGATCCTCGACAACATGATTCATACTATCGAATGCTATTGAGTGAAAGCACATAGGCGACAATGTTAACAATTATAGATTTTGTAATCTAGATACTAGTGTTAAATGCTATTCATACCCAGCATTTGCTATACCCAAACACATTAGGTTACATGAAAAACAAAGAAAATGATAGACGTTGACACCTATGAATTAACAAATCACCCCCAAATATCAAACATTGACTATGTGCTTAAGAGCAAGGGACTTTGTAGATTGAGTACTTTTGCATACAATGTTGGTGATTGTTTGTTTGACTCATTACAGCTATTGCTTAACAATCGGTACACATCGATTCAATTACAAAATGGAGCTATAGATTACTTCTTGAATTTCCTTCAAAACAAGGACAAAGAAGCAATAAAATCATACAACTATGAACTAGACCCTGATACTCTGTATACATTGCACAAAGTACATGATCCACAAACATACTTCCACAGAATGCGATTATCTGCACAGCCAAAGGCAGATTGTGCAGAAAGTGGATTGTGGGATGACCTATTTTGCATTCACTAGATATCCAAATGGTTGAATATACAAATCTCCCTTTGGTCAAGCACAACAACAAGAAGGTACTTACAGTTCAGTGGCTCTGACTACATAAAATTAGTCTCTATACTATTTCATGACATGAATTCTTTAAGTGGACACTTTGAACCATTGTTAGAAATTGAAACACAAAACATAAGTTCAAAACAGCCGATGAGTTCACATGAAATAAAAAAACTGTGCCCAAAGTATCCTCAAATATCAAACATTGACAATGCCCTTAGAGCTGAAGGCCTTTGTAGATTACGCACATTTGCATACAGTGTTGGTGATTGTTTGTTTGATTTGCTTCAAGTTCTACTTAACAACCAGTACACCTCAACTCAATTACACAATGGAGCTATAGATTATTTCCTGACTTGCTCTCAAAAAAAGGACAAAGAAGCAATTAAATCATATAACAATGAACTAAATCCTGGTACTCTATATACACTACACAAAGTACATGATCAAGAAACATACTTCCACAAGATGCGATTGTCTGCAAGCTCATGCGAAGACCATGGAAAATGTGGATTGTGGGGTGACTTGTTTTGCATTCACTGGATATCCAAATGGTTAAAAATATAGATAAGCCTCTGGTCATTGACAACATCAAGAAAGTACTTAGATTTCAATGATTCTGGATATACAAAATTAGTCTTATACTGTTCCATGATACAAACCCTTTGGCTGGACATTTTGAGCCGCTTCTAAGTATCAAAGCACAAAATCTAACTCGCCTATGCTCAACAAGCATACTCCAACTTAAAAAGTTGATCAGAAATCGTCCACAATACAAAAATACTTACTTGACCAAGCCACGTGCTTTGCCTAAAAAAAAGGAAAATTTGATACCATTTGACATAGCAAACAATTTTAAACATAAATCAACAATAAGACTTAATCACCTGAAGAACTTGATTAGAAAAGAAAAACAAATAAAAAGTGTACCTAGCAGCCCAAAGAAAAAAAAAACAATGACACCAATAGAAATTTATAAAACAGCAATACAAGATACACCAAAACACTCATGTGCAATTTGCCAAGTGCTCTATTTTAACAAGGACATCAGGCTTTTCAAAGAAAAGAAAAAACAACTATACTGTGGGCTAGTACAATCAGATTCCTTACCATTCATAGATCTCATATGCAATGTATGCTACTTTGCATTGAAACAGTCCACTATTCCAAAGTATGCTACGCCATAGAAAATAAGAACTAATAGACCATTGTGCTATGTACAAAACTTAACACATCTAGAAGAACGACTTGTCTCACTTAGAATTGCATTTGCACAGATTTGGGAACTAGGGTTCAAAAGGTCTCAAATAGGCCTGACAGGTTGTATTATAAATGTCCCTGTTGACATGAACATTGTACAGAGAGCATTACCACAATCAATTAACAACACACAAACAATTGTTGTTTCATTGAAAAGATGCTTACAATACAAAAATGCATTTCAGAAAGGCATGGTGCGCCCAAATGTCATCATGCAAGCTTTGACTCAATTAACAAGGACACCATTATACAAAATGCATGAAGTCCACATAAACCAAGACTGGCAAGAAGTTCTCCAATGCACTAAAGAAAATGAAGCCAATAGTCCACAAAATACAAGTGAAACAGAATTAGACAGTGAAATGGAAAATGAAAACCCATCAGAAACATTGATACATGGATTCACTGAGTCTAGAAGTATCCATAACATGGAGGACAAGATTATTGAAATTGCACCTGCAGAGCACAAGTATCCAATTGGAATATTTAAGGACATTTATGCTGAAGAAATGAATTTCCCAACTTTATTCTTTGGCAAGTCATGTGATAATGACATTGTAAAAAACTTTACGTATCAAAAAATAGTACGCTGGGAGCTCTTACAGTCACAAAGACAATTTGCATATCATACAACAAACATTTTTTTCAAAGCTATAAAGGTTCTAATACAACAAGTACTATCCACAATGACAATAAGAATCTGCAAGGGCCAGTTAAAAGGGCGGAAGCTATTTGCGAAAGATGTTAAACACAAACCAAACCTAGAAAAAATTCTTAAATTAGCTATTGGATACGTTGATTTCAAAAGAATAAGAATCTCTCCAGACTATTCACAACAACTTAAGAAAAATGTATTTGCTATGATTCGACAACTAGGACCACCAACATTTTTCATCACTTTATCTAGTGCTGAGCAAAATTGGGATCCACTAATTCAAACATTACAAGAGCTGCACAATCTACACCAATTAGCACAAAACCGTCAAGAATCTAATCACCCAACACACATTGACAAATTTGAACTAATCAAGAAAGATCCTATCACTTGTGCACGTTACTATAAACATAGAATCAATGCAATTAAAAAATTGATACTTACAGATGACTCTTTCTTTGGAAATGTTATTGATTACTTTTCAGTCACTGAGTTCCAAAATCGAGGAAATGAACTTGATCATTTCCTCATATGGATTAAAAATGCACCAATCTACACAAAAAATAACAACACAGACGTCATAGCTTTTGTTGATAAGTATATTACCTGCGACACTCAAAATTTGGAACCTCCTTTGGCAATGCTACACAAACACCATCATACAAAGAAATGCAAGAGATCAAGAAAACAACTTTGTAGGTACAATTTTCCTTTCCCACCAATGCAAAAGTCAACTATACTTTTACCAATAGTCCAAAAGACTGAAGCGATAACTACAAATGCCACTTACATCTTTTCAAAACTCCAAAAAACAAAGTATGATGAAACATTCACTTTTCAAATGTTCTTAAAAGAATTAAACTTAAGTGACAATGAATACATTGAAGCTTTGAGCTCAACATTAAACAATCCCATGCTTTTCTTACAAAGAAAACCATCACAAATATGGAACAATAGTTTTTCAAGAAAAATTCTAGACCTTTGGAAGGCTAATACAGATGCACAATTTGTGCTAAATGCATATGCTACTGCTATGTACTATAGCTCATATATTGCAAAAGTAGACAAGTCAATGACATATGCATTCAAAAGAATACGTACAGACCACAAGCAAGACAATATTGATGCAATATGAATGGTGAGTAAACTTGGCAATGCCATGCTTAACTTGCAGCAAATGTCATCATAGCAAGCTGCACATATTGTTCTGTCATTGCCATTAAATTATAGTTCTAGAAAATGTATATTCATTGATACACGATCTGACAATGATCATACAATTATACTCAAATCTTTTAAACAATTGAGCAATGAGCCAGATGAATCACAAAACGTTCTTGCAAAATCTATTATAGACTACTATTTAAAATGCCCTGAAACAATGGTGGACATATGTCTTGCAGAATTTGTTTCAAGATACAACAAATACGGTGCTAAAATTGAACCAAAGGCCAAACCCAATGTTATACGGTTTATCAATTTCAACAAACACTTTGATTTAGAGAATCATTGTAGAGAGCAATTGGTTCTCTATGTTCCATTTACCATTAATGAAAATACACTAAAACAAAACTTTGATTGTTGGGAACATGCATACATGTACCATGGACAAACCATTCAAACAAATAGTGCAAAGTTCGTCCACAGCCCAAACTCCGCATGGGGTTACATTGAGAAAGCTATAAATGAACTTCAGTCTCTTGAAGATGAAAAGCTCATTGACCTGCCAATGCAAGCAAAGCTTTCCCAGAAAGAACTATATGACATTCAAACAGACCTTCCAAACATAGGCCATTCTAACCCAAATACCACATACTCCAATGGATTTCAAATTACAAAGATCCCACAGATTATAGATAGCAATGAATACTACAAGTTAAGACGAATGTTAAATAAAGAACAACAAGCAATTGTTAAGGATGTTCTCATAAAAAAGATGAAAAATCCACAAAATCCATTGCACTTGTTTTTGACTGGAGGAGTAGAACAGGTAAGACTTTTACAGCAAAAGCCATCTACCAAGCTCTCATTTGCATGTATAGCAATTCTGTTGACAATAATCCAGACAAACCTAAGGGCTTATTAACTGCATATACAGGTAAAGCAGCATATAACATAGGGGGATTCACATTACATTCAGCATTTCACATACCTTTTAATACATCAAAATTCCTGCCCCTGAACACTGAAGTACTTGACACTATGATCAATTGCGCATACTCCTTATAGACGAGATATCATTAGTTGGCTCAACATTTCTATGGTATATTGATAGAAGACTACGGGACATAATGCAAATGCCTACAACATACTTTGGGAACCTTGATACCATATTTTGTGGTGACCTTTACCAGGCACAACTTGTCCTTGACTCTGTGGTTTTTGATAATAGGCCTACTCCAATTGAATTAATGCCTTATAGTTTCTAGAAAGACCACATAAAATGCTATTCATTGATGACTACCATGAGACAAAAAGATGAAATATTTATTTCAATTCTTAATAGACTACAAGTAGGCATTCAGACAACTCATGACATAGACTATATCAACAAAATTTGCTTTTGTCTTGTACCATTAGATCCATTGCTTCCGTACCTTTTCTATAGGAGAGTAGACGTTCAAGCACATAACAAAAAAATGCTATCAATCATTCCTACCCAAATGGTTGTGCTAGATGCGATAGATGAAGTTAACGAGGACCTTAATGCAATACAAGTGTACAGTCACACAACGACACTTCCATCACAAATATGCTTAAAACCAAACATTCTTGTTGAACTTTATGCAGGCAATTACAATGTTCAAGATGGCCTCGTCAACGGATCAGATGGAATTTTTAAAGCATATACATCACAAAACAATATTGATATTGTTTGGATTAAATTTAATGACCCATCAATTGGACATCACCAGCGCACAAAACTAGCACATTGCTATTCTACTATCATTGACAAAGACTGGGTTCCTATACAACGCATTACTAGGCCAATCCAGAAAATAACAATAAACAAGAAAATTACAACTAGAAAACAATTCCCAGTACAAGTAGCATGTGCGCGAACCATACATCGAACCCAAGGATTAACAATGGAGTCCTTAGCTTTTGATCCCACAAGCATTAGACAACATGGAATAACGTATATAGCTCTGTCATGAACAAAATCAGTAGAATCATTGTTCCTGTTACAACCTTTAACTACAAAAAACTTCAAAATTATAGACAAAATACAACTAGAAATGTCTCATCTTCAAACATGTGCACAATGGCAACTTGATAATCTAGACACATGTTCAAAAAACAAATCACATTTTCTCCTATGTACATTGAACACTCGTAGCTTGAAAGAACATGTAGATGACATCGTCAATGACTGTGACATAATGCAATATGATATCTTATGTCTCCAGAAACACATATTCATCCCTTTGAGCTAAATACCTTGTTGTAGGATTTTGATAGCTTCTCTGTACATAACATACATGGCATAGCAACTTTCACCAGGAAACATTTGCTCTTGTCAAAAATAGTACAACATGAAACTTCAAATATTGAAGCTATCACATTAACAGTAATGCTATCTAACAATGAACTCAATGTTTGTAATATTTATGCAAAACCTGCAACTGCCATAGATGAAATAATTGCAATGTTGCAAATAATTATTGGGTTCACAAATTCAGAAAACATGTTGTACATTTTAGGTGATTTTAATGTTGACATGTCTTCAGAAAACAGAGGCAAAAAAATGCTTCACAGTTATATGCAACAGAACAACATACAATTTATGTTGAACCAACAACACAACATAGGCAATTCAGTCATTGACCACATTTGGTCCAACACGGCTACAAATATATGCTCTACCTATATATCAGAAGCATATTGGACTGATCACAATCCAATTTTCCTAAAATAACATCTTGCATAATAGACAAATTCAACTTTATAGAACTTATAGCCTTGTATCACCTTTATGCATTGCAATGTCTTTTCCAATACTATATCCATTATTTGCAGGAGATCTATGGATGAAACTAAAAGGCAAGCAAAGAAAATACAAACCACACAAGAAGAATCAGTACAACGGTAAAGTGCCCATAGTATTATTCCTTCATACTCATTCGCCCAAATCACAAATATTCAAATAACATTGTTCCAATGCTTTGCAGGACACCAAAAGATGTATCAAAAAGACAAGCCAAACAGGTGCAAGTTACACAAGAAGAATCAGCACAGTGGTAAAGTGCTTAGTTCTACAGTGTGCTACGAGCTGTCCAAGTTGCTAATATAAAATTAGCATTTTACTGACATTGTCCTTGTTCCTTGTAGGACAAGAGTCAAGAAACCTAGAATTGTTTCAATTGAACAGCTAAACGCAAGAAGAGCTGGAGACACCTTCCAGGGTGATGTCCTTGTTGTCTATAAAGCAACATTGGATAAGGCCAACAAAACATGAGAAATGCTACGTGCTGATTTGACAGATCACAAAGCAGAAATGACAATCACGTTAAATATTAGTGGAGACCTTGTCTATCAACATGAGCCTAAAATAGTCCCAGGATCAGCTATTTCAATATCAGATTTCCAAGTTGCACCTAGGACAGATTATGACAGAGGTGACTGTGATTGCATTTTGATTTTAACAGCCATAAGCAGCACTGAAAACATCCCCCGCCTCTATCAAGAGTACAAATTCATCCCAAGTACAACTATCAGCCAATTGCTAACAACTGTAAATGAGTACCCAGCTGGCACCATAGCTACACTGGTAGTTGGTGCCAAGAAAATGGGCACTCAATTTGCAATTGACATCAAAGATGGCCACATTGACATAGACAGGGCACAGGTATTTTCAGTCTACAGAACTTTTACCTCTTCTGTCAGTTTCAAGCTTTAAATGTTCTGCAATCGTCTCTATAACAATTTATGGAACAAAATCTAATTGTCTCATTGAATTGCAGTTGCTATTACAGTCAACCTATGAGCAACAATACTTTGCACTCGAAGACCAATTGCATACAAATAAAACACCTGCAATGATTTTCAAAAATGTTGTAAGAAAAACAGATCAAAGGAACACGTTTCACACATGTAAATCAACATTCATCTGTGCCTTGAATGACAAAAGAAGCTTGGAAAAACTCAATAGCCTACTACATTCAACTTTCAAGGTAACAACATTCTTTTTTTAAAAATCTAGTTCATTCAAACTTGTTTTTTGTCTCCTCTAACAATTTTGAACCATATTCTATAGGTTTCTGGTATTCTAAAAGCAGAAAATGCGTTTTCCAATCCATTCCATGCATGTTGCCCAAAATGCAAATTCAAATTTACTGCTTATGGCACACTCAAAGAAAAAACTGCTCACTGCAAACAGTGCAACTAGCAAGTCAATTATACATTCTGTTTACAACTTAAAACCACCATAACAACTTATGACAATCAAACAATTCAGTCTTCAATTGACCAGGCCACCATGCATTGTCTATTGCCCACACTGCAAAGGCTCAGCTATGAAGACTACATTAAGGACAAGTCAGCAGTGATATTCATCCTATAGGACTTCAGTGCTGAAGGACATTTTAGCCTTGACCAAAACAATGCCATTGTTGAAGCCATTTGCATTAACAAATAGACAAGAAACATCACCAGAAGGTAATAAAGTTATTCATATGTAAATTTTTTTTCTTTTCAACCAGTACCTCAAATCACTATTCATACAAACTATGTTTCTAATACATAGGATTTTGTTGGCTTTACAGGAAACTAGGAATAGAGGAGCAGAGATTTACATTGTTCAGACTTTTACTTTTTCTCCTTTCTATGCTCCAAGACATTTCACTGGTTCTCACATGTTACAGACATCTTTCGTTTTATAAAACTTTATTGCTATTATACATTTAGACACTTCTATAGGTTACTATGTTAAAGTATTCTAGAATATGGACATCTGAAACTCTAATTTTGTTTTTGCACCTATGAAGACAATGGTTCTCTATGTACATCTGACATATATGTTCAATAATTATTATCCCCCTATGTATAATGCCATTCAAACTATATAGCTTAAATGTTCGCTTTTGCATTCTGTCATTCCTAGCTTTTCCAAGATTTGCTTTATGATTCTTACGCTTTCAAGAATTTATGGTAACCAATTAGAAGTTATTATGGTTATACACTCTAGACCCATTAACAAGTTACTTGAGACAGTAAATGGTTATTTTCCTTTGGTTGTTTTCCATTTTTTACTGTTATTGCAACCAAGTCTCGCCCCTGCTTCTATGCATTTGTTGCATATATGCATTTTCACATGTATATATGCTTCTATGTCCATATGCACATACGCACATATTCGTGTGTCCATGTATTCATTTAAGCTTCTACGTATTCCTCTATGCAACTGCATATACATGCGTCCATGTATTTATGGACCTGTCACTCTAGCCTTGTACCAATTTATTATGTTATATGGATAACACATATAGTAACACTAATTAACACTAATTAACTGTTTCACTGTACATAGTAACTGTTTTCATGAATGCCAGATAAGCTTATGTGTATCGGGATACATATATACTGACACACAAAACTACTGATTTACGATCTCTATTGTCCCATTTTTGTAGACATGTTACTATTGCAATCAAGTGTGTAAAGCATTGATGTTCAAAGAAATTAGATACAGGAATGGCAATATGTTACTCAACCTTCTCTTATGCCTTTATAGCAGTTTTTTCATTGCATTTCAAGAAAACCAGAAACTAGAATTTTATTCATATTATTTCCATCTATGGCATTTATAGCTTTTCCAATAATTATTACAAGCATGGAGTTCAATGTTGAATAGTTCTATTGTTCGTGTGATGCCTACAACATTGTACCCTGGCCAAAGTACCTTGGACACGCGTGGCCTCCAATCGATTTCACTGCCTTCACCTCAAGCCAGATGCCATTCAATGCATTTAATTTTAATTCATGTATCACGTATGTCTACCCACCAGTTTGATAAACTATGCCTTTGCTTAATTTTAATTGATCAATTTATGTGCTTGCAGTTCCCTGATATTTTAATGCATTTAATCTGCATTCATGGACTACGTACCTCTACCCGCTACCTTTTGAAACTACGCCTTTGCTTAAATTTATTTAATCAATTTCTTTGACCACATTTCTTTGACAAGTTTATTTGAACAATTTGCTTCCCCTCTATGCGTTTCCATAACCACAACAGGTCACAACATTCCTTTATCTTGTATGCTTTCATCATAGCATGAAAGCTCAAAGCAATTGCAGATTCTAGGTTTTCATAACCCAGGTTTACAGAACACAAAAACAACACACACAAAGTAATAAAGATGCATACCAAGTAGCTTAACTCTATATTAATTGGCCAAAGTACCTTGTCCTTGCATGTTCACCAAGCAACACCAGTGCGTTCACCTCCAGCCAGATGTCATTTAATGCATTTACTTTGCATTCATGCATTGTGCTTACATTTTCCTCATATTTTAATGCATTTAATCTGCATTCATGGATTGCGTACCTCTAGCCACCAACTTTTAAACTATGCCTTTGCTTAAATTTTTTTAATCAATTTATGCGTTTGCATTTTCCCAAATTTTTAAAATGAAAATGATTTATAAAGCTACTCGGATGAATAGAAAAATAGATAAATGCTAATTTTCCAATATATAGAATAGCTCTCCAAATGCAAACTGTACCAAAAAAAAAACTAATATGTTCAATGGCAAAATGTGATTGGCCAATGCTGCCGGTTAAAAGCATTCTGGGCAAATGCATAGGCAAATTTAGAATACATTCACAGGAGAGAGCTTTTGATTCTAAATCCATATGTATACTTTGATTCAAACTAGTGGATGAAGGTACATAATGCACTGATGCAAGCTCAATGCATTCAATGGCATCTGGCTAAAGGGAACGTTGTTTGCATTGCTAGTTACTCTTTGAATATATAACAAGGTTCAAGGAAAAAACTCTCATTACCACACATGTTGACATAATTTTCGTTCCAAACCTCTCTTTATAAGACCGCTTTGCAGTAATAAAAAAAAAAAAAACTTTACAAGCCTCACATGCAACCATGCATCTTGCTTACAGTTACACTTCTACATGCATCCATGTCTACTGCAATACATCTATCTATGTGCACATGTAGCCATGGATATAAGTATCTATGCAGCTTCATATGCAATCCATGGATATTTCCATACATGTATATTTAAGCATTTATGTATCCTGCTATGCATCTATCTATCTGTCCATGCAACTACGTTTCTATGGATTCTTCTACCTGTAGATGCATCCACGCATATATGTATGTGTTTACTACTTTCCAGATTAAAAAAAAAACAACTTTGGAAACATCAACGTCCAGAATTAAATACCAATATGCACAGAGTCATCATATTACTCTAACTAGATGACTGTGAACTACATGTTACCTATGCAATCTAAATTCTAGAGATACATACCATCCTTATGCACCTATGCACAAATACATACTGTCTAACATATATACATAATTACATGTACACATATACACATGCAAGCCTGTATACATGGATGCATACAAAGACTATGTTTCGTGGGATTATTAAAGAGTTCAATTGCTTTTTATATGGTTCCACACTTTTCATTTGTGCCTATGAGGACAATAATTACAGTATCCAGAACCAAAAACTAGTTACTTGAGGCAATAAATACTTTCTTTCCTCAGTTTTCTTTTACTTTAGAGGTTTAAAGCACACAGTCAGATTAGCAATCTAAGCAAATATACTTTCTTTGCTTAGTTTTCTTTTGCTTGCTCATTCCTTCCAAAGCTCTCTTTATAGCACAATTGTGCATTGCCTCCAAGACTCACATGAATCCTTGGTATTTCAAGAAAAGATTCAATTGGATAATACTAAAAATGATCTAAACTATGATTTTATAATCAACGTATCCAAATGCACTACAACAATTCGAAACCCAACTTCATTTAACATGTACAATGACAATAAATAGAACGAAACATGCATTTGCTTCAAAGTTTTTAAAGCAATTTCAAGAGATTGTCTAGCCATCGTCCAAAATATAGTTTTCTATTAGCATAGACCTTCAACCTTCTTTAGGTCTGACTGCTACTTTGTTAATTCATTCTCATTGAAAAGTCAAAATGTGAAATGTTCCCAAGGATAATTATACTTTTTTATCTCTTTTAATTGTTATATATTCAAAGACTAATTAGCAATTGAAACAGCCTCCCCTCTAGTCAGATGCAATTCAATGCATTAATTTTGTATCAATGAACTATGTACTTTTAGCGATTACTTTTAATCGAAGTATGCATATGGATTCAGAATCAAACTCTCAAAATAAATGCATATATAAATGTGTCTTTTTCTTCATTTCATAATGTATCTATGTATCCATGGGTGCAATTATGCATATATTGATTTGTGCATATATCTTGTTATCTCTTTATGCATCTATCTATATATGTATAGCTGTATCTAGGGGTACATGTATACCTTCATTTATGTGTATATGCGCCTATGAATTGCACACACACATCCATGTATATATGCATCTATCAATAACTTGCATGGATACATGTATATATGCATCTATGGACTCATACACCCATGTATCTATGATAGCTCATTGGTTCCAAAGCTCTCTTTATAGGACAACTGTGCATTGCCTGCAAGACTCAGATGAATCCTTTGTATTTCAAGAAGAGATTTGAATGGATAACACTTAAAATGATCTAAACTATGATTTTATAGTCAAAGTATACAAATATATAAATGTGTCTTTTCTTCTATTTCATTATGTATCTATGTATCCATAGATGCAGCCATGCATATAACGATTTATGCATATCTTGCCATCTCTACATGCATCTGTCTATATATGTACAACTGTATCTATAGGTGCATGTATACATTGATTTATGCATATATGCACCTATGAATTGCATACACACATCCACCTATAGATGTGTCTATTGATATTTTGCATAGATATATGTATATTTAGCTGTTTCTATTTATCTGAATAGCTTTATCAATTATTGTTGTTATTGAAAATCAGTGAAATGTGATTGCATAGATACATGTATATGAATACATCCTTCCATGTAACATACACATTTGTACCTTTATCCAAATATGCATACATCCATGTATACATGTGTTCATATGTCCATCTCTCCATGTAGTTCTGTTTTTAGTGTATACATGTTTCTGTTGATGCATCCATGCATATACCTCTGGTTAGCTTTACGTATTTATCTCTCCATGTATTTAATGTTCTCCACTCCATCAGCATTCACATGTTCTCTATTTTTATGTTCTCCAAAATTTATATTTTTCATAGTGTATGCATTAGAACTTCCACTTTGTCTTCTGTTTTGACTTTTCTATCCATAAATATCATTATATTTTTATATCCACTCTTCTATTGTTGCATTTCGAGGAAGCTCAAGGATCTCACTACCTTGTTCACTATGAAGGAGAGTGAGAAATGCAACATAGGTCTCTTTCCTGTGTTTATATTGACGGACTCAGCCCTATGATGATTTTTAAAAGCATAACCCATACCAAACTACACATTCTTCCACCCATTGTTACAAAAAATAATTTCATACCCTATTGATTCCATTTATTTCCATTTCCACCCTCACACATCCTTTCTTCTCAAATCAAATACATTTCAAAATCCAATTATTTGCTGCTGTTGCCTCATACCAATGTGTTGCGTTCCTTTTTTCACTAAACCCAACACTCTCATTGAAATTTTCATTTCTTCCATTTAATTGTAAGCATACAACTTGCAAACGATAAATTCATACCAATTACATTCACATTCATTCTCATATCCACCATCCCATATCCTTGTCTCCCATGTCAAATACTTTTCATAACTTATTCATACACCTTATTTGCATCTCACCCTTTTCTCAATTCACTCCCTTTATTCCACTCGCATAACTCATTCTTCTTTCTAACATTCACATATCTTTATCTATCTACACCTCAAATATACCTTCATCCATCACAACAAAATTCACACCATACCAAACAAAGAAAAAGATGAAGAAAATATCAAGGTTATGCAAATAAACACTGAGGGCTTCAAAAATAACACTCGTAACATATAGTTCTATTCAAGAGTCATTTTCATAATTCCTTTTGTAAACCTTGGTTATTACAGATCCCTAAAAGCACATATGACAGTTTCTTCAAGCCTATAATGTGTAATCAGATTTAACAAATATTGCTTTTCACTTTTTAGTCTCTCTGATACAAGAAATCCAAGTAGGGTTTCACAGTGCTTTAAGGCAATTGTATACTTTCATTATAAATTCATATTTTTAACTACTTTTAGTATTGTTTATTCAAGGTTTTTTGTTCAAATGCAAAGGCTTCATCTGCGTTTGATAGGAATTATTGTTTATAGGATGTTGTGACATACATTAATTGGATGTATCTCATCATCTTTCTTATCAGGATGCTAACAACCTTTTTTTGTATCTGTTCTTCAATGTATCTAGATACTATGAACTATGAATTCTATAAATTGATTGTTCTAGATTTGTCATTATCTTATCAACTTGCACATCACACACTTTTTGCTGAATGAATAGATGAGTCATTTGCTATCACCAAATGAATCATACTAGTGCATATCAAAGGTACCTACACTACACAGTTCAATGGACACTACATGAAATGTAGAACAACATTGACAGCCTAGGAATTATATTCTTATCATGGAACCAAATGAAGTATACATTATTTACATCATTGATTTTTTGACTATGTAGAATTGGAGAGGTTTGGTTTTGGAAAAATCATTTTTGTGTTAAATTTTGTTTCATTATACTCTTCAAGTTGATAGTATATGCAACATGGTTTAACACTAAAAATGCTTTCACTGAAATAAAAGTTGTCCAATGCAAGTATCTATATCGCTTGGTTGTACGAGCCATAGTATGCACTACACAATCATAGCAATCACAACTCATAGTATTCATATACACCCATGCACAAATACATGGTATTCAACACATTAACACGTACATGGTCTTCTAGGCCTTCTTTGTTACTTGCCTTTGATTAATAGTTCAAATGCACACAAAGCTAATTGCAATCATTTCTTTATTTGAATTGCTAGGTACTTAAAGGCTAACTAGCAATTGCCTAATTATTTAGATATGGGACAATACAAAGATGTATAAGAAAATATGAACTTGCCTGAATGATCATGAATGGTAAAGCTATTTCATAAAATTCTACATATACTGTGACATTTAAGCTTCAAAACTCTCAGGTAACATGTAAAGCCTTGAGAAAAATTGATGTGCTAACTGAATCGGGTCATTTTACTTCAATTATTTAGCACTTATTCTTAACTGTTTAAACACAATATGACTGGATGACTAGCTGGCACCATCCACATAAAAGAATTTAAAGCAAATGCAACAGTAATCTGTTATATACACACATATATACATGCCAACATGGATACATGCATTCATATATACATAATTGCATGCATACATATATTCATGCAAACCCGTATGCATGGATGCATACAAAGACTATGTTTCATGGGATTATTGAAGAGTTCACTTGCTTTCTATATGTTTCCATATTTTCCATGTGTACCTATGATGACAATAACCACAGTATTTAACAATATTCCTCTATCCTTGATAACAACTCATTAGTTCCAAAGCTCTCTCTATAGGACAGTTGTACATTGCCTACAAGACTCAGATGCATCCTTCGTATTTCAAGGAAAGATTTGAATCAATAACACTTAAAATGATCTAAACTATTACTTTACAATCAAACTATCCAAATGCATTGCAACAATGCCAAACCCAAGTTCCCTTTAACGTGTACAATGAAAGTAAATAGAAGGGAAAATGCATTTGCTTTAAAGTTTATACAGGAATTTCAACAGGTTGCACATGCATTTATAGATTGTGCTTTCTGTACCAAATTACATGGGCACATCTATACATTTTTCCATGCACAGATGTTCACATGGATCCATATATTTATGCATTCCTTTGATATATGCTTTGCTGGTATATAATTTGTTTTCCCTGTTTTCCTTTCACTTCCTACTTTAAATGCTACTTGAGCATCGCTATGCTTTCACAGATTTGTATTTCTACTTCAGTTTACTGTTTTCCATTCAAATTTCTTGTTCACATGTCATGTATGCTTTACACTCTTTGCATTTTGTGCACATGCATACATCTATACATGCATACCTCAAGCATTATTACAAATGTCTAGGATTATTTGTATTCAATACTTCAAACAAAATAATAATACATTTTTGCTTCATTGATAAGGTCATAAAGGAAATTAGTTACTGCAAATGTCGAAATGCACCCATGTCAAAGGTGCTAATGTTCATTGGTGTTTCTCTTTTCACTCTTGCATCCTTAAATATCATTATATTTTTATATCTATTCATCTCTTGTCACATTTCGAGGAAGCTCAAGGATCTTGGAACTTTGTTTAGTCCAAAGGAGAGTGAGAAATGAGACACTGGTATTTCTTTTGTATTTGTATTGAGACATTCAGCCCTATGATGATTTTATAAAGCATAACCAATAACAAAATACACATTCTTCCACCCTTGCTTGGAACAAAAGTTCACTTCATACCCTATCGAATCCACTCATTTCCATTTCCACCCGTGCACATCATTTCTTCTCAAATCAAATACATTTCAAAATACATTTATTCGCTTCTCTTGCATCACATCAATGTCTTGCATTCCTTTTTTTTCTTCAATCCAACTCACTCATTCAATTTTCCTATATCTTGCATTTAATTTTAAGCGTATAACTTGAAGATGATAAATTCATATAATTTACATGCCATTCATTCTCACATCCAATTTCACATATCATTCCTTCCCATATCTAATACTTTCCATATGGCATTCATATACCTTACTTGCATTACATCATTCTCTCAATTCCTTCTCTTTGTTGCACTTACATCACTCATACTTCTTTACCACCCTTACATATCTTTATCTATCTATAGCTCAAATATACCTTCATCCATTACAACAAAATTCACACCATACCAAAGAAAAAATTGAAAAAAATATCAAGGTTATGCAATTAAACACTGAGGGCTTTCAAAATAACTATGACAACATAGAAGTGTATTCAGGACTTCCTTTGAAAATGTTTTATACTATAACATGTTTATTGCAGATAACTAAGAGCACATATCACAATTTCTTGGAGGCTAAAATGTATAGTCATTTTTCATAAATATTTACATATATCCATGCATTCAAGTGCATAGTTGGATATCCTTAATACACTTGGTCAAAAAACAATAATGTATGATTCTTTTGTTTCGATCATAAATGTTCTTTTCATATCTATCAAATGCAAATTGTTTCAGACATTTTTCTACCTTTCTGCACATAGGCATACATACATTCTTGTTTACTAATGTATTGCTCATTTGTTTCAATCTGTAATGTTTTTCTACTTCTTGTACAAGCTGTAACTTGTTTCTAACATTTCTAACTTTATGGACACAGGCATATATAGATTCTTCTTAACATACCAAGTTAAATGGACACATGTACACATTCGTGCATGCATATGTCTTTACATGGATCCATATTTTAATGCTTTTCTTCCATATATGCATTCGTACTAACTAGTTTATTTATCTTGTTTTCTTTTATTTAATACTACAAATGCAATTTCAGTCTCATCACGCTTTCAGGCTTGCTCTGGTGCCGACGATGGTTTTCACTATTTTGTGCATTTTGTGCACATCGCTAAATGTCTCAATGCCTCCATGTACACTTTATGCTTCAAGCATTGTTACAAACATTATAAGAATATTTTACTATACATTATTATAATAATTTAATGTTTATACGCAAAGTGCTACAAACATGTTCATTATTTTATTGTACTTGCATTTTATTTTACCTAATAAAATTCTTTATATCTTTTCAATTTTTTTTTTTTTTAAAATATATACACAAAAAAAAATTCATTCGTAATTCATTACCAACATTCAAATCTAATTTATAACAAAATCAATACCTTTCTACAGTTTCATCTAAGAATTTATGTAAAAAAATTTACACTTATTACATTTTCATAAGTTAAACTATTACATTTTATGTTATACTTACACAAATTTAATCTTAGGTAGTAAGCTCCTTTATTATAATTTTGCAAATTACTTATTGTTTATTATATAAACACAAATTTTTACTCATATTACATAAACATTATTAAAATATTATTTATAATAAAATCAATAGTTGTCTAGTCACTCATCTAACAATTTACTGTAATATAATTACATTGTTCTATACACAAAAATATCTTATCATATTACATACACAGGATTTAGATCTTACTTATAATAAAATCAATAGCTTTATATAATACTAATCTTCACACTACATTTAAAAAAAAACATTCCTTAATCTTACAAAAGTTTATACTCAAATGAGCTACCCCTATCAATCTTCCACCTAACACTACTATTCGTATTAGCACTTGCATATTCTAATATGATAAACTAAAATAACTCAATTACAAATATCTGTACACCAAAACTTTGTTCCATTTAAAATGACTAATGATTTTTTCAATCAACAGGTTCTCTAAATAAAAAAACATTGCACTCGTGGATACATGTATGCGTATATCTCTTATGCATATATACGTGTTGCCATTTCACATGTCCCTATGGATCACGTTCCCCATGCATCCTACAAAAATTAAATACATTTATATTCCTATTTGTTGTCTCTAAACTTTTCCTAACTCCTACCTACATGCCTTTTACCTCTCGGCAGGAACTCGATGCTCGCGTCACTTGTTTTAATACGATTTCGTATTTAGAAAAGTGAAAATATTTTTTTTAACTCGGTACTTTTACTGTCTTAGAGGGTGATCCCATAATAGTGGTTTACAATTTTTGGCCAAACTGGACACTGAAATTATTATTTTTAACTAAATCTTCACATTCGGGCACCTATAGCGGCTAAACCGTGAGGAATTTGAAGATGGTGCAAACTAGAGTCTCATCAAATTTTGTTTGTAGATTCTAAAAAAAAAATTCAAAAATTTTGGAGTCAAATTGCACTTCTTTTTCCATCTCCCATGAAAATTGATTTTTTTCAGAAAACAACATTTTTAAAAAGTGACGCACACCGTATAACGCATTACCTTTTTTCCATGAAGGATAAAATTCTAATTCTTTCAAATTTAGATTTGTAACTCTAATATATAGTGCTTCCACTTGGTTAGATAGTTTTTTATTGAATTTCTTTTCCTTAATCTAGTTTCAAAGTCAAATGAATTACAATTCAAACACAGCGCGACCGTATAACGCGTAACTTTTTTTGTATATGTCAAAATTTAATTTTACTTTTTTTGTTGGATCAAGGACTTCAATATCTGGTGCACTCATATTTTTCAATTTTTTTTTTTATAATATTCTGTTTTTCCACATGTGAAGAACAAAGAAAGTCATTTTCGATGAAAAACCTGTGTTTAATAAAACTTAAAAAACAAATACATAACAAAACCAAAACATATTAAAATTATATTCATTGGATAGCTTGTTCTAAGGAATACCATAATCATTTGAAATAAATTTTAAATGAATTCATTTGGTCCCCCAAAAGCTAAATCAAAAGTGATTTTTTATCAGCATTTTGATAGGTGTAAAGGAGACGCATTTATAGGTATGGTTTAAAACTAGCAAGGTTCTATCCAAGGGGGTTTGATCTAAGGTGATTTGATCAAACCCTCTTCAATTGGAATCATTAAAATGGAACTTTTTAAGGCTTAAATCATTATATTTTCCAAAAATATGTGATTTCAGCTAAAATATGTTCCTCTCAGGAATTGTAAACCACTATTATGACAGCACCCTAGACTATTGTGACATTACGTAGGCTTGTTAATAGCAATTGCACCTAAAGTTTGTCATCGTAAAAATAAGTGAGAAAGCTAAGCAAATTATTTTACAGTCTTCACATACAATGTACAAAATAGTTTAAATCCAGTCCAATAATGAATCTTCACCTTTATTGAATGACATGAAATATTAAATTAATAATCTAATCTTCTGGCTCTTTGTCCTATGGTGTGGTCTTGGAAAGCTACACTTCTTGGCCTCTCTTCGCAACATAATGTGGTGACTCAAACCTTTAGACACATTGTCTTACATCTGGAAAATTCATTGTTTTGCGACCTTCTCTCTTACGTTCTATACCCTTCAATTGGAAAGCTTGATGATTTGCACAAGCCTCTCTCCTCATCTCACCCTCTTGCACTTCGTTACCCACATCAATTAGGATCTCAAGTCCTTGTTGAGTGTTCTCCAATTGTAGTTCAATATGTTTGAGGAAAAAACTGTTGGTCTTAGATGCAGCTCGAGGGCCCTTGCTAGAGCTGGAGATTAACATCCTTCTTGCAAGTGTTGGTGGCAGTGGCTACTGTGGTGAGTGGTACTGGAGTAGGTGTTGTCCTCATCCTTGTTTTCCACATCCTTTGCTTTGACAGAGATTGGAAATTCTAACAATGTTGCTCTGAAGATTCAACTATTGTGCACTTTCTTGGAGGTGGTGAATTGGGTTGGTCATAGTTTGTTATGAGATTTGTTTTCAGCTGATGATTTTCCTTCAAGCTTCTGTTGATTGAAGGCTGCTGTTTTGTTTTTCTATTGAGGTTGATCGCTGAAAATGCACATGAAATCTATCACAACTGCAAATTAAAAAGTGAGCTGCTAAGTATACAGGCTATGCAAGTTATGCACTATGGCAAAGTCTTTTTGCTTGTATATGGGCTGTTTGTTTTCATGCTGGTTTCTTCTTGGTTTGGGTTTTGTTGTGTTGTTGGTTAATAGGAGGTATTTTTTGCTGGAGGTACCTTCCGAGCAAACTCCTATTTCTTTGTATTTTTTACTTGTATTTTTTCTTTGTTAATAAAAGTTTTTATTCCAATTAAAAAAAGAAAATTGTAGTTAAAAACAAAAAATCTTTAACTTTTTTTTCATAAAATATTATTTTTTAGTTCATTAAAAATAAACTTTTTTTGAGAGAGCTTTGGAGTTTGAATTGATGATTTTGAAAAGATTCCTCTTATGATGAAAAAATATGGAAAATAGGCTGATGTAAAATCTCCATCCAAATATTAAATTTAAGAATGAATCTTCACTTGTGAGGTTTGACTATTTAAGCATTTTTATTGAGAAACTTGAAATAAAATTTTAAGTTTGGAATGGTCAGGTCTTATGGATAAGAGACATTAGCTTCTTTACACATCATAAATCACATAAAATATAAATATTTTATAGTTCATTAAAGATAAAATTTAAGGGCTTTAGAAAAGTTGTGTGAATTTAAATTGTTGTTTATGGAAAGATTCTTATGGTGGAAAATAATGGAAAATGTAGTGTGACCATTCAAATATTAAATTTAAGAATGAATCTACATCTTTGATGTTTGATTATTTAAATTTAGAATGGGTAACTCTTATGAGTAAGAGACATTAACCTTTTTACACTTCATAAATCACTTAAAATATTATTTTTTTAAATTGACTAAAAATAAAATTTAGGGGATTTTAAAATAATTGTGTCAATTTGAATTAATTTTTTTGGAAAGATTCCTCTTACTATGAAAATTGTAGAAAATGGAGTGTGGCCTAAAATCTTCATTCAAATATTAAATTTAAGAATCAATCATCACTTTTGAGGGTTTGATTATTTAAGCTTTTTTAATGAGAAAAGTGAAATGAATATTAAGTTTAGAATGGTTAGGTCTTTTGGGTAGGAGACATTAAACTTTTTACACATCACAAATCACATAAAATATAAATATTTTATACTTCATTAAAAATAAAATATAAGAACTTTTAAAAAAGTTGTGCAAATTTGAATATTTGTTTATGGAAATATTCTTCTTATGGTGGAAAATTATGGAAAATGGAGTATGACCTAAAATCTCCATTTAGATATTAGATTTAAGCATGAATCCACACCTTTTACATTTGATTAATTAAACTTCTTTATTGAATGGCATGAAATAAATAATATATTTAAAATGGGTAGGTCATACAAGTAGGATACATTAACCTTTTTACACCTCATAAGTCACATAAAATATTAAGTTTAGAATAGTCAAGTCTTATGAATTGGAGACATTTACTTCTTTACACATCATAAATCACATAAAATATAAATATTTTATAATTCATTAAAGATAAAATTTAATAGCTTTTAAAAATAGTCCAAATCTATCTAAATGTCCCCTTTTTAAATATTTTTTAATACGCTTTCGTATTTAGAAAGTGAGTAATATTTTCTCAACTCGGTACTTTTACCGTCTTAGACTATTGTGACACTAGATGGCTGGTTAGTAGCAATTACACCTAAAGTTTGTCATCGTAAAAATGAGGGAATTCGATTTTGATATAACTCTAGTAGTCACGTGAGAAAGCTAAGAGAATTATCTTACAGCCTTCACATATACTCTAAGGAACGGTTTAAATCTAGTCCAAGAATGAATCTTCACCTTTCACTTTTGCTTATTTAAGCTTGTTTATGAAATAAAATATTAAATTTAGAATAGGTAGTTCTTAGGAAGAGGAGACATTAATCTTTTTACATTTCATAAATGATATAAAATATTAATTTTTTTCAATTCATTGAAAATAAAATTAAAGAACTTTTTAAAAAATTATGAATTTGAGTTGATTTTTTTTTAAAGATTTTTTTTATGGTGAAAAAGAATGAAAAATGTAGTGTGATCTAAAATTTTTATTTGAATCTGCATTTTGGTGTTTGATTATGTAAGCTTCTTTATTGAACAACAAGAAAAAATATTAAATTTAGAATGCTTCAATCTTTTTACACTTCATAAATCACATAAAATATTAAGTTTTTAGAATTCATTGAAAATAAAATTTAGGGGCTTTTAAAATAGTTGTATGAATATGAATTGTTGTTTTTGGAAAGAAGATTCTTTAGGTGGAAAGTTATGGAAAATGGAGGGAAGCCTAAAATCTCCATTCATAATTGAAGAATGAATCTTCACTTTTGAAGTTTGATTATTTAAGCTTCTTTATTGAGAGACATGAAATAAAATCTTTAATTTCAAATGGCTAGGTCTTATGGATAGAAGGCATTAACTTTTTTACATGTCATAAATCACATAGAATATAAAAATATATAGTTCATTGAAAATCAAATTTAAGGGCTTTTAAAAAAGTGTGAATTTGAGTTGATTTATTTGGAGAGATTCTTCTTATGGTGGAAAATTATTGAAAATGGAGTGTGGCCTAAAATCTCCATTCAAATATTAAAGTGAAGAATGAATCTTCACTTTTGAGATTTGGTTATTTAAGCTTCTTTATTGAGAGACATATGAAAAAAAACATTAAATTTTGAATGGGTAGGTCCTATGTGTAGGAGGAATTAACATTTTTACACATCATAAATCATAAAATAGAAAAGAAATATAGTTCATTGAAAATAAAATTTAAGAGCTTTTAAAAAAGGTATGAATTTGAATTGATGTTTTTGAAGAGATTCTTCTTATGGTAGAAAATTATGGAAAATGGAGTGTGGCCTAAAATTTCTATTCAAATATTAAATTTAAGAAAGAATCTTCACCTTTTACATTTGGTTATTTAAGCTTCTTTGTTGAATGACATGAAATAAAATATCATATTTAAAATGGATGGTGTACAAGTAGGAGACATTGACATTTTTACACTTCTCTAATCACATAGCTTATTAAATTTTAATAGTTCATAGAAAATAAAATTGAGGGGCTTTCGAAAAAATTGTATCAAATTTGAATTGATGTTTTCAAAAGATTCTCTTATGGTATGGAAAATGGAGTGTGGAAAATGATGATCTTTACAATTTTAGAAAAGAGATTAATTGCAACATAATAAGTAGTTTTTTCTATTCTCAATTTATTGATACCATATGAATAGTTATTGCTTTCTATTCCATTTTCCAAATTAATTAATAGAGGTGATGTTGTGTGTGTATGTGTGCGCTTTTCCTTATTTATTTTTCTCAGAATATAAAGTATGGGGATACAAAGATACAAAGCACAACTCATTCATCGAAAAATAATTGATAGTAGATTATTTTAAGTTAATTTAACAAATGAATTTAATAAAGTAAAATTAGTTTTGATTAATTATAAAATTCTTACTAATGTAAGTAATCAAAATAAAAAATAAATTAAACGAAAATAAATTTGATATTTAAATAGATTTTGAATAATAAAGATTTCAAAATCTAAAAACATATTTTCTTAAAGTTCAAAAAAATATCTTAGATTTGCAAATTTCATTATCTATCACTTTAAGTCTTATATATAATTTAAACTTACAATTCTTTAAATGATTTCAAATAAATAAAATAATATATCACGTATATTAAAAAAAAATGATTTTAGAAAAAATTCTCCCATTTTCCTTTTATAGATTAAGTTGTTCTCGCATTAACATTATATTAAAAGGAAATTATCTAACTCTTCTCACTTTAATTTTATATTTTAAAATTTAAATTAAATTTATTTCTATTATTTTAAATTAAAAATATAATTTAAAATCAAGTGATATCCCAAAAATGAAAAATTAAAGTTGGAATGTTCAAAAGAGACTTTTATTTTATTTTAATGAAATTAAAACTACATATTTTTTAAAAATTATTAAAGCAAGTATGGAAAAATTGATGTGTTGGTCATGGTTTCAACTAAACTATGTTGACAAAGGAAATGATTTAGTGAATGAATGCAAATAAAATAGATTGAAGTTGTATGCTTTTCTTGTAAATTGTAACTCTCCTTATTATCCTTTCATATATATTAAATAGAATCTACTCCATCTCTGCAAAACATTATGGATTGGGATTGAAAATTTATTTGTACAAATGATGTTGATTAAATGCAACTTTAAGGCTTTACTCTGACATCCTTCTTCAGGTGCCCTTTTATTTTCACAATAGTAGGCTTTATGCAAGAAGAATCCCAAGCCAATGGTTTAGCTTTAGCAAATTAAGGATCAAGCCTTACAATTCTAGTTCAATAACATTTTTTTTCATTGTAAAGTTCTATAGTATATGAAATAATTGTTCTTGCAGCCTTTTTTTGGCTGAGTTGTTATTTTGGTTAGTATCGCTTAGCTACTAGTGGCATTATTTAGATAGCTTTTCTTCTCTCTACTCCCTATTGGTAGCTCTCATTGTTTGTAATTTCTTTGATTCAATATAAAAAAAATGATGTTGATTGGTTAAAATAAGCATGTTATTGTTGATTTAGTTTTCTAATAGGTTTGTATATATGGTGGGAAATTAGAAATGAGACAAATTCATAGATAGGTATGAATTTTCCATCACCATCACAATATTGAAAATAATTTCTTAGTGGACATTGAAATAATGCAATAGTTTCTCATAATTTATTTTCTTACATTTTAGTCTATAGTAGTTTCAATATTTGAATAATGCAATGAATTTTAAATTGAAATATCAAAACTACTATAGACTAAAATGTAAGAAAAGAAATATTTTTTGCTGATACATGATTGCTTTACAACCAAGGATTCTTCTGCATTAGACACTCGAGGCTAGAAGAAAAGTGAGTCCCTCACTTTTTAGGGCTAAGAGGAAAACTAGTGGTCCACCTCAGTCTGAGAAATGTATGATGAATCCTCCACTAGTTTTCCTTTCCATTTTACTAGATATTCCTTGTATTGCTTGTTCCCAGTGCTTCTTTTAGTCCTAGTATCCAAAATTTTCTTCAACTCCTCCTATGGTTGATGTGGTAACTACTCCTTTAGATCTGTACTCCATTACTACTACCACTTGAATTTCCTTCATGATACTCATAAATGTCTACAATATTGAAAACAAGTGATATACCCATTTTTTTTGTAACTCCACTTCATATGCATTTCTAGAATTGAACTTCCTTAGGATATTACATGGTCTAAACCTCCTCATTTTCAGCTTATTGTATGTTCCAACTAGAAATATCTCTTTCATCAAATATACCATCACTTCATCTCCAACATAAAACTTCTTATGTATCATGTGCTCATCTTCCTTTTCCTTATACTTATTGTTAATGCCCTCCAAATTCTTTTGGACTTGATTATGCAATGTCTTCATGAAATTTGCAAACTCTTCTACCTTTGGACTCCTTTTATTCTCCAAACTCATATCTCTTAGCTCTGTAACTCCTCTGGGATGTTCTCTTGTTACAATCTCAAATGGTGTCTTATGTGTTGTATGGTTTGCTAAATTATTATATGTAAACTCTACTTGCAATAGAATAGTATCCCAATTTCCCACTTTATCTCCAACCAAACATCTCATCAAGTTACCCAAAATTCTATTGACCACTTATGTTTTTCGATCTGTTTGTGGGTGATATGTTGAACTGAATTAGGTTTTTCTTCATCTTCTTCCACAATGTTCTCCAAAAGTATCCAATGAATTTGGTATCTTTTTTTGAAATTATATTCTTACGTAATCCATGCAATCTCATATTCACCTTGAAAAATAGGTCAGTAACATGTACAACATGTCATTAGTCTTCTTACAAGGAATGAAATGTGTCATTTTAGAAAATATATCTACTATTACCATTATTTAATCATATCCTCTCTATGTTCTTAGTAATCTTAATATGAAATCCATGCTTATATATTCCCACAATATCTTTGATATTGTCAAATATTTGTACAATCTAGTATTTTAACTAATTCCTTTTGCAACTTCACAAATTAGACAACTCTGAACATACATCCTAACATCCTTGTATATCTACGACCAAAAATAGTGTTCACTTAACAAAGATACTATCTTGTTCACTCCAAAATATCTTGGTAATCCTCCACTATGCTTCTGCTTAATAAAATTATCCCTCATTGAGCTCCTTGGAATACATATCAAATTTCCCTTGAACAACGTGCCTTCCTGAATAAAATAGCCTAACCATTAGCTTTAGTCTATCACTTTAGTTCCTTACATTATTTCCAATCATTGGAAAAATTTGGATCATCATCATACACATACTTTAGTTCTTCAAAACCTAGTACTTCTATCCTCATTGCTATTAGCAAATTTCTTCTCTTTCTCAATACATATTTAACCTTGTTTGACTTGCCACTCCTATGCTTCAACAAAAATGTATAACTTTGCACAAAATCAACCCATCTCATATGTATTTGATTTGATTTCCATTGAATATTCAAATACTAAAAAGCTTGATGATTATTATATAACACAAACTCCTTAGGTAATAAATAATGCCTCCACTTCTTCAAGGCTTGAATTTGAGCATATAATTCATGACCATAAACTGAATATCTTCTCCTAGAATCATTCAACTTCTTTGTAACATTCCCAACTAGATTGAATTCATAAATAAATAAATATTGACATCATGAATATCAAATTTGTGACACAAATCCCATAGCTAATCCCATTTAGCAATTTTATGTCATAAATTGCAAATAAATTTGAAATATAAATATATTCACTTCCATATGTCAATAGTTACATACATGTTTGACTAGGAATTTGACACCTCATGGTCAATCTCAATTTACATTTGTTCATATCCAAAAATTCTATGACTGGCATAATAAATTTCTATTTATTTTCCATCATCATCGTTCTATGCAAGTAATGCCCCCATTGTTGATGTGGTTGCAAATATGTAGAGTATGAGATGTCTTCCATCAATAGGAAACATTAGGAATAGTGGTGTTAATAGGTAATTTTTTTTACTAAAAAGCTTCTTGACATCTGTCTATCCACATAAATGGTACTCCATTTCTTAGCAAGTGTTGGAATGGTTGACATTTTTCTGCTAGCTATGTGATGAACCTTCAAATAGGCTATAACCTTCTTGGAGTGTTTATATAGTTGAGTTATATTGGTTGGTTGTGGCATGTCTATGATATATTTTACTTTGGTAGGGTTGACCTTAATGCCTCTTCTAGAAACAATGTACCCATGATTTTTTTGAATTTGTTACCCCAAACACAAATTTCTTTGGATTTATCCATATGTACTTTGTATTATTTTAGCCTCTTGAAATTTTTTTCTAATGCTCATAGATGATCAACTCTTGTTAATGACTTGGATAATAGGTCATCCAAATAATCTTCCATGAGAGTGTGCATGAGGTCATGAAAGATCGTGGTCATGGTATGTTGGTATGTTGCCCCAATATTTTTTAGTCCAAAAGGCATGACATTCTAGAAATATGCTCCCCAAGGACATGTGAAAGTTTTCTTGTGCTAATCTTCAAGGGCTATCTTGATTTGGTTGTATCCTGAGAAACCATCCATGAGGGACATCATCTTGTAGCCTCCCGTTAAGCCTACTATGATGGAAATATTTGGTAAGGGGAAGTTTTCTTTTGGACATGCCTTATTTAAATCTCAAAAATATATACATATGCATATTCCTCTTGTTGGATTTGTCATTGGTACTAAATTAGAAATCCACTCTACATAATTAATAGGTTGAATGAAACCAACATCCACTACCTTCTTCAAACTCAGCTTTGACCAATAGGGCAATTTGAGGATGCATTTTTCTAAGTTTGTCTCGAGTGGTTTAGTGTTGGGAAACAATGGAAAGTGATGCAAAACCAACTTGGGGTGCAAACTAGGCATGTTAGCATAAGAAAATATGAAATTTCTTTTTTGTTCTATGAAGAAGGAACAAAACTTGAGCTATTTTGTTTCTATCAAAGAAGCTACAAAGTTGATAATCTTAGGATTTTTAACCATACCTATGTTGAATTCCATAGAATTTTCTACTAGCATGGGTGATTTCTCTTGATTTATAGGAATTAAGTCCAACCCTCCATCCTTGGGTGTCTTAGAGAGGATTTCACTCTTGGATGTATCCTTTCTTTTTATTTTTTTCAGTCTAGAGGTCTCTTTCAGGTTTCACCTAGAGACCCTTTTTTTGTTTATCACATTCACTTTTGTGAATGGAGATGTAGAAAAACTCCCCAAAGTACCTTGTGTTAACAAGATCTATGATAAATCCAACTTTATACTCTCCATAAGGAATGTCTTCATGTAATCCCACGAACTCAGTAATTGGTTCATCATTTTCATATATGTCTAAGGTTGGTGGTTCTGTTGGTCCTAGTCTATCAATTATGGGTACAATAAGGGAATGCCATCATTGGTATTATCAAGATTCAATGAATGGAAAAATAGGGTGAGAATGGAAGTGTTATCAATATCCCAAAAGGAATCAATCCAAGTTTTTTCCTTTGGTCTAGAGGTCAGATAGGTCAAGTTATTTGAATGTCTTGGCTATGTCATAATCGCTAGATGTGTAAGAGTCCCATTCCCACTAGTAGGAATCATTCTTAGTATGGTATTCCTCAAATGTCTTGATATCCTTTGAAGCACTCACTTCCTTAGTCAAAAGTACCTTAGTACTAGGATCTTTCACTTTCAATGGTTTAAACCCTATCCCTAAGTACTTTTTTCACTTAGATGGTAGAAAAGGTTTTGTCATCCCATTTTTTGTGCAAACCAAGTCTATTGGGTCCATCATAACCTTTGCATTGCATGAACTCAAAGCCTTTACCATATTGTTGGGTTGGGAGTTGCTTGGGTTCAAAGTATTGTTCTTTGTATAACCATGAGGAGATGTCTTCCTCATTGATAGCTTCTTTACTCAACTCTCCCCATTTCATGAAGGTTGTACTAGGAGACACTTGAATAGTGACCTTGGGTTCCTTTTTATTATTGATAGGCTACCATAATATTTAGGCATTGTAGGTAATTGACTAACATAATAAGATGTCTTCATATGTTACTCTCCATACCCCCTTTGACCTAGATCTTGGGATCAAAAGATGGATTTTTGGAAGTGTATTCTTTGTTTAAGGTGGAAGGATTGATGTAATAGGATGATGTGGATGATGAAGCTTCCAAATTTATTGGAACTTGTTGTTTGAGTGTTCATCTTAGGCTATTGTAATACTGAAAAGGGTCAAGATCACCAGCTATGGCCATTTAGTGTCATTGTAAGGAAATTTTAAGCATTGATCATAACTAGATGGTATGACCTCCATAACATGAATCCATGGTTGGCCAAGGATGATATTATAAGGGAGATCCATGTCTAATTCTTGGAATGTGCTATCCAATGTAGTAGGCCTAACACTTATTGGTAGTGATATGAAACCCTTAGAAGAGAGATTTGTTGGCCTTGTCGTTGCACCAAAAGGTTGACTTGTCAATGTCCAATACAAGCTTCAAATAAGATCCACATAAGGCAATTAAACCATGTCACAAACCCAAACACTTTGTTGGAAAAGGATGACCAAGGGACACACCATCTTGCAAAAATTCCATCCCCCAACACATGCAAGGGGTTTGAACCTATGACCTCCACTCTGATACCAATTGTTGGCCTTGTCATTGCACCAAAAGATCAACCTATCAATGCCCTATACAAGCTTTAGATAAGATCCACAGGAGCCAGTTAGACCATGCCACAAACCCAAGTGTTGTGTTGGAAAAGGAATACCAAGGGACACACCATTTTGTAACAAGATCATCATTATAGGGCTTTATAATAATACTCTTTGTTGTATCCACACAATATTTAGGGAAACCCAATATCATAACCAATTTAAGAGTGCAAATATTCAACCCTACTCCAATTTCTACCAAAACTTGTTTGATTTTATGTTTATTAACATAGAATTATAGGTCCAAGGGATTGTTATGATTGGAATTTTGAGATGAATAGTCTTGGTCAAAAAAGGTGGCATGGTGGGTGTTGGATAGGCATCTCACCATTTCATGGAATCAATCAATATCAAGGTCAATAGCTATGAAGGTGTTTTGCAATGCTTTTTTCTAGAATAGCTTTGTGCTTGGGGGATATACAGAGTAACTCAAGGATAGATATTTGAGGTGTATTCCCCAAGTGGTCTAAGAGATTATATTGGGCCTTTTTCTGTTGTTTAGGGGGAGAATCTTTAAGGTTCAACTTGGTTCATCATGTGGTTACTACATATTTTGGTGGATTCTTGATGGTGATGCTATTGACATGGTTATCTGAGACTTTAATATGATTTATGGTATAGTCATAAGTGACACGAGTAAAGTTGACTTAGTTGGTCATCTTTTCTCTCAAACTAGAGGAATTTTTTATCCCATGGTCATGCAAAGGATTCTTAAAGATTGTATGATCATTATTGCAGGTTCATTGTTGACCATCTACTTCCATGCCACCATTTTTTATTAGCTCATGAATTATGTTCTTGAGTTGTTTGTATGATGTAGGTTTTTGTCATTGGATATGATGATAATGACAAAAGGCATTATCATCCCACCATGATGGTTTAAATTTCCTTGGATAATAATGTTTTTCCTCAAGAAAATGTTTGACCTTTGACTGCAAAAGTTGTTTCAAGATAGATTCAATTGGTTCCCCAAATGGAGTGTATTTAAATCTTGTTGGAAAGTTCCTTTGAGGTCTATGTTCTTGGTTATTCTAAATGGTATTTGTTGTTTTCTTAGGGAAATGTGGTGGGTTCTTTCGTGCATTAAGTCCTTTAAGTGTGCTTGTGGGACCAGTCTTTTGTATATCCTTTGTGTTTATGACTATCATTTGTGACATTCTTATTGTGAGCCCAATACTTACTTTTTTCATTTGAGGTACTTTGGGCATTTTGATTTTTATTGAAATTTTTAATTTCCCCTTTTTCAATGAGGGAATTTCTAAGTGTACTGATTTTTTTCACTAGGTTAGTAAATTTAGTGCAACAATGGACTTGAAATTGATACTTTATGTTTTTCCTCAAGTTTTCAATGAACATAACAACCCTTTTGTTTCTTAGGAATCTTGCAAGGACATTGAAACTAGCCAAGATCTTCGATATTTAGAAGAATTTTATAAATGATTCACCTTCTTCTTGTTTTGTATGACATAATGTAGCTATTTCAATGTTATTTTTTATGTTATAAGTAAAGTGTGTCTCAAATTTATTAGCTTGTTCATCCCATGTTCTTATGATTTTAGGTAAATGGGAAAACCATTGAGTGCTTGTCCTACAAGACTCCTTGGGAAAAATATCATGAGGTACGTGTGTTCATATGTGATGTCTCTACAAGTTATGTGAAACTCCCTTACATGTTCAAGTGGGTTCCCCTATCCTCTATACTTGGGAAATTTTTCACTAACATAGTTGTGTAGGAAGGGAGGCATGTCTATGCTTCTGTCGAAGGGGTATAGGCATAACTCCTTGTAGTGTCAAAAAATGTGATCGTGAACATTTTTACACTTGATATGGGAATAATTAATCATAAATTAGATGTAATGTCTCCTCAATCTAGTGTTGTGAGGTGTTTTACACATCCACATTAGTTCTTGGGCCCTTTCTAAGCTAAATTAACTCAACCTTTGATTAATTTAGCATTGTAAAGTGTATTTATTTACACCTTCACATTAATTTTAGGAGGCTTGTAAAATAAAATGGACCTAATCTAGTGTTGTAATGTGTTCTACATAGTCATATTGGATTTAGGGCCCTTCTAAGAAAATATACCCAATTTGGCCTAAATTTAATGTTGTAAAGTATATCTATTTACACTTTCACACTGGATTTTAGGCTCTCTTTCATTTATGACCTCTATATCATCATTATGACCCCATATTATGCATCCAAATGTATATTTTGATCAAAAACCTGGTAAAATCAACATATGAACTTAATTTACATACTTCTCAACACTATCGCTAGCAAAATAGCCCCTATGGGACCCATTTACCACTTTGGAAAAATGAGTCCCATAAAAGTGGGACTCATTCTCCTAGCTTGGTGATTGAGTCCCATTTGGCCTATTTTTGAGGTTTGAGTGGAAAAAACTGGGTTTTAGGTTCAACTTTCTCCTTTGTTAGCCTTGGGCATCTAATAAATGATCATTTGAGTGCATTTCCTATATAAAGAATCTTTCAAACCACTATTTCACATAATCATTCATGATATCAAGTCAAGCAAGAAAGAGTTAAGCATTCCAAGTCGTCACAAGGCCATTAAGATAGTTTTCAAGATCATTTCTAAGACATTCAAGGGTAAGATTATTCATCAATTGTTGCAACAATTCAAGAAATATCATCATATCAAAGATTATCAATCATAAACTATGTTATTGAGCTAGTTTTGTGATGTAGCATTGAAGATCCAAGATCAAGCATTGTTCTACACCTATTGTCAAAGATAAAGATCTACATTCTTCATGGCCATTTCATGTTGAGTTGTAGATTTATGAGACATCATTCACAAGGCATCATTGAAAGTATTGTTGTCTATGATTCATGTTCTTTTTTCCATTCTTCGTGCCTTCATTTCATTGTCTCATCATTTGGTTTAATTACCTACAAGGGGTTTGACCAAGGAAAACCCCTATTCCCTAACAATCGACTCTTTCTTTGTCTTTGTATCTTTGTGTTATTATAGATCTAGGTGATTTGAAGAATTAAAGATTAGGTTACAAGATTGTTGATGTTGTCTCCCCATTTTCAAAGTCATAATCTTCACTAAAAGGTCATCTACAACCCTGAAATAAAATTTTTGGATCTAGATACCCAGAGGAGAAAATTGAATAGATTCAGACCATGAAGTTATAGAAAATAAAAATGGGACTCATTCACCACAAATGGAAAATGAGTCCCACTGTAGGTTTTTTTAAGAGATTTTTGCAAATTTTGATACCTATTTTCTTGAAACATGTTCTTGTGTAGAAACCTTGATCTAGGATTGATCCCCCTGGATTGGTGAAGGAGTCCTAGTAGGAAATTTTTTTAGGATTTGTTGAATTTCTATTCTTCATTCAAGCCTATACAAGTCTTCAGGTGCACACTTCTAGTTTTACAACCTTTTTTTCTAATTTGTATGCATTTCTTGGTCCTTTAGTTCAATTTTGCATCATATGAGGGTTTTGTATTTCATATTGCATTTCATTGCCTTTTCCAAGTCTAAACTTGGTGGTGAAATCCCTCTTGTAATCTGAAATCATATCCTAGGATACCCTTCTAGTAGATCTCTTGCATCTATTCCACTCTTTGGGTGAGATCTCTAAGGAATCCTTGAATGTTAGTTGAAAAAAGTGATGTTCTATGCCTGAAACCATAAAGCATCCATTTTTCAATTAAACATTTTGGTGAACCTACATTTAGAACATCATAATTCTAATTTGGAGTGCAATTCCATCCAAGATTTAGCTTGCAATAACATTGCATTAGGATTTACATTGGTTAATTTGCATTCTAGGGTTTCAAAATTTTCATTAGTGAAAGCTCATTTAGCTAGCATTTTTGCATTTAATTTCATTGAAAAAAATTCAAAATCATCATTTGCATCTCAGATCTAGATCATACAGCATATAAAACATAAAGATTGACTAATTTCTTTTTGAAAATTCTATAAAAAATCCCTACTAGCACTCATTCACCACCTTGGGTGAATCATTCCTAGTCCAATTCTGAACTACATTTTATAGAGTTAAATTCCCTACTTTTGAGTTTTTGCATGTTGTTAAAACCATTTTGTTTCAATTTGCATAATTTCTGTTACATTGAAATCATTAGACGTAGCATAATTTACATTCATTGCAATTTTGGATAGAATTATTTTCTTACACTTTCAATTTCAACATTACTTTATAGTTCACTTAGATTGGATTACATTCAACATTCATTAGAAAAGGAAAACAAAAAAAGAAAAAATATCTAAAGAAAAAAACAAAAAAAATGGTTAACCTTAGAGAAATCATATCATTTAAACCCTTTAGTAGAGATGAATTGGACATGTTAGATGAATCCCTTGATGAATTCATCTCACATAGATCATCCACTAATGCTTTGAAAAAGGAGGATGCAAGCATTGACAATCATTACAATCATAATTGTTCTTCTCTCGATACCTCTCCTATTAGTGATGAAGGTATCATTGTGATAGGAGATACAATAATTGAGAATAATCAAAGTATTTTTTTCTTCCCTCTTGGAAAGAAATTATTACACATGAAGTTGATATCATGGCCACTACTTTATGTAGTGTCCATTCATCTCTCAAACCTCTCCTACTTGTGAAAATTCTTTAGTGAATAAGGATACAATCATCAATGATCATGACAAACACATGTGTGTGGAGGATATGTTGATATTAAGGGATCCAATAATTGAGAGCTATGACAATCCTATCTCTCCTACTTGTGAAGACATTATAGGATATGGGGATACAAATATAGATAATCATGACAATCAAACCTTTCCTTCTCCTAATATCTTCTCTAGACACGAAGAAGATAGTTTAGTGTTAGAAGATATCCTTATTGAGACTCATGATAATATTATTCCTCATTTTCCTGACACCCCTACCATTTGGGAAGAACTATTTGAACAAGAAAGTCCAATAATTGGTAACCATGAGACTCATAGTTATCCTTCTCTTGATGCCTCCCCTACATGTGGTGAAGCTACTTTACAACATCTAACCACTGAATGTGACAAACCTCTTGTTTGTTACTTTCCTAAAAGCTCTCCTACCATGGTGGATATTATGGCACAAGAGAGTGAGACCTTAGAGAAAAATGATGAAATTATGGATAACAATAAAATTTCCCCCTCTCCTAATATCTCTCCTATTGGTGAAGAAGATGTTATGGTGTTACAAGATCCAATGGATGAGAATCATGAGGAAAACATTACTTAAAAAGAAAATCTAACCATTGATAACCTATTCCATTGTGATGAAGTTATTTTATAAAAACCCACCTTTGAATGTCATGAAAATCTAGATTTTTGCTCTAGTATAAACTCTTCTACTAGGGAAAGTATCATGGTGCAAGAAAATGATAACATTGACACACTTCTTTCAAACAATAGTAATATGATTTCCTTAGATGAAGATGATGAAGTGAAATTATACTCCTCTTTACTAAGAGATCATGAAACTAACAATAAGTCTAAAATTTTGAACATTATACATCCCATGACACCAACCACACATGTTGAACCCATACAAGAGATAGAAAAGCAAAATAAAATTGAAGAAGCCACAAAGTTATTGGAATATGCTTCAAAAACCTTTGATTTCATACCTATATTCATGGGAGAATACAAGATCATAACAAAAGAGTGTAAAAAGGGGAAAGAGAAACCAATAATGGAAATGGAAAATTCAAAAGTATCCACTTCAACAACCTTAGAAGAAAAGATAACAACCAAGACAAACTTTGAGGAAGTTTAACAACCACCAAATACAATAGAAGTGAAAAAGCTTTATGGAAGAGGTTTTGAACTTATGGCACAACTTGTGAAAGGATGTGATGCTATAGAACAAGGTATCCATGTCCCTATAGAGGCTAAAATGTAATAAATGACTAATTATCTCGGTTATTGTCCCTAAAAACAAAAGCCTTCATTCAATGTCAACACTATCACAAAAGATTCTTCCAAGACAACTTTAACTTTGATGCATCTGAAAATGATAGATATATCATTAAATATGTATCAAGTTGACACCTTGTTTACTCATCATTATAAATAACCTTAATTTCTACTCCTTTCCATGTAATAGTTGTAGGATCATAGCATACTCACTGTTGCATGCCATTCCATTTTTGCAAGGAGCAACATACCATCATCCACTTCGGGCTCGCCCTTGTCCTACACTAAGTGGGGGCAAGAGGGTTAGGAAGCATTTTCCCCATATGTCACCTTTTCTTGCCTCTTTATTCTTTTTTATCACCTTTCATGTACATATACAAGCTTGGGATGTGGATGACATGCCTTAGGTTGACCTGCATATGCCATAGTTATTTGGATGATGAAGTTTGATTTGGAAACATATGATTTGGCATAGGGCTTTCCAAGTTGGCTCTCATGTCTTCTTTCATGTTAGCATTTATCATTGGCTATTTTAAATAATTTTCTCACACTGATGTTGTAGCAACCACTTTAAAGTAGGGGCATACATAGATGAAATCTTTTGGAAAAAAATTAATGGCGTGATTTTTCTTTTTTCTTGTGATGTGTCCTCTTCTTGCTGGTGTCAATGGGTTTGATGTCATACAAGAGTGTATGATCTACTAACATGGCATGATGTGAACACGAAATCCCATGAGTGACGATATGACACTTTTGACTTGTCTTATCTTGGAGACATTAGGCACAATGCTGCCTAAAATGAAGACCATTACTTGAACAAAGAAAAATCCTCTTTAACAATTCTTTTTACATGAAAAAATAATTTACAAAAAGCATTACATTCTGGTGCCTTATCAAAGTTATTAGGAGGATAACTTTGGTATGGTTAGTATGATGGGAAGCTGACACATAATTTTCTCACTATATGGTGGAAAGCCAACACACTGGCATGAATTTCTCACTAAACCACTTCTTTGGGAAAACTCACCCCATGGATTACCTGATGTTCTGTGACCCTAGAGTGAGTGTATCTTTGCCGAAGCTTGATCCACCTCATTTTTTTTACTCATTTTCTTTCTTTTGGTTATTCAAATTGCATGTTTGTGTATCTTGATTTTGCATATCATACACCTTGCATGTGTTATTTTGTGCTTATGTTGGTTATACTTAGGATCTTGGATCTTGGGGGATTGACTGCTTCTTTGATCTTTGGTATCCTAGACCATTTGCATCGATTGATACTCTTCGACCATCTTGAATGTCTACTTTGGTGTGAGTTTGAAACAAGTTCATGCCCTCACTAAAGTGGGGGCTAAATGTAGTGTCAAAAAATATCGTTATGAACATTTTCACACTTGATATGGGAATAATTACTAATAAATTGGACTTAATGTTGCCTTGATCTAGTGTTGTGAGGTGTTTTACACATCCACATTAGGTCTTGTGACCTTTTTAAGCTAAATTAAGTTAAAATTTCCTTAATTTTGTGTTTTAAAGTGTATTTATTTATGTGTATCCTTGAGTTTTACCTATTCTAATAATGCAAAACAACTAAAATGTAATGTAAAAACACAACTTGAATACCTCAAAGATTAGCCCTAGGAATTGTTAACACAAAGAGATAAGATGAAAGAAGATTGCAAATGATTATACCTTCTCTTTGCAACTCAAATTAATTGGTTGGCCCTTGATTTTGAGTACTTGTGTGCTCCTTGGATGGCTATTGATATGACTAAATGAAAGTTGACTATATGATGGGATACAAATGGAAATGGCTAAAATGGCTTGGCTAAGTAAGAGGAAATGCTTGTGAGTTGAGTGTTCAAAATAATAGCATGTAGGTGCAAAATGACTAAGTAGTTGAAAATGCCTTAGAGGAGGGGTATTTATAGAGGAATTTTAATTCCATGGTGGAGATTTATCCAACAAGGCCAAGATGAAGGGCTAAGGTGAGTTGACGGATCACAAGCCCTCACATCTTGACATGTGGAATGTCAAGTGGCTAAGGGTGTGATGATGTGTAAGTGAGGTGGAAGGAGAGTACATGATGTGGAGGAAGGACAAGTACTTTGCAAGTACCTTTGAGAAAGAAGATTTCCTCAAAAAAGAACTTTTTGTCCCCACGTGAGAATGAGAGTGACATTTGAGGAATATTGGAATTCCTCAAAAATCTCCAAGGGAAATGAGAAAGTGGTTGGAGAAATAAATGTGAATTAAAAATTCACATACTTGCGAGAATCTAGTGGATAAGAGGGGATCTCCAAAAAGGTGGGAGTTTGTCACATGTGGATGAGGTGACAAGTCAAATGTTCTAGAAGTCTTCGAAGGATAAAATGTGAATTAAAAATTCACATGGGGAGGAGAGAGACCTAGAATAAATAAATATGAATTAAAAATTCACATGGGAAAGATGATCAATGCTAAGAAAGACAAATGGAAAGGTTGACTAAAAAGGGATGCTAAATATGGCTAATGACCTTGATTAAGGTTGTGCAAACACATGATTAAGATAATTAATGAGAGATTAGAAGCAAGTGGAAAGTGTAGAAGGATGTGACATTAATCCTTGATTAAGAGGATACACATCCTAATCATGAATTAATTAAATTAATCTAGATTAGAGAGGGATTATGGAGGATGTGACAAGGAGAGAGAAAAAAGAAGAATTTAAATTGATTTTATTCAAAAAGATTAAAATGACTAAATTAAATAAATTGATGTATTTATTTAGTTTAGAGAGGAAAAAGGTGCAAGGTAAAGCATTTAATTGTTAAATTAAATACTTTAAGAACTTTAGGTAGAAAATGTAATATTAATTGAATGAATTAATATTAATAGAATGGATGAATAAAGAGATGAATTTTATCGTATGGGAGCAATAAAATTTAGATGTCTACATTTTTCTACTCTTCAAAATATTGGTAGAGTAACAATGTTTTGAAGAAAAATAAAATGCAGATGAGGGAGGAAGTGATAGGACTCAATTCCCCAGCATGGAAAAAGTTGAATGAATTACCTAAACAGAGGGAATTAGAGGGAGATGCCCCAATGATTGTGCTGAAGGAATGAAGGAATGATGGTAGGTTATGCCCTCTCGAGAGGGTGGTTGGGGAAGGAAAAGGGAGCCCCAAATGACATCTTGATAGGAAGAAATAGAAGGGACCATTAGATATAGCTCAAAAAGCTAAGCAATGTTTATTTTTGAACGGAGTCGTTCAGACGCACGGTTTGCAAGTGGTAGCCCTAGGAAGTTAGGGATGTGTCCACCCTGATGCGGGGCATATCTACCCCACTACGGGGTGTGGTTGCCCCACTATGTGGGGTGTGGATTCCCCATAGAGACAACGTATCCACCCTGCCATGGGGTCTAGCCGCCCCATGGTGGGGGGCATGGCCACCTCGCGGTGGGGGGGCATGTTCGCCCCACAGTGTAGGGGCGTATCTGCCCTACCATGGGGCATGTCTACCCTTGCGCGAGGTCCACACCACAATGCAGGGGTGTATTCACCCCGCCACAGGGTGTGTCTTCCCCATCGGAAGAGGAAAAGGAATTAAGAGAGAGAAAAAGAGAGGTGAAATATTTGCACAACCAAAATCATAGGGTGAATGCAATGCAATGGTAATGACCATGAAATGCAATCCTAATATGATTTTCCATCTTTGGAGCATTGATTTTTGCTATAGCATAAGACACTAAGTTCCAAGGTATAGGAAACCAAGGAAAGTTAGCATTGAATTCATGAAACAAATAGATAGAAAAGAAGGCTATCCCAACACCCCAAAATGTTGAAGACTTTGGTCAGGCTAGGTATTGGGATAACCACAAGCACAAAGGGATGCCCCAACATAACACAAGATCACATGGATCTTGGTGGATACTATGTGGGACAACCTAGGAGACAACAACAATAAAATATCAAGATATGCCCCTATGTTGACTAGTCAAAATGCACCATAATATGATGGATCATGGTGGCCCTGACAAGTCATGATAGGGAGGTCAACTGATAAACAAAAAAAAAAGCATCAAAAGATCACAATCAATTTTAAAATGGCCTTTTCCATAGGATCAAGGGGATGGATGGGGTTGATGAGGTCAGATAGGAAGGATGCATCCTGTTGAGATTGATGATGGAGACTAAACTAAAAGATCGTTATGACGTGGGATGCTCAAAATCGATTGGATTGCATGATATAGGTGGATCTCATTTGTTAAGAACTAGCTAGATAAGGGCATAGCTTGATGACACAACACAAGGGAGGCAAGACACAAGACAAAAGATTAACACATCATATAGACATAAGGGCTTGGGGGTTGATCAAAGATGAGCCTTGCCTACGTGAAAGCACAAAGCCCCCGTAGTTTGATAAACGACAAATGACTAACCATGGATAAAAATGGAAAGAGGAAAATGGAGACTAATGATGGATGATAGGATTGGATGGACAAAAGAACCCTGGGGGTAGATCAAATGATCGACCTTGCCTATGTGAAATTTTAGGGGCAACATTGTTTGACCAATGACAAACGATGGATAAAGGATGATGAGATGATAGGATAAATGGATAAAAAGATGGGACTAATAAGATGAGATAGGATAGACCTATTGGGAAAGATAGGATGATGGAAATTACAAAGCTTAGGTATGGGATAGCTATCCAAATAATTAAAATGACTTGGGAGGATGATATGATAGATAGATGAGTGATGAAAAGTGACAAGGGATTGGAATGATGTGCAAGAGAAGTAGGAGTGATGATGATTAGATAGATGGAATTGAATTACATTGGGAGAAGCCTATAGCTAGATTCCAATAACAAGGGATTATGAGATGGGATGAAGAGAGACAAATTAATATGGAGATAGGGATGGGGGATGAAAGGGATGGGAAATAGAGATAGGGATGTCCATAAGAGGATAAGGAGGTGGAGAGATGCTAGGATGGATAGATAAGGATAAGAAGGTTAAAAGGATTGTTTGGATGGATAAGAAGACAAGGATAGGGAGACAAAATGGATTGTTTGGATAGGTAGAAAGACAAATATGGAGATATGAGAGGGATTGTTTGGATGGATGGATAGGGAGATAAGGATGAAAGATGAAAAGTTAGATAGGATTGATGAATGATGTCTCCTAGGACTTATGTCACAAAGGAACTAGATGCCCCCACTCAAGATATGTCATGTGTGATAAGGAAAGAGAGGAAAAAAATGAGTGGATGGGAACATAAATGAGATAGATGGAGGAGGTAGTTTGATGAATGAAGGTAGGATGCTCGAGTAAGGAAGGGATACTAATGGTAGCATGAAAAATAGACAAAGAAGGTAGATGGATGTGGATAAGGAATAGGATTGGGGGGGTAGGTGTATGGTAACATGATGGGTGGAAAAAGAATATGATAATGCATGGATGAAGGGAAAGTATGTGAAGAGGTGTCCAAATCATGTATATATGTTTTCCCCTAGATACATCAAGATCACAAGGAGGATGGAGGGATCGAGGTGAAGGATGTGTAAGACAGGTGGGATGAAGGAGGTGGGTGAAAGGGATGTAGGTGCTTCCAAGTGCAAAATTAAACTAGATAGGGGATTTACACATGAAACCTCTTTACCAGGTTTTCATCATGGTATTTATCCAAGGTGCTTATTTTCCAAGTTTTCACCATTGGATGAATGATTTCTCTTTACTATTTTTTTTGTGACAATTTTTTGTTTTTTTGTTGATTTTTTGAATTTTTTTCTTTTGTATTTTTGGACAGAATGCAGGTGGAGATGGATAAGTATAGGGAGGTGGATAATTAGACGTAGAAGACATGTGATAAGGATTTGGATGAAGGACTCAAGCATCAAATTCCATATGTAGTATTAAGAGCCCATGTTTGAATTGACTATTGGATTTTGGTACAACCTTAGTTATGAAAATGGAGGAATTATGCAAGAGAAAGTATTAAAGGGATTTGATGGGGGAGGTTTGTGGAACAATGGATGGGATATTGGAAAGTGTATGGATGTAATGATGGAGGAAATGTATGATGGGGAGGTGTGTTTAGGACCAACATTGGCACATGTGGTGGGGGTGTGAAAGGAGAGGAGGATTAAAGGTTGGATGATGTGGGGATAATGGAGGGTGTAATGGAGGATGTTGAGATAATAAAGGAGAGGTGATAGTGAATTTTGGGACATAAGGACCCAAAATAGATTTAGGAGATGAAGGATTTGCATGATTAGCTTTGGATTAGCACCTTTGGATGTTGTTACAGATTTGTCATTTGAAGGCATTGCATCTTTTTTCTTAGAGATCCACATGGTTTTGATCTTTGCTTTCATGGGTCTTTGTAGCCGATGGGTTGGATTTGGATTATGGAGTTGATTTTTATTTTCTTCAACATGTCTTTGTAAAGGTACATTAGAAGCTTTAGATTCATGTGGATGTTTAGATTTATACATTTGTACTTTGGCATCCAAAGTGATTTTAGTAATAGTTGGATGGGTGTGAGGAGATGGAGGATGTTGAGTGATGAAGGTAGGTTTATGGGGATTATGTGTAGATGAAGGATGTGCAAGTACGTTCCTTTCTTGATCCTAATTACAGGACATGCGAGTGAGATGTTTTTGATGGGTGACATGGAGGGGTGATGATTGGATGAAAGGATGAATAGGACGATATGGAGGAGGTGATTTTGTGATGAGGGTGCAGCCTGAGACATAGAAAATAACCCACAAACAAGAGAATAATTTTATTATTCAGAAAATGGAGCTTCTTACATACAGAGGATCTCAAATCCCTAAGTTCTACAACACATGTAAGCTACAGAAAGCTACCGAATAACCCTTTCGCAATATACGAGCTTGTCCGCCAAAAAGTTACCCAAAAATACAAGAAACCTGCCCATAAATAGAGCTCCTCTTTAGTTTGGAGCCAAAACAACATTAAAATTTGAGTTTAGGCAATTTGGCGCTGAAAATTACAACTTGAAGTTCAAATTTCAAAAGAACATTTGCAATTGTATCTTCTAGAAAGTGTGCCAACTTCCCGGGGCCATAACTTTTGATCCGGGGCTCTGATTCGCGAATCGTTTGAACCATTGGAAAGGTCTCAAAGTCAAGAACGCGCTTGAAATTGCTATGCCAATTTCAAAAAGTTTCAAGGCCATTCTGGAAGCTCTAAGTGCCTCAAATCCAACTCAGAAGATTTTTAGGTGCAAATCTAGGAAACTAAAATTGCAATATCTTTCAACCCAGGAATAGAAAATAAAAACCGTAAATTGGGAATTTAATTATGACGAAAAGGGTATCCAAAAATGTAAAAAATCTAAAAAATGACAAACTTGAAATTTAACTATTTTTGGGTGATGCAAGATTTCCCTTACACCACTGGATGCTTCTGCATCAGACACCCAGGGTAATTTTAGAAGTGACCCCATCACATCTCAGATGGTTGAGGAAAACCCAACTGGTCAACTGCTGCCTTAGATAGCTAGGATGAATCTTCCACAAGCCTTCCTTTCCATTTCACCAGATATTCTTCATACTGCCTATTTTTGGCACTCCTTCTCACATGACTATCAAAGATTGCCTCAATCTCATCCTTTTCTGAAGTAGATACTAGAATCCCACACTGTTCCATCGTTGGTACTTCCTCTGTGCCACCTTCATGATACTCTGTCAAATCTGAAATGTTGAATCCATCCAACAACTCTACCTCATATGCATTCCCTGAATCATGCTTCTTTAAAATTTTATAGGAACTGAACTTCTTCATCTTCAATTTGTTATATGTTCCCACTGGAAACCTTTCTTTCCTTAGGTGGACCATCACTTCATCACCAATTTGAAACTCCTTATACCTCTGCTTCTGATCTACCTTAGCCTTATACTGCATATTCATCTTGTTAATATGTTCTCTTACCTTCTCATGTATATCCTTGATGTGTTATGCAAAATCTTCAACTTCAACACTTATTTTCTTCTCTTGGTCCATCTTCCTCAATTCTAGAGCTGTTATGGGGCTACCTCCATACACAATCTGGAATGGTGATCTACCAGTGCTTCTGTTGATAGAATTGTTGTAAGAAAATTCTGCCTGGGGTAAGATCAAGTCCCATCCCTTGGGTTTATCTCCTACCAAACATCTCAATAGGTTACCTAGACTCCTGTTAACAACCTCTATTCTCCCATCTGTTTGTGGATGGTGTGCGAACTGAACCGGCTCTATCTTGACTTCTTCCACAAGGTCCTCCAAAAGTACCCCACAAATTTGGTGTCATGATGCGAAACAATACTCTTTGGAGACCATGTAGCCTCACCACCTCTTTGAAGAACAAGTCAGCAATGTGGACTGCATCATGGGTCTTCTGACATGGAATGAAATGTGCCATCTTGAAAACCTATCAACCACCACAAAGACTGAATCATTCCCTCGTTGTGTCCTTGGCAAACCAAGAAAAAGTCCATACTTATATCCTCCCTGGCCTCTCTGGTATAGGTAAGGGCTGATATAAGCCCTGATTCGCTCACTCCTTTAGCCATCGACATACCTTGCAACTTTGTACAAACTTTTTCACATCTGTGACAATGAGGCCAATAATAATGCTCACTGATAATGGCAATGGTATTATCCGACCAAAATGTCCTGCCATTCCTCCACTATGCTTCTCCTTTATCAGGTTCTCCCTCATGGAACTCCTCGGGATACACAATTGACTTTCCTTAAATAACATGCCATCCTAGATTATGAAATCCAACCACCTTGTCCTGTCCACTGTAATAGGTTCCTTGCAAGCTTTCCAAGCCTCTGCAAAATTAGGATCTTCTGCATATAGTGTCTTGAGTTCATTGAACCCAACCACTTCAATCTGCATCTTTGTCATCAATGTATGCCTCCTACTTAAGGAATCTACAACCCTATTTGATTTCCCACTCCTATGTTTCAAAACAAAGGTATAACTCTGTAAAAACTCTACCCATTTCATATGCCTCTGATTTAATTTTCCCTGACTATTTAGGTACTGCAAGGCCTGATGATCAGTATATAGAAAGAATTCCTTCAGCAACAAATAATGTCTCCATTTCTTTAATGTTTGAACTATTGCATAAAACTCCTAATCATATACAAAATACTTTCTCTTGGCATCATTTAAATTTTCACTGAAATAGGCAATGGGCTTACCTCTTTGGCTCAATACTGCTCCAATGGCACAACCATTGGCATCACAATCCACTTGAAACACCTTGTTGAAATCTGGGAGGGCTAGAACAGGTTTCTCTGTCACCTTCTACTTCAACAGTTCAAAATTTTTTGCTACTCCAGTGCTCCACTTGAATTCTTTTCTATCCCCTCTCATTGTTTCAGCCAGGGGTCCACAAATACTACTGAAGTTTCTAATGAACTTTCTATAAAAACTAGCCAAACCATGGAAAGATCTCACCTCATTAGTAGTTCTTGGGGTAGGCCATTCCAGAATAACCTTCAACTTCTCTGGGTCCATCTTGAGACCTTCTGCTGAGACAACAAACCCTAAGTACACCAACTCCCTCTTCACAAAACTGCACTTCTTTAAATTAATCAATAGTTTCTCTTCTCTTAATTTCTCAAAGGCTCTCCGAATATGCATCAGATGCTCATGCAACGTCTTACTGAAAAATAAAAATATCATCTAAATACACAATAAAAAAACTTCCCAGAAATTATTTTAGTACCTCATTCATAAGCCGCATGAATGTGCTCGATGCATTGGTTAGCCCAAAAGGCATGACTAACCATTCGTATAGGCCCTCTTTGGTCTTGAAGGCAGTCTTCCATTCGTCTCCCTCTCGAATCCAAATATGGTGATATCCACTCTTCAGATCAATCTTTGTGAAGTACTGAGCTCCACTCAAATAGTCCATCAGGTCTTCCATCCTTGGCAGGGGAAGTTTGTACTTTATTGTTATCTTGTTTATGGCCCAAGAATCTATACACATCCTCCACTCCTCATCCTTCTTTGTGCTAGTACTATAGGTACTACACATGGACTCAAACTCTCCCTTATCAAACCCTTTCTCAACAACTCTTGAACTTGTCTGTTCAACTCCTCATTTTCTACTAGAGTCATTCTATGAGCTACCTTATTTGGCAAACTGGCTCCAAGAATCAAGTCAATCTAATGACCGATCTTCCTTATTGGTAGTAACCCTCAGGTACATTATCAAAAACAATATCTTGAAACTCATCCACCATCCTAGAAACTTCTTCTAGAACCTTCTCACTATCCTCATTACTCACTCTAGGAATTAATGCATAACACACACGCTCATGCTTCATACCTTCTAAAAATTTTCTTCCATCTACATAACAATTTCTAGCACTACTGCATACCTTTTCTTCAGTCTCCTTTAGGGGTTTCAACTTGTGACGAACCCCATCCTTTGTCAAGGAATAAGTGTTTGCATGGCCATCATGTATAGCTTGCCTATCAAACTGCCACGACCTCCCCAACAACATGTGACATGCATCCATGGAGATGATATCACAGAGTACCTCATCATGGTAGCTCCCGATCTTGAACTTTACTAGGCACTGCTCATTAACCAAAACTTTGTGGTCTTTCTGCAACTAGGCAATCCGATATGGATGCGGATGCATTTCCCTCTTCAGCTTCAACTTTGTGACCATCTCCTCTGACACTAGATTATCGGTGCTCCCACTATCAATAATGACATCACAACATTTTCCTTCACACTTGCACCTTGTGTGAAATAGATTCTTCCTCTATTCTGGTTCCTTTTCCTCAGTCACTAGGGCTCTCCTAATCACTAGGCCTTCTCCCCTTTCAGCATCATTTGAATGTTTAGATTGGGCCTCCTCATCTGCATGCGCAACCCTTCCATGACCTTTTGGCCTTTTGTCTACCCTTCCTTGGTGTTGTGGACATTCATAGGCTCGATGCCCTTCTTCACCATACTGAAAACACGTTCCTCCTGAAACCACCTCTTCCAGATCCTTATCCATATCTCCCTCATCCTCTACCTCTTTGATCACCACTATGTTGATCACGAGGGTGGTAGAAGTTGTCATTCCTTTGGCTTTGGCTGGTACCCACATCTTCACTTTTCTTTTCATCATCATTTCGGCTTCCTGAAGGTCTACCACTGCCCCTTTCACTTTGACCTCCTAGTCCTTTTTGCTTGCCATCAAATCTTTTGTTCAGCTTCTCTTCCACCTTTAGAGCAATTGATACACATCCTCAATGGTGGTCATTCTGACTAGGCTTAACTCCTCCTGAATGCTCGGTCGTAACCCATTAAGATATCGGGCTACCTTCTCCTTATTGGCCTCTATGTGACCTATTCTAATGATTATCTTGTGAAAATCTTTCATATATTCTTTCAGAGATCTGCTTCCTTGCTTCAACCCTTGCAATTTCTTCAATAGATCTAACTCATAGTCTATTGGTATGAAGTGCTTCTTCAGTTTCTCTACCATGCAATCCCATCTGGTGATCTTGACTTTTCCTCTTCGATTTCTTTCCAACTAGACCTCTTTCCACCAAATACTGGCATGGCCCTTTAGCTTCATTTTCGCAAACCTAACCTGATCTGGGTCCTCTATTTCCTCATACTCAAAATATTCTTCTATCTCGTTGATCCAGTCGATCAACTCTTCCGGGTTCAGACTTCCAGAATAACTAGGGACTTTTGCTCTGGGTCTTTTCCCGATCTTTGAAATGGCCCTTATTAGCCATATTTGGTCTTGATCAATTGCTTCTTCTTCCTCTTCTACATTTGAACCTTCTTCCTCTCCTTCATCCTTACTTTCCTCCCTCAGGTTTAACCCTCTTCTCAACTGCTCTTGTAATGCATCAATCTGTCTCTGGAGGGCTGCCAATGCATCTCTTCCACCAGCATCTCTACCGCCTCGACCACCTCTAGCACCACCATGCCTACCAGGCATCACTCTTGGAGGCATATTTCTTGACCTCAACCCACAACCACGGTCTTGGTGCGAACTGCCTCACGATCAGCGATCTGTCCACACACTCAAGAAAACTTGCTTTGATGCCACTTGATGAGGGCGCCGCCCGAGACACAAAAAATAACCCACAAGCAAGAGAATAATTTTATTATTCAGAAAATGGAGCTTCTTACATGTAGAGGATCTCAAATCCCCAAGTTCTACAACACATGTAAGCTACAGAAAGCTACAGAATAACCCTTTCGCAATATGCAAGCTTGTCCCCCAAAAAGTTACACAAAAATACTAGAAACCCACCCATAAATAGAGCCCCTCTTTAGTTTGGATCCAAAACAACATTAAAATTTGAGTTTAGGTGGTTTGGTGCCAAAAATTACAACTTGAAGTTCAAATTTCAAAAGAACATTTGCAATTGTATCTTCTAGAAAGTGTGCCAACTTCCCGGGGCCATAACTTTTGATCCGAGGCTCTGATTCGTGAACCGTTTGAACCGTTGTAAAGGTATCGAAGTCAAGAATGCACTTGAAATTGCTACGCCAATTTTGGAAAGTTTTGGGGACATTACAGAAGCTCTAAGTGCCTCAAATCTAACTCAAAATATTTTCAGGTGCAAATCTATGAAACCAAAACTGCAATATCTTTCAACCCAGGAATAGAAAATAAAAACCGTAAATTGGGAATTTCATTATGATGAAAAGGGTATCCAAAAATGTAAAAAAAAATAAAAATGATAAACTTGAAATTTAACTATTTTTGGGTGATGCAAGATTGCCCTTACACCATTGGATGCTCCTACATCATTTTGGGATATAAGGGCCCAAAATAGACTTAGGACCTAGAGGATGTGTGATGGCAGATGGGGGGACATAAGGACCCAAAATGGAGGGAGTAGCTAAAGGAGAAATATGGATTGTTGTTTTGAGGTGATACGATGGAAGGGAAATGGCGACAAATGATCTAGCAGAGGGATGGGAGGAACCTCTTATTCTTTTAGAAGATGATCATCAATAGTGTGTGGAGGTTGTACCAACATGTTTGGATTTTGAGTCATGAGTAGTACAACCAAGACCATTTGTACAAGGGTTTTCTTTGGGATGGATAGGCTCTAAAATACCATGCTCATGAAGGCCTAAGAATTTTCCTTGATAGTTCATGTTCTTAAGCATTCAATCCATTATAGGAATTTTGTTATTCTAGAAGAATGATGTGAGTCCATTATTAGTGGAGGAGGATGGGTGGTATATATACTTTGTTTTTCTTCTACAAGGAGACCACCATGAGAGAATGTGAGAGTACCAAGGGGATATAAAAGCTGTGAGGGGATAGGAGGTTTAGGTGATGATGGAGGATCATGAGATGGAGATGAGGGGATAGTAGCATCGTGATCGAGAGGAGTGAGTGGTGAGGGATCAAGAGAGGGATCAAGTGATGTAATAAGATCTGGACTTGTGGCAGTGGGTGATGAGGGCTCATTCAATGGAATGATTGGATCTTGAGTGAAAAGGGGATCATGGGATGGAATGGATGAAGGACTAGTATCTTGAAGTGGACTAGATAGGATGGCAGGATCTTGATGTGGAGAAGGGGATATATTGGTATTCTTTGGATCAAGCTCTTGGCATGACTCCTCTTGTGTGGGAGGCATGATAATGGAGTATTGGAGGGAATCCTCAAGTGGGGGAGATGGAAGGATGGAAGATTCATGATGTTCATGGAGTTTAGTGATATTAGGAATGGGAGATGTGGATTGGACTTGCGTGCCTTGGATGAATTTGGTGGATCTAGCAGTAGGAGGAGGGGATTGGATTCAGTTATCTTTGATGGGTTTGATGGATTTTAGAGTAGGAGATGGGGGTTCAATGGATTCAATAGGTTCAATGGTTTCAATGGTTTGAGCAGTGCTAGGGGTGGTAACAACAATGATAGGTGTGGCATGGAGAAGGGTCTCATCACTAGTGACCATGGATGATAGATTGGGATGGCTTGGTTCCATGACTTCAATATGTGGAGTTGGGGATGGCTTCTTTTTCATGAGTCCTTGGAGAACTTCTGAAATGAGAGATTTGAATATGGTTGGCTTGGTTGGGGTGGTAGAAATGGATGAGGGATTATGGATTGGTGGACTAGGGTTAGATGGAGGAATGGGGTTGGATGTTAGACTGGGAGTAGATTGAGGAATGATATTGGATGTAGGATTGGGAGTAGATGGAGGAATAGGATTGGATGTAGGACCAGGAGTAGATGGAGGACTAGGATTGGATGGAGGGTTAAGGTAAGGATATTGGAATGTTGAATTAGGATCGGGAGACATGGATTGTGGATTAGGACAAGAGGATACAGGTGGTGTAGTGGGACAAGAGGATGTGGGTGATGGATTATAATAAAGGTATTGGGATGATGGATTAGGATGAGGATACGTGGATGTAGGATTAGTATGGGAAGACTGGGAAAGAGGATTACGATAGCGGAACATGGATGGGAGATAGTAATAGGAGTATCATGATGGCAAATTAGGATAAGAGGATGATGTAGACAGAGAACGGGAAGATACTAGATATCCCTTATCAAAGGTAGCATAAAGAGCATGATTAGGCATGGATGAAGGAATAACAAGATAGATTATAGGAGTAATTAGATTTTGGAAAGAAAGTGGAGAAAGCTTACTAGCGATGACAATGTCAAGGGGATATATGTCGTGTATCTCTTGATCGACAAGAATTTCGTTATCATCATCAATATAATTATGGTTTCCCTTGACTACTATTGATGGAGGATAATGATTCATGATGTTGAAAGGATGGATATTTTGGATGGAAATGGACTAAAGCTAAAATTAGGATTTAGGTCAAGCTTAGATCAGGATTAGATTAAAGCTTAGATTAGGATGATTGGATGATGTGATGAGATTAATTTTGATTATCAAAGGATGACTACGACACCAAATATGCTTAGAGATGGAAGTAGATTGATAGGGTTGAAGGTGATTGGATAGAAATGTGATTGGATTGGATTGGATAAGATTGATTGATGATTGATAAGATTGGATGATGGATTAGATAGGATGATGAGAGGGATTGGAAAACCCCATTTAGAGATGACCCTAGGTGACTTAGGATATTGATTGATTAGATTAAATGGATGATTGTGGCATTGAATCCACCTTGATATTGAAAGTGAATTGATAGGGTTGATGATGATGGTTAACTTAGGATAGATGAAAATCCTGAGTAGATGTTGATGATGATGATCAAATTCAAACAGCTAGGTCAATTCAGACAATAAATTTTGAAACAATGTTGGATGGGGAAAATGATTGATTGGATCAGGTAGACAGATGATTGGATTAGGTAGAAAATATATATGAGTGGTTAGATAGATGATCAGATGATTAGATTGGGGAAACATATGAGTGAATGGATGATCAGAGATGAAGATTTAGAATAGATGAATGATTACTTGGAACGAGTTAACAGATGGTTAGGAGGGGTGAATGACTACTAGAAATGAGTAAATGACTACTACGAGGAGAAAAAAGCTTGAAATGGATGAATGATTACTCAGAATGAGTGATAAGATTATCAGAATGAAAGAACTATTGCTCAAAGGTGTAGTATGGATGAATGAAAGCTCTAAATGAGGGAATGATTGATCAAAATGGATGAAAAAAAGCTTGAAATGGATGAACAAAGGTTCAGAATAGATGAATGACGCCTAGAACAAGGAGAATGACAACCTAGAGTGTAAGAATGACTTTTAGAATAGGCAGATGGAGGCTCAGAATGGATGAATAGATACTTGGAACAGTTAAACAAAGGTTTGGAATGGCTAAACCAAGGTTTGAAATGGTCAAACAAAGGTTCGAAATGGCTAAATGAAGGTTCAGAATGGTCAAACAGAGGTTTGGAATGGCTAAAAGGAGGTTCAAAGGTTTGGAATGACCAAATGGGGTGAAATTGAGTGTTCAAGGGCAAGTTCATCCCTCTACAAAAAGTTGAACACCCCACTGAAGTAAACAAGAGGGCATGACCACCCTTCTACGACAATCAGAAGAGCGTGATCACCCTTCAGCAGAAATTAGGAGGGTGTGACTACCCATCTGTAGCAATCAAGAGGGTGTGACTACACTTCTATGATAGTCTGGAGGGCATGACTGCCCTTCTATGACTATCAAGAGGGTGTGATTTCCCTTCTATGGTAAACATGACTTGGTTTGGATGGAAATGACTATGGTAAGGACTCAAAATGATGACAATGTGGCCAATTTGTCAAAAATTTCATAGGTTTCTCACAAGAAGACACTTTAAACAAGCACAATTCTATGATTAGTGTTAAGGGTATGGTCAACAAAGGTCTTAATCTAGGATGCACAAGGCTTCTAGGGAGTCCTCAATATACTCTCGGTATGTGAGGCACAACTATGAAAACCATCCCATCACAAGCATGAGTCAGGAACCCCATCAAGATACTAAAGGGCTCAGACCAACTCTTCACATCTATCTAGGTATCACCCTAGTTTTGACACTTCACCAATTATGACGTGACTGGATTGGGGTACAACATTTTCTCTCCCCCTTTTATATACCCTGCCGATACATGTGGTTGGAATCATCCCTTGAGGTGATGAAATCCCCAAGCAGGTTCCACTAGAAAGAAGGCACTAATCATTTCCAACTACTCCTCAGGCTCACACGAAGTGCAAGGGGAAAGTGAAAAAAAACTAATGCCCCTTTTGGTGACACAAAACAAACATAGAAAGCAATGAATATTACTTCCTCTAATTAAACTATGTTCTTAGATTAATGAAAACAACAATGATAGCTTTTAAAATCCGAGCAAATGGATAGCCTTGCAAGAAAAATTTAGTTGTTTTATCCTTTGTTCTTCATTAATTACACAAGAATATGCTACAAAATGTTAGTAAAAACACAAATATCCTTGCAAAAAATAATGCTAGGGGGTTAGGATTTGAAGACAACAAAAATAAGGATAAAAAATGAAGCTAAAATGGTTGTTTTACCTTCCAAAATGTGTTATTTTGGGGCGTATCTACCCCACTACAGTAAGTAGGAGGGCACAATTGAACTTCTATAACAATTAGAAGGGCATAGTTGAACTTCTGTAGTGAAATGTTATCAAGCAAATTTCAAACTGGGGCGCAATCGCCCTTCTGTAGAAAAATGTTAGAAACCAAATTTTTAACCAGAGGTGTGGCCATCCAATTACAGAAAAATTTTAGAAATCAAATTTTTAAATCAGGGGTGTGGCCACCCAATGGCAGAAAAATGTCAAAAAATAGATTTTTAAATCAGGGTGTGGCCACCCAACTATAGATAAGGGTCAAAAATAAAAATTTTAAATAGGGGCGTGGCCACCCAACTACTGAAAAATATCATAAATCAAATTTTTAAATGAGGGGTATGACCACCCAACTACAGAAAAGTGTCAGAAAATAGATTTTTAAAGAGGGGCATGGCCGCCCAACTGCAAAAAAATGTTAGAAAATAGATTTTTAAATTAGGGGTGTTGCCACCCAACTATAGAAAAGTGTTAGAAATCGTATTTTTAAACATAGGCATGGCTGCCCAACTATAGAAAAATGTCAAAAAATAGATTTTTAAATTAGGGGCATGGCTGCCCAACTGTAGAAAAGTGTCAAAAATCAGATTTTTAAACAGGGGCATGACCACCCAACTATAGAAAAATATTAGAAAATAGATTTTTAAATCAGGGGCATGGTCACCCAACTACAAAAAAGTGTCAAAAATCAAATTTTTAAATAGAGGCATGACCGCCCAACTGTTAAATGTCAGAAATCAGATTTTTTTATCTAGGGGTGTGACCATCTTTCTCCAGTCAACCAAATGGAGTAGTCACCTTTCCATAGTCAACCAAAGGGCATAGCTATCTTTTTGCAGTCAACTAGAGGTCGTAGCTTCCCCTTTGCAGTCAACTAGAAGGTGTAGCCACCCCTCTATGACTTGTAGCTACAAACAATCTCAACAATAGTGAATGTAAAGTAAAAGAACCCATTTGTGGGTCCCATCGGGCATGCCAAAAATGTGTATCCTTGAGTTTTACCTATTCTAATAATGCAAAAGAACTAAAATGTAATGTAAAAACACAAAGAACCCCTCAAAGATTAGCCTAAGGAATTGTTAACACAAAGAGATAAGATGAAAGAATATTGCAAATGATTATAGCTTTTCTTTGCAACTAAAATTCTTTGGTTGGACCTTAATTTTGAGTACTTTTGTGCTCCTTGGATGGCTATTGATATGACTAAATGTAAGACTGACTATATGATGGGATGCAAATGAAAATGGCTAAAATGGCTTGGCTAAGTAAGAGGAAATACTTGTAAGTTGAGTGTTCAAAATGACATCATGTAGGTACAAAATGAGTAAGTTGTTGAAAATGCCTTAGAAGAGGGATATTTATAGAGGAGTTTGAATTCTCTAAAGAATTCAATGGTTGAGATTTATCTAACAAGGCCAAGATGAAGGGGTAAGATGAGTTGATGACTCACAATCCCTCACATCTTGACATGTGGAATGTGAAGTGGCTAAGGGTGTGATGATGTGTAAGTGAGGTGGTAGGAGAGTACATGATGTGGAGATTACATGACGTGCAAGTACCTTGGGGAAAGAGAAGATTTCCTCAAAAAGAAAGTTCTTGTCCCCAAGTCAGAATGCAAGTGAAATTTGAGGAATTTTGGAATTCCTCAAAAATCTCCAAGGGAAATGAGAAAGTGGTTGGAGAAATAAATGTGAATTAAAAATTCACATACTTGGCTATGTGCAGGATCATGATGGGCCAAAAAGTTGCAATATGATGGGTATGTGGCTAACGACTATTTTTTTACCCAAAATTGATGAAATGAAAAGGGTTTTTAAAGGAGATTCTCAGCTTTGCACTGATATAAATTAAGCTTTACTTTCAATTTAATAAGTAATTATTATTTATTTTCTATTCAAATTATGACTAAAGTCCTGATTGACAGGCTGATGAAAAAAATCTATAGCTTTCAAATAGCATCATATTTTTTGAATCCAAAAGATGCATCACATTCTATGCTTTGCATACTATAGGATTAAAAAAGGAAAAAATTAATTTCATGAAGTTTTGACCAAGTTAAGTGGGTCAAACATACGAGTTTTTATATTTTTAAAAAAATTGTAATAAAAAAATCATAATTAATTATTTACTTGGAAAAAAATTACAAAAAAATATGCATCACATTGGGGCATAAGTCCTCTAATTATATCTAAAATATTGTAAAAAAATATTATCATTTGATTGTGGTTAGGGTGGTTAGACAGACACCTACTTCTTATTTTTTCCCTAAAATTTAAGTACCACTGCATTGAAATTTCAAAATTTCACCAAATAGATTTTCTTTTTTTTTTTAAACAAACCTAGTAGTTTAGAAACTAAATTCAAGTTTCTAGAAATTCTGTTCTTACATATTTTTGAAATAATATAGATAAATTATTCAAATTTTTATGTCAAGTTGCTTAACTCTGATTTTTCTAGATTTTTTACCACTTAAGGGCCTGATTTTTCCATGATAATCCTGCACATAGCCACTTGGGAGAGTCTAGTGGATAAGAGATGGTCTCCAAAAAAGTGGGAGTTTGTCACATGTGGATGAGGTGACAAATTAAATGTTCTAGAAGTCTTGGAAGGACAAAATGTGAATTAAAAATTCACATGGGGAGGAAAGAGACCAAGGATAAATAAATGTGAATTGAAGATTCACATGGGAAAGAGGATCAGTGCTAAGAAAGTAAAATGAAAAGGTTGACTAAAAAGGGATGTTAAATGTGGTTAATGACCTTGATTAAGGTTGTACAAACACATGATTAAGATAATTGATGAGAGATTAGAAGCAAGTGGCAAGTGTATGAGGATGTGACATTAATCCTTGATTAAGAGGATGCACATCCTAATCATGAATTAATTAAATTAATCCAAATTAGAGAGGGATTATGGAGGATGTGACAAGAAGAGAGAAAACAAAATTTTTAATTGATTTTATTCAAAAAGGTTAAAATGACTAAATTAAATAAATTGATATATTTATTTAATCTAGAGAGGAAAAAGGTGCAAGGTAAAACATTTAATTGTTAAATTAAATACTTTAAGGACTTTAGGCAAAAAATGTAATATTAATTGAATAAATTAATATTGACAGAATGGACGAATAAAGAGATGAATTTTATTGTATGGGAGTGATCAAATTTAGATGTCTACAATTTACACCTTCACATAAATTTTAGGAGGCTTGTAAATTAAAATGGACCTAATCTAATGTTGTAATGTGTTCTACACATTCACATTGGATTTAGAACCCATCTAAGCTAAATAAATCTAATTTGGCCTTAATTTAATGTTGTAAGGAATATTTATTTAGACTTTCACATTTTTTTTTGAGCCCTCTTTAATTTATGACCTTTATATCATCATTAATAGGCCCCTATGACCCTATATTGTGCATCCCAAGGGATATTTTGATTAAAAAAATGACAATATCAACATATATACTTAATTTACACACTCCCTAAAAATATAAGTAGAAAAATAGCCCTTGTGGGACCCATTCACCACTTTGAGAAAATGAGTCCCAGCTAGGTGGGACTCACTCGCCCAAGTTGGCAAATGAGCAAGAAAAATTGGGTTTTAAGTTCAAATTTCTCCTATATCACCCTTGGGGATCCAATAAATGGAAATTTGAGTGCATTGCCTATATAATCAAGCTTCCAAACCACTATTGCACATAAGCATTCATGATATTGGGTCAAGCAAGCAAGAGTTAAGCATTCTAAGTCTTCACAAGGTCATCAAGATAACTTCAAGATCATTTCTAAGGCATTCAAGGGAAAGATTCTTCTTCAATTATTGCATCAATTCAAAATATATCATTATGTCAAATATTATTAAGTATCAAGCATGCTATTGAGCTAGTGTTGTGATGTAGCATTGTAAATCCAAGATCAAGCATTGTTCTACACCTATTGTCAAAGATCAAGATCTACATCCTTCATGGCCATTTCATGTTGAGTTGCAGATTTATGAGACAACATTCACAAGACATCATTGAAGGTATAATTTTTTGTGATTCATATTTTTTGTTCCATGCTTCATGATTTCATTTTTTGTCTCATCATTTGGTTTAATTACCTACAAGGGGTTTGATCAAGGAAAATCCATATTCCCTAACAATCAACTCTTTTTCTCTCTCTCTTTGTGTGATTGTAGATCTAGGTGCTTTGAAATCTTAAAGATCATTGAAGATTAGGTTACAAGCTTGTTGAAGTTGTCTCCCTATTTTGTAAAGTAATAATCTTCACTAAAAATTCATTTACATTCCCAAAATTAGTTTTTTGGACATAAAAACATGGAGGAGCAGATTGAGAAGAGCAGATTTAGACCTTGAAGTTTCAAAAAATCCAAACTAGACTCATTTGCCACATGTGGTGAATGAGTTCCACTGTAGGTTTTTTTTAGAGATTTTTGAAGATTTGGATACCCTTTTTCCCAAAACCTATTCTTGTGCAAAAAAATTGATATGGGATTGATTCACCTAGATTGGTCAATGAGACCTAATAGGCCATAATTTCAAGATTTGCAAAATTTCTAGTTTTCATTCAAGCCTCTATAAGCTTTCAATTGCACACTTCTAGTTTTATTATTTTTGTTTTGATTTGTATGCATTCCTAGGTCATTTATTTCAAGTTTTCATCATATTAGGGTTTTTAATTTCATCTTGCATTTCATTGTATTTTCCAAGCCTAAACTTGTTGGTGAACCCCTCTTGTAATATGAAATCATATCCTAGAAAACCCTTCTAGTAGATCTCTTGCCTCTATTCCACTCTCGGGGTGAGATCTCTAAGGTATCCTTTAATGTTAGTTGGAGAAAAGTGATGTTCTATGTATTAATGTTGAATGTTGTGGTTGTGTTTCTGATATGCGGTTGTCATTGATGTCAACACTATTAGCATTAATATATTTGAAGTTGTATATGTCAAGGATATTGAAAAAATTGTAAAGAAATGAGTTGTAGGTTGTTAGTGGTTAAGTGAAGTTTAGTATCATGGTATGTTTTGTTTGTTGAAGATCAGAGGTTGTGTAAAAAAGGGTTTCTTGCTGAGTGTATCTAGTTTACCCATGTCGAGTTTCAAAGATCTGTATGAAGATTTAATTGAGTTATGCAAATTTTCATATAGATAGTTTTTTTGTTTTTTTAGTTAGTGTTCCTGATTGAAGATGAGGATATTTTAGTTAGTTCAGTTATTTTGAATGCTTCTCTATTGGCTCTTAATTTTTTTGGATGCTTCTAGATTGTGCTTTATCTTTGTTGCTCATTTGTATTGATCGTTGTGATTGTGGTTGGATATTTTCTCTTACGTGTTCATATTTTTCATGTTCTTGGCCAACATGGTGTTGAAGTGTGTTGTGGATCTTCAAGGAGAATTTAATTGAAGTTTTTACATGTTGAATATGTTGATTTAGGTCCTCATTAACTTATGGGAAACTTTGGTTGATACACATTGATTATTATGAATGATTTGGGCCAACAATTATATTCATTTTATAATTTCTTTATGGTTGGGTTGTAGTGGTGAAATTTCTTGTTGTGGATATATATGAGCAGTTGTTTGTTCAAATTGAAGTGTGCAAGCCTATGTGTATGTGCGAATAATGTTCTAATCATTTGAAGGTAGAGAAAAGTGTGAAGAAAAGTGAAGAAGAGTGAATAAGAGAGAAGAGTTGTCCATGCACTTAACCAAAATTGTGATCAGGCATTAGCAGATGCTATTTTATCAATTGAAATCCCTATGGATGGCTTTAAATCCTTTTGTAAGATATTGTTTCTTCATTTGTAATTGAGGAATGAGCTCTTGGCAGTGCACCTAAATGCAAGTTCATTCCTCATATTTCCTTTTCATTATACTTTTAATACAGTATAATTTTGTGGACTAACCTCCACATGGTTTTTCCCCTAATAGGGTTTCCACGTAAAAAATCTTGGTGTTATGTGTGCTTCTAATGTGTTTTTAATTTTTATTTTCATGGTTAATAATCAAATTTGAGAATAAAGTTAATAAGTTGAATATGTTTTGAAGTTTTGAGACAATTGATTCACCCCCCCTCTTAGTTGTCTTCTCTTTTTTTTCCAACAATTGGTCTCATAGCTAATTTCCTTGGAAGAAATTTAACAACTTAAGAAGATTTGGGATGACAAGTTACAAGAAAGATAGTCTAAAATTTGATGGAAAAAATTACTCTTTGTGGAAGACTCAATGGAGTGTCATCCAATATGCATTTGTGAACCCTACTAGAGCATTACAAGTAATAAGTGTGTTATTCCACTAAATAATACATATGTTGAGTATAATATCTAGGCTAAGGAAGCTTTGTTGAGTGCTTTGACTAATTCAAAGATGACAAATTTTATGGATCTGAAGATTGCTTATGAGGTCTAGAAAAAGTTGGAAACCTTGTATGAGGGTGATGATAATGTGAAGATTGCTAAGTTGCAAATCTTGAAAGGGAAATATGAAAGCTTGAGAATGGGTGATGGTGATAATATTAATACTTTCATGCAAAGAGTGAATGAACTTGTGAATGGTATTAGATGTGTTCATGGAAATATAGAAGAATCTAATATTTTTTCTAAAGTGCTTAGATCCTTGCCTAATTCCTACAAAGTCAAGGCTAGTGCTATTGAAGAACTCTAGATTGTAACAAACATAACCAGAGATACATTGGTTGGTAAGTTTACTGCTTTTGAGTTGAATGAATTTGGTGATGCCCTTCCTAAAGTTGAATCTGCATTTAAGGCCACTACTTCTAGAAGGGATAGATATATATATGAACTAGGTGAGAGCTCATCTAGAAAGACATTCAAGTATGAAGATGAAATCAAACAAATTGAAGAAGAAAAAAAAGAGATGAAAGAATTGGAAGCACTTATTGTTAAAAAGGTATCAAGAGGAAAAGGTAAGTATGCAGGAAAGTTTCCTCTCAAATTTTTTTCTTGCAATAAGATAGGTCATTTTGTATCAAGGTGTCACGAAAGAGCTGCTAAACCAAGACATAACAAGCCTAGATTTCAGAAGAAATGTTACTATGTTGTTGATGAAGGTGCAATAGATGAAGAATCTAATAGATATGATGATGAATGGGTATTTATTGTTGTTAGAGAAAATAGTCTTGTATCTACTGAATTTTCTAGTTGTATAAATGTGGAGAAAGCCCTGGATGCTTGAGTTGACGAGAAAGATGAATGGGTAATTAATAGTGTATGTTCATATCATATGAAAGGAGACAAAAGTAAGTTTGTGAGCTTTGAAAAATATGATAGTGGTGTTGTAAGATTTGGTGATAATATAGCTGGTGTGATCCATGGAAGAGGATGGATTTCTCTTGATGGAAAGCATAATACTGATGATGTTCTATATGTGGAAAGCTTGAGGCATAATATTTTGAGTGTTGGTCAAATGGTTGATAAGTGATATAATCTTCAATTTAATGATGGAAAATGCAGAATATTGAGTTCCAAAAATGTAATTGCATTAGGTACAAAGAAAAAAGGTAATATATTTCACTTGAATGTTGCTAGTAATTTTTTTTTGATTGCTCAAGTTGATGAAAGTTTGTATGGCATAGGAGATTGTGTCATGTTAACTTTGATAATATTTTCAAGATAAGTTCTACAAAGGCTATGAGAGATCTACCTAGGTTGGTGAAACCTACTAATGCAATATGCAAGGAATGTCAATTGGGAAAGCAAACTAGAATTTCATTTTAGAGTAAAAAGCATTGTTCAAATGAGTTATTAGAGCTAATGCATGCTGATCTGTGTGGTCCCTCTAAGGTCAAAAGTCTACAAGTTTACAGGTATTTCATGCTACTCATTGATGATTATTTAAGAATGGTATGGGTTACTTTCTTAAGAGAGAAATTTGAAGCACTGGAAAAGTTCAAGATCTTTAAAGCTATGGTTGAGACAGAGATAGGTTTGAAGATTAAGTGTCTGAGATTAGATAGAGGTGGTGAGTTCACTTCTTGTGAATTTAATTCTTTTTGTAAAGAACATGGAATAAAGAGACAATTGTATGCACTACAGACTGCTCAACAAAATGGAGTTGTGGAAAGGAAGACTAGAATAGTTGAAGATGCTGCTAGAACAATGATGTTGGAAGGAAATGTCCCTCATATCTACTAGAGAGAATTTGTGAGTATTGTTGTGTACATACTCAACCAGGTACAAATAAAAGGTGATACTAGTAAGACCCCTTTTGAGCTATAGATTGGTCAAAAGCCTACTATTAAATACTTTGAGATATTTGGAAGTAGATGTTACATTAAGAGAGATTAAGATGTAGGAAAGTTTGATGCTAGGAGTGATGAAGGTATCTTTTTGGGTTATTCTACTAAGAGCAAGGCCTACTGGTGTTATAATAAAAAATTTGAAGAAAATGGTTGAAAGTGCAAATGTTAAGGTTGATGAAGAATTTGGTACACCATCCATAACCTATGGATATGAATCTGATGATCATAATGACAATAAAAATCAAGGAAAGGAAGATCAAACTACAAATAAAGTGAAAACCAATCCAATAAATTAGGAGAATGAAGAACAAGGAGAAATTGGTGGAAACACAAAAGAAACTAAATTTGAAGAACAACCTAAGAAGACTCTAAGGTATATAAGATTAAATCATTCAAAAGATCAAATTATAGGTGAAAAGAACAAATGTGTCTAGACAAAGAGAAAGATTGTAGAAGAATATTGCTTGATTTCTAAGACTAGGCCTACTAGTCTGAATGAAGCATGCAAAGATAAGCATTAGGTTGAAGCAATGAAAGAAGAAATGAAATAGATTGAAAAGAATGATACATGGACTCTTGTTTCCATACCTAATGATAAGAATGTTATTGGAACTAAATGGGTTCTTAGAAACAAAATGAATGAGCAAGGTGAAGTGATTAGAAACAAAGCAAGACTAGTATGTAAAGGATATTCACAAATCGAAGGAAATTATTTTGAAGAGACCTTTTCCCCTATTGCTAGAATTGAAGTTGTAAGATTATTTCTTGTCTATGTTGCTCACAAGGATTACAAATTTTATCAGATGGATTCCAAATAAACTTTTCTAAATGGTGAATTGGAAGAAGTGTATGTTGAGAAACCTGATGGATTCCAGTTGACTGATAAGGAAGATATAGTGTTTCAATTGAAGAAATCATTGTATGGACTTAAGCAAGCCCCTAGAGCATGGTATGCTAGATTGGAAAATTATTTGATGAAGCTTGGATTCAACAAAGGTACTACTAATAGTAATCTATATTTCAAGAATGATGATAAAAATTTGATTGTTGAATTCTTTTTTGAGGACACTATTTTTGTAGGAGATGATGCTTTGTGCATGAAGTTTGCTAGTGAAATGCACATTTAATTTGAGATGTCTATGATTGGTGAGATAAAATTCTTTTGGGGATTACAAAATACTTAGTTAGATAAAGGGATATTTATATCTTAGTCCAATTATGTGAAGGAATTGTTGAAGAAGTTTGGTATGGAAGATTCAAAGCCAATTGGCATACCCATGGTCACTAGATGCAAGTTGAAATAAAAGATGATTCTTTGAAAGAAAATCAGACAAGATATAGATCAATGATTGGTGGACTATTGTACTTAACTCAAACTAGGCCTAATAATATGAATGTTGTATGTATTGTTGCAAGATTTCAAGTTGATCCAAAGGAATCTCATGTGATTGTTGTGAAGAGAATTTTTAGATACTTGAAGGGAACTGTTGATCTTGGCCTATGGTATCCTAAAGATGATGATATTACTTTGAGTGCCTTTATTGATGTTGATTGGGATGAAGATGTAAATGATAGGAAAAGTACTAGTGGTGGAGCATTTTTCTTGGGTAAAAAGATAATTTCGTGGTTAAGCAAGAAGCAGAATGCCATTTCTTTATCCACTGCTAGAGCCAAATACATTGTTGCTGCTAATAATTGTACTCAAGTCCTATGGATGAAGTAGATATTGAAGGATATTAGAGTTGTATATGATGAACCTATTTCTATTTAGTGTGATAATTCAAGTTCTATTAACATTTCCAAGAATCTAGTGTTGCATTCAAAGACAAAGCATATATCTATCAAGTTTCACTTTTGAAGGAGAAGGTAAGTGAAAAAGAAGTAAGATTGGAATATGTGCCTACTAAGGAGCAAATTGTAGACATCTTTACAAAGCCATTTCCTAAGGATACTTTTGAGTATCTCAAAGGGATGTTAGGGCTCATTACCCCTCCTAATCAGAACTAAGGATGCAATGAAACTGCATCAGTCTATGCATTTCACTGACATATTTTGTTTTGGATTGTTGTTGTGGTGGCTACTACTCAGATGGAGTAGTCAAATGTTCAAAAATTCAGATATGTGGTACAAAGCTTAGAGATTCTTTGTCATTGATGGAAAAGGGAGAGAAGAATCATGTGAAAAAATATTGATTATATGGGAAGAAGAGTTATGTGGGAGATGAAGTCATGAAGAAGAATTGAGGAGAAAATGAGTTAGATCCTAAGGGGGAGTAAGTGTCAAAGAGTTAGTTGGGTTGATGGTGCTTTTTACATCATGTGTTTCCATCAATGCCAAAGGGAGATATTGTTGTATTTTGTGGTTGTGTTGTTAATATGTAGTTTTCATTGATGTCAACACTATTAGCATTAATATATTTGAAGTTGTATATGTTGAGGATATTGAGAAAATTGTAAAGAAATGAGTTGCAGGTTGTCAGTGGTTAAGTGAAGTTCAATATGGTGGTATGTTCTATATGTTGAAGATCAAAGGTTGTGGACAATTTTTTTTCTTGTTAAGTGTATCTAGTTTATCCATGTTGAGTTTCAGAGATCCACATGAAGATATATTTAATCGAGTTATGAAGATTTTCATTCAGATAGTTTTTATATTACTTCAGTTAGTGTTCTTGAAGATGAGGTTGTTTTAGTTAGTTCAGTTGTTGAGGATGCTTCTTTGTTGGTTCTTAATGTTTTTCGATGCTTCTAGATCATGCTCTATCTTTGGTGTATGTCTACATTGGTCATTGTGATCGTGGTTGGCTATTTTCTCTTGCGTGTTCATATTTTTCATGTTCCTGGCCAACATGGTGTTCAAGCGTGTTGTGGATCTTCAAGGAGAATTTAATTGAAGTGTTTTCATGTTAAAGATGTTGATTTAGGTCATCACTAAGCTATGTTTGACTTCAATGGTTGATACACATTGATTATTATGAATGATTTGGGTTGACATTTATATTCATTTTATTATTTGTTTATGGCTGACTTCTAGGGGTGATATTTATTGTTGTAGATATATAAGAGCATTTTTTTTTCAAATTTAACTGTACAAGCATGTGTGTATGTGTGAATAATGTCCCAATAATTCGAAGGTAGAGCAGAGTGTGAAGAAAAGTGAAGAAGAGTGAAGAAGAGTGAAGATTTTTTCATGCACTTAACTGAAACTGTGATCAAGCATTAATAGATGTATTTTATTAGTTCAAATCCTTGCGGATGGCTTTAATCTAAATCCTTTTGTAAGACAGTGTGTCTTCACTTGTAATTGAGCAATGAGCTCTAGGTAGTGCACCTGAATGCAAGTGCATTCCCCATATTTCATTTTCATTGTACTTTGAACAGGGTATAATTTTGTGGACTAGCCTCCACCCTAGTTTTCCCCCTAACAGGGTTTTGACAAAAAATCTTGGTGTTATGTGTGCTTTTGATGTGTTAATTTTTGTTTTCATGGTTAATAATCAGATTTGAGAATAAAGTTAATAAGTTGAATATTTTTTGAAGTTTTGAGACAATTGACTCACCCCCCTCTCAATTGCCTACTCTTTTTTTTCCAACACTTAAACCATAAAGCATCCATTTATTGATTAAAGAGTCTTTTATTGAGAAATTTTTATTTGTCAATATTTGCATGTTGTCCACTTGCTTTTGTAACATGAGCATTTGGTTTGTCAATACGTCAACTTGGGTTAATGATGTATCCACTGAGTTGGAAATTGCACTATGATATGGACCCATGTTTATGTTCTATAATCCAATATTTTAATTGGATGAGTTGGTGTTGATGCCAAATGTATGTTGTGGGTTTTAGTTTTGAACTTTGTGGGTGAATGTTGGAATTCAAGTTTCGATATGGGGTGAAAGTTGGAATTTGACTTTGGGTATTTGGAATGAAATTTGGAATTCAATGCATGTGAGATGGATTCATATTGAATTGTGTTTGAAATGGGCTTGAGATTGTTTGTCCATGTGGAGTATGGTTGCAATTTTTTTTAAAAGACCTTTGTGTGTTGCTTTGTAGGGTAATGTTTGTATTATGACCTCGTGACAATGTGTTGTTGTTCAAATTGGTATTTGGTGTGCTGTTTGTTTGTGGCTTAGGTCCATTGATGTAAATCTTTTGCAATTTTTTGTTTGAATTGTTTTTATCCATTGAAAAGGGGTTGGATGATGATGCACCCATAGAATTAGATGTTGTACCAAATGGATACAATGTGCTACTAGAGGGTTTCATCATAGCTTATAAAAATTTTGTGCCAAATAGAGGTGTTGTGTTGATTGTTGTGGTATTGTGTGTTGTCCCTCCTAATCGCATGCTAGAATGAATTTGTGGGATAGTGTGATTAGGAGTGGATGTAGTGTGTCCTTGGTTTTGTGTAGTCTCATTGATAAGTGTTGTGAACGTGTATTAAAATAAAAAACATGAGGAAGTTTAGCTCCACTTTGTAATAGTTTTGCAAGAAATCATTGTGGGTCTTGTGCTACTCTCTCATCCACAAGCCATACTACTTTGAGATCTTGGGTGGCTACCTCAATCTCTTCCTTAGTTAAGCGTCCTTAGTTTTCTTTGATCATGAATTTTTTGAAAGGATTGGGAAATGATGATTGTGTATAAGGTACCCTATTGGAAGAAGATCCTTATCTCATGTTGCTAGTGGGTGAAAAACTCATCTTCTTGGGTTAAATTCCATTTCTTTTATTTTCCTTTGTAATCTCATAAGGACCATAAAAGACTTGAAAATGTGATGAATGGATATAAAGTATAAAGAATTATAATGAAATGGTAAGAATAAGACTAAGGTATGCAAATATGTTATTTTTTGGGGTTTTAAATATATAAGTAATGTCAAATGAGCATGTACCTATGGTCAAGATTAAGGTACTAAGTGACAATAACTAAAATTGAGATATTCAATAATGTCACTTATGATCCTAAATATATGGTAAGACTAAAACTAAAGTATGCAAATGTGATGTTATGATGAAGAGTATGGTATGACTAAATGTTATGATAATATTTCTAACCACTTTTGTGAACCTAAGAGGAGGTTACTAACCAAACTAAGATAGTTCAATTTGGCAAATATGATTTTCAAGACCTTAAAGAGGACAAATATGGCATAGAGAACCATATGTCTAATGTTTAAAAGTTGCTAAATGTTAGGTTTTCGTGATGTTGAGTCACTTTTTGGTTGTAATAAGGTCTATTTAGACCATTTTTTAAGTTTATTTGAGTCAAGTGGGTTGGTTTTGGGTAAATTTGTTAAATTTTGTATAAGTTGTAAAAATTTACTCAAACAACTTTGCATTTTTGGGTTGTGGGGGAAGATTGCTGGGAAAGGTCATTGATGTCACAACTTGCATCATTTAATTAATTATTTTATCAAACCAGGTGTGTCTCAGAGCAATATGTGATAAGTATAGTTGTCATGGATTATTTTGGGGGAGTTTGCATTGTAAATAGTGACTTCAGGTATCATTTTTCCTACTTCGGGAGCTTTCAAGAGCTCTTGGGAGCTCTTTAGGAGATTTTAGGAGCTAAACTATAGTGACTAATTCCTAAGATTTAAATCTATTTTAGCTTCTAATTTAAAATCTTGTTGACTTAATTATGACTTTATTGACTTTGATTTAGAAAAATTCATGGCGATAATTAATGATTACTTTAAGTCCTAATCTAAACACGAAATTCAAATTAATTCTATTTTGCATCAAAATAAATTCATAACTTAATTGTTGGAAAGTAAACACTAATTTAAAAGTAGGAATGAATTGCATGAAAATGACAATTATTCTAAAAAGCATAAAGACTAATCTCCATGAATAGACTATGAATAGACTTCAACTCCATATTTCTATAAATTCCTAACATTGCTTTAATGAAACTCAATAAACAAACATCAAGTTTAACTAACTCAAACATCTAAATCTAATTTATCTAAGAAACCTACTAATGATTATAATGGTTCAATTCAAAATTTATAATAAATAATCTAACCATTCTAACAATTCGATCTTGACCATAATAAACTAAAACTTTGAAACGTAATTGTAAACAAAATTAATTATCTAATTTTAACATTTACCAAGGTAGAAGATGATTTCAATGATTGAACAATTCAAAATCAGTTTCTACTATATATTTAATATTAATGAATCAAAAAATAACAACACTTAACAAAAATAACATAAGATCCTTCCAAAGGTTGACCAGACCCTGCTCTTCCTTAGGTAAAATCCTTTAACATAGTTAATTGATTAACTTCTTTCTTCCATTCTCATTTATCAAAAGTAGAATGCAAAACAAAGTATTGCTTGTGATTATAGAAATTCTGATTGCAAGTTATCTAACTCCTAACTAAGACCAAAATATGGATATTTATAAAATATCCTTATTAGCTTCTAACATGGCATTAACTTCCAAAAATTAAGGCAACCAACTACAGATTACAAAATGAAACTAAAAATAGAACTGAAGTGGACTAAGGAGGACTATGCCAGAACTATGCTAGATTGGTGCTAGAAGTAAAATTTTCTCAACCTTTTATGAAGAATTTGATTTAGAATTTGAGTGAATCATCATCCAGTAGGGCCTATCTATGGTGTATTCATTCCTCATTATTAAATAGAGAGTTTTATCATCTCATCAACCTTTAAGATACCCTAGTAAAGTGACCATGCTAAAATACTTAGCCATTTTCATCCATCATTTGAGTTCTTAGCTAGGTTCTTTTGTAGATTTGGGTTGGAGTCTCCATCTTTCATCATCAAAAGTGGATCAAGGTTCATCACCATTTATCATCAAAGCTTGCAAAGGAGTTGGGAAAGGGCCAATTTTCACATGAAATAGGCACCAATTCCCCCATGGGAACAAGAGTATTCTATTTAAATTAGGATTTCATCTTTGGTTTCTCATTTTATGGTGTTTTTGCATATTTCCATTCCTAGTTTAGATAGTAAATGGATTCCATGGGGAATCCTTGTTTATGCTTGCAATATCTAACTTAGGTATTTAATCTCTTTATTTTGCAAGTACAATAGGCTGGGGTTCACATTTTGGCACTAGAAGGAGGGCCTGACTGCATTTATTCTAACTTTTCCTTGAAATTTCTGTATTTTTGTTGATACACAGGAAATTTCAATGCGGGCTCATTAGCATCGTTGTTTTCATGTCGCGAGCTCATCAACGTCGCAGTTTTATCACCGCGGGCTCATCAACGTCACTATTTTAGCACCGCTGGGCTCATCCTGCCAAAAATTCAAATTCAAAACTGCACTGCTGCACTTGCCGATCTCACCTGGGTTCAAAATTTTTAAAAATCTGACGCCTTCAAGAATCGCTCCGCTGGACGAAAAGAGCGATGCAATCGTGCTTTCTATCCCAACATAGAGCACGGTTGAATAGTAAAGCAGCATTGTAAGAGCGACGTTGGAAGCAAAAAAACAACGACGCCTTCACGAGTTATGACACTAGAAGACAGTAAAAGGGAAAACTTAAATTTTTAGCATGTGCTTTAATTAATGATTACTTTTTCCTCTGTTTTCTACTTTTTAATTTCTCTATTTTTTTTTTTCAGAATCTAACTATTTCTTCTTTGTAGGTTGGAAACCAAAAGCAAAGGAAAAAGGAGCATTATGATGATATCTTATCTAATCAAAGTTATTTTTAACACTTCTTCAAAGTATTTTCCATCTTTTTCTTTCTTTAGAACACTAGCTTTCATTTGGGTCTACAATGAACACTTTTATTTTTTCATTGCAAAGGGCTTAAAATGAATCTTAGGAAAAACTCACTAGATTTTGTTTGAGGTTAAGAATTGAACAATCAAAACTCACACTTCATCTTGGTGCTTAAAAAAAACTCACAATTGCTTTGAAAGGATAAAATGAATGGATGTTTTCTTTTTTTTGTGGTTACTTACTTAAAATAAAGTCATTGAAAAGGACGTATGCACTTCTCTCGTGCCTCCAAGCGATCTTGAGAATCAAAAGGCCTTTTTGGTTATTTTTGCGTAAGATAAAGTGATCACCTCCACACTTCGATTTGGGTTTTTAAAATTGAACAAAATCTTGTGTGAGTGTGAGTTAGGTGTATTGCGTGTGTTCTCCCTTTGTTTCTAAATGAAGGTTGATCGAACTACGAATGTGCTTGCTCGCTATTGTTTTCCTTTAGAGGGGCCTACCTAAGAGACACATCCAAAAGGAGAACTTGAAAGTGACTCCAACCAGTTTTTCATTCGGGCCGGTATATAAATGGACAAGACTAAACTATCAAGTCCTCATGGTATGTAAGCCTTAACCGTATAGTGTCTTTCAGAATGGGGTACTATCGTAAAACATATAAGATCCCCTAGTAGGATTGATTAAAGCCTTTAGTGGCTTGCTGGACGCTCGCAAGGTGCCATGTCCCCGATGTTGTGTCATTAATAACCTTGTTCGTAGTTGCCATCCAGTCTATCCAACGAGTTTATCGAAGTGGTGCATTGGAATGTAGATTCCAAGAAGTTACTTGCCATGTCCAATCTTGGTTGAATGTAGAGGTTAAGACTTCATTCTTAACATACCTTTATATTTTATCCTTGGTTGCATGTAAAGTCGTCTCTTCTACTACGAAGAGCATGAGGCAAGCCCACCAAGAAAAATGTACCAATTGAGCTAGGATGTTACATTGCTTGTTTGAAAACACATGCTTGTTCGTAAACATTGGAAAACAAACACTTAAACATGATCATGCAAATTTCAAACCCCTTTTGATAGAGCAAATACCTTTTGACAAATTCAAGTGTTCTAGCTTGCCCTTGGGATTATGTCCTTAGAGGTTTCTTAGCATTGAATTTATATCGTCATTTGCTCTAACTAGGGTTAACCTAGGAAATCCCTTTGCCTCAATTTCTTGAACTCCCACACAACACTTTCTGGGAAGAAAAGGAATTTTGACATAGGACATCTTTAGTTTGAAACATAATCAAGAAAGTGTATTTGGTAAAAAGAAGTCATTAAAATCAAAGATAAGCAATTGGACCCCACACATGTCTTTTCAATGATTTCTCACAAGGTCAAGATACAAAAACCCAAGAAAAAGAAGCTTAGCCCAAAACAACATCAACAAAGACTCAAAAGGTTATATGATTCTAGAGAAAAGTTGTTGGCTAATTTCTATAGACATGCTTCAAGAGACAACCCCACTTTGTATTCATTTTACTACACACAGAATCCAAGATTGTTTCAAGAGATTGGATACCTTGCTTATGGCATAACATGTTCTTCAATACCTTGGTCTTGTTAAATAAAAGTCTAAACTAGGTTCATTCTAAGATCAAAACAAACATTCATCCATCAAAAACATCATCAACCATAAACATATCACCAACATTTTGAGAAAATCTTGACACAACTATGATAGGCTACTTTGGTAGACATCAAAACTTTTCAAACATGAGAATTTGAATTCTTCAAACATCAACATGAAACTTGTTCAACTCAAGTGTGTGTGAATGAATCCTTTTTCACATGCTTAGTTGAATTATCACTTTGTTCAAATTAATGGTGGATAGATGCATCCTTCTCCCATCACTAATTTGGATTATCTTTTGGTTAGCTTGTGAGTAGACACATCCTATTCTCACTCCTAAATCAAATTATCCTTTATGAGCATTAGTTATCTTTTTTAGATCATCATCCAAACATCTTGGGGATATCTCTTGCTCAAACATCAACATTCAAAAGACAGAATTCAAAGTCTAAACATCAAACAAACATCAATCAAAGCAAACCCAAAGTACCTAGCATCACATCAAGATTTTCAATACAAATTCAAAACATCCATTCTCATCCATATATCATACACCTTTCATCTTCACATCTTTGATCTTTTACACATCCTAGTTTTGCTCTTTTATGGTTCGAACAAGATCACAACACAAGAAGAACATGGAGTTAAATCAAGAAACATCAAACACAAGTGAGCTAAGCCAAAACATTCTAGAAATCCAAAACACACTAGACCTCACCATCACTATACATGATCTACAAAAAGAGGTCTTGGTGGAAGACGTCACACCAAAAAAACTAAGTGAGGAAGAAGTTCTTGAGATGCTCAAACAACCAAAACTACAAAAGTTTCTTCGCACAATGACTAAAATAGATCCATCAATTCTCAACACTATTGAGGATGCACTTCTTGTACCAAATGACCAAAACACCTTTCCACAATCAACCAATCCCATTACCACCATATAACCTACTATCAACGAGGATGATACCCTCTTCAATACGCATCCACTTTACAACCTACATGGATTTATCGATACATCTGAGGTTCCTTACCATACCACCTCATCATTTTTTGACACGCAAGTGTCTAGACCTTTGGTACAAGCAAGCCCATCCGAAATAGAGAGACCTTACGGATTTTTCTCCTCATTTTCACAAGAAAATTTTCCACCATTCAAAACATTCACACCTCCCACTATTTCAACACTATATTTTGGTTTAGGGATCTCCCCTTTACCTAAAACTCCACCTTTCCCTAACATAAATCACCCCATCCAAATCAATTCATTCAACCAAGGGGGTACATCACATCTTTCAAACACACCATCCACATCAAACCAACGCATGATAGCTAATCAAAACATGGTTTCTTAAAGACCCACTATTTCACTCATCTCTACCACTCCTACCACTTCACCTAGTCCCACCATTCCTATCACTTCACCCATCCCAAATGCACCTATCACCATATTCGCTCCAAACACTACATCCACTATACCTCAAACTTCCACTACCCCCTCCACACCCCTTACATCACAACCTACCACCACCATTTCTCTAAACACATCTCAAACCACCACCACTTCATCCAAAACAATTCCAATTCCACCACCACCATAATTGCGACCAAGCCAAGTAGGCCATTACAATGCGGCATTCAAATCATACCAACAATTGCTCCAACAATATCAAACAATTCAGCAAGCATCTATAGCCACGCATGCTTCTCAAGCTTCACAACAAAATCAATCTCAAACATCGCTGCCACAACAACAAGCACAATGAACGACACAAGCCCAAGCTTTGTTGCAACAACAATAACAAGATGCACAAGCTGCTCAAGCTGTAAGAGATGCCCACGAAACCCAAGAATGAGCACAAGCACAAGCACAATACTTTTCACAACAACAAGCAGCCCAACAACTTGCATATCAGCAAGCGTTAGAGCAATACCAAGAGCAACAAGAAGCAACATAGCGAGCCCTAGCTGACCAACAACAAGCGTTGTTGGACCAACAATAGCAAGCACAACAACAAGCTCTATTTGCGTAACAATAGCAAGATCAACAAGAAGCATTGTTGAAAGCATACATGGCACAACAAGCAAACATTCCACCCATTCAAACACCCACTCCACCCCCCCAAAACACCTTCATTCCACCTCCTGATCCACAATCGGAGTCATGGCACAAATAAAATTTCTATCACAACAAGTGCTTGACCTTCAATCAAGAAGAACACCAAAACCACAAAAAAACCTATGCCCTTATCCATTTGATAGGAGCATAGTAATGAAACCATTCCCAAAAGGGTTTGAGATCCCTAAATTTGACAAATAGCATGGAATGGGTAAACCTGAAGATCACATCAGGGAATTCCAAGTACATTGCATGGAGGTGGCTTATGATGAAACATACTTAATGAGGTTATTCCCAAGAAGCTTGGCTGGAAATGCTATTGATTGGTTTTCTCGACTTTCTGGAATAAAAAAATTCTAGGAAATCATAGATTCCTTCATTCAAAATTATTCCTTCAACACTCCCATGGAGGTTAGCTTACAGGAATTATTAGCTCTCAAACAAGGAAAAAATGAATCATTTGGCACTTTCTTACAACGATGGTGATCCAGAGCTAATCGAAGCATGTGGTCCATGCCTAAAGAGCAACAAGTAGGAACTATCATTGCAAATCTTGATGGGCCCTTGGCCTTCCACCTCAAAATGCAAAACATCACCACTTATGACCAGTTGATCCCTAGGCCACTCAATATCAAATGAGCTCTTGCCACAGAGGGAGAAACTTCATCATATCAAGAAAGCCACTCATCATCCAGTTGACATGAAAAACCACAAACATTGGCAAATAAACATAATGTAACCAACGATGGTGTCGTTGACGCCAAATTTGTCATTAGTACCCCACGGCAGAACAATTTACCACCTTAACAACAACAACACCAAAATACCAATCAACGCAATCAACAAGCCAACACTGTGGCCGAACCATCCCATAACGAAAACATAAACAACACTGATAATCAGAGAGGACCACAATGAAATAAATTATTCCCCAAACGAAGATACACACTCCTTGGGGAACCTGCTGAAGCAATCATGAAAAGATTGGTAGAGGAAAAATTGATAACGATCCCTACACATAATAATTATCAGGAACCATCAGTCAAGCCACCATGGTATAATGAGAATTATCTTTGTGACTTCCACAAACTCAAGGGACATATGACAAACAACTACATGAGACTCAAAAATATAATTTAAGATCTCATAGATGGCAATATCATAGAGGTGGAAGCACCATCAGGAAACAAAGATCTCAAGATTTACATGAATCCGATGCCAAATCATGGAAAAAAAGGAAACAAAGATCAAGACAAAGGAAAAGGGTCTTATAAAAATGTCAACAACACATAGGAGAGTGTTGTCACTTGTTTAGATGAGTTTTGTGGAGTCATCACCATCAAAGGGGCCCAAGCTGATTGTGGAGTCACCATAAGAGGAGGAAAGGTTACCATCGTAGCACCATCCCAACCAAACAGAAATTCCACATCCAATCCAAGGTCTAACTCTAGTAGCTATAATGTCTTGGATCAATTGAAAAGAACCCCTGCACATATCTCCATCATGGAGTTACTCAAAATCTCATCTGCACACAAAAAGATTCTAGAAGAAGCTTTGGCATCATCCACTGTCCTTGCAGATCTAGATGTGTAACAATTCCAAGCTATGGTTGCAAGTATCACCACACCTAACATTCTTACATTTTATGAACAAGACTTCCCCACACAACCATCTCACAACCATTTGCTTCATCTGGAGGTGTACGTAAATAAAAAGAAAGTCAAGAGAGTCTTGGTGGATGGAGGTGCAGCCTTAAATATTTGCTCCTTAAAGCTTCTAAAGAATTTGAACATTTCAGAGGATTCAATTGACAAAGGAAAAGGCATCACAATAAGAGCATATGATGACCAGGAAAGGGTATCCCAAGGTACCATTCAGCTTCCTGTCTAGGTTGGACCCGCCATCATGCAAACCAATTGTTAGGTCTTGGACCTTGATTTACCATACAACATTCTCCTATGGTGACCATGGATACATGCAATGCAAGTTGTAGCTTCAACCTTTCATCAATGTGTGAAATTCACACATGAAGGTCAAGAGGTTACTATCCATGGAGATCCTGAGCCATTTGCCTACTGCAAAAATCTAGAGGCAAAATACTACAAAATCTCACAAGTACCCAATAACGATGAAGGCCCATCAACACCTTACGTGGATCCCACCACTCTCACTTCTGCGACAGAGACAACCTCCATCCCCACCGTTCCTGCCTTTTTTGATATCAAGGTCATAATACAAGATGATGGTTGTGGAAACTATTCAATGCCTAAGAATTCTTTTGTAGTAGGAGAGCTACCACAATCTCCTAGATCAAGAGGATGACCACAATTACAAGAAGATTCAATATCTCAAGGCTCCTATGAATGAAACCCCACCTTCACAAGTGTAGGAGATCTTGGTCAAGAAACATTAGAGGGGGACCTATCTCATCTCCTCTATCGAGATGATACATCGACAGTTGAGTTGCCTATGGATGAAAGAAACAAAGGTATGAAGATGATGCTCTTAATGGGCTATAACCAGAACCAAGGGTTAGGTCAAGATAATAACGGGTGTGTAATACCCATTATACTTGAGAAGCAAATGAAAAATCTTGGCATTGGTCATCCTACTCCTAAGGTAACTATACTTTGTCGAGGTGCCCATGGTAGACAAAACCGAATGCCTCCTCAGGAGTCCGTAGCTACTCCATAATCCTCCATTACTTTAGGAATGCCCATTGATTTAACTGAGTCACCAGAAATAGGATTACCTTTGCAATTTGAGGATTCTCACGTCCTTATGATTAGCACCTTGTCTTATGAGTCTGAAAACCAAAGCAATGAAATCTGATTAGTCTATCCCCAACTGATTGATTACGACCAACGAGGACCACCAATTCTTGACATGTTTGAAAATGATGAGGTGCTCTTAGAATTCATGGGACTTAGGGATGACATTCCATGTGGAGATCATAAAGCATGTTTTATCATAGAGCTAGATACACATGCATACTATGGAGAAAAGATTGAATCCCTCAGTCGCAAAAATGAAAATTTGAGAATAATCTCCAAGTCCTTGAGTGAAAACCACCTTGTGGCACTCTCTGACTCTGAAAAAGTAAAAAGAAAGGATGCATCCAATGGTGAAAACCTCTTTAAGGCACCTTAGGATGGGGGGTTCAATCTTTCTCTTATAGCTATACACCAAGAAAAGTCAGCTATGCTAGCAGAAAAATGCAACCCCATCAATTTGGGAACACAAGAAACTCCTCATATTATATTCTACACTAAGTCATTATTATACAAAGAACAAGAGGAGTTAGCTACCTTCTTAAAGGAAAGGAAGATAAACTTTGTGTGGACCTATGCTGATATGCCAGGATTGGATCCAAGGGTAGTTGTTCATCACTTGGCAGTCTATCTTGAAGCTAAACCTGTAAAATAGAAGCTGAGAAAGATGCACCCACAGATCGCTCTATTAGTCAAGATGGAACTCCAAAAACTACTAGATGTGGGATTCATACAAATGATCACCTACCTTGAGTGGGTCTCCAATCTAGTACTAGTTTCAAAACCAACTAGGGGCATAAGAATCTGTATGGACTTTAAGGACTTAAACAAGGCTTACCCAAAAGATGATTTCCCACTGCCTAGCATTGATATGATTGTAGATATGACCACAGGGCACGAGATGCTTTCCTTGATGGATGGATTTTCAGGTTACAATCAGATAAGAATTGCAGAAGAAGACCAACATAAAACAACTTTCACTTGTCCTTGGGGAACATATTGTTGGAACGTAATGCCATTTGGCTTAAAGAATGTTGGGGCCACATACCAAAGGGCCATGACACTAATATTCCATGACATGATCCACAAAACAGTTGATGGCTATGTCGATGACATCCTAGGAAAATCCAAAAAGAGGAAGGATCATATATCAGTCTTGAGTGCTATCTTTGACAAATTAGAAGAATACAAGGTTCATTTGAATCCCAAGAAGTGGATCTTTGGTGTACAATCAAGAAAGCTATTGGGCTACATAGTTTTAATGAGAGGCATTGAGATTGATCCGACAAAGGTGAAAGCAATACTTGAAATGGAAGCTCCTAGGACATTGAAACAATTGAGAGGTCTCCAAGGTAGGCTTTAGTCAATTTGCAAGTTCATAGCACAATTAGTAGACAAACAAATCCATTACTCTCACTTACTCCACAAGGGGGTAACGTACAAATGGGACAAAAATGTGAACAATCCTTCAACAAAATTAAGGAATATCTATTAACACCTCCAGTACTAAGGCCTCCAATTCAGAACAAACCATTGATCCTATATATTTCAGCAACTGCAGTAGCCCTTGGTGCTCTCCTAGCACAACATGATGAAAGTGGAACAGAAAGAGCCATTTACTACATCAGTCATACAATGGTGGGCCATGAGTTAAACTATACATTCATTGAAAAAGCTTGCCTAGCAGTGGTGTTTGCATCCCAAATATTTAGACACTACATGTTGGCACACAAGATCAAACTCATAGCTAAAATTGATCCCCTAAATTATCTTCTTTCAAAAGAAATGATTACAGGAAGAATGGCTAAGTGGGTAATGTTATTATCAGAGTATGACATTGAGTATGTGGAGTGCAAGACAATCAAGAGACAGGTCATTGCAGACCAACTGGTAGAAGCACTTGTCTATGCAGAGAACCCACTTGTTTCAGAATTTCCAAATGAATCCATTTTCAAGATTGACATAGCTACTCACTAGAAACTATACTTTGATGGATCCTACACACAACATGGGTCAGGAGCTGGTATCTTCTTCATCACTCCACAAGGGGATCGTATACCAAGATCATACAAACTAGCATTCCCTTGTACCAACAACATTGTAGAATACGAGGCTTTAACTATAGGTCTCAGAATAGCAGTACAGTGGAATATTATGACATTGAAGGCATATGGAGATTCACAACTTATCATAAATCAAGTGAACAATGAGTACCAAACAAAGGATGATAAGCTAACTCCATACAAAAGGCTGGTGGAAAATATCAAAGAATATTTTATTGACATCACATTCGAGCAAGTGCCAAGAACCAACAATAGAGCAACAGATGCAATGTCAACTATTGGATCACTCTTAGAGATCCCTCAAAATGTTCTGAAATACAACTTCTTGGTAGAGCAGCTTCTCGTACCAGCATTCAAAGTACTAGAGTTAGAATTGGTGGGTGAAATCATTGGTCCAAACGATCAATGGTACCAAGACATTTACACATACCTTAGGATAGGTATCATTCCCACTGATTTACGTTCAAGCCTTAGATGAACCTTTATCAAGAAAGCATCTCGTTTTGTCATTTTAGGAGAAACCCTATATCGCAGAAGCATAGAAGGAACCTTACTAAGATGTCTTAACCCCGAGGAGGCTTCGGCTGCCCTAACTGAGGTACACAACGACATCTATGGTTCTCCTTTGAGTGTCATGACCTTGGCTAAGAAATTGCTGATGAGTGGGTATTACTGGCCTACCATGGAAAGAGAGGCACATGAATACGTCAAGAAGTGTCTACAATGTCAACAACACAAGGACCTCATCCATGCCTCAGCACAAGAGCTTCATTCAATCGTCACACCATGGCCCTTTTCACAGTGGGGACTTGATCTCATTGGGAAAATCACACCCACCTCATCCAATGGTCACAAATTCATTATAACTACAACTGAATACTTCACAAAATGGGTAGAGGCCATACCCAAGACATGTATCACAGGAAAGCAGATCTCAAAGTTCATCCTAAACTATCTCATATGTCGCTATGGTGTTCCACAAGCCATTATCTCAGATATTGGGACACCATTCAAAAATTAGGAAGTCCATGACCTATGTGATAAATTCAAAATCCAACATCGCTTTTCCACCCCACACTATCCCCAAGGAAATGGCCAAGCAGAAGCCACAAATAAAACCATCCTCAAAATCCTTAAGAAAACAGTCAATGACATAGGTCGTGATTGGCATCTGCAACTTAATCCTGCCCTTTGGGCTTACTGAACTAGTATTCGTACACCCACTGGTGCCACACCATTTTCCTTGGTCTATGGATCAGAGGCCATCTTTCCCATTGAGATAAAGCTACCATCCCTCAAAGTATCATTGCAAAACCTCATCACTGATGAAGAATATCGAGTGTCAAGATTGAACGAGCTAGAGCTACTGGATGAGAGACAGATAGATTCTTTAAATCATTTACACGTCTATTAGAATTGGCTTAAACGGAGCTACAATAAGAAAATCAGAAGCATAACTTTCTAGGTCAGAGAATTGGTGCTAAAAGAGAATCAAAAGAATGTCTTGAACCCAAATGGCAAGGGAAAGTTTGAACCCAACTGGCTGGGACCCTTTGTCATCACAACAAGCTACACATCAGGGGCATATCAATTATCAACACCCGAAGGGGAACCTTTGCAGGAGCCCATGAATAGCTCCCATCTCAAAAATTTTATGCCTAAATCTTTCAAGGTATAGAACCAAAAAATCCAAAAAAATCATAAAAGTTCCTAAAAAAATGGTCACTTCGGCAAAAACTTGGCAAACAGGCATCTTGGTGACAACAAAAAAATCAAAAAATCAAGAAAACAATAAAGAGAAAAAATTGTCCTCTAGTGAAAACCACTTCGGTGGCACTTTGGGCAAGTACCTTGGTGAAAACCTCACAAAAAGGCACCTTGTGTAAATAAGCACTCTCCATCCATCTTGGTCTCCATGACTTGGTTTGCATCATTCACTCACCCATTATATATCATCTCATTTCACCCTTCCATCTGCGTTTGTAGCATAGCTTGGTATTCGTTTGTGTCATGATTCCTCCTAGAGCTACTCAACCCACTTAAAAGGTTAGTTTGTCCTGCCTATATCAGAGTAGTCTATCGCCTCACACTGGGGGCACATTCTCATCGGATTAGATTCGTGTATGATCTTGAAGATCAAAACATCAAAAAATGCAAAAACATCTAGAACATCAGAAAATCCAAAAACATCCATAACATCAAAAAATCCAAAAACATTTAAAACATATCAAAATCCAAAAACAAGTGAAAAAGTCAGTCAAAAATTCAAAAACAGAGTCATCTTTCTGAACTACATCATCTCTAAGCTTGAACATAGGCAAGGTTGATCTTTGATCATCCCTTGAGACATTTAGGTCAGTCCTATAGGAGTCCGTCATAATAAATTGACATCTCAAACATGTATATCATCATTTGTAAATCAGTCAAGTCATTAGTCGAGCCACGTGGTCTCTACATGTATAAATTAGGCAAGGCTCATCTATTGATCAGCCCCCAAGGCCCCTAGGATAGGTCTTTAGGTTAGTCTTTTGGTCAAAATCTCAAAAAATCTCAAAACATTGGAAAATTGAAAATCAAAACATTTGAAAACATTTGAAAAAACACCAAAAACAGCCTCAAAACATTGCAAAAAATCCATCCCTCTCATCTCGCTTGCACCTGCACCATCCATAATAAAATTGTCATCACCCTCAACCTTTGGTAAAACAGTCGGAAACAAGTCTAGTAGTTAAATGTGAAAACCTAAACTGTCAAAATCTCAAATATAGGTAAGTCAGCAAACAAGTTGGTCAACTCTTTTCTTATCAATAGCATATAAATCATAAATCAATCATTGGATAAAAGCGTGTCCTAGGATTCGTTCCGACAATGGGCACTTTTATCAAACCAACCACTTTGGGTAAATGAAATGACATGTCATTAACATGTCCTAGGATCTGTTCTGACAATGGACATTATTTTTTGGCAATTAGTTTCGGTTACCATCTTTTGAAACATCATTTCTCTTGGCTAACGGTACAAAGAACATTAGTTGGTTTTCTCACTTACTTTATCTTGTTTGATTTTTCTCATTGTGCTCATTCCAAGGACCTCTCAATGATGTTTGAACGAAGGATTTAGAGAGATAGGAATGGGGCAACGATCATTATCTTTTGTCTGCTATGCTTGTTGGATATTTTTGTAATATAACCTTGGTCATGCATGCTTTTGTTTAGTCTATAGAGAGGGTGTTTGAAATATTTGAACTATTTTCTAGACAGGGTTCCATATGTTAGGTGTGAACAAGAATATTCCTATCCAATTTGTCGAGTCAAAGTCCATCACACTAAGTACAATGCCATCCTAGTTCTCAATACCTTGATCCATCGTACTGCATGTGTTATCAAACATAAGGTAATTGGCCCTTCAAATATCTCAACTCCTTGACAAGTAATCATCATCATCATCATCATCATCATCTCATGTCTTGTTGGAATCTCTTGTTTTCTTCTATCTCTTACTTATCACACTAACAATGTATTATAATAGTTGATCACCATCACTATCATCATCATCGATCCTGCATCCATAAAATCATTAAGCATATTGCTTAAACATAACACATAGAAACCATTGCATAAGAATATCATCTAGAAAACATACACATCACATTTTAAATAGGTACATTCATGACATCACATTCCACTCATTACATTGCATCTCATGGCATTGCATAAATACTCATTACATTTCATAAACATTTCACAAATCATCACATAGTATGAACATAAGCATCTCATAATCATAAGCAATAGGCACATAAGCATATGAAATCATTAGACATATCATTACATACATTATCATTTAGAATAATAACATTTGCATTTCATTAGCATCATATCACATCCATCACATCATAGATCATCTTATATAAGCATTTTCTAAAACATCATTACACATCATATCATAGGTCATAATCATTGCATAAACATCATTAGAAATCAATACATCCATAACATATAAAAATAAATCATGCATAAATAAAGGTACACATGTGTCATCACATCAAAATTGGCTCATATATATCATATCATCTGTATCACTATCATAGTACAAAAAGAATATTGGATTAATGTATGTATGTCAATCAGTACAAAATGCCCATCGGGCTATAAAAAAGGAGCCCATATGGCACAAAAAGTACACCATAAGGAGCTAAATCAACCCCGATCTCTGTGGATGCTGCCCTCGCCTCTATCACCGTGACCCTTTGATGGTCTTTGAATGGCTCGCTTGGAGAACTATGGAACCCAGGCTACTCTAGGTATTGTATCATGATAGGCTCGGTGGTAATACTCTGCCTCTTGAACAACCTCTCTATACGATCGAACTAGCACTGTACCTTGAGATGACAAAGTAGTCATGCTCTCCATCTGCTGCTTGTGGCCTAGCTCAGTCGCTACCTGTAACTCTGCCGCCTGTCACAGCTATATAGCTTGGTCCCTCTCCAATCCGAGCTGATCTCTCTTAGCTCGGGCCTGATCCCTCTCTACCATCACTACCTGTATCTGGGCCTGTAACTACAAAATCAATGCATCTCGTGCATCACCCTGCCTGACTGGCTGTGCTCCTAGCTGTGCTCCTAGCTGTGCATGAACTTGAGCCTCACTCTCCCCTCATGGTGGCGGGATAGGCAGATCCTACTGCTGGTCCTGCATATGGACATCTTCATGCCCTGGTGGCACTGGGCGCACACCTACTAGATCTTGTCGGACCTCAATCCTCGGTCCTCCCCTCATCCTTGTCCTCTCTTGCCTCTGATCCTGCCAGCCTCAAGATCCTCACCTAGAATAGTCAATTGGAGAGGTGGTCTGAACCAATCTATATAGGCCTATATGGTCCCTGGATCTACTGGACCTTGATCATAGGCCCAGGGTCGTGCCACCAAATGCTAGAAACTATCAACGACTACTGCTGTAGGAATACCTGGCCCCCATGACACCTATGTCATATTGTGGGCAAAAACGGCCACGTAGTTGTCATTTGGCCGATCCTACAGCTCTTTGAACTAACGCTATACATGCCCAGGTAGGTACCGCTCGATCATAGTATGCTCACAGCCCTGCATATACCTATCCTGGCGAGAGTAAAAGAGCTGGTCTGCATCATCAGCCCACCTGAGCCGACCGAGGTATGGTCTCCATGTAAATATGAGCATCTCATCAATAACCCACCTCCAGTACGGGATCCCATGCTCTCCGGTGTGTGTGAAAGACACACCCACTCTGTATAATTCCACAAGGGCATCCTTTAGACCTAGTGGAACTGGAACCACTCAGGGACATAGCACAAAGATGTGCTCCCATGCCCAGACGTGCAACAAGGTGACTCTGAATCTCAACGCTCTACCATCTGCATACACATACTCATGTAAGTCTCTGTACAATGAGGCCAATAGCATAGGACCCAACGCAAATCAGACTAGTTTGTCTCGGACCATCCTCTCCCAGCAGTATCCCCATCCAGGACTGAAATACTGCCCTCGTCTATCTGGGGAAACCACACCAGAAATAATCGCTACAATCACCCAGCGGAAGGGAGAGGCTATCACTTTGTACCTCTCCAACTCGATCTTCCCCTCACAGTAGATGATGTCTTTAGTGCCGAGGACTCTGGTGCAGCAGGCACGTCCCTCCTCCAGGTCGTAAATCACCTAGCGGTCATGAATCAACAATCGCAAATTCCTCCAGACATCCTCCAAAGTAATAGTCACCTCACCAGTAGGAAGATGAAACGACAATGTCTCACTGTGCCATCGCTCCACCAATGCTAACAACATCCCAAGGTGGGTGCATATAGACGCCGCATAGGCAATATGCCAAAGCCTTGTGTGTCCCAGTCAACCCTGGTCTCTGTCGCTGAGACCCTAAAGAACAGTAGCCAAATCCTACGACTAGTGCTCCCTAGAGTAGAGCTCCCTGGGCCCATCCTGCATCATGCAAGGTCAGCATGTTAAATTTTTTGAAAAATTCCTAACGTAACGCCTCAAACTCACCTCAAGTGGTGCAGTTTGTGAAGGCATCACTATTTTAATTTTCTCAAATAGTGATGCTAGACCCAAATTTTAACCAAAAGGTGACGTTGTGGTACAATTTCACCCATAGCATTGTATTTTTCATGAAAAGGGCGCCCCTCCGATGCACTTGTCTTATATTGGCCCGCAAGTCTGAGCTAAGCTTGATCTCAGTGGCAGAGTTTTTAAACTCCAAATTGTACTACTGCGGTGCCAAATAGCGCCGCTGCATCACAAAAGTCTCATTAGCGGCATGATTTAAACACCTAGCAGTGCTATTATAGCACCGCTGGAGGCGAGTTCTCCCTAAAATGTGTAATAAATGCGTTAAAATGAAAAAATGAAGCTTTAGTTAGGGTCACATACCAGGGCACCGATGCCAGGTGGCTGCTGGTAGGTCTGAACTCGATGAGAGATGTGTAGGGAAAGCTATCATTGTGCCATATCATCAAGAGGTCAGAGCTCAAATCTCAAAATTGCTAGCAGAGGTGTGTGAAAATGACTCGAAAGTGACTCCTTGGGCCCCTTTTAAGCCTAAAAATTAGGGTTTTTGACCCTCTGGGGCAGTCCCATTAGGGTTGTGGCCCCCTGAACCTGTTTTCATCTATTCGAGGCTTGTTTTTCATCGATTTATTGTGTTTAGACATGTTTTTAGCCTCACGGACCCCTTTCGAACCTGTCAGGCGCTTTGTCACCTTTTTTTCATGAGATCACCCAAAAAATTAAAATTTTCGTCCATCTCTCGAGGGGGCATTATAATGGCATATTCTCTCGCCATGTGATAGTGGGGCAAGCTTTTGAATATCAAAACATTTTTGAGATTGTTTATTCTTTGAATCAATGCAACGAGTGCATTGCTTCAAAGAGGGGCAAAATATAGACATCGAAAATATACTAATTGACATTGTGCATTTGATCCTGACCTACTAACATCTTTCTTCCTAAATCATCCCTCAGTCGAACCATTTAATCAAATTCCCTTATCTGATTAAATTCATCAATATTCATCTCTTAATTAAATAAATCATTTTATCTGATTAAGTCAATTCCTTTTGTTAATTAAATCAACCCATCTGATTTAATTATTCCTATTTAATTAAATAATCAATTTATTTGATTAAAACTCTAATGTTCATCCATTAAATTAAATAAATTAAGACCTTATTTAATTTAATCTAACACCATCCCTTTTAATTAAATAAATCAAATATTTATTTAATTAACCTATTATCATATTCCTCTCTTATCTGATTTAAATAAATCAACAAATCTAAATCAAATAAATCACATCATCTAATCTCTTGTTAAATTAATTAACCTTTGATTAATTTAATCCAATCTCATATCAAATCCTATGGATTTTACAACTTGCACAATTAAATCATTTATTTGATTTTATAAATCCCTATTTACTTTCAAAATGGCATAAAAAAGAGAATATTCCTCCAAGTTTGGAATCTCCCCCAAAACATGATTTGTCCCTCCAACATTGCATTTTTTAATCATTTTCTTGTCCCCCACTCGTCTTGCCTCTCAAAGTCAAATTTGAAACTCCCTCTCATGGGCACACTTCCCAAATCTTGCATAACCATTGGCCTATCATCATTTGACAAGTGGCCTCTCCTCATTGGTGGATCTTTAGTCCCACATTGCCCAAATGTGGACATTCATCCTTCAACTTCATCCATAAATGAAGAGCTCCTCTCATCATTTGATCATCCACATTCCAAGTAAAGTGACCATTCTAAAATACTTAGCCATTTTCATCCATCATTTGAGTTCTTAGCTAGGTTCTTTTGCAGATTTGGCTTGGATTCTCCATCTTTCATCATCAAAAGTGGATCAAGGTTCATCACCATTTATCATCAAAGCTTGCAAAGGAGTTGGGAAAGGGCCAATATTCACATGAAATTGGCACCAATTTCCCCATGGGAACAAGAGTTTGCTATTTAAATTAGGATTTCATCTTTGGTTTATCATTTTATGGTGTTTTTGCATATTTCCATTCCTAGTTTAGATAGTAAATGGATTCCATGGGGAATCCTTGTTTATGCTTGCAATATCTAACTTAGGTGTTTAATCTCTTTGTTTTGCAGGTACAATAGGCTGGGGTTCACTATTTGAATTACTTACCAAAAATGTGGAATGATCTATTTTTAAAAGAGGAAAAAATAGGTTTTATAGGGACCTAAAACCACAAAGTTTACAAACAAAAGAAAAAATCATCAAAGACCCCATAAACAAAGAGGCTATAGAGAGGGAAAAAAATGACAAAGCCACAACCACCAAAAAATGGCTAGCAAGGGCCACAGAAAAGACCCAAAAAGACTAGGCAAGATGCCAGCAATGACTAAACTTGGGATTTTAAATTTTTTGTTGTCTCAGCTTCCATGTCATTCATTTCCTAAACCCCCCTTTTTAAGATATGGACCATTTGGGTAGTAGGAGGAACTTTTCTCTTAAGTTTGGCATGGGTCCTCTGCAATATTCCTTGGTCCTCATTCTTTCTTTTACACTTTTCCTCTTCCAGATCAACAACCAGCAAACCCTGTTGTGACTTTTCCAAATTTTTGGACATTACATTGATGATATTGACATTGTGCCTTGCCATTCTATCATTTTGTTCCACAATATTTTTCATTTTGTTTTTTATTTTAAATGTGGAATGATTTGTTTCTTGATTTGGGAGTAGCCAATTATGAAAATAACATAACATGCCATTAATCTCATGCATTTATTTCCTTTACTACTCTGGATGATTCACACACCACAACTTGAAAAATTTGCAATTCAATTCACATGGTTGGCGGAATTCATTACACATGTCATCATGTACTTGGGAGGATTTTTTGAAAGACAACTAGGCATGTGCAGGATCATGATGGATCAAAAAGTGGCAATATGATGGGTATGTGGTTGGTGACCATTTTTTTATCCAAAATTGATGAAACGAAAAGGGTTTTTAAAGAAGATTGTCAGATTTCCACCAATATAAATTATATTTTACTTTGAATTTAATAAGTAATTATTATTCATTTTCTAGTCAAATTATGAATAAAGTCTTGATTGATAGATTGATTGAAAAAAATCTATAGCTTTCAAACAGTATCACTTTTTTTGAATCCAAAACATGTGTCACATTCTATGCTTCACATACTATAGGAATTAAAAAAAATGAGTTTCATGAATTTTTGACCAAGTTAAGGTGGTCAGACATATGAGATTTTATATTTTTAAAAATTTGTAATAAAAAAATCATAATTAATTATTTACTTGGAAAAAAATTACAAAAAAGTATGCATCACATTAGGACATGAGTCCTCTACTTATATCAAAAATATTAAAAAAAATATATTATCATTTTATTGTGGTTAGGGTTGTTAGACATACACCTATTTTTTATTTTTTCCTTGAAATTTAAGTATTACTGCATTGAAATTTCAAATTTTCACCAAATAATTTTTTCTTTTTTAAACATACCTAGTAGTTTAGAAACTACATTCAATTTTCTATAGATTATATTCTTACATATTTTTGAAATAATGTAGATAACTTATTCAAATCTTTATGTGAAGTTGCCTAACTCTAATTTTTCTATCTTTTTTGCCACTTAAGGGCCTATTTTTTCATGATGATCCTGCACATACCCAACTGAATCATGAAGAGATCTATTGTCCTCAATTGATATCATCCATGTCACATCATTCCTTATTCCAATAGTCTCTGAATTTTTGAAATGATTAAAAGTGGACCTATTACTATCATTAATTAACATTATGGCAGAGATGTCTAGATTCATAAATATTTACCTATATTAAATTAGTCTCACTACTTTAGAAAATAACTTTGAAAACAATATTCACATTAAATGCAAACCTTAATTTATTTTGAGCCTTTGATTTCTTCAAGAGCCTTTAGGAGTTCATCATAAGTCTTTAGGAGCTCTCAGGGCCTTGGAATTTTAGGAGTCTTCAGGAGCTTTTAAGGAGCTATCAAGTAAAAAAAAAGCCTTCAGAGTCTTCAATCTTCAAGCTCCTCAAGAGCCTTTAGGAGCCTTCAAAAGTTAACTTAGATAGACCACCATTTTTGGTTTTCAGTCATCATTTTTTTTTTAATCGTTATTTTTTTACTGAATGTAAGCCACCAATTGTTGGCTTTCAATTTACTTCCTTTTTTCTCAATGTAAACTTCCATTTGTTGGTTTTCAATTTACCTTGTTTATTTGTTCCTTCTTCAAAGGTTCAAAGATCTTCTCTCATGGAAGAGATATCTTCCATGAGAAAATGTTCAATTTTGTGTTGCACTTCATGCAAAAATTCCTCCTTTGTTGCTTGCTTATGGTAAGTTTTCATTTGATGACCATTGACCAACATAACTCTTTTTTCTCCATCAATTGGAACTAACTAGAAAACTCCATTCTCAAACACTTGTTGTATCTCATAGGGTCCTAACCATCTGGTATGAAACTTTCCTTTAAACTCTTCAAATCTGGAGTCAAATAACAATGCCCAATCTCCTCTCTAAACTGTCTGTACACAATATGTTTATCGTGTCATTCCTTCCTTTGCTTTTGAATCACTTTTGTATGTTGAACTACCTCCATTCTCATTTCATCAAGTCTATTAAGCTACAAAATTTTTCTTTTCTCTGCTTCTGGTCAATCCCAACTTCTACTACTGTCTTCAATGTTTTCAACTCAAATTCAATTGGAATGATTGGTTTCTTTCCATACACAAGTTCATATGGGGAAAACCAAGTCATTGTTTTCCATGTGGTGTTATAGGCCTAGACTACTTCATCTAGCCTATCTACCCAATCTATTTTCCTCAAAGAAATTGTTTTTGTTAGAATATTTTCTAATTCTCTATTTGTGACCTTTACTTGTCCATTCACCTATGGGTGATAAGGAAAATATTTTCTGTGATTTATTTGGTACCTTTGTAAAAATGCTTCCATCATTGTTGACACAAATTGCGGTCCTTGATCTGAAACAATCTCAATGGGTGCACCAAACCTTTGGAGAATTTTCTTGTATAGAAAGTCTACAAATTTATCTTCTTTTGTTGCTAGTAGTGCCTTCACCTCAACCCATTTTGTTGCATAATTAGTACAAACAAGGATATATTATTTCCCTATTGAAGGTGGATCTATCGGTCCCACAAAATTGATGCCCCAATTTTCAAATGGTTCAAGAGCTATTTGTGGCTACAACCACATCTCCATGATTTTTGTAGGCCTTCCTATTCTTTGGCACTCATCACAGTGTTTGACAAAGAATGATGTATCCTTTTTCATTATTGGCCAAAAGTAGCCAACCCTCAATATTTTTTGAACTATTCTTACAACTAAAAAGTGTCCTCCTTTAGGTTCGTGATGATAGACATGCACTACATCATAAAATTTCAATTCTATTACACATTTGTGTAAAACATGGTTAGGACATAATTTAAATAGAAGACCATTAATTCATTGAAATCTTGGACTTTCATGGATTAACCTCTTATTTTTCGTATGACTAAATTGACTTGGACATTTTCCTGTAACAGAGTATCAACAAACAATGGTGGATGAACTAATATAGTAAATAAGTATTCATCTAGAAATGCATCATCCATTGGTTCTTGGTTATCATTACATAAAACAATTCAAGAAAGAAATTCAACAACAACATTGTCTTTTCTAGGCTTTTCAATGATAGTTACATCAAATTATTGCAATAAGAGTAACCATATGATAATGCCTCCACCTACCACTACTTTATTCATTAGATATTTGATTACAACATTGTGTATATGTACATAGATTTTATAGCTTGTAATATAATGTTTGAATTTATTTATTGCATATACTACATCTAAACATTATTTTTTCTATTGTGTAGTTTCTTTCAATAGGATTTAAGTTTTTTCTAACATAGTAAATCACATGCATGACATCGTTTTCATCTTGTTGTCCTAATAATGCACCAGTGGTCAAATTAGATGCATATGCATGTATGCAAAAAGGATCTCCCAAAACTAGTCCTTTGATAAAGGGTGAAGTTGTTAGGGATATCTTGATTGTTTCAAAGGATTTCTAACAATCATCTATCCATAAAAATTCTTCTTCTTTCTTGAGTAGGGTAAATAGTGGTGATGCAATTTCACTAAATCCTTCTATAAATCTTTTGCAATACCCTGCATGCCAAAAAAAACTTCATAATCCAATTTGGTTCTTAGGGATTTCAATGTTCTATATGATCTCAACTTTCTTGGGATCAACCTTTATCCCCTCTTTTGAGATGTGATGTCCTAGAACAATTCCCTTTGCCATCATAATGGAGTTTTTTTTCATGATTGAGGGATAAGATATGATCTTTGCAGCATTGTAAAACCTTTTCTAGGTTTTGTAATGATTTATCAAATGTTTTAGCATGGATTGTAAAGTCATCCATATAGATTTCTACACATGAAGTGGTGAAATATACAAATATTGCATGTACCACTCTTTGAAATGTCGCAGGTGCATTACATGGTCCAAATGGTAAGACTATATATGCATACGTACCCCAAGGATAGGTAAAGGTAGTTTTGTCTTGATCTTCAGGGGCTACTTGGATTTGGTTATATCCACTAAAGCCATCAAGAAATGAGTAGTTGTTGTTTACTAGGTTGTCTAGTACTTGTTCAATTAAGAAATGGGAAATGGTTTTTTTTTGTGGCCTTATTCAATTCTCTATAGTCTATGTAGACTCACCATTTACCATTTTCTTTTGGAACTATAACTAGTAGAGAGAACCACTAACTATCAAATATTGGGTATATGAATCTTGCATTAAGCAGCTTCTTAATTTCCTTTTTAACAATGTCATGAAGAATAGGATTAATTTTCCTTTTCCCTTGTCTTGTTGGTCAGACATCTTTTATGTAGATGTGATATATATAGATTGAAGTATGGATACCTCTCATATTAGTATATTCCCAAGAAAATGCTCTGCTGTGTTTTTCTAAAATTTCTTTCAATTTTTCATCTTGCGATGGGGATAAGGTTGAATTGATATTAAGGGGTTTATCTCCTACTACTGTAGTATCCTTTGTGGCTATTTTAGAATTTTTTGATTTCTCAACAAGATTATTTAGAGGACAACAATGTTGTTCATGTAATGTTGTTTGATAATTGTCTTGCTCATTTTTTGAAGTTATCTCTTGTTCTTCACATTCTTGGATATGTTTTTGTATGGCTACCATTGATAATTCCACAATACCATCACCTTCTGATTCTAAATCCTCATCCACCCAAAGTTGATTTTTTGTTTGAATTGATGGTTGTGCAGGTGGATAAAGTGACAAATGCTTCTTGATCTACAATCAATTAAGGCTATAGCCATAGCCAACCATGGTCTACCTAATATGATTGGGTATCCATAATCTTTCCTTTTGGCTTTGAGAACCAAAAAGTCAACTAGGTAATCCCATGTATCAATTGTGACCATGATTTCTACTATAATACCTTCTGGTTTTGTAGTTGATTGATCAGCCAACTATAAAATAGTTGTTGTTGGCTGAATTGTTGTCATTCCTAGCTTTTCAACTATATCATATGTAATGAAATTTATGATAGCTCCTAAGTCAATTAGGATATTTTGTATTTCAATGCCATTACTACTCAGTGTTATGATAGGGCTACTAGGATCATTATATTTCTATGGAAGAAGTCTTCCAGATAACACATTAGTAAGTTTAGTCCCTACTTGAATTGTTGAAGGAATTTTCTTTTTCCTTACTAGTGTCTTCATGCAAAGGGATTTTACTAACTGATTGATCTCAGGTATATCTTTGATTCCCTATAATAGAGGTATCTCAATGTTAATCTTTTTCAACTCCCTAAGAAGTTTTGAATTGATTACATTCTTGTAGTTAGGAGAAGAGGTTTGAGGATCAGTTTTCCCTTCTTACAATCTCCTGGGATAGACAACTTGTTCAATAGTTTGTTTCTCTTCCAACATTTGTTCTCTATTTTCTTCCTCTCTTTCTATAATTTTCTTAGTTGGTGAAGTTTGCACATTTTGACTTTAAAATTGTATGTCATTAACATCTACTACATTTACATTAGGGTTGTTTGTATCAGTTTGTGAATTTTTTGGATTGGGAACCAGTTGAGCTAGCATTTGGGGTTGATTCACTTGATCATTGGAAGCATTAGGGGCATTAAGGGCCGAAGGTGTTTGTCCCAAGGGTCATTTTTGTCCCTAATTTTTCCATGGTTGGAATTAGTTTTGATTCTACTACCATGAGGATTGATTTGCTTTCCATTATGGTTGCTGGTTAGCCTGCCATTGGGATTGGTTCCATTGGGGATTCATCCATTCTAGTTTTCCCCAATATGTAGTTAGGGGTTGTGCCTAATATTGGGGGGTCCATTGATTTTGGTTCTGCCATGGGTTTTGATTCTAGTTTGACTGTGAACCATATTGTCTTTGATTTGTGTTATACCCTTGGTTTTGAGTTCTTTGAATGACATAATTAATCTCTTCTTCGACCACTAGTGGTTTTTTAATATTGTTCTTTATTCCTTCCAAAATATTGCAGGAGCTAGTTGGTTGTGGTTTTTCACAAATCTCATAAATTTCAACCTAATTTAATGGGCATTCCCTCAAAAGGTGTTTTCCCATACATTTGGAACAATAAATTGATAGGGGTTCAATGGTTCTCTTTTATCCTCACATGTTAAGATGTAGTAGCTAATCAATATTCATGTTCACCAATTCTTCCATTACTTCTAATACATCAGTGGTGTGAGCCTTGTTCCTTCTGAAGTTTTGAGTCCCCACTCTAGTTCTAGAGTATTTTCTATAGATCTCCATAATGTCATCCAAGGAAAGCTTCTTAATGTCTCATTTTCCCATCAAGTTCAAGGACTCTCTAGACTCATCTTCAATCCCTCTTAGGAAAATTGTTTTGCTGATTTCATCATCTGGCCCATTAGTGCACTATTGATGCACAAATTGAAATCTATCAACATAGTCTTCTAGACTTTCATATTCTAGTTGCTTTATGTGAAATAGTTCCTCTTTTCTATCTCTCACTTGATAGTAATCCTAATATTTTTCCAAGAATTTGGTCTCCATCTATTGCCAAGTCCTAATCATTCCTGATCCTAAACCCATAAACCATCTTAATGTTGATTCTTTCAAAGTAGAAGGAAACAAATTCAACTTCTAATTATCAATTGAATAATCATAGGTTTGGCATAATATTTTGAATTCAAATAGGAATTTATTAGGGTCTTCTACAGTATTTCCCCTAAATATTAGAAGAACTAAGGGTGAAATGTTTTTCATAGGGGGTTCATCAAGCTATCTTTCAAGATTTATAGGATTTGAAAAGGTCCTATTTGCTTGGGGATGTATTGATTGGTCACCCATTTCTTCTCCTGGAAATGGATTTTTGTTCTCCTCTTGATCAAAATCAAGATTTCTTTAATGGGTGATCCCACAATAGTGGTTTACAATTTTTAGCCAAACTGGACACTGAAATAATTTTTTTAAACTAAATCTTCACTTTTGAGCACCTATAGCGGCTAAACCATGAGGAATTTGAAGATGATGCAAACTAGAGTTTAATGAAATTTTGTCTATAGATTCTAAATATACTTTTTCAAAATTTTTGGAATTAGATTGCACTTCACTTTCCATCTCCCTCAAAAACTAGTTTTTTTTTAGAAAACAACATTTTTTAAAAGTGACACTCACCGTATAACACATAACTTTTTTTCCATGAAGGATAAAAATATAATTCTTTCAAATTTAGATTCGTAACTCTGATATCTAGTGCTTCGACTTGGTTAGATAGTTTTTTATTGAATATTTTTTCTTTAACCAAGTTTTGAATTCAAACCAATTATAATTTAGACATAGCACGACCGTATAACGTGTAACCTTTTTTGTATGTATTGAAATTCATTTTTTTCTTTGTTGGATAAAGGACTTCAATATCTAGTGCACTAATTTTTTTTAATTTTTTTTTTAATAATCTTCTATTTTTCCATGTGTAGAAGAGAGCTTATTTTTGGTGAAAAACCTACATTCACGAGAAATAAAAAATAAATATAATAATAAAATTAAATTTATTTAAAATTATACTATTTGGGAAGCTTATAATAAGGACTACATACTTGAAAAAAATACATTTTAAATGAATTCATTTAATCCCCCAAAAAGTAAATCAAAAGTGGTTTTTTATCAACATTTTGATAGGTGTAAAGGAGACTTTGTTATAGGTATGGTTTAAAACTAGCAGGGTTCTATCCAAGGGAGTTTGATTTAAGGTAGTTTCATCAAGCTCTCTTCAATTTAAATTATTTAAATGGAACCTTTTAAGGCTTAAATCATTATATTTTCTAAAAATATGTGATTTCAGCAAAAATTAGTTCCTCCTAGAAATTGTAAACTAGCTTTGTGGGATCAACGTAATGTCAATGTTTCATGGAAGAAACCTTCCTAACTGGTCTCTATTTTGTCTCATCCAAAATTTCAAATCTCTCTTCCCTATCAACAGTAAGGCTTCACACTAAATAGCTATATTTTTTCAGGATCCCCAAAAATAGCACCAAAAATGATGGGCAAGGTCATTGATGTCACAACTTGCATCATTTAATTAATTATTTTATCTAACTAGTTGTGTCTCAGAGAAATATGCAATAAGGATAGTTGTCATAGATTATTTGGGGGGGGTTTGCACTGTAAACAGTGACTTTAGGTATCATTTTTCCTACTTTAGGAGCTTTTAGGAGCTCTTAGGAGCTCTTCAAAAGCTTTTAGGAGCTAAACTATAGCGACTGATTCCTAAGATTTAAATCTATTTTAGCTTCTAATTTAAAATCTTGTTAACACAATTCTGAATTTATTGACTTCGATTTAGACCAATTCATGGAGATAATTAATGATCACTTCAATTCGTAATCTAAACATGGAATTCAAATTAATTCTATTTTTCTTCAAAAGAAATTCATAACTTAATTGTTGGAAATTAAATGCTAATTTAAGAGCAGGAATGAATTGCAAGAAAATGATGATTATTCTAAAAAGCATAAACACTAATCTCCATGAATAGATTATAAATAGACTTCAACTCCATCTTTCCATAAATTCCTAACATTGCTTTCAAGAAACTCAATAAACAATCATCAAGTTTAACTAATTCAAACAACATCTAAATCTAATTTATCTAAGAAACTTACTAATGATTCTAATAGTTTAGTTCAACATTTCTAATAAATAAATCTATCCATTCTAACAATTCGATCTTAACCATAATAAATTGAAACTTCGAGATGTAATTGTAAACATAAGTAATTATCCAATTTTAACATTTACCAAGGTAGATCATTTCAATGATTGAACAATTCAAAATCACTTTCCACTACAGATTTAATATTAATGTATCAAAAAATAACAACACTTAACAAAAATACTATAAGATCATTCCAAAGGTTGAGCGGGCCCTGCTCTTCCTCAGGTAAGATCCTTTAACACAATGAATTGATTAACTTCTTTCTTCCCTTCTCATTGATCAAAAGTAGAATGTAGAACAAAGTATTTTTTGTGACTACAAAAATTCTAATTGCAAATTATCTAACTCCTAACTAAGACCAAAATATGGATATTTATAAAATATCCTTATTAGGTTCTAACATGGAATTAACTACCAAAAATGAAGGTGACGAACAATAGATTACAAAATGAAACTAAAATATAACTAAAGTGGACTAAGGAATTTGCTAGAACTATGCCAAATTGGCGAGCTAGAAGTAAAAGTTCCTCAACCAACTATGAAGAAGTCGATTTATACTTTGAGTGATTCATCATCCAGTTGGGCCTATCTATGGTGTAGTCATTCCTCATGATTAAATAGAGAGTTTAACCATCTCATCAACCTTTAAGATACCTTGTTAAAAAACCTTATAAAAAGGACAACAATCATGGCAATAAAGATTAATGGAGCACAATTATCTCATCCAAATTCATCATAAAGAAATGCATTTAACATAAGCTATTACTTCAAAAATATTCACTAATTTAATTAAACATAAAGTAAAATAAGAAAATATGCTAATCTATTGTCTCCCGCGAGTCATGTCAATTAACAATAACAAGTCCTTTTAAACACAAAAATCCTTAAATAAAAGTATTTTATATCTCCCATAAAAGTTCAAATGTTGGAATTCAAATGGTAGTTGGAAAATGGTTGGAAATAGTTTATACATGTTAAATATGTCTTGCTTTGGTTGAGGAATTTTTTTGGTGAATGTTTTTTGAGATTGAACAAGAATACAACTTTGTTTTTTGCATTTTTACATTGAATTTTGCTGCAATAGAAAATAGTATGGCCTTGTATGACTTGAAAATGGTCTAAGCTTCATTATATTTGATATTAAAAATAATCTTATACCTTTTTTATTTTTTTTTACTTGATTTCATCAAGTTTGGTGAAAGAGCAGATTTACTAAAAATGGTTTGAAAACCTCATTTGGGTAGGTTTTGATAGAAAATCATGGATTTCCCCTCATTCCACCATTGAATAAACCTTAAAATTGGTGGAATAAGGGTATACATGTTTTTTGTTGTGTTCTTGAATTTGCAAGATTAGGGGATGGATGTTGATAAAAAATTGGTTGATGCCCTGGTTGGAAAACTTCATGTTTTTGGCATGGTAGTTGTCTAAGAGTTAGGGTTTTGTATAAATATTTTGAGAACTGATTTTTAGGGGTTTGAAATGCTTAGGAAGACAAAATTTTACATGTTTGAGGTAGTGATATGATGATAGGGAGCCTGGAGATTGAAACCTTTGTTTTGACTTATCTAAATAAGCCCAATTAGGCTTAATTTGTAGCATAGCGGTCCATTTTTTAGTGTCATGTTCCAAAACAAACCTAATTTAAAATTTGATATTTTTTTTAGTGCTATAATGGGTATCTTCAATGGTGGTTATTTTATGGGTATTGGGTCTACTTTGAAAATTATGAGAGAAAAGGCTTGTTTGTTGTCCTACAAATCCTAGTGGGAAATTGTGAAGGAAATCACTTTGTTTAAGGTGTTAAGACTTTGGAAAATAGTTGATTGAGTTAGTTTTGATTGTGATAACCCCTAATCGGAATAAAATTGGTATCAAAGCATAGGTAGGTTTGTAAGGGAGAGAAAGTGTGAAGCAAAAGAGAGCAGGATGCCTCCAAAAGGTAACACTATGGCTAAGGAAATGAATAAGATGAAAGAAAAGACTACAAGAGAGTTTAGGAGATTGAGAGAATTACAAGATATGGTTGTAGCAAGGCTTGAGGCTATTGAAACTAGTCAGAGGATAGGTATGGTTCTAGGTGATGAGAGTGACCCCAAAGAAGAAGGGGAAGAGGAGAATGAAGAGGAAGTGGAAGATGAATTGGATCATGATGAGTAGAGCATGGAGAATCTATTGAGAGTAGTGAAGGTAGATAAACACAAGATAAATATTGATGTATCTATGTATGGAGGTAACTTGAATGAGGAAGAGCTTTTTGATTAGATTGCAACACTTGATAACTATTGTGAATGTGAATACATACCAGAGGAGCAAATGGTCAAGATAACAAAAATAAAATTGAAGGGACGTGTTCTATTATGGTGCATTATGAGAAACCTGAAAGAAGGAAGAAAGGAAAGTCAAATTTTGTCCCTTGGGATAGAATGGTGGAAAATCTTAAGGGTAAGTTCTTACTAGCTGATTATGCAATTAAAATGTACAAGAAACTTCAAGGTTTGAAACAAAGAGAGATGGATGTCAAAGCTTACAATGATGAGTTTTATAAGTTCAGCATAAGAGTGGGTCACATGGAGGATGATGTGGAGAAGGTGGCTAGGTATCTTAGTGGGTTAAGATTCAACATTCAAGATGATTTAAATTTGGAAAATCAAAGAATGATTGAGGAATTCTATCAAATGGCAATTAGGGCTGAAGAAAAGTTAAAGAGAAGGCAAGAAAGAAAAACCTAGGGGTAGAGGAAGAAACTCCAAAGGAAGAGGTTCATTTTCTAATTCAAGGTAGTCACATGAGAGCCAAGAAGATAAAAGCATAGTCCAACAACAAGTTGTTGATCAGAGAAGTAGATTTAAAGGAGGTAGATCAGGCTTTAGAGGCAGATTTGGACATCATGGAAGAGGTTTACAAGGATTCACAGGAAGGTTTTACCAATTCAACAAGTTTGGAGATCAAACATGGTAGTGTAATGAAGGTTAAGCCTCTACTTCACATGGAGAAGAAATAAGAGTTCAATTGGTGCAAGAAGATGACAATGAGAGTGTAAACTCTCCATCACATCATGATGCTCTAGAAGTTGGAGAATCACTCATGGTACAAATAACTTTCATCAAAGCATCAGTAGAGAAGGAGCCACCACAAAGGAACACTCTCTTCATGAAAACTTATAAGTGTTTGAGTAAGGTATGTAAAGTTGTAATTGATTCAAGAAGCAAAAATAACATGGTTTTAGTTGAGATGGTTGATAAACTTAAGTTGACTAAAATGCCACATGATACCCCTTACAAAGTCTCTTGGTTGAATGAGGGTCAATATGTTTTGGTAAATGAAAAAAGTTCGGTGGAGTTCAATATAGGAGGGTATAAGGACATAATAATGTGTGACATATTACCTATGGATGTATGTAATTTGTTGCTAGGGAGGCCTTGGCAATTTTATAGGCATGCTATGTATGATGGAAGGAGGAATTCCTATGAGATAGAAAAAGATGGAGTTTCCTATTATTTGACACCATTGAAGGAGGAGGGAAAAGGGAAAACTAAGGGAGCTAATGTGATGATGGTAGGTAGGAAGGAGTTCATCAAAGTAGAAGAAGATAAGCCTATGGAGCTTGCAACAACTCCCAAACTTGGAGATATTATGACAACAACCATGAAGAATGACTTGATTTTAGAGGGAAATGATATTGAGTTGGTGTCAAGATCTGTTGTGTTGAAGGTCAAGGATGAATTGATTTTGGAGATTCAATATTGGCCTAAGAGGTATGTTGCTATGAGGATGGAAGAGGTGTTCAATTCATTGTTTTCAAAAGAGGATCTTGGTCATTAGATTCATTTCATACTAGAGGTTGATACACCTAATCAAGTAGTAGACATAGAGGCACCACAACAAATGGATGAGATGCGAAGCAAAGGTGAAGAGGTTAAGGATAAATTACAAGGGAATGAGGACAAGTCCAAGCACACAATTGAAGTGAAGAAGAAGGAGGTTCATAACAAGGATGAAGGAGGTATGGTTGTAGTTAATGATGTAGGTTCAACATCATTCTCAAGTGAAGAAGGATCCAAAGATCATCCAACAAACAGGTCTCTATAGTTGAAGCATATCCTTAGTTCCAAAGCATGCAAGAAGACAAGGGATAGTACCTATTTCCAATATTTGGTCCATTGGAAGGGATTTAAAAATGAATATTTCACTTGGAGATTGGAGAATAATTAGATCAAGCTTGAATTTATTGATGCAATCATGTCCTCAAGGGGACTTGAGTCTCTTTTTCCTAAGGAGTATGGTGCAGGGAACCATAGGTCTATGTTTAAAAGATGCTAAATGTTAGTTTTATATGATGTTGAGTCACTTTATAGTTGTAATAAGGTCTATTTAGACCATTTTTTCATGTTTTAAGTTGATTTGAGTCATGTGGGTTAGTTTTGAGTAAAGTTGTCAAATTTTGTAAAAGTTCTAAAAAGTTGCTCAATAAAGTTTGCATTTTTGTGTTGTGGGGGAAGATGAAACGTTGGAATTCAAATGGTAGTTGGAAAATGGTTGGAATTTTTTTTTACATGTTAAATATTCCTTGCTTTGGTTGAGGCAATCTTCTGGTGAATGGTTTTGGAGATTGAACAAGAATAAAACTCTATTTTCTATGTTTTTATATTCAATTTTGCTACTATAGAAAATAGTACGGCCCTGCATAGCCTGTAAATGGTCTAAGCTTCATTGGAGTTGATGTTAAATTGATCTTATACCTTTTACATTTGGTTTCACTTTATTTCATCAAGTTTGGTCAAATTTAGAGTAGATTTACTAAAAAAGGTTTAAAACCCTCATTTGGGTAGGTTTTGAAAAAAAATCATGGATTTCCTCTCATTCCACCATTGAATAAACCTTAAACCTAGTGGAATGAGAGTATAAATGTTGTGTGTTGTGTTATTGAAGTTGTAGGAGTAGGGGATGGAGGTTGATACAAATTGGTTGATTCCCTAGTTGGAAAACTTCATGTTTTTGGCATGGTAGTTACCTAAGAGTTAGGGTTTCGAAAAAAGATTTTGGGAATTAGTTTGTAGGGGTTGGAAATGCTTGGGAAGACCAAACTTGACATGTCTAAGGTAGTTCTGTGATGATTTGGAGCTTAGATATTGAAACCTTTGTTTTGACTTATCTAAACAAGCCCAATTGGGGTTAATTTATAGTATAGTAGTCCATTTTTTAGGGTCATGTTACAAAGCAACCCTAATTGAATTTATTTTTATTTTTTTAAGTTCCATAAAGGGTATCTTGAATGGTGGTTAGTTTTAGGGTATTGGTTCTTTTTGAAAATTATGAGAAAAAAGGCCTATTTGTTGTCCTACAAAGCCTGGTGGAAAATTGTGAAGGAAATCATTTTGTTTGAGGTGTTAAGACTTTGTAAAATAGTTGATTGAGTTAGTTTTTATTGTGAGAACCCTTGCTCTACATTAAAATACTAAAGTTATGATGATTGACAAAGTGGCCTCAAACTAGACTTATAAGTTTTAAAGGACCAAATTAAAGGACAAAGACTTGAATGGTGAAATACAAGCTCAAGACAACCTAATTTTTTTTACTATGTTCTAATCAAAGGTCTAATAATCTTCCTATTCTAAGTTTGTAAAAGTGTATGCAACTAATAAGTGACCTAGATTTTGACCTAAGATGTATTCAACTAATGTAATGGAAATGAATGGAGTGTAATGACATATCTAAAATAAGCAAGTATGTAGTATGATGAGTTGATTACAATTAGGAACTGATCCAAAATAATACCACACCAATATTTCCATAAAAAATTTCCAACTAGAAATGTGGTGTATGACCTATCAAATGTGTTTTACTATCTTGAAAATATGGTGCACAATTCTCAACAAATGCATTGATTTGTTTTTGCAGTTGTGGTTTTCAGTGATAGATGCAATGAATAGTGTGTTTTCCCTAGTTTGAGTGTTTTTGAATGATTTTTTTGTTTTGGTTTTTGTGAAGTGCGATGGAAAACATAGCAAAAAACATGTCTTGGTTGTTTGAATGTCCAAATTTTGTGAGTGTAATATGTATGTTCTAGGTTTATTCCCCTAATTTTCATGGGTCTAAACATAATTCAAAGAAATTTCACATACATAAAACAATTCTTACTCTAAGGTCAATGACCAATGGTAGCACTCACAAACACACAACTTGGAATGTCCTTCGACGCAAGTGTAGGGACACCTTTAGGGGGAGTATGCACTCTTATCTTGTGAGAGGATAAATAGGGCTCTCCAAGATTGAAATGTTGACCCAATCACCCTCTCCCTAGAAGGCTACAAGTGAAAAATGTATCTTATACTATGTCAGGATTTTTTTGTCTCATCTCAAGGGTGCCATATGGTGAATTAAAAACCTTCAGAGTGTGATGTGTGTCCCCTGCACTGAGAATGATGCCAAGAAAATCAATTCATAAGGGTGGGACTCTAACTAGTTTTTTTTTTAGTCACTACTTGATGATTTCATAGGTCTCGTGAGCATACAAAAATCCACTTAAGGCTTTAACCAATCCTACTAGTGGTACTAAAAATACCTCATGTTAATGTGGGTTGCTTTCACTTTCAGATAGAAACTATACAACAAAGGCTAAGGTCATTTTTGGCTTGACTTCATTCTTACCCTTTTATTTAGTGACCTAAGGGAAAAATGGCTTTGGGTTTCCAATGAGTTCTTTGTATGGATGTGTCTCAAGGGAAAGCCTTATCTAAAGGGTTATAATAAAAGTGAGACAAATACAATGTTTTATGATCTCCAATGTCATACATAGATGCATGGAGAGAGCGTACACATGTACTTGCTCCCACTAGAAAATTTTCATTAACTTTTAGAAAATCAAATGTGTGGTGTGACAATGCAAGTGTTAAAAATTTTTTTTGATTCCCAAGATCACATAAAGTGCGAGGGAAGAGCATACACAACTCAACAAAAATCATAAGAAAAAGAAAACAATAGTTCTTTTTAATTCCCAAATTGAAATGTGACAATTGCAAAGACACTTGGTTCCTTTTAATCCAAAAATGAGTGAAAATGCAAGTACTTTTTAACCCAATTAGTGTAGATACAAGTTTTCATTCTTTTTAGCCCAATGAGTGTAGATGCAAGTTGTTCTTATCAGCCCAATGAGTGAAGATGCAAGTTTTTCTTTTTAGCCTAATGAGTGTGAATGCAAATTGTTGTTTTTTAAACCTAATGAGTGTGTCTTATCAAAAGATATTTTATTGTCAAAATCAAAATGTTCCTAGCTTAAACAAGAATAAACAACAATCCTGCAAAAGATAAGTTAGTAATTCCAAAGAAAAATTCATCCTCCAAATGCAAGCTACACACTACCAACCAAAAAACAATAACACAAAAGGACTCTAATCTACCAAATGGAAAAGGTATAGAATGAAAAATTTCTAATTAAGAACCTATTTAAGAAAATTAGGCAACTGCAACTCACTATTCTAGAATAGATGCAGAAAACCATATTGCAATTGCAACATTTTAGATAAGAACTGTGGCTCATAGTTGAAAAAAATTGTAGTGGGGCCCCAAACAAATGTGGCACAAAAACCTAAAAGCCACAAAACACTCAAATCTAACAAAATATAGAAAATCAAAAAATAGAAATGATGCAATTATTATGTCGAGATGTGAAAATAAAACAAAAGAGATGAGAAATAATAGAAAATCTAAAAAATAGACTTAATAAGATGATTTCCCCAATATTCAAACAATTGTGGCTCTTGGGATGATGAACATGGATTTTTTTCTTCACAAATGTGTCATAAGATCTGGTGAATGCATTGTGTCATACCATAGATGCATTGTACTATCTCTCAAATGCATTTTTTGGCCTTGTAGTTGCATCATAGACTTGAAACTAAAAATTTCTCAAAAATTCTTCCAAATATGTTTAGTTTACATTAGGTTCACCAATGTAGAATAGGGTAGAATCAAGGTTAAAGGCATGAATCAACAAAACTCAAACCCTAGACCTCTAAACCACCAATGAAGCACAGATGAGCATAGAAACATAAAACATAAATAAATATTGTCAAATATATCTATTCCATAGCTAATTCATGTCTCCATTGTTCTTTCCATCTTGCTTTATATGCTTGATTGTCGTTGAATTTTGAGTATGCAACAATAAGCTTAATGATAATGATACAAAAATATTGAAGTTAAGGATGGATGGTTGAGATTAAATTATAAAATAATTCAATCAAGGGTGGAAATTAAATGAGATGAGAAGAGATAAGAATGACATGGATAAAGAGGTTAGCAAAAAAAAGCGATTATTGGTGAAAATTAATAATTATAAAATTATTTAGCTTAGGAAGGAAAGTGAATAATTAAATAATTTAAACAATTATTTAATTATATAAGAAGAGGGAAAGTTGACTTTTTAATTAAATAATAATTTAATTCAAAAAGTGGAAGAAAATGACAAATTAGTAAATAATTAAATAAATAAATTTATTTGATTATAGAAGAAGAAGATTGTGAATAATTGAATAATTCAAATAACTATTTAATTATATAGTAAAAAATGACAATAATTAAATAGATAAGGTTTATTTAATTACAGAGGAAAGTGGACATTATTGTCATTATTAAATAAATATAATTTATTTAATTAATCAAAAGGAAGAAATAAAAAGAAATTAATTAATCAAGTAAATAATTAAGATTATTTAATTAATAGAAGAAATATGATTTTAGACAATAACCAAATAATTAAAATTATTTAATTATTAAGGAAACAAGGGGTTGACGAAAAAAAGTGTTTGCAAGGAATGCCAATTTTTAGTGTCTACACATATATTTGATTTTCTTATCATATCTTCTAACAATAAGATTAAACCCTTCTACTCAAGCTCTCACTTAAGAAAAAATTAGTTAAAAACACTCTAATTAGGACAACTAAAATGTGTTCTTGTTTCAATGATTTCTAGATTTGATTGTGTGAGAATTGATGCAAAAATGCTAAAACAATAATCCAAAAATCATTGAAAAAGAATATTACTTATTATGGAAGCTTGATATCATTAACCCAAAATATGATTTGATTGGGATATAATAGAAAATGAAAGGAAGAAAGCTACATAGAAATTCCTCCTAAGCTAATCTTTCATACGACAACACAAGTGTACATGAAGAAAATCCTTTCCTTTTTCAAAGAAAATTTTTAAGTTCCAAAGCATCCTAATGTATTGTTCAATAAACTAAATACAATTATAATACACACTCAATGAAATTTTTTGCAATAGTATAATACATTATATGAATATAATTAAATTTTACAATTTTCATCCAAATTTCTAAGGCCTAAATTGCTCATATTATTTTTGAAAAATGAGTAGCTCAAACATAATTTGGGTGAATATAGTTATTCCTAATGCTAAAAAATTTCACACTTGTAGTAGTCATTCTAAGTGGTAAATACCCTAATAAAACACATACACAAAATTTTCCACTAAAAGACTATATCATGATATAGAACCAACTCTTTCATATCTCAATTTTTCTTATATTCAAATGTAAATATGACTTATAATGGTGCACCAAGGCATCAAGCAAATTCACCGTCAGCAATTTACTCGTAGGAAAATTTACCATTGTGACAAATTAACCTCAAAATTTACCAACAGAAATTTATAGTAAACTTTTAATGCGATGAATTTTCCACTGCCCTGAAATGTGGTTGGTGAATTTTTTGAATTTGTCATGACCGTGAATTTTCCCCGAATGAATTGTGAGACAGTGAATTTTCCTAGAACTGTTCACCAAACAATAATGTACAATATTGTACTAGTGAGAGAAAATACCTTACCTAGCTACCAATTTATCCTTATTTTCTAATTTACTGCCATACATCTAACCCTATTAGAAAATTAAACCAACAATAACATGCTAAAGTTAACAAATCGATAACAGTTTGTGATGAAAAAATACTCATAATCACAACTGTCCCTTGAAAGATATCGAGTCGATGACATGTAATATATATGAAGGGCAAGTAAGCGGAGTTACAATTGAGAGGATAAGCTTAAAAACTCGGTGTATTTTATTTGCATTCACTCACTAACTCCTTTCCTTCCTCAACATTATTCAATTCAAACCACGGTCAGCCCATGAATTTTTCATACTTTAATAATTTTGAAATGATATGTAATGTTAATTTTAATAAAATAATATGAAAACTCATAGAAATGGTAATATTAATTTAATTTTTTTCACACCTCACTTGATTTTAAATATAAAATAACAACAATAAATTGTATTCACATTTTTCAAAAGTAAAGATAAATGAGAAGAGTTAGACGGCTTTTTATATGATGTTAATGAGAGAAATAAATTAATTTATATAAAAAAAAAGTGAGGTAAGATAATATCAATCTTTTGAATATACGTGATACATTCTTTTATTTATTTTAAATTGTTTAAAAGTTTATATGTTTGGATGTATGCATATGATTTAAAGTAATAGATAACAAATTTTAGAAATCTAAGGAATTTATGTGGATTAGTTAGAAAAACCTCTTAACATTGACAAATTATTTTTTGAGTTCTACATCACTTCTTTATCATTCAAATCTAATTAAATACTAAATATAATTTAGTTTAATTTCATTTTAATTTTAATTACTCACATTAATGACAATGTTATAATTAATATAAATTAAATATACTTTATTAAATTCATTTCTTAAATTAACTTAAAATAATCGATTATCAAATATTTTTTATTGAATGAGATGTGTTTTGTATATTTTTATTCTCATGCAATATGTTCTTAGAAAAATGAAAAAGAAACAAAAAGAAAAGAAGGTATTTTGCGTATTGACTAATGTGGAATTTGGAATAGCAAGCAATAATTCCTTATTTGTACCCTAAATTTTAGGGTCCAAAAATACTAATTATTTTGATGTGACATTTGTGATTTGTAATCAATCTCATGCAAAAAATGTGTACCTTTTTAATGGAGATTTTGCTTTTTTGAATGGAGATTTCAGACCACACTCCATTTTCCACCATTTTTCATCATAAGAAGAATCTTTGAGAAAACATCAATTCAAATTCACACAACTTTTTAAAAAGCCTTTCAATTTTATTTTCAATATACCTTAAAAATTCAATATTATATATGATTTGTGAACTTTAAAGAAGATAATATCTCTTGCAGATAAGATCTACCTTTTAAGTTAAATATTTTATTTCATATCATTCAATAAAGAAGCTTTTTGAATGAAGATTTTGTAGATCCCATTTTCTACCATTTTCCACAATAAAAGGAAATTTTTTAAAACATCAATTCACACAAGTTTTAAAAAATCTGATTAGAAATTCTACATAGTTTATGAACTGTACGAAAATCATACCCATGCTAAATTTCATGTTCTTTTCGGTCGTTCAATAAAGAAGCTGAAATAAACAAATGTGTAAGGTCCACATTAATTATTGGAGTGCACTTAAACCGTTCCGTACGGCATATGTGAAAGCTGTAAAATTATTTTTAAGCTAGGTCTATGATGATAAACTTTAGTCTAAGACGATAAAAGTAAAGTGTTGAGAAATTATTTTCACAATGCGAAAGTGTATATAAAAATACTTTCAAAAAGGAATTATATATATATTTCTTTGGATATACAAAGATGGCTGAAAATACCAATCTGTTATTTTTATTTTTTCTTTTTAAAATAATTGTTAATTTATCTATCTAAGATAAAGAGTCTATGTTTATATTTAAATTTCATTCATTTATCCTTCATAATATATATGTATATGTATGTTTCATCATGTCAATATTGTAGATTAAAGGATGGACAACTTCCATGACAACACTGTAGATAAAATATATTCAAAATGATTTTACAATGTGTATACACAACTTTCAACATGATTTTTAGAGGCATCAACTTGAAGTACTTGGAGAATGTACCCATAACCTAGGTTCTAGTTCTACATTAAATTTAGACAACATATCAATATAACTAGACAAGATTGTGTGTCCCCAAAATTGAGGTATAAACTAATTAAATACTATGATTTTAACCCATGTATAGAAGGCTTAATGTAGTTAAAATCATTGGTTCCAATGAATTGATTAGATAAAAGAATCCACCAAGATATCCAATATGTTATCAAATGAATGAAGAATTTATTATCATTATCATAGTTTTGCATGGTTTCATACACAATTTAACATCAAGACTTTAAATTTATCTATTACTAATGTAAAATATTTACATATTATGAAATATTTTTTGAGATAATGAGGTTAGGTAGATGATTTGAGCTTTGTTGATTTTTGGTTCTTAATTTTCTTGTTTGGTCTTTATTCCTTGCAATATCTCTTGCCAAAGGATGGGGGGTCAAGGGTGTAGGAGTAGATATGAAAAATCACCTAATAATCAACTAATCATTAATTAATTAGGTTCATTTTACTTTATTCACTTAAGCTAAACTTATGAGTATTTTTTATTATTAGATTGAGTTATTTATAGGTCATGTTTCCTCATAGCATACAATCAAGACACTTGTCCTAATATAACTTATTGCTCACCTAGGGTTTCATCTAAGTTTTCTATATATATAATATCAAATGTATTTTTAAATCAATTCTCTTCTCAAGTTTGATTATATAGATTATCAAAAATAAATATAAATGAGAAGAGTTTGATGACTTCATTTCAATATGATGTTACTGAGAGGAATTTTTATTATGAAGAGAGGTATTATTAAACTAGTTAGGCTTAAGCCTACTTATTAGAGTCTTAATCAAACTACACTTAAGCTCACTTATAGGTTATCTAGACTTTTGTCTCACCTTATGTAGACTCACCGAGTGTCCCAACACTTGTTGATTGAGTCCTACACATGTTTCATACTTGGAGGGGTAGTCAAAGTTTGACTCTTACCTTCTCACATCTTCTTGCTTGCCTTTATAAGTAGGGTTCATTTGTATTTTTCAATAACTCGCGTGCTTATGATATTTTCTAATTTTGTATATGTTTCCTTGTGGATTGTTTTGAGTTTACAAGAAAATATTGGCTACTCCAACATGGTATTAGAGAAATCTTGCAAATCTAATCCCTTTCTTTCTTCAATTTGTGAGGGTTGTGGGAGTCAAGATTCAAATGGTGCATTTTGTAACAAACCAACCTTATGGTTGCGAATAAGAGGGTCAAGGGGTGATTTTTGATATGTAACACTATGGTATTTGTATAATTTATTTTTTATTTTTTTGGGCTTAGCCATGGAGGGCCATACAAAATTTCATATGGATCTATATGACTATACTATCTAATGTATTTTTTTTTATCAATACACCAATCTATATCAATTTCTAGATCTAAATGTTACCTCGGCTTATGTGCAATTATTTTCTAATTATTAAAAAATTACATTTTTTGGTTGCACATAAGCCGATTGAAAGACATACTTGATATATGTCTTCATTGTCTACCTCATGGGATAAACTTGTATGAACTAAAAACAACAAATAAGTCTTTAAATGCACTCATATAAAGTGCTACAACAATTCAATGTGTGTTCCTTAGGGAGGGAATTTTGTAGTTGTGCCATAGAAAAATGTTCCCTTGTCATTTTCATGGCGTTTTAGGTCTTGTTTCATGGTATGTGATATATTTTGCTTTGGTTTTATGTTGTGACATGGGTTGACCATGCATATATAGGTACTAAAATTAAAATAATGACATCTTGTGAAGGTGTTGTGAAGTGTTGTAAAGACACTTCTACATTCTTCTAGACGCTATCCATTGTAATTTATGTAAAAATCACCTTTTTATTCATTATCAAGTCCTACTTTGAAGTGTTTTCAAGTCTTCTAATAAGATTTCACACTTTTCTAGGCACATCTTCACTATTTATCCCTTTCTCATTCTTTATTTGACCCCTTTATGCCCTCATATGTCTTAATTAAGTGTATTTTTTAATGTAAGCCCAACAAACAACATTAAATGCAACTTAATTCCTGACACATATTTTCAAGTCCTAGGTGGGACCCATTCGCCATGGGTGGTGAATGAGTCCCCCTTGGCTCCAAATTCAAAAATTTTAAATTTTCCTTTTGGTTTTTTATTCAAAAACACTTGATGTCAGCCTATAATGAGGTATGAATAGTTAACTAAGGAAAAAGTGTGTATAAATATGTAATTTTCACCTCATTTTGCAACCCCCTACAATTCTCCAACATTCATACATCATATTCAAGCATTCAAGCATTCTACAACATCAATTCAATCAATATTCAAGCACTTTCGAGCATCCATTGACATTACTTCAAATTTCCATTATCAAGGGTTTGGTAAGTTGATAGCAATTGCATGTTATTAGTTTACCATTCTCTTTCATTTCATTTTTTTCATTAAGGGTTTGATTACCAAAAGTGGGGTTTTACCAAGGCGAACCCTTATTTGCTAACCCTCAACCATTTTTACCTTCTTGCATGTGTGTTTGCAGACCTAGAGGTATGCAAATTTGACAAGATTTTTGGAGTTGAAGATTAGTAAACAAGTCAACTAGGTGCTTGAAGTCAACTCATTCATATTTCAAACTTGGAGAAGGTTTTTTGTTTGTTTCCTATAGAATTGACTTCATGAACCCAATGATTACAGATTTCCAGATTTGGTGTTGCAGAGTTCTCTCCTAATTTTTCAAAAAATTGTTAGAGGATTGATTCAAAACTAGTGGTGAATGAGTCTCACCTTAGGATTGAAAATCTAATTTTTTTCAAATTCCAAATCTCGATAGACAATTTTTTTTTTGGACACTTTTTCACTAGTAGGAGGACTAATTCCACACCCTGGGTGAATGAGTCCCACTATGAAAATTCAATTAGTTCAAGAAGCATCCACAACATTCTAGATTCATCAGATATTGCCTAGATGCATTCTCTTTCTTCCTATTTCCTTCTATTCTGCATCATTTCTTCATTTAGTTCATTGTTTGCATATCATTGATGTGTTTTCAAACATAGTTTAAATCTTAGTTTTGAATTGAAATTCACTCATTTAAATCATTCAATTTCATTTAGTTTACTTCATTTAGCTTGGAAAATATCACACATAACATAATTTGAATGAAATAGTTAGCATTTTTGGCCCTACATCTCTCCTTTTAGGTGAAAAACCCTAGAAGAGTTAGAGAAGTCATTGTGAGCCAAAAATCAATGGCTCATTTTGGTGAACCTAAATTTTCTACACTTTGCATTTCTGATTTCTTTTACATATTGCATCCTAGATTACATTTGCATCAACATTCAATTAGGACATTGTTTTGTTTTTGCATCCTAGGACTTTTCATATTTCATTAGTAAAAGCTTCATTTAGATTTCATTTTTGCATTGCATCTCATTGAAAAAAAATGAAAATTTGCATTCTTCCTCTTTGATTGCATTTTGTAAAGCATTAAATTCATCTTCAAATTTTTGAAAAATACAAAAACATCATACTGGGACTCATTCGCCACCCTAGTCAAATCAGTCCCTCTGCACTTTTTAAACAACATTTCTCACATCCTTTTGGAATTTTTCTACACTACATCTTCTTGTTCTTACATTCAATTTTCATTACATATATTTTGTTTTTCATCATTTATTTCACCTTAGTTTATTTGCATAATGGTATTTTCTTTCAATAAGTTTTGGAATTCATTAAAATCATTGGTAGACATTTCAAATTGTGCCTTTGGTTGTGACCCTAACGATTTTGATCTCACACATGCTCCTTCAAATCCTCATGATTTTCCTCCTCGTGATGTAGAAATCATTCGAGAAGATGATGCTAGCATGAACAAGTTCTACAATGATTGCCTTGATAACCTAGAATCTAATGCAACCTTTTATCCATCCATGAAGTCACAAGATTTACCAACTGGTTCACCTACTAATCACTTTGTATATTTACATCCTAAAATCAATCAAGGACCTAAGGTTCCTCCCTCCAATGGACCTAGTCCCTCTCAACAAACTCACTCACAACCCTTTTATGATAACAAATTCACAAACACTCCTACTAAACTTGAAGAAACATATGGTAAAGGCTTCACTATCTTAAGTAAACAAGGTTGTGACACAAAACATGAACATGAAATCCATCAACTTCTTTAACAATATTCAACCGATGTACACACAATAGGATTAGGATACCAAGATCCTTCTCATCCTCATAGACATCCTTTTCAATCTAGGAGACTTCGGGATACTAGTACAATGATCTTGGATTGTCCTCCTAACTTAAACATTCTTCTTCAACATAAACAACCATTCTCTCCTTCTAATTACAAGGATGTTAGGATCCCCTGGGTCCCCTTCCTCCTTGTATTCATGAACAAGGAGAATCTAGCAAATGAATGCCACCTTACAAATTGAAGAAGCTCAAGTTTCCTACACATCCTCCACCTAAATGTGATAGGATGCTTCAACTGCTTTAAAACAAAGTTCTTATACTTTTACCACCTATGAATAGGTTGGTTATTCATCCAAAAGACTCTAACATACTATTTTACAAATATTATCATATTCTTGGACATCGAACCACAAAATGTTGGACATTGAAGGACATACTAGATAAGTATCACTTCACTAATATCAATTGTTTCCCCCTCATACCTCAAAACAATCAAAGACATTCATCATGCCATAATTGTAGAATTCTTTATTCTCACTATTTCATGATCCTTTCCCATCACTTATCTCAGCTCATTCTTTCCTTTAGACTTTGTGGGGGGCAAGAAGTTGTTAGCCTTGTCCTTGTAACACATTTTCCTTGTCTCTTAACTATGTTATTCCTTTTCCTCTTAACTATTTAAGATTGAGAAACCAATAACTTAGTTACTGGTTGAATTTCACTTGCATTACTTGTTCCTTTTTTTTTTTCATGTTCCTATCGTGTTCCCCATATCGTGTGTTTGATGTTCCCTCTCTTTGTACACTTCTTCTATTCGTATCTCTATTCTTTTATTCATTGTGCATTGCATTTTTTTTCTTTTTTTTGTGCTTTCCTTTTGGGGATGATCCAAAGCATAGAAGATGCCCTATGTCTCTTCCATGTTCACCCAATTGGTTCTTGTTCTTTTAACTTTTTCTTTTCTTGTGTTTTCGTTTTGGGGATAATGCAATGCATTGAGACCGTAATGTCTCCTTCATGTTGACCCACAAGCTTTTTCATTTTTTTTCGCCTTTTTGTTTTCTTTCATTTCACTTGTGTTTCCCTTTTGGGGATGATGCAAAGTGTTGAGACCGCAATGTCTCTTCCATATTGACCCAAAATGTACTTTCTTTTTCTTTCTTTTTTCAATCTCTTTGTGTAATTTTTCTAGTTCTATGTTCTTTTGGGAACGATGATAGTTTCAAGCTCTTTCATAAAAACATTGTAACAATGAACATACTGACCCCAAATCCATAGATCCCTTAAATGTTTGGTGTGCTTTCTTTTCTAGGAGAAAACTCCCTTTTCTTTGCTTTTCCTTTTCCTTGTCCTTGACATGACACAACCTAACTTCCAAACATATGACTTGGCATAGGGCTTTCCAAGTTGGATTTCATGTCTTGTTTTTGTTTTTTTCTTTTTCTTTTCTTCTCTACTTTAAAGTAATTTCTCATAGAATGATGTGTAGCATACATTACCATAATTCATGTGCATTCTTGGTTCTTAGTGTAGCCTTGTCATTCCTTTAAAGTGGGGGGCATACATTACCATAATTCATGTGCATTCTTGGTTCTTAGTGTAGCCTTGTCATTTATATGATGCATTTGTCACTTTTTGGTTTACATTGGGTGTGATGTCCTTCATACATGTGATCTATCTCAACATATTGCATCCCTCTTGGTGGCTTGATGTGATGCACTATATGCCCTCAGTTGTGAATATTTTGATTGGTCCTCTCTTGGAGACATCAGACACAATGCTCCCTAAGTGATAGACCTTGCATGAACTGAACAAGACTCCTTCAAATATTTTACATTTAACATCTTTACATTTTTACATTTTACATTTTTGCATCTTTTTCCATCTTGCATAATGCAACTTGCATGACTATGGTAGCTTTCTTTTTGTTCATGAAATTTCCTTTGTGGTTCCTTGTTAAAGTTATCAATAGGTGTAACTTTAATATGGTTGAGCGGGAAGCCTAGATGAGTACATTTGGGCATTCTCATCTGGAGGACCATCATGTGGTTTTCCCCCAGAGTGAGTACACATTCATTTTTTGAACAATTAGCCTAGATTTAATCCACAACTAGTTGTATTGATGATCGAGGCTTCATTCAATTCTTTCATCTCAACACTTGTGTGTTCCTTTGTTCTTATGTCTAATTTGCTATGGGATCTTCATCTTGGGGGCTTGATCATCCCTCTTGATTGTTGTCATTCCATCTGGCTAACGTAAGTACATTTAAACCCTGCTCTCAATGTTCATGGCTACTTTAGTGTGAGTTTGAAGCAAGTTCATCCTCTCACTAAAGTGGGGGCTAAATGTGTCATAGAAAAATGGCCCCTTGTCATTTTCTTGCCTTTTAGATCTTGTTTCATGGTATTTGATATATTTTTCTCTAATTTTATGTTGCGGCATGGTTTAACATGCATATTTAGGTACTAAAATTCAAATAACGACATCTTGTGAAGGTGTTGAGAAGTGTTATAAAGACATTTCTACATTCTTCTAGACTCTATTCATTACGATTTAACTAAAATCACCTCTTTATTCATTATCAAGTCCTATTTTAAAGTGTTGTAAAGTTTTGTAACAAGATTTCACACTTTTCTAGGCACATCTTCACTATTTATCCCTTTCTCATGCTTTATTTGACCACTTTATGCCCTCATATCTCTTAATTACATGTATTTTTTAATGTAAGCCCAACAAACAATATTAATTGCAACTTAATTCCCAACACATATTTTCAGTCCTAGGTGGGACCCACTCGCCATGGGTGCTAAATGAGTCCCCCTTGGCTCTAAATTCAATTTTTTATATTTTCCTTTTGGGTTTTCATTCAAAAACACTTGATGTCAACCTATGATGAGGCATGAATGGTACACGTGTGTATAAATATGTGATTTTCACCTCATTTTACAACCCCGTACAATTCTCCAGCATTCATACATCATATTGAAGCAATATTTAAGCACTTTGGAGCATCCATTCACATTACTTCAGATTTGCATTATCAAGGATTTGGTAAGCTAATATAAATTGCATGTTATTAGTTTATCATTCTCTTTCCTTTCATAGTTTTCATTAAGGGTTTTATTACCAAAAGTGGAGTTTGACCAAGGAAAACCCCTATTTGCTAACCCTCAACCAGTTTTCCCCTATTGCATGTGTGTTTATAGACCTAGGTATGTAGGTTTGATAAGATTTTTAGTGTTGAAGATTGGTAAACAAGTCAACTAGGTGCTTCAAGTCAACTCATTCATATTTCAATCTTGGAGAAGGTTTTCTATTCATTTCTTGTAGAATTAACTTTTCTAACCCGACAATTAGAGATTTCTAGATCTAGTGTTGCAGAGTTGTCTCCTAATTTTTTAGAAATTTGAGAGAGGACTGATACACCACCAGTGGCGAATGAGTCCCAACTTAGGATTGAAAATTTGAATCTTGATAGATTCTGAATCTCGATAGAAAAAAAACTAGTTTCTAACACTTTTTCACTAGTAGGAGGACTAATTCACCACCCTAAGCGAATGAGTCCCACTGTGAAAATTTAGTGATTTTAATTAGAATGCAAAACATTCTAGATTCATTAGATATTGCCCAAGTGTATTCTGTTTCTTCCTATTTCCTTTTTTTCTACATCATTTCTTCATTTAGTTTATTGTTTGCATATCACAACATGTTTTCAAACATAGTTTAAATCCTAGTTTTGCATTCAAATGCACTCATTTAAATAATTCAATTTCATTTAGTTTACTTAATTTATTTTGGACAATATCACACATAACATAATTTGAATGAACTAGTTAGCATTTTTTGCCCTACCTCTCTTCTTTTAGGTGAAAAACCCTAGAAGAGTTAGAGAAGTCCTAGTGAGCCACAAATCTACAGTTTAGTACTTACATTGAATTATAAAGTGTAATGGAGGGTTGTTTAGTTCCTTCACTTTCAATCATATCAATGGATCCTTGTTATTCTTGCCTCATGTATGTATTCCTTGATGCACACCCTTAATTTAGTATTCTTGTACATTTTTTTAGATCTAATTCTAGGTCTACATTCTTGTGCTCACTATTGTTCCAATTTTTTAGTTAGTATCCTTATACCTCTTCCTCATCAACATTAAGGGGGGAATTATCACAAAAGTATACTAATTATTCCTTGTTTTCAATGAAGCAATGGAGGGACCTTCTACTTTTTGAGGCATTTGATAGAGATTCTATCTTTATCTCTCCTTTGGGGAATTATTTGAATGGATCATATTTTGTGAGATTCTAATACTTATGTAGAGCATTGTGATGCAAATTTTAGTACTGTACTACATGCCACTTTTGAATTTATTGATCATACTCTAGAATCATAGTACTATCTACCTCTTTGACTTAATGGACTTTGCTTGCTTTGTGCCATCTATGTATTCATGTTTGAGTAGTGTTCTATATTTTCACTTATGTAGTGTCCTATATCTCTTATCTTGATCTACATTTCTCAAAGGTTCATTGATTCAAGCAAACATGATTTCATCTTTAGAAAAGTTTACAACTTCAACATGCTTAAGGATTTCTTCATCATCATGTTCCCATCTTCATGAGACATCTTTTTGAGAGGTCTTATCCTTCTCTTTCTATCTTTTGGAGAGGATTTTTGTTCCCACAATATTTTTACCTTTTTCTCTATTTGTGAGAGAACCTTATTGTACATAAGTACCTCTGGACAATGATTCTAGATTACCCAAGGTCACCTATAACTCTTCTAGCTTTTTCACCTAAAAGGAGAGGAAGTGGGTCCAAAATGAAAATGTCTACATTCAAGATTTATGTAAAGAGGGATTCAATATGTCTAAATAACCTAGTCTAAATGCATAAAACTAACAAAAGATATTGATTATTCAGTGAAAACCAAGAAAATGCATGTTTGAAAAAATAGTTATGTATGCAAACATGTGATAAATAACCTAGAAATGGAAATAAAACTAGACAGACATATATGAAATAGAATCTATGTACTTGGAGACTAGAAAAGGATGGTGACTTAGTCCACTTTTAAATTTCTAAAAATTTGAAATTGGAAATAGAAGTCCTTAGTCTGCACTTTGGTTCCCTACGGGTGTCCACTTCTAAAACTCTAATTTCTTTGGGCTTGAAAGTGACTTTTAGCTGATATTTTGGATTTTTCAACAAGGAGGTGTCTTCAACAAGTCTTCAACCTTATCTTCAATGATATTCAAACCCTCAAAGTGTCTAAATCTGCAAACACAGAATGAAAGAGAAAGAAATGGTGAATGTTGGGGCATCAGGGTTTTCCTTGGTCAAATCCCTTTTAAGGTAATTAAACCAAATGAAGAAAGAATGTAATGAAGCATACAAAAATGGAGTTAATACCTTTACATGATGTTTGATCTTGAATTTTTGTAGCAAAACATGAAGAATCTACCCTTGAATTTCCTTGGAAGCTATCTTGATGATTTGCAATGATAAAACCCCTAGCTTGCTTGACTTGAGAACATGATGAATGATGGATGAACGATGATGAGTTATGAATTAGGTCAAATGAGAGGGAAAAACCTATATTTATACACAATTATGACCTAATTTCCAAAAATACCTCATCATAGGCTAACCTTAGGTCTTAAGGAATAAAAACGTTAAATTTTTTTTACTTTATTTTGATTTTTGAGCCAAATGGGACTAAGTCACCACCAATGGTGACTTATTCCACTTGGGAAATTTTTAAGTGGATGTCGGGGATTGTGATAATTTAAATAATGTTTATTAGGTTCTTCTTCAACAAGACATTTAAGGAAGGCCTGTAAGTGTATAAAGGGGCCATTTAAAGCATAAAAAAGGTGTAAATATTGATGAGAAGCATAGGGAAGTGTGAAAGTTTGTTACAAGACTTTACAACACTTTGAAATAGATCTTGGTAAGATTATTTAGGAGAATTATGATATTATGGTCTAAGAAAAGTGTGAAGATGTGCTACATTACCTTACAACACCTTTAGAAGACATCAATAAATACAATTTTATTTTGTTTGCAAGGGCCCAAGACCTGTGTGGATGTGAAAAAAACCTCACAACACCAAATCAAGATCTCATTGAGTCCAATTTTTCATCAATTATTCCCAATTAAGTAAGAAAAAAGGGATACTTTTTCCGTGTCCATAGTTAGCTCCCACTTTAGTGAGAGGATGAACTTGCTTCAAACTCGCACTAAAGTATACATTCAAGAGGATTGCAATCATACCAATGCAGATGGTCTATGATAACAAAGATCAAGGAGGTGGTCAAGCTCCCAGGATCTAAGATCCTAAATCAACCCAACATAATGTAAATGATTTTCAACAAAAATAGATAGAAAATCATGCAATGGAAAGAACTAGAAGGAAGAAAAAATAAAAAGGTGGATTAAGCTTTGACTCTTTATCCAATAGATTGTGAATTAGATCTAGGATTATTTATTTTGAAAAAGAAATGTATACTCAGTCTAGGGTGATGGAACCATGGCTATCCACCAGGTGAGAAAACCAAAAAGTATACTCACTCTAGGGGAACATAACTTTTGGTTGTACATAGGTGAGAAAGCCCAAAAGTATACTCGCTCTGGGGCGATGGAAATTTTGGTTTTCTATGGGGTGAGAAATCCCAAAAAAGGTGAGACAATATATTTGGCTAATATGTGCTCATGAACACACAGTTGGCTATGGGAAAAAATCATACCTTGGAATGGGTTTCCCAGTCAACCATACCAAAGTTATATCTCCTTATAACTTTAATAAGGCACCACAATGAAAATGATCTTTGAGTTCTATGAGGTAAGAAAAACTTTGTATGCTTGACACTCATATAAATTGTAAATGCAAGATGGTGTAAGGAATTTTCAAATGGATTTTTCTTAGTTCATGCATGCTAGAGTAAAAATTGGTATCAAGGAGAGGATTTAGGTGCTCCCATATGAGGAATAACACCACACTCCTGAAAATGTTGGATTTATGACTCAAAGCCTTACATTCATTAGTATACTGAACATGAATTCTATGATATGCATAAAATGAAGTCATGTAATAGAATTTCTTTCGAGTTCTTGGAGGAAGGATGTTCAAGTGATCATGGAGAAGTCTCAACAAGATACGGGTATGTGCAGGATCATGATGGGCCAAAAAGTGGCAATATTATGGGTATTTGCAGGGTATGTGGTTGACAATTTTTTTTACCCAAAATTGATGAAACAAAAAGGGTTTTTAGAGGATATTCTCAGCTTTCCACCAATATAAATTATGATTTAATTTGAATTTAATAAATAATTATTATTCATTTTCTATTAGAAATATGACTAAAGTCCTTATCGATAGGCTGATTGAAAAACATCTATAACTTTCAGATAGTATCACATTTTTTGAATCCAAAACATGTGTCACATTGTATGCTTCACATACTATAGGATTAAAAAAATAAAAAATAAATTTCATGAATTTTTGACCAAGTTAAGTTGGTCAGACATACGAGTTTTTATATTTTTTAAAAGTTGTAATAAAAAATTTATAATTAATTATTTACTTCAAAAAAAATTACAAAAAAAATGCATCACATCTGGACATGAGTCCTCTACTTATATATAAAATATTATAAGAAAATATTATCATTTTATTATGGTTAGGGTGGTCAGATAGACACCTACTTCTTATTTTTCTCTAAAATTTATGTACTACTGCATTGCAATTTCAAAATTTCACCAAACAGATTTTATTTAATTTTAAATAAATAAACCTAGTAGTTTACAAACTAAATTAAATTTTCTATAGATTCTATTCTTACATATTTTTGAAATAATATAGATAACTTATTCAAATTTTTACGTCAAGTTGCCTAACACTAATTTTTCTAAATTTTTTGCTACTTAAGGGCCTGCTTATTCCATGATGATCCTACACATACCCCCTCTTGATTGATGATAGAAGGTGGTCTTGTAGGTTGCAACAAAGATGTATCTTTCTTTGATGTACAAAATGTCATATCTACACAAGACTCTTTAGATTGCAAGATTTTGTTCTCTCATTGGCAAGAGGGTGTAAAATCTAATGAATTCAATTCATGAGTGTTTTGTGAGATGACATTGACATTAAGCGAAGAGGGCATTGTAAATTTCATGTTTTGTAAAGGATGGTTGTTAAGAACACTAGTTTCAAGGAGATCAGGATGATTTACATTTAAGGCTGAATTAAAAGAATGTTGTGTGAGAGTGTTGATGTTGGGTGATGGCTTGGTGATTTCTATTAAAGATCAATAACCAAGACCATGAGTTATTTTTTGTGTGATAGGATCTATAGGGTTGCGGATACCTTATGCTTAGCACCACATCCTTTTCCACTATTTCCAACTTTTCTCATAAGCTCATACCCTTTTCCATAAAGTTTTTTCATTTCTTTTGAATTGAGTGGATGTTTGGTGTTATGTTCATCAAATGTTGTGTAATTTGTTATGTTCTGGTCTAAAGTGGTTGAAGTGAATGCTTTTGGAGGGTCATCCAAATTTTGTGTTGACATGACTAATTTTTTTGTGTCCCTCAATTGAGTCTTTGTTTATAATTTGGTACTCATCCATGAGTGTTGGTGTGAAGTCTAAGGAACCCTAATCATCGTCTAATAGCTTCGTGTGTTGTTCTTGATTTGGTTGTCATACGGGTTCCACATGTAGTTGATGTTGATGTGTGTAAGGGAGTTTCTTTGAGTTTCTCAAGCTGTAAGAAACTATAAGGCTCATGATTGGTGTCTTTTTGTTGTAAATGTATTTCATTTTTTTATGAAGAGTGGATGGCACACCTTTCATTACATGAATCCATAGTCTTCCTAACATAAGATTACATGAAAGTTCATGAGGCATAACATGGATTGGTCTATTCAAGGTGGCCACTGCAACTGTAAGAGGTATAATGATCACCCCCAATGGTTTCTTTTCAACATTATCAAATCCCTTAATAGATAAAGAATCAGGTCAAATGGTCAATTCATCAATGCCACGCCTATCCAGAAGGCTCACACTACACACATTAAGGGTAGAACTAGTATCTAAAAGAGTTCTCTTTATCCCTTTTTGTTTGTATTGAGCTATGATCATGAATGTATCATTTACTTTTGCACTTCCAAAGGGGGGAGTTCACTTTGGTGGAAAATAATGTCAACATTGTATCCTTGAATCATGACTGCTATGTCATTTGGTTGTGCATTAAAAGGGTTAGGAACTTTTTGTAAGGTCATTTGAAGCATAGTGTGATAGGAAGGTGAATTCTGAAGAAGATCCCAATGGGATATCTTTGCAGGAGTGCACTTAAGTTGTTCAACAAGATCATAGCTCCACTAATCGAGGAGCTAGAGGTAAATTAGGAAAAGGTAGGGAAGTCGGGGTTGGTTGTTGTGGGGAAATATTGTTTCTAGTGGTATATGTATGAGCAAAAATAGTATGACTCAGTTGTTACAAAACATTATTATGAGGTGGGTAGAGGGTGAATTATGGTTTGTGTTGAGTTGAAGGTTGGCGTGATGGCAGATAAAGGATGAGTTTAGGTTGTTTTTGAGTTTTTTGTTTGTGTGAAGAGGGACAAAGGATGAGATGAGGTTGAATGATATTAACATCCCTTTGTGAATGAGTCTAACATGGGCTCTTCATCTTCTTCTAAGGGTAGAATATCATTATTATCAATGTTAACCTTGTATTGCATCATGATATTCTCCCAAGGAGGAGAGTTTTAGGAGAACCACAAACCACATGTTCTTGATAAGTAGGGCTCCATTCTTCATAAATAAATTCATCACAAATAAGGGAGTTTTGGATGGGTGAATTTTTTTGATTATTGATAGTGGGGGGATTAGGAGAAGATTCTATTTGATTGTACATTGTATCAAGGGTCTCATTCTCTTGTTCCATATTATCGACCCTAATAAGAGAGCTTGCAATATGGTCATCCAAGTTTGTTACATCATCACAAGTGGGGGAGGCTTCAAGAGAAGGACCATGATGGTTTTCAAATAGATTTTCCCAACCGATACTAGAATTAGGGAAGGGAGGCTCAATATTCTCATGACTCATAATAGGTACATATTTTAATACCAACCTATCCTTGTGGCATTGAGGAGGGGTAGTGGGAGAAGGAAAAATGTTGATGGTCATGGTTATGGAGGCTAGGTAAGATGATATTTAGAATGCTTTCTATGATCTCATGCTCTTTTTGTCTAACATCTTCCAAATTGGAATGAGGAAATGGACAATCAACACCCTCAATGCTTGTACCTTCCTTCACCAGGATACCTTTGTCACTAATAGGAGAAGTATCAAGAGAAGGAAAATTATGATTGTTATGATTGTCTACACTACCATTCTCACCAATGGGAAATTTAATATTAAGGATTATGTCAATTGATGGTTTGATCATGTTTCTTAAAGACCACATTGTTGTAATCAAAATTGAACTCATAAGAGGGAATGTTGTTGTTACCAATTTTTCGCTACAGCTGAATTGGTGGAGCTAATTAAATATTGTTATATTTGAAAGTAAAAATTACAGTTATTTTTGCTTATGCTTAAGTGTTTTTTTCACTTTATTTATCATTCATCAAGTGATAGTTATGCAAGTGTTCGAGAAAATTGAATTTCAGAAGTATTGCTCAAACATTTACAAATAAAATGAAGTACAAAACTAAATATACAAATGATAAAGCATAACAAAATGCTTTCATTTATTTCATAAAGTAATTCATATTTACAAAATTTCATTTGATTGCAAGAATTCAAATGATGATACAACTTTGCACTTTAATGCTTTTATTTTTGAATGGAAATGAAAGAATGAAATTAAATATCCCCACAAGCTATGGTTTTAGCCTTTTCCATTCATAACATGAAACGAAATATACAACTGAAAATGAAAGTAGATAACATTAGACATATCCTTCATTGCGTGAGTTGGTCTTTGGTTGGTTCCTCGAAGCTAGCTCCATGCTTCCGCTCCTAAATGTACCTACAAAGATTGAGGAAAGGTGTCAATTAAGAGCTCGGGATATGATTAATATTACATGTCATACTAACAAAGATATATTTCAATCCTTGCAATTCATAGAACCAACTAAAGGAAGGATCAAGGACATGAACTGAAAAGGGAAGCATCATTATCACATATTGTTTTTTTTATGCTAACATTTTTTGTTTCCTTGTGTAGGTATAGGAAAAGTCATGTAGCTGATTATTTTTTGAAGACCAACCATGTTGAGAAAAACGGGCTCCCACAAGGGTAGAGCTTGGCATGCTACCCCATATACATTATAGAGGGGGCTAAGTGAAGGAATGTAAATTTCATGTTCATCAGAAATAGACAACTCAAAGAGTAAAAGATAGTTCATTTTTCAAGCCATCTAGCTGACTTTTCACTCATAAAAAGCATATAAACGCTTTTTGAAAGCTACAGGTGAACGGTACGTTTAAATGAGCTTAGTCAATTCAACTGAGTACATTATGTTCATCTCAAACATTGTTGTATGGTTTATATTCTTCTACCATAGTATTTTTTGTTCATCATGTTCATGATATTATGCAAAGTTCAATAGTGTTTGTGCTCAGATGAGGATATTAAATGGGCATTCAAAATGCCTTATCAATAAGGCATCATTCAAATAATGGTGACATGTGAAGAGCTCCTGTTTCTTATTTGAATGAAAAAGGACAAGTATCAAATTGAGTAGAGAATAACAAGGCGTGAGGGAGCTTTACAAATGCAAGCTTAAATAGTATAAAATGACATGAGAATCACATTAATGTATAGGAGGCTAAGGCAGGGAAGCAATCTGTAGGAGTGAATCAAGAATTCCTATGTGAAGGATGGTAACTAAGTTAAGGAATGTACTCCATATGTTGTTTTGAAAATACAGAGTCTTGAAGATACATGATTTCTATCGTTTAGTTATTTTATGAGTTTTGATCCTATAAACAACAAATTCCTTCATAATCCACCTAGGTTTATGTTATTTCTTCTCATGTGAAAGTAGAAAATTGAAATCTACAAGGCCAAGCTAGGGTTTTCCATTCAATCAAAGTGAAAGCAATATATTATAATGAAAATGGAACAAGGTTATATATGTTGATTCTCAAAAATGAAAGGAAATAGCCAGAGCCAAAATGGAATTTTCACAGGAATTTCAAAATAACCATTTGTGTTTTATCTCAGAAGTGTTGTTGTAAGATGCCATGAAAGGATGCAAAATGGAATTTGTACAGGAATTTCAAAATACCCAGCTGTGTTTTATCTTAGAAGTGTTGTTATAAATACCTATTTCTAACAAAAATGTATTTTTTTTCATTTTTTAGAATACCCACATTGGGGTTTAAGATTTAAGTACAAATACTACAATTTTTAGGAGTACCCACATTTGGTTTCTAACAAAAATGTAATATGTTTGAAATGCAGGAAGCCCATATGGGAGTTTTAATTCAAAAATACATTTTCTTCAAATCAACAAATACCCTTATGGTGGAAATTAAGGAGTTCATAATGCCAATGAAAGCCATGTTGGGTCAAGCCCAAATTTTGAATATATGAAAATATAGATTCTTGTTTATCTTCCACTTTACCCACATGGGTATTTCAATAGGAAAGCAAAGAATGTATTTAATTCATAATATCATATACCCATGTGAGGGTTTCAGAAGAAAACCTTAGAGAAAAATATAATATCTATATGGAGGTTTTATTTGAACTCAAATGTATTCATATCATAGTAAACCACATTGGTTTCCAACTAAAAATCACAAAATAAGGGTGATTTCTTCAAAATAATAGATACCCATATGGGTTTTTTTTGGAAGTATTAACTATACAAATGATCTATGGGGTCGAGCCCAGAAAATGACAAACCATTTTGGTGCATAAGTGGCAATGGCTTAGAGGGAGCCTTTGGCTCATAAATGGAATCAACTAGCAAATGGTAAACCCTTTTAATTTTACAATCAGAGCCTAAAGATCAAATTTAATGTCAGATGGAGAGGTTCCTTCACAAAATGTCATTAGGGAGGCATGTCAAGCTCACAACCTATCAAAATCTTCAAGCTTTTGTAAGCTTTGTAAGAAATGGAAAGCAAGTAGAAACAAAGGCTTACCATTGTTGCTTGTTGAAGATTAAGAAACCACAGCCAAAGCCTTCACATGAGCTTTCAAATTCAAAACTCAAACTCTCTCATGGTGGCCACAAAAGTATCAAAAGAAAAGAATAGAAAATGAAGTAAAATCATCAGATAATCATCTCATAGTCGTAGCCAGTGAGGCCTTTTTCTCATTGAAAGGAGTAATGGATCAAATGAAATAACTAATAAAACTTACCATGAGCAACAAAGGCCAAATATGGTGGAGAATCAAAGAGAAGAAAGCTCAAATGGGTCTCAGAGTTCAAACCCTAAGTATGGTAGCGCCTCTTGTAGTGTTCACTCTCAAAGCCAAAACATGAAATGAAATGATTTTAGGTTTCTTTTTTGGTTTCACTATCAACCCTATTTCGACTTAGGGCATGGATCTTTATTCATACCTTTATGTATACATTAGGTCAAATTTCAAAAGGATTTCCATATTTTATTTTTCTAAGTCTTTAGGTCTTCCTAATGAAATATTCTTATGGACTTATAATTTAGGGTTATATTGGTGATGCCTTACTAAAAATTGAGGAATGATTTGATACCTTAAATTTTAATTGATTGTTGGAGAGAAATCAATTAAAATAAGAATGATAAAATTAGTTATGCATGCCTTGGAGAATAAACCTTTGTAACTTAGGTTTTATTTTATTTTTCAATTGACTTTAAAGAAATCAATGGGGAGATATGGATGAGAGGATAATATTGTATTATTTTTATGATTTTTTAAGAAATCCAATATTTTAAATGGAGAAATAAGGTTGTGATTGATTTTGCAAAATATTTCAAAAAAAATATTTAATTAGAAAAATTGAGTCAAATTGGGAGAATAATTAAATCTGCAAGCTATGTAAAGTAGGAATAAAAAAAAATTGTTTTATTCTTTACTATTTTTAGAAAATTGATGTTGTTTTCTTCCTTGTTTGGATTTGAGATTCCTGCTAGAGTAAGGTGCTTTTTTTGCTTTCAAAGCATATTTGGCCTTTTTTTGAGGAGCTTTTCAGTATGTATTTGCAAAAAGTGTGTTTTTTTTTCCTTTTGTGTAGACTTTTGAGGTAGTTTTTGATACCTTTCCTTTAGCTTTCTTCTTGAGGTCAGATTAGGGTTTTGAAGATATATATTGTGAAAAACTTAGTGTTTTTCTAGTTCAGATTCATTGTTTCTTCCTCTCATGCTATGCAGAGAGTTTTGTAAGCAGAAATTTGCACTTAGACTTTTGATACTCCTTCAGTTGAATAAAGCAACATTCCTATTTCTCAATTTTGTGTCATTTGTAGTTATAGTTTGATGCTATATTATGCTTTCTATTTACAGAATCCTTATTATGTCCTAAAATTGCAACTGTTGATGCAAAAAGCTCAAAGATACAAGTTGCATGTTGTGTTAAATTCAAATCTTCATGTGAATCAATTATGTGTTAATTGTTCATGAGAGATTATGAAGTACTGTTGTTTTCTGAGAGTTGTTTGTGGGTAAAAAACTAGACTCATCATTAAGTCATCATTAAGTCCTAAAAATCACTTTAAGTCATAGTTTTCATTTCATTCATATTTTCTAACTCTTTCCCTCATAAAATTATTTACAATAGGATCATCACTCAAAGAACCAGCTCACTCTAGAGATTCATTCTTGCAAAGAGTTACCGACAACTCAAGAATGTTTCCATGTGTCAACAGATTGTTGAACTTTTAGTTTCAGTAGGGTGCAAATATCATTGATAACAATTGTATTTATGCAATCCACTATTAATGAAATCAAAGCCACATCTCTTGAAAGAAAACATGCTATCATGGAAAAGTAAAGAAAGTGCAATGCAATGACTTTAAAATGAAATGTTTAAATGCAATTTCCAGATGTGAAATAAGGTAATTTTCTTATTACATTATGCATCAACCTAAAATATGAAATGTTGGAAATGTAAAATTGAAATTAAAGAATGCATGAAATGAGCTAATTTAGACCAGATCTAATGAAATTCATCTTACAAAAACTTATCCAAATGATATAGGTAGTTGATGGAAGCAAACAAAAGCTTAAAAATAGGGTTTTTAGCTCTATAAAAGGAAGTTTCAAATCTAAACAGAGACTAAGTTGCCGAGGGTGGTGAATTAGTCCTAGTAGGGATTTTTAGAGAATTTTTTAGTTTTGATGGATTTTGATGTTTGTTGTGCTGTATGATGTAGAAATAAGATGCAAATGCAAAATTTTAGAAGTTTTCAATGATTTTGGATGCAAAAATGCTCGTAATTTAAATGATTTCGAAAAAGACTACCCTAAATTGATGTTTTTGACCTAAATGCACAAAAAAAATGTTCTTGAAACTTTCCAAACTTATAGTATATGATAATAGGAGGTTTAGAAAGAAAAAAAAAAAGAGGTGTCTGACATTGTAATAGACAATTAAAAATTTGGTCTAGGACTACGTCACCCAGTGGAAAATTAGTCCCTATCAGGGTTTTTTCAACATTTTCAAAAAAAATTAATTGGTTTTGATGCTTTTTAGTATGTATGACCTGAATACTAAAATAAAATGTAGTTTTTAGATGTTTTGTAATGATTTAAAATGCAAAAATACAAACTATATTCACTTTCACTAATGCAAAATTTTAAAACCCTAGAATGTAAAACAATGCAAAACCTAATGCAATGTTGATGCATGTTTTATCTAGGATGATGAACTCCAAAACAAAAAAGAAAGGTATTAAAAAGTCAGGTTCACCAAAATGTGGACAATGATTTTGGATTACCCAAGGTTTCCTCCAACTCTTCTAGGTTTCTAACCTAAAAGGAGAGGAATTGGGTCCAAAATGAAAATGTCTACATTCAAAATTGATGTAAATATGGATGCAATATGTCTAAATAAGCTAGTAGAAATGTAGAAAACTAATTTAAGATATTGATCATTAAGTGAAAACTAAGAAAATGCATGTTATTTGAAATCACAATGATGTATGTAAACATGTGATAAATGACCTAGAAATGTAAATAAAACTAGATAGAAAGCTATGAAACAAAATGTGTACACCTAGAGGCTCAAAAAAAGATGGCATGAAGGTTTTGAATCCTGATGAAACTATTGTAGAAGCTGACTGGGACACTTGTGCCTAGCTAGGTGACTTAGTCCCAATTCTGGAAAAACTGCTTAGAAACCCATTTCATTGAAATGGGTATCCAAATATGCAAAAAACATCTAAAAAATAGGTCTAGTAGGACTAAGTCGCCACTATTGGTGACTTATTCCACTTCTTAAATTTTGAAAATTTGAAAGTGGAAACGGAAGCCCTCGGTCTGCAATTCGGTTCCCTACAGGTGTCTACTTCTGAAACTCTAATTTTTGGGCCTAAAAGTGAATTTTAGTTGAAATTTTGGCTTGGTCAACAAGGAGGTGTCTTCAACAAGTCTTGAACCTTATCTTCAATGATCTTCAAACCCTCAAAGTGTCTAAATCTGCAAGCATATAGTGAAAGAGAAAGACATAGCACTTGAATGTTAGGTCATGGGGGTTTTCCTTAGTCAAACCCCTTTTTAGTTAATTAAACCAAATGAAGAAATAATATAATGAAGCATGCTACAATGGAGTTAATACATTTCCATGATGTATTATCTTGAATTTCTGTAGCAAAACATGAAGAATCTACCCTTGAGTGTCCTTGGAAGCTATCTTGATGATTTGCAATGATAAAATACCTAGCTTGCTTGACTTGAGAACATGATGAATGATGGATGAATGATGATAAGTTATGAATTAGGTCAAATAAGAGGGAAAACCTTATATTTATACACAATTATGCCCTAATTCTTGAAAATACCTCATCACAAGCCAACCTTAGGTATTAAGGAATTAAAACTTGAAAGAAATTTAATTTAATTTTAATTTTTGAGCTAAAAGGGACAAAGTTGCCACTGATGGAAACTTAGTCAACTTGGGCATTTTAAAGTGGGTGTCATGAATTGTGATAATTTAAATAATGTTTATCAGGTTCTTCTTCAATAAGACAATTAGGTAAGTCATGTAAGTGTATAAAGGGGTCATTTAAAGCATAAGAAAGTTGTAAACATTGATTAAAATCCTAGGAAAGTGCAAAAGCTTGTTACAAGACTTTACAACACTTTGAAATACGTATTGGTAAGGTTATTTAGGTGAATTATGATATTACGGTCTTAGAAAAGTGTGAAGATCTATTACAACACCTTAGAACACCTTTACATGACATCAGTAAATGCCTTTTATTCTATTCGCAAGGGTCTAAGACCTTGTGTGGATGTGAAAAACACTTCACAACACCAAATTAGGGCATTGTTAAGTCCAATTTGTCATCAATTATTCCCAAATTAAGCAAGCAAAAAGGGATACTTTTTTCATGTCTAGAGCACCTTATCAGGCCTTGTTGTATGGACTTATCTTTCTAGTGTTTATATTATTCTCTAAGTATCACTTAAGGAGGGGTGTTAGTGTGAAAAGAGGTTTTATTAAACTAGTTAGCTTTTAGCATACTTTAATTTGTAGGGCCTTATTCACACCACACTTAAACTCACTTAGATGTTAAATATACTTTTGTCTCACCTCATGTATTCTCACCTCCACTAAGTGTGTCAACATTTGTCCATATAGTCCTACACTTGTTTCATACTTGGAAGGGAAGTAATAGTTTGACTCCTACCTTCTCACCTCTTCTTGCTTGTCTTTATAAGCAAGGTTCATTTGTACATTTCAACACCTCACATGTTTATTGTATCTTCTCATTTTTCATATGTTCATTTGTGGTTTTTTTTGTGTTTAAAAACAATTATTGTCTACTCCAAGTGGAACAACTTAATCTATAAAATAAAAAATGAGGTAAGATAAGATCAATATTTTGAATATCTGTGATACATTCTTTTATTTATTATTTGTGATCATTTAAAATATTATAAGATTTAAAGTGATAGATAACAAATTTTAAAGAAATCTAAGATAATTGTTTGGATTAGTTAGAAAAACCTCTTAACATTGATAGATTATTTTTTTGAGATGTACATAACTTTTTTATCATTCAAATCTACTATCAAATTATTTTGATGTGCTTTGTATATTTTTATTCTCATACACTCCATTTTCCACCATATAAAGAATCTTTGGAAATACATTAATTCACATTCATAAAACTTCTTAAAAAATCATTCAATATTATTTTTAGTGTACTATAAAAATTTAATGTTATATATGCTTTATAAATTTTTTAAAAATAATATCTCTTACCTAGAAGATCTACCCATTCTAAATCAAATATTGTATTTTATATCATTCAATAAAGAATCCTTTTGAATGGAAATTTTGTACATCCCATTTTCTACCATTTTCCACAATAAAAAGAAATCTTTCAAAAAAAATCAATTCGCAAAACTTTTAAAAAATATTATTAATATTTTATATAGTTTATGAATTGTACAAAAATTATTCTTGTAGATAGTTTAATAAGAATATGTCAGACTCCTTTATATTATAGTGTTTCATATACCAGGGATATCCCCTTTCTCCCTTTTTGTATGTTCTTACAGTTGATGCCTTAGGTTATTTTCTACATAAAGTTCATCAAATGTGTCATGCCCCTCCATGTTGGTTCTCTCTTGATGCTGATTAAGTTTGTTTGGGTGAGTTTTCTAATATGTAGTGCTAAAATGAATTTGTTTATTAAAGTTGTTTGCTATAGAATTAAAAATATTGTTATTAAATAAAGTATGTACAAAAATGTAAACGGTGCGGTTAAATGATTAAATTATAAGTTCTTTCATAATAAAATATAAAACTAAATTATTGTTTAATATTAAAGTTTTAATTAATAACTTTAATTTGTGAGGAAATATTAAAAGAGAATAAAATATTAAAATTAGTATTAATTTTGAAACAAGATAAATGATTAGAAAGAAAAGCGAAGTAAAAGATGGAAAAAAATGAGTTCAAGCCCATGCATGGCTCCAGACTAGTTGTGAAATAGAAACTTATTTTATTAAGTGAATATTGCTTATTTTTGTTTTGGAAAATCCAACATTTTCTTTCTTTTTAATAATGATCATTTTTAGAAAGGTTTGTCATCTTTGTTTTTTTTTTTGGAACAAAAAATTCTTGTCCACAAAAATAGTTATTAGAGTACCAATCATTTGATAAAACAATTGTTTTTGAAGTGGGAAAAAATCCAAAATGTTGTTCAAGTAATTGGAGAAGAGGATTGTTGTTGCAATAGAGCTATTTTTTTGGCGCATATTTTCCATCTCCAAAATGTTGGATCCAAGTTCCATTGCTCTTTCTAAATTTGCTTCTGCGCTTATAAACAAATATCTATTTGCATGAATTTTTTATGAATTGGGGTTTTCCATTTTTTTAATTTTTGTTTAGAAATAATTAATAAAAAGTGTTCTTATGTTAAGATTCTACAATCATTGTACATTTTAGTTTTGCATCGATAGTAAATCCTTTGACTTAACTTTGGATATTTTATCTTGGTATTGTGTTTTCATTTGAAGAATGTAATTGGGTTTGGTATTTGATCTTGGCCTTCAGTTTCATGTGCTTCATAAACATGATACTTTATATTTTAATTTATTTCTATAAGCATATCGAGGGCATTTCAGTTTGATGCCCCTTACTGTGTTTTAGTTTAGTGCCTCTTTAATAATTTTCATATTTGATAATATTCACCACATGCATCCTTTCTATTTAGTCGCATAATCATTATCTACTGTAGTTTTCAATTTCTTCCTTGATGCATGACCTATCTTGGTGCCCAGAAGTATAATTGAATTTTGATGAGAGAGATTTTTCCTTTATGTATGCCTTGTCTAGACCATTATAAGAATAACTGGACTTAGTGCAATGTTGTTCTCTTTCCTCCTTACAGTTGTCAAGTGGGAAGTTTTGAAATCTTATTTGGACAACCTTTGATTCCTTACTCATCAAAGTAGAATCTTCATATAATCTATAGAATCAACATTACGACCTCTCCTTGCCACACCCTCCTCCTTCAAAGAAGTCCCTTCATTTTTGCTAGATATTTGATACAATGCACATTAGTTTAGCGTGAGCCTATCTTTCAGAGTGTTCCATTTAGCATCACCAATTTTCCCCCATAAGGATATCGTATTATTTCAATGATGGAAATGGTTCTCCTCTCTCTAAACAATTACTCTTGCAATAATCGTGGAGATGAATATGGATGTAGCATTGAAATCAAAACATACTTGAAGTTCTTAACAACTCTAATAGTTATTCAATGGCCGATAATTAAATTTTTCTATTCTCCTTCTCTCACACAACATTAGGTAGAAGTCTTGAATCTAGATATACCCTATTCTGTTCATTTTCCAAGGAAATTTCTCTAGTGCTATATAGATATCCCATGTATGAATGTGATCTGTCTCTTACACAAAAGAATGTACCATTTTATGGCCTTCAATCCATATATATATTATGTTGTCTGATTTCCTTTATGTTAAAGTTATATTAAATGATACTAAAGTTCATTGTCCCCTTATCCTTATAATTTAGTTATTTGTGAATCACTAGATTTGTATCTCTTTCGACATTCTCTCCTATTGGTGTCTTTCAGTTGTGGCTATATTGATACTATATTTAAATCCTATTCAATGGTTTCAATAATGTGGGTATTCGATATGGAATTTGTAGAAGTTGAAAAACCAACTTCACAGCCCCCAAAAATCACCTACAAGCAATCACCTATCACATGGAATAGATATTCAGAACAAAAAGAAGAGATGTTTTGTAAACCCTCAGAGCAAATTTTTGCAAGCAAAAACCCATAATATTTATTATTGAAAGAAATTGTTTTACAAATAATACAAAAGCCCTCAAAAAGGAAATCATGCAAAAAAGAAAGACATGCACAACCCTAATCTTATTTTGAGAAAAAATACAACTCAACTAGATAAGGATAATAATTAACCTAGGAAATAAAATATGCCTAAGTAAACTTATGCTAAAGTGTAATTAAATAATTAATTACACCAACACCCCCCCATAAGTGAAACTTAGGGAGAAGAAAATTATTATGCAAAGATGAGTCTCAGAAATGAGGCCTAATCAAGTACTCATTTACAAATGCAATGCAAAATAAATCAAATGGGGTAAAGGAGAAAACCATGTGGGAAAAAAACTCCTACCCAAAATAGAATGCAAAATAAGTGATGAAAGATGGAGGACTCCATAAGACCCCCCAAGGACACCATCCATCACAAAGACACATGAAAGAACCCCCCCATAAGAGAGTAAGAAAGAGACCACAAACCCCCCTAGAATGAAGTAACTCCAAAAGAATTGAAGCTGCATCTCTTGAAAGAAGTGAGAGGGAAGAGGCCGAATGAAAGAAATCTCTTAAGGTGAAGTAGGTGTAGCCCAAGATGTCTAGATAGAAGCAGGTGTGACCTCAGCCAATGAATAAGTCAAATTAGGTGAACACTGAATAGAAACCTCTAGAGATGGATGATCAATTAGATCTTGCTGCACAAAAATAGAAGAAGCGACAACAATAGCAACAGGAGGGGGGAGATGGAATGGAAGGCTCAAGAATAGGATCTGAAGTGAGAACACCAATGTTCAAGAAGCCAAATCTCTCCTCTAAATAATGATGAACACTAGAAGTGTGAGGAACAACTATAGGAACAAAAGCACCATTTGTAGCAAAATTGGTAAAGGAATACAATTGAGTTGAGTGATCCACTATCCCTGTAGCAATAACTACTCTACTTTCCAAGTATTTGACGATAATTGAATCAGGTGTGAACTCCACAGATCTCCCAGTTCCTCCATGAGTGATTTGATAAATGGAAAGAAGGTTGTTTGTCAAGTGAGGGACACACAAGACATCCTAAAAGGAGTGGTTCCCAAAAATAATAGACTCCTTCCCTGTAACACTCATGTAAACTATGTTGTTTCCCATAAAAATGGGAGACATAGTGCAAGGCTCAAAGGAAGTGAACATAGACTGTGAAGATGCCATATGATGAGATGCTCCTAAATCTAGAAGCCATCTCCCTGATCCAACACTTGAAGAAGCACAAAGAGAATGTCCCTTCATATCTAATGAAGTATGTAAACCAACTATGCCCCTATCATGCTACTCTAAAGAAGAAGAAGATGATACAAACATACTAGAAGGAAAATCAATCTAAATTTTCTGAAGAAGATGTTTCAGCTCATCAATATCCTTCTTGTAACAATTATGTTTTGCATGTCCTTCCCTCTTGTAATATGCACATGTAGTCTTATCCTTACTATATGATTTCCCCTTAGAAGAGGAGGATGAATCTGAGGACTCCTACTACTCATGAGGTTTGGAATCCTTTTGTTTCTATTTCTTTGCTTTTCTTGTAGAAGCCTTCTAATATTTGAGTTGTTGTGATGCAATAAGTGCCTATGATGAGGAAGCAAGTTTCATCATGCCCATGCTAGCTAACTTAGCTTGTTTTCAAGTGAGAGATGAAGAAAATTCATCAAGAGATGGCATAGTGAATCTCGTACCAAGTGCATCCCTAGTGGCATAAAAGGTAGATACAAAAATTGAATAATCTGGTTCAAGCTTAGAAAGAATGGACAATATCAACTGAGAGTCTTTCGTCTAAACACCATACTATGACAACTGTAATCTAAGGGACTTGAGTTTGGTGAAAAACTCTTGGATGCTATCAAAATCCCTAGGATTTAAGCGAATAAGATCATTCTCTAACTGAAACCCTCTCATAGTATCCTGCTTCCCAAATAAAAACTCTAAAGTAGTCCAAATCTCATTAGGCGTAGTGCAAGACTCAATATGAAAAATAAGGTCAAATCAAAGAGACAAACATAATGTACCATAAGCTTCATCACATCTATTAAACCACTTTCTATTTTCAGTAGCACACGTAGGTTCAATTTTTGTACCCATGGTTACCCTGTACAACACTTTGTATTTCAAATGAATCTCCATTTTTTTACCAACCAAAATAGTTGAATGGAGTAAGGGTTGCAATATTAAGTGTATCCATGATAGAAAATAGGAATATACACTATCAAATAAAAAAAAAATGCTTGTTGATCTCAAAACATAGCCTAATTGCACACTTCCCAAGAAAATAAATAAAAAGGTAAAGGCCAAGAGATCAAATAGGAATATCAAATACTTGGTAAAAAAATCTTTAAAAGTAGGTTTGAGATTTGTGTAGAGCATTGAACTAGATTTCCAACACCTGTTGTTTTTTGCAAAATGGAGCCAGGATGCAAAAGTTATGCCTCTTGGAGTGAAAACAACTTCTGGCTTTGACAAGTGAAAAATCAAAACTATAAAATTAGGAAATAAAACGTCCACCACTATGAAGTTCGTCGAACTAGCTTTTCAATGATGTATCATTTTCAAAAAAAGGCCTCCATTAGAAAAAGTTATGAGAAAATGAAAAAATACCTGTAAAAGGCACTTTTAATGCTAAACAAGTGCAAAAAGTTTGCCCCTAGGTACTGGTCCTTAGTCGCGTATATGACTGTCTGCTGCAGGAAAAAGTCTGCTAGTGGGTTAGAAGCATAGCTCCTGGTCCTTAATATGACCACCGTAGGGGCTAAATGGGTGGCAGAGGTTGGGGAATGGCTCTCGGTTCCCAAAAGGCCATTGGTTGTGGCCTTAAGCCCATGGGGGTTACACTCAGCACTTGGTTCTCCATAGGACCCTAGGCTCAGTGGAAAGGACTGTTGGTGGTGGTGGCACACCAGTGGTGCGGTAGTTTATAACTGGAGGTGCAAAAAATTTTTTGCAAATTTTGATTTTAAATATATATATATATATATTTGATTTTTTTAGCCTCGATCTACGTGTCTAGCCTTGGGGCTAATTTTTTTTCCTTTTTTTCAACTTTTTTCAAAATTGACAAAACAAAAGGCATTTTGGGGGGTTTGATCATGATGGTGACATTCATTTGGCCCAATAATGTATAAAAAATTAGGCTACCCCCAGATCTACAAAAAATTAGCCTAGCTTGAAACTGTTGCACAGAAAAAGATGTTGTGAGAGAATATCTTCAGATCACGAATAGGAAACCACAGGCCTGGACCTTTGATACCATGTAGAAGTTGAAAAAACAACTTCATACCCAAGAATCACCTGCAAGCAATCACCTATCACATGCAATAAATATTCAAAACAAAAAGAAGAGATGTTCTGTAAACCCTCAAAGAAAGTTTTTGCTTGCAAGCATGCACAACCCTAATATTATCTTGAGAAAAATGATAGCTCAACTAGATAAGATAATAATAATTAACCTAGGAAATAAAATATGCCGAAGTAAACTTATGCTAAAGTGTAATTAAATAATTAATTACACCAACAATATTTTTTCCATTCGTTGAATTACCTTAAGCTAAGATTTGTCACTTCGACCTATCAGTTGATATTCAATGGAAAAAAATTATACTTAGCAAACCAATAGTTACCTTACACTTATTTAAAATTTATGGGAAAGTGTATATTTTACATTCAGTATATATATATATATATATATATATATATATAAACTGAATGTCAAATATACACTTTCCCATAAAGTTTATATATATATAAAAGTATTATTATGGTAATGGGATGTTCTGGTTTTGAAAATTAATCGATTGTATTAGTTAAGAGCACTAGGAATTAAATAAAGAAAATTTGATTATTATAATTCGATAAATTGAAGGATTGGAGTAAATCATTGAATCAGATTACCTTCTTTGCTATATATATTTTTGAATGCATAGTTCTTTTACAAATATTCATTAATTGAATAGTAAAATTACCTTGTAATTGGTTATTGAGTGCAATAGTTATCATGTGAATAATATCCTGTAAAGATGTACATGTATATATTTATATAAAGTATATATATATATATATATATATATATATATATATATATATATATATATATATATATATATATATATATATTTATACTACTAATTATAATCTATTATAATGGATACAATACAGTATCATTCTTTATAAATATGTGTGTGTGTGTGTGTAAATGGGGAGTTTAGATAAAAGAGAAAATAGGATTATTTTTTGTAATTAACCTTGAACATTGATTTCTTATATATCTTCTTAATAGTTGAATTCATGGTTGCTACATATATATGTTTATTGGTAGTTAAATAATTGAAGAGAATGATATTAATATTCACGTGATGATTTTCAATATTTAGAATTTAATAAAGTAAATATGATTATATTTAATTTGGGAAATGTTTATTGATCATGTTAGTTAAATGAATTGAAAATAACTAGATAGGGGAACATGATTTATTATATTTAAATAATTGAAGGAATTATTAGAGATATGAATTAGGATATCCTTATATGGTTAATTAATGATTGATTATTTCTTTGTGTTTTTTTAATAGTTAAATTGTTAATTTACCAAGTAACTAATTATTAAATTCACACGTTACTGGGTAAAAGGTTAACTAAGTAAAAAATGGTTTAGTAGCGAGTATCATGAGATATGGAATATTGTCTTTCATGGTCCGAGTCACATTTTTTTTTATTATTTGTATGGAAAAATTGCATTTGATTTTTGGTATTGGGAGATTTTGGTAATTATAGTAAGTGGGAAATATTGCTTTATCCATTTAGATAAGGGTTTATTGAATAAAATAATTAGAGTATTAATTAATGGTTGTTGATTTTGTTAAAGCTATTTATTAGCCGAATTGTAACTTTGTTAGGTAATTAGTGGTGGCGTATCATGTGAGGAGAAAATTTAGGTCTCCCTTGGATGCCCTATTGGTTGATTTTACTATTGATTATCATGGTTGATTTTACTATTGATTATTGTGGTTGATTTTACTATTGATTATTGTGGTTGATTTTACTATTGATTATTGTGGTTGATTTTGATATTGAGTTGATTTTTGGGTATTGTTTAATGAAGCAAGATTTCTAGTGTCAAATGGTTATTCCAAGGATTCCATAGGTTGGGGAAAGATTTTACTTATTGTCAGTTTTCATGTTGAGTTCTTTGTGAATTGTTGTTCTTATACTTGATCATGTTTATGTGGGTTTTGGCCTTGCACTATGGAAATTTTTTTAATATGGAGATCTTGTGTGAGTTCATGCATGCCTTGCTTTATGTGCTTATTTATATGGCTTTGTTAGTTTGTGCAAGTTTTCTATACCCCATTTGATGTGTTGGGTCTCTAGTTGTTAGTAGGGGGAGTGCCTCTTAATGGGGTTTCGACACACAAAGTGGCAATGAGGGTAAGTCAATGAGATTTTCTTAACTAGTGATAACCAAAAATAAATTAGAGGGTTGATTAGTTCAGATTAATTGGGATAATGCCTCACTCATGGCTCAAGTGCTTGTTTAGGCTTGATATGAGTGGGAATGCTTGGAATGGAAAAATCAACTGCCTTGTTCTCTTGGAAGGTATGTTGATCCCGCATGAGTTTGTATGGGGGTTCTGGTGATCGGTAGGGGGTCTAGTGTATCCCAAGATCGGGGTCCAATAGCTTAAGAAGGTTCCACTAGGGTAACCCATAGAAAACTATGAGATGAAACTCCTCCTTATAGCAATCTAGCATTCCCTTTTTTGTGATCACTTGGTTATTGCGTACCTCTGGAAGTAGTTTCATTGTTATGTATTGTTTCTAGTATTTGTGTGGAGTCATGTTAGCCCTGTTGTGTCATGCTATAGGTTCTTATTTTCTTTGGTAGTGGGACCTTATTGTCATCTCCTAGCATGGGGGTGGACCTTACGATTCCCCATGGTTGGGTGAAACATGCTATACACTCCATTGGGTTCCCAGTTGATGTTTGTGAGTGTGGATGTGGTACTTGATGTAGACATTCTATATCTTGTACAAGACTTGAGTTACCATTGATGTTATGAATGCAATCAATTTTAGTTCTATCTTATCATGTATTTGATGTATCCTTCCTATTGTTATAAGGGAAGCTTTGATGTAAACTTGTAAATAGTGTAATGATTTATCCCATATATGGGAAGTTGCATATGTATTAATTGGTTCATATTATTTTGTCTCGAATGGTGTTGTATCTATGGAAATATGTATAACTAATCCTCTCAATGCATAATATGTAAACAAACTCTTGTTATTGTTATTTTATGATTTATGTTTAGGTTGGTTAATTGTTATGTTTACAATGCATTCATTATACCCTAAATGACTTAGTGAATGAAAATGTACATGTGGAATACATTATATGTTATTGTTAGTATGATCTATATGTTGATTCACTTTTAAAAAAAAATTGTGCCATAAATGTTTGTTAGTTGTGTTATCCTTTGGGATTTTGTGGTGGGGCCTTACACTTGGTATCAGAGCAAGGGTTCTGGAGCATAGATTTTTGGAACCTACGTGCTTTCTATCACTCCTAGGATTTTTAACCTCACAAGATAAAGGTGGGAAAAAAATTCTCATGTTCTCATTAGAAGAAATGGGAAGAGGGAATTCAAACAGTAGGTTCACCAAAAAGAAACATAGATTTTTGGCACCTACTAACTTTCTATCACTACTAGGTTTTTTCACCTAGAAGGAGAAAGGTGGGCCAAAAATGCTTATGTTCTCATTAGAAGAACTAGAAAGAGGAATGTGAAGTGTGTGTAGGAATGTGTTTAAATGATGGAAACTTAATGCAAATGTAGATTAAGGAATGTATTCTAACTTAATGCGAAAGTGTTGGGAAATGAAATGTGTATTCAAACTATTTGACTAGGAATGTAAACAAACTGTAATATAAAATAACCCAATTGAAGATATAAACCTAGAAGCTAGAAGAAGTTGTAATGAGGCTCTGAATGTTGCATGTTTCACTACTTTATTTCATTGTTACCTAAAAGGGGTTTGACCAAGGCAAACCCTTATATTCCCACCTTCAATACGTTTTCCTCTTTGCATGTGTTTGTGTATGCACATTTATCAAATGGAAAGGTGAGAAAAGGTGTACATATCTCATCAAAGTAATTAAACCAAATGATGAAATAAAGTAATGAAACATGCAACAATGGAGTTGATTACCTTGTCATAATGGTTTGATCTTGAAATTTTGTAGCAATGGAGGAAGATTCATCCCTTGAATGTCCTTAGAAGCTTACTTGATGAATTGTAATTTAAAAACCCTAAGTTGCTTGGCTTGAAATGAAAGATTGATAGATGAATAATGAATAATGGGAGTGAATTAAGTTAATGGATGTAGAGATAAGTTTAGAGAGATTCTTTTATAGGCCATTCACCTATTTTACTCGTTAATACCTCATCACAAGCTGACATGAAGTAAAATTAAACTCAAATTTTACTTTATTTCCCACTCAAAGGTCAAAATGGGGCTAAATGGGACTCATTCACCACACATGGAAAATGGATCCCACTTGGATGAGACTGATTTTCCATGCATGGAAAATGTGACCTACAAGGGCTATTTTGACAACTTAGATGCCAAGGAATAAGGAAATAAGGTTTAAAATGTAACCTCATTAGGCATTTGATCTATTTAAGCCTCAACGTGCATAATATGGATTATTAGGGGCCTATTAGTGATTATGCAAATGTGAAATAGGGATTGGGACACAAAAATCAATGTGAAAGTGTGATTAAATAGACTTTACAACACTAAAATAAGGTCCACATAGCCTAGAAAGGAACAAGAACCAATGTGAATGTACAAGACACATTACAATACTAGTTTATCATTAAGTTTATTTCAAAAACCTTCTAGATTGATGTAATAATTTTATTAAACAAATTTTATAATGTTTAATTAGAGGGAAATAAGTTAATTAAGTCTAGAAAAGCATGAAAGTCCTTTACAAGACTTTACAACACCTTTACAAGACATCATTTATTTGATTTGTAAGGGTCCAAAACCTAGTGTGGATGCATAAAATTCCTCACAACACTATATTAAGACCTCGTTACCTCTATTTTATGATTATTAAATCCCATGTCAAGCAAAGGGTCCTTATTTCTATGGCGCATTTAGCCCCCACTTTAGTGAGAGGATGAACTTGCTTCAAACTCACACTAAAGTAGACATTCAAGAGAGATCCTCATCCATAGAAGTATATGAAAAAGAATTATAAAGATCAAAGGAGGTGGCCAAGCTATCAAGATACAAAATCATGCAATGACAAAATAGAGAAAGTTGAAAAGGTACATCAAGCTTCAATTGTCTATCCAACTAGTTATGGATGAGATCTAGGCTGATTTTTTGAAAAAGAGAATGTGTACTCACTCTGGGATGATAGAACACATGTCAGTCTATCAGGTGAGAAAGCCCAAATCTACTCATTGTACGACAACATAATGAGTTGTCTGTGGGGTAAGAAATCCTAAAAAGGTATGATACATACGCTAATTGGTAAGCACTCACAAAATTAAAGGTAGTTATGAGGAAATTTCATGCCACTAGGTTGGCTTCTTACTCAACCATATTAAAGTTACACCTATTGATAAATTTAACAAGATGCCACAAATAAACATTTCATGAACAAAAAGAAAGGTACCACAAGGATGAAAGTTGCATTATGCAACGTGGCAAAAGATGCAAGAAAATGTAAAATGCAAAAATGTAAAGTGTAAAAATGCAAAATGTAAAAGTGTCAAATGTAAAATATGTTCAAGGAGTCTTTTTCAGTTTGTGCAAGGTTAGTCACTTAGGGAACATTGTGTCTAATGTCTCCAAGAGAGGACCAATCACATAATAGTATATTCACAACTTAGGGGATGTAGTGCCTCACATCAGGCCACCAAGAGGAATGTGATATGCTTAGAAATATCACACTTGTGAAGGATATCACACCCAATGTCATCCACAAAGTGAAAAATGTGTTATGTAAATGACAAGGCTACACTAGGAACCTAGAATGAAAATGAAATAATGGTAATGTATGGCCCCCACTTTAAAGGAATTTCTACACATCATTCTTTGAGCAATTACTTTAAAGTAGAGAAGGAAAGAAAAAGAAAAAAGAAACCAAGACATGAGAGCCAACTTTGAAAGCCCTATACCAAGTCATATTTTTTGAAGTTATGTTGTGTCATGACAAGGAAAATGAAAATCAAAGAAAGAGAGTATGCCACATGCGAGTCAATTTTCACATCTCAAGCTTGCTCTTATGTGTTCATGAAAATTTAATGATTAGTTAAGAGAGACAACAACAAGTGACATAGAAGGGATAAGGTTGTCGAACTCTTTGTCCCCCACCTAGTGCAAGACAAGGGTGAGCCTAAAGTTGATGACAGTATGTTGCCCCTTGCAAGGGATACAAAACATGTAATAGTGAGAATGGTATGATCCTACAACTATTACATGGAAACTTAAGCAACGACTAATGTTATTTATGTATTGATTCAGAATGTAACAAGGTTAAAGGCTTCTTAGAAAAATGGTTGGTGATAGTAGGTTTGTTGGATGGGTTGATGGATATGAAAGGACAATCACAAAGACTGTGATTTGGAAGAATGAGGTTAGGTATAGTGTGAACTTGCATAGGTTGATGATTAATGGTTGACTTTGTTGGAGTATCAAAAGTGAGGATAGGAGGCTCTATTTGGTTGTCAGGTGTCACTAAGATATCATTCTTATGTCCATTATATTGACCCTAGGAGAAGAGCTAATATGTTCATCACATGTCATAATTGGAGTTGGAAAGATAGCTTCATCACTCATAGGGGTATGTGCAAGATCATGATGGGCCAAAAGGTGGCAATATGATGGGTATTTTTAGGGCATGTGGTTGATGACTTTTTTTTTACCCAAAATTAATGAAACCAAAGAGTTCTTAAAGGAGATTTTTAGCTTTCTACCAATATAAATTGTTCTTTACTTTGAATATAATAAATAATTATTATTCATTTCTCTTTGCATTATGAATAAAGTCATGATTGATAGGCTGATTGAAAAATATCTATAGCTTTGAAACAGTATCACATTTTTTGAACTAAAAACATGCATCACATTCTATGCTTCGTATACTATAGGATTAAAAAAAAGTAATGAATTTCATGAAGTTTTGACCAAGTTAAGGTGGTTAGATGTATGAGTTTTTATATTTTTCAAAAGTTGTAATAAAAAAATAATAATTAATTATTTACTTGGAAAAAAATTAGAAAAAAATATGCATCACGTTGGGACATGAGTCCTCATCATCGTTTGGGGACATGAGTCCTCTAATTATATCTAAAATATTATAAAAATTTATTATCATTTTATTATGGTTAGGGTGGTCAGACATACACCTACTTCTTATTTTTTCCCTAAAATTTAAGTACTACTACATTGAAATTTCAATTTTTTACCAAATAGATTTTCTTTTTAAATAAACCTAGTAGTCTAGAAACTAAATTCAATTTTCTACAAATTCTATTCTTACATATTTTTGAAATAATATAGATAAAATATTCAATTTTTTACGTCAGATTGCCTAACTCTGATTTTTCTAAATTTTTTGCCACTTAAGGGCCTGTTTTTTCCATGATGATCCTGCACATACCCATAGGAGAGGCATCAATGGAAGGATAATGAGGAGTTGCATTGTTACCAATGATTGGTTATTTGTGTTCAAAAATAGCTTCCCAAATGGGAGAGACATCAGGGAAGGAAGGAAGAAGTGTGTCAGGAGTTTCACCAATGATATCTTTTAACACTAAACTATCTTCTTCATGTGTAGAGAAGATATTAGGAGAATAAAATGGTTGATTTTCATCTATGCTTACATCATCATGTGCGGGATTTTTTTTCTAGAGTAGGAAAGGTAGGAATTTCATAGCTCTCAATCATACCCTCCACACAAATGTGTTTTCCATGATCATTCATAGTTGTAGCAATTTCACCATTAGGGGAGATGTTAGGAGATGAATGAGGACTCGGTAAGGTAATTCATCTTTGTGTGTCATAATGTTTTTGCAAGTGGGAGGAGAAGGAAGACAAACAAGGCTTTCATGATCTTGAATTATTTTGTCTTCTTTCATCAAGATGCCTTAATCACAAATGGGAGAGATATTAGGAGGACAATAATGAGTATCATGATTATCAATGCTAGCATCTTTTTGGGGAAAAGATTTAGTGGATGATTTAGAAGAGTGGAATTCATCTAAGGCTTCATCTAACATTACCAAATTATCACCACTAAAGGGCTTGGATGTTATGTGTGTTGTAATTGGTTCTTTTGATGTTTGTGTTTTGGTGTTTTCATTTGCTAATATTTGCTCAATGTAATGTGATCTAAAAGGACTACAAACTAATGTTGAAAATGAAACTTGCAAAAGTATAAGTGCCATGAATGAAAATGATGCTTATAATTTAGTAAAATGCAATGCAAAGACATAGGATGAAATGTAATTTTTCAGATTGCAAACAAAGTAATTGATTGATGACACTATGCAATAATTTGAAAAGGAAATGGTGCAAATGCAAATTTTGAAATTGAACAATGTATGGAATGAGCTAATTTATGCAAATATCATGAAATACATGCTAAAGAAATGTAATTGAATGATGTATACAAGTGAAGGCACAGAATAGAAGCCTAAATTTTTTTTTTTGAGTTCTGTAAAATGTTGTTTTAGGGGTCAGAAGGGTCTGATTTGTCCAGGGTGGCAAATGAGTCCTAGTATGGACTTTTTTCAAAAATTTCAGAAATTTTTGATTGATTTTGATGTATTCTGAGTGCTATGATGCATTGTTCATCATTGAACACATATCCATTTATCACCCATTGTTGTTTGTTGTTTGGTCCCATCGTTTCAATCTTGTTTATGTTGTTTTGTTTGGAAATTAATTATTTTAGTTAAATGGTTATTTAATTAACATATTAGATTAAAATGTTTATGTTATGGTTTCATTTATTAAATTAAATTAAACAAGTTATTTATTTAAAAAGTGAATGTTAATTTTGTGAAAAGGTATTTAATTAAATGCAATTTTTGAATTAATTGTACAAATGGGATTGATGTGGAAAATAGATATTTCAAAAGAGGTTGTTTTCAACATGTTATGGAATTTAGAATTAGAGAAACTTTCAAAATTAGAGAGAAAACCAAAGCAAAATGATGATAAATAAAATTCATAGAAATAAGATTTCATTCTACAATTTATTTAATAATTTGAATTTTACCTGAATTATGCTATTCTTTGAATAGAAAGAAAAAGTTTTCTTAAATCATATCTTATGTTTTTGAATAATTTTTATTCCAAATCACTTTTATTTAAAAAATAAATATGTATGGCCTTCATTTCAACTAATGTTTCTCTTAAAGCAAAGGTTAATTTTTATTTTAGTTTGGTTCCAATTGAAATCTTGATTTGGAACGAAGTAGTGTATATTGTCCTTGATTGTATTCGTAGCTTGTCACATTCGTTCTGCACGAAGATAGAAGGTTGTAGAGATCTAAATTTTCTTTTTGTTTCCATACGTAACTTGTCACAGTGAATATCTCTATGTTCTCTTGACTCTTTCACTACTATAGGCTGTTAGTGGATTGTGCTTTGTTTATCCTATGATTTTTTTGAGCTTCAGGAAAGATTGTGATTGTTGTCTTTATTTTCCTAAACCATTCCTTCTACCTGTGTTCCCTCTTCCTTCACCCAAGATGTCACTATTTTTACCTCTATAACCTTAGTTTTTGATTTGTTCATTATTCACTTATTCTGAAATATTCAGACTGTCTTTCTATAATATCTATACTAAGGTTGTGCCATTACATGTTGAATTATGACTCTTAGTACACTACATGCAGCTAGGATTGGTACTAGTTATTTGATGATGTTAGTCCATTCTTGTTATAAGCATTCAATGTTAGATAATAGATTGAAATCCTTCTTCCAGTCTCCTTGATCTTTTTCCATCAAAGATCTATAGGTGTTGCCAGCGCTGCATTGTTTTTGTCCTGATCTGATTTCTAGATTTAAAGGCTGCCTAGGACGCCTTATTCGCTTTTATTTACCTTGTAATAGTTGCACACAGTTTGCATGTTGAATTCATAGCTTTAAGTCTTTTATCACTATCTTATAAATTAGTGGCTTATTTGTGACTCCTGTGTATTGGCGATAATAATGATCTATAACTTTGTTTACTAAAAACTTTAGTTTCTTCTTTTGTTCAACGCCATGCATTCTTGATGTTTGAGTTATCTTTCTTTAACTTAAAGTATTACCATGTTGCACACTTGTATTGCATAATTTAGAGAGATTTATATGCTAACTAAAATCGTAGTATGAGTTTAAATACATGTGTCATGTTTAGTGTATGTCTTTTTCTCATTTTCATGTGTAGTTGTCCAAATATATAAATATGCCTAATTTAATGATAAGAATTTATATAACTTAAATATTTATCAATTAAAATATGTTCTTACTTCTGATTGAATGATATTTGTGTCATAGATTTATTAATGTACTAAATTTATAATATGCATAATTAAGGAGGAATTTAGATTTATTTTATTATAGGAAAGATATAATGCATCTATATTGGAAAAGTATTATTTATTAATCTTTGGCTCATTGCATTAGTGATGGGTATGATATGTTTGTCAAAGATACATTAGTGGCCATGATATTCTTTTAAAGAGTAGATTAACCTTAGAGTTTTACTTTAAAAGAGTATGGTTTAGAAATTTGAGTTTATGTACCTTTTCTTCTAGAGACTTTAGAGTGTTGATTTTTTTTATTTTTTTTTCTAAAAATGAGCTTTTAATGTTTGTTTATTGATGTTTTTATACTTTTTTCTATTTTGGGATTTACTCATGCAATATTTATTTGTCCGCTTAGAGGTGTTTGAATTATTCCATGATTTGGCCACATATGAGATATGTTCTATTATGGTTTTGTTTTATATGCATGTTGGTTGTCCTTGGTATTTTGATGTTGTGTCATGTGCTTAGGAAGTGTGGCTTGTGATAGGGATTAGAACCCTAAGCAGTTTCCAAGGTAAGCTATCATGGGATTTGTAATCTAGTGGAAACCTAACTAATGTACTAAGGGTTCGGTAGTATTTAACATTAATTCAGATAATTGTATGCCTCGGCTATCACCTTAATGCTTGTTTAGATTAAGGAAAGGTTGAGAAGGCTTTGGATTAGTCTCCTCTCTTGTCTATTTGAAAGATGGAATGACTTCACATTAGTTTTTATAGTGGCTGAGAATCAATAGAGACTGCTAGGGTAACTCTTGAAGAGGGTTGTAAGTCTAGGAAGATTCACCAAGGTAACCTATCCCAAACTATGTGATGCCACTTTTTTCCTATTTCATGATTGTGGTCTCTTGTGTAGAGTTACCTTTCATTGTGTTTTTTCCTCTAGGAGTTTGTATTGTCGTGGTTTTCACATCCTTATGTCATTATGTGAATGCAATCCAAGTAAATGTTTTGTTATGTCTTCTTGATTGTTACTCTTTTGGACCTATCATTATCTCCTAGCACGAAGGGAGTGGACCTTTGGGTACCACGTGGTTGGGAGGAAATTGTGCTATTTCCTCCATTGGGGCTCTTGCAGGTGTTGTGGTGCGTGGATAATTTTTTCTTGTAGCAGGTTCATGTTACTTCAATGTTTGTGATGTTGGACATTGAGTGTACTTGTAATACCCCCATGTTGTTGATACTATTTGCTACTATTTGTTACTTTTATATATGTTAGTGTGATACTGATTTGTGATGGTGATTAATTCATCAACCTGGTGTGTGCAAATGCGTAGTTTAGTTGATTGCTACATTTGACATTATTATGCTAATTTATAATACTTTGTGTGGTGTTTAGATTATTTGTTTATGCAATGGTTTTTCCTTAATATTATATATGTTGATGTTGTGATTCTATGATGTTTAATTTGATTTTAGTAATACATTGTGATGCAGTGGTTTAGTAATTAGTTTATGATGTGATCAGTTAGTTAGCAATGTTACTTTACATATAATGTTGTATTTGTTAGGATAGCTTTGGTGAGAGGATAGTGTAGCACCACTTGTTTATGAGTGCCCTGCTATGCTGCAATTCCTTCTCAAGATATGATGTTTTTTATTATATATATGTGTGTGTGTGTGCGTGTGTGTGTTACTTGACATTTATTGGTATGTAGGAATTGTAGTTATAAAGTCTCAATTCCACCTGCTTTGGCAGGATAGGGCGAGCATTAAATTAACCCAACAGGTAAATTGTTGAAAAAGGAAGTTGATTTGGAAGTGTCCCCATCCCAAGTCCGTCATCCTGTTTTGAGTTTTGTTGTGTCATGATTGAGGTCTTGTTCTTGCCATTGTGTGATTTAACTATTGATTAATTATTGTATATATGGTTAGTGGTCATTTAATTATGTTGCTTAAATGTTGAATTTTAAATATATTGTAATTAAAAAAGTTATTTAATTAATTAAAAGTGTAAGTAATTAAATTAAATAAATATTGATGATGATAATTAAATATTATTTTTTTCTTATTATTAAATTATAAAATCTTGTGTGGATAATATCTTTAGAAAGTAATTAATTTTTAATTAAAATTGTAGATAAGTGTGTGCTTTTAAAAGTTGGAAAAGGACCAATGAGTGGAGGATTTTTGAGGAAAAAAATGAAGAGCTTTATTAATTTTTATTTATTATTATTATGAGATAATTTTTCACACACAAAGGGTTTTTCTAATTATTATCTATTAAAAAAAAAGAAAGGAAAATAGTTTTATTTTGTGCTTCTGGGTAAAGGAATTATTTTGAAGAAAGGATTGATTCAGAAATTCAGTGGAAGGAAGAAAATTGAGAAGAAACTTCAGATGGGCTCTACTTTCAAAAAAAGGGAAGAAGATTACTGTGTTGGATTCTCCATCGGACGGAGGACTCCAGGTTCTTCTAAATCATTATTTCTTTTATTTTATTATTTTGTAAACAAACCTTCGTTGTTGTGTTTTCTTTTTGAAAATTAATTACTCTATGGTTGCAAAAGAGGATTCTGTAGTTGGAAATTGGTTGCTATAGACTTTTGGAAATTGTCTATTGAAAACTATAGTAAAATCCTTTGAAATTATTCAATAAAATTTGTTTGTGAAAATTATTGTTTTAAAAAGAAAATCATTTTGTTGTGTGTTGAATTTACCCACCAGATTTATTTTGTATCTATTGAAAACCTATTTATTTAAAAGATTTTTTTGAATCTCTTTATATATATATATGTAAATAAATTTATACATATTTATAAATTCATGCAAAGTATATATATAATATATACATATATATATATGTTATGCGATTTCTCATTTTCCATTTTTGGGGAAATAATTTATAATTAAAAATAAATATATATATAAATATTTATGAAAATTTTTAGTTAAAATTAATTTTAAATAAATTTTGTATTGGGGAGGGGTTGGCTATGTTGTACCCCTATGTTTTCCCCTTGTCGGCTATTCTGGCGGTAGTTAATGGCTGTAGCAGTCAAGGACTATCATACACAACAGCCCAAGTGGTTGTTGGCACAACAACCCTTAGCTGTTGTCATGACCATTGGGGAGGCTACAGCCTCCCTGATGGGAGGTTCACAACCTCCTCAATGGAGGCATACCATATTTGTTTTAAATTTATTTTATTTCTTTTAAAAGTTTCTTATGATTTTAAGTTTATAAATTTTATTAGATTTAATTTAATTTAATTTAAATTTAGTATGATGTGCAGATTATATATATATCATTGAGTATTTTAATTACATTTTTATATAAATATTTTGTATATATATACACTTATATATATATATATGTACATATGTATATACACGTAAAAAGTGTGTATATATGTGTGTGTGTGTGTGTATATACATTTATTTATATATGTTTGTTTAGTGACAATTTTATATGTTGAGGACATGAGTAAATTATATAATTTCATATAGGAATGTTGGAAAAATTGTATTTAAACTAGTATTATTTTAGTGTAATTGTGAAAATTAGAGATAAACTATGTTTTAATCATCTGAACATTCTCGAGTAATTGATTAATTGTTGACAAATTTATTGTGTATTAAAATGGGTTTTTCTAGCATTGTGTATGTATTGGTTATTCTCGAGATCACTCATTTAATTAATTTTGATTTTCTTCAATTTTATGACGGGTGGGAAACCCTAGAGCTAATGTATCATGTTATAGGAACTTATGTTCTTGTTTAGAACTTCCAAAGGTGGGGATAATATGATTTATATTTGATCTTGTAATTTGATGATTGCCCTTATGTTTTGGTTTTGGTGGTGATGTTAATGTACACTTGGATTGTACCGTTTGTGAATGTTATATGTATGATTTGGGTGAGATGGTTATGCCTCGTGGATGTTCCATTTGAATCATTTAGTACTTATTGTTGATACAATCCTTTTGTGTTGAGTGTTTAGAGAGAGTGGCTCTAAGTGGGGGCCGACACAGAAAGGGGTTGTCAGGGTAACCCACATAAGTTATAGTAATTAGTGATAACCTAAGTAATTAATCATGGGTGGGAATTAAACATTAATAAGATAATTGTGATGCATCATCCGCCTGTTAGTGCTATCATAGACTAAAGGGGACCGAGAAGGCCGTGGTTGGCAAGATCATTGCCTTGTCTTCAAGAAAGGTTAACGATTCTGTATGAGTTATGCTATGGAGCGGTGCCTTGAGATTGGTTGTTAGGAGAACCATAGATGGAGGTGGAATCTTGAACTAGGTTGTCTGGATAATCCATGTAGAGATGGAGGGGACACCTTGTGATAGGTTGTCTGGATAATCCATGTAAAGCCATGCGATGACACTCTTCCCTAACATTCCATTTGTGTTGTTTATTGGAGTCCTTTGGAAGTAGTCTTTGATGTTATGTCTCAAGAGTTATTGATGATGTGTTTTTCATGATTTACTCTTGTATCATCATTAAAGTGATTTATTATTATGTTTCGAAAGTGGTCTATTGTATTTATTTTGGTGAATTGTCATTGTTAGTTTTCTATGTGGCCTCTTGATGTTATGATATCTTGTATGGAGTTAGTCTTGTGTTACTATTGATGTTCTCAGTTGAGGATCCTTCCTTGTCTACTCCCAGCATGGTGGTGGTTGGGTGGAATGTTATTTGCACCCTATTGGGTTCCCTTTGGTTGTAGTTGTTTCTTTCATTGCATAGTTTTGTAGGTCTAGATGATCTGGTGTTCTTAAGTACCAGATGTATGTTTACACATTATGTGTATTTCATTATTGATATATCTCCCACGTGTGTTGGGAAGACCTTGATGTAATTTTTTTATATGTTCATCATGTTGTAATATCATATTGATGTAATGCATATTCTAGCCATGTAATCATTTGGGAACTATCATTTGGTTGTGTTCTATATGTCATTTGTATATTAGCCATGTATATCATTTGGGATATATATCATATATAATTACTATATATGTTGTGTTCTATATATATATATATATATATATATATATATATATATATATATATATATATATATATATATATATATATACTTATATCTTTATAATTTCATTTATTGTCATATGCATGTATGGTTCTGATTGGTATATTCACATCTTTCTACTTATCATGAACGAATGTTTGATTGATGTCATGAAGATTGGATTTATGTAATTATAAGTTTAATGTTTCTCTATTATCTTTGTTATGGTTAGTTTGGTATTGTCCTCATGTACCCCAAGGGATTTAGTTGTGCAACTTAGAACATTGTAATGGTGGAATACTTAAGCACATTTATTATGTTCTTTTAGAAAAAATGTTGCGTCTTTATTAGTTCCTTTGGGGTTTGCACAGCGGGGTGTTACAATACTCATGAAAGAGGTTGTCAAACATGATATGTACTTCATTTTTAATGTATATTATCTTGGTATATATTAGAGTAATTTTGTAATGACATTATGTTGATACAAGAATTATTATAATCTCGCTTGATGTAATTTGGTTATATGAGTTGACTTTATGAAGTTTATGGAATTGGATCATTCATGAATATAATATGTACTTATGTTTTTATGAATTTAATATTATGATGTGATACATGTTCTTATTTGTAATGTTTAAGTAACATCATCTTCAAATCCTTAAAAAAAAATTGTAATTGGATGACACTAAAAATATATATATATATTCACTTAATTTGTTACTTTATGATTTATTTTATTGTATTCCCTAGTAGGGCGTTACACTACTTATGATGTTTGGAGGGGCTAGAATTATTATTGATTTCTTTTGATTAAATTAGGCATCTAGTTTAATTAATAGGTTAATGATCACCCTATCTACTCTACTTGTAAATAGATAGGCCTATGCTTTTCCCTTCACTAGGTGACTAGAATGCCATACTCACTCTTTCATGTTTTTATAGCACCTTTAGAAAGCTTATTGTAGTGGGAAAATGTACTCACCCTATGGGAACAACCTAAGTGGAAACAACTAAAGGAAAATTTTCCAACCCACTTTAATCAAAAGTGAATTTGGGGAAACTCACAATTCAACAGTAGTGTGCAAGATAACAATCGCTAAAGCCTTTGTTCTAATGGTTGGGAGGTCTCCTGAGGGAGTTTATGATTTGTCACACTGAATGAAAACTCCTACAAACATGAAGTGTAGAAGCCAGTCAAATCATTCTCTGAACACTTTTAATATTCATAGTGCAAGGGGAGGGAAAAATCTGCCCCCAAGATACTCACCATATAAATACCAGGGATTACTAGCCAACAGTGGAGGATTTGACTTTGGTTAAGACCTGGGAAAAGAAAAAATGCAAGTGCCCTCTAGGGGGTGACATAGCTATGTGAGCTGGCATATTTCTAAGATGTGGGATGTGATATTATAAGTGACCCTTGACATTAGAAAAGTGTTTGATCTATTTTCTCTTGTGCTATACCTATGGAAATCGAAGGAAGTTGACCAGATTCTTGAACATACACTTACTATTTAGTTCTTAGGCTAGAAAAAACTATTTCACAACTTGTTATTATGTTTGGAATCAATTTTCAAGAAATTATCCATTTAAGAACACTTAATTTCCATAATTTAAAGATAGACACCAGATACAAATAATTGTTTAAAAAGCATCCCCTAAAAGTATCCATTTCATGGATTAAGAGAAAAATAACTAGATAGAATTTCAAAATAGTGAAACAGTTCTAGTTTAGCTCATGCATTCCATGTTTTAGTGCATTTGATGTATTACCTACCGCACTTGAGTCATTTTCTAGTGCATCTTATCCATTTTCTAGTGCATCTAGATCATTTCCTGGTGCATTTGTTTCATCTTCCAGTGCATTTGCAAATAATTCTAGCACATTCTCCTACAAAGTACCAAGTTGAATCACATTTACAGGTAGTCAATCATATCATTAGCTTGTTTTAGCACATTAGACCCATTTTCTAACACATCTGAGTTATTATTCAGCACATTGAGTCCATCTTTTAACACATTTAGTGCATTCTCTAGTACATTTGGTCCATTATTTAGCACATTGAGTCCATTTACTAATGCATCTAGGGGATAGTATAGCACATCTAGGTTGTTTATTAGTGCATCCATTCCATCTTTTAGTGCATTTGTACCCTATTTTAGTGCATCCAATTAAATTCAAACTAGAGAGTTAATTTTACCATCTATCTCACATTTGAAACTAGAATTAAGTATCCTTTTCATAACAGAATCATTCCTCAATCACCACAGTGTCTTAAACTTGATGAAATTGGCCTTTAAAAGTAAAATTATTCAAACCAAGCTAAGATCTAACACCTTAAGGTACCTAATCATCCAACATCTCTCTGATTGTTAAGATAAGTTTCATTATCAGGATCTGTCATCCTTCATCACAAAACAATTTTGTATGATTAGATTCAACTTAGTCATATTAATAGAATTTTTCATTCTATTTGACTTAGTTGTTATCCTTGGTACTCCTTCAACGAAGATAAAAGTTTAGTAAACATTATAACACTTGTATGCCCATTTTAACATGATCACAAAAGTAAAAACTCTAAGAAAAAGAGATTGAAACTCAAAACACCATGGTTGAAGGAGAGGAAAATTCATTTCATAGATTCCACCAACTTAAATATGATGAAATTACTAAGGAAGAAATTCAAACAACTCAATAAGGTCCCAAATTCTACAAGTTGATGGAAAATATTTTTGAAAAATATGGGGAAAATACTTCTTAATGCTAGCTAATCAAGGTATCAAACTTCCACATGACTTTGATGTAAATCAACTAAAAGGAGCTCCTAAAATAACTAAAACTGATCCACCAAACATAGATCCCATTGCTACATTAACTCTTCAAATGAAAAATCTACAACAACTTCTTGACATACAAAGAGGAACCACAAAAGGATATTTGTTGCAAGATATTTTCCCATGTCATTTTGATCAAACTATCAACATGATTCCTTTTCCCAAACACTGTGAATTTTTTAAGTATGATAAATACAATGGTAAAATTGATCCTATAGATCATGTAAGGGAATTTCAAACCATGAGCTTGGAATGTGCACATGAAGAGACTTATTTGATGAGACTTATTCCATGAAACTTGGGTGGAAAATGCATGGAATGGTTCTCCAAACTTCCACAAAAACAAGGGCTATAAAACAAATGATTGCATGCAATTAAAACATTTGGTACAAGATTTTATTAATAGAAAGGAAATATTTGTAGAAGGCCCCAAACAAATGTTGATCACATGGAGCATTCAAGAATCCTTTACCAAACTACAAAAAAGGGGAACCCTCTTCATCAAACACCAAAGGAAAAACATGAACTATGTCTATGATTCTACCATTCTTCATATTGAGGTAGTTGATGATCAAACCCATGACAAGCAAGACCTTATTGCAACTGATAATTGAATTAATGACTTCACAGTTGAGCATGAACAAGACATTGTTATGGCTAATAATCAAAATGATGGCATTGCTACAACAAAAAATCAACTCAATGGCACCCACATCAACACTAAATCAAATTAAATTAATGACATCATACCAATAAATTTGATCACAAATGTTGTTGCAACTGATAATTAGATTAATTTCATTAAAATAAAAGAAAATAAATATTATCAATTAGTCAATGCAACCACAAGAGGGCAAGCTAAAGTAATATTGAAAGGAGCTACATCAAAGACACTAGTTTCCCCTTCAAATCAATACAACATAGTTGATCAATTATAGAAAATACGAGCACAAATATCAATATTAGAACTCCTCAAAATTTTACTAGCTTACAAAAAAATTCTAGAACAAGCTCTAGTAGCCACCACAATACCAAATAATTTTGAAGTTTGTCAATTCCGAGCTATGTTGGACACTTGACCGCACCTCATTTCCTATCATTTTCTAAAAACAATAATGTATCACTCACCCATCCATACAATGTTTCCTTCCACCTTAAGGTTTTAATTCCCAAACACTGGGTCAAATGTATTCTAATAGATGGAAGAGCTGGACAAAATATTTCTACTCTAAAACTTATCCATGCACTTGGATATTCAGAAAATGCAATTGATGCTAGAAGAAAAATCTCTATAAAAGCTTATGATGATGAAGAGAGATCCTCCCAAGGATTGATAGTGCTACCAATTCAAGTGGCACCTATTATAAAAGATATAATCTACCAAGTGTTAGACAAGGTGTTGACATATAATATACTCTTGGTACATCATTGGATTCATGAGATGCAAGAAGTGCCATCAATGTTTCATCAATGTTTAAAATTTCCTTTAAATGGACAAGAGATTACCATTTCAAATGATTCCAACAATCCTCAATATTGCAACATGCTTAAACTAGTAAAAGATACTTTTGTACCACATAACAGGGAAGCTCACACTCCTAGTTCATCCAAAAATGAGATACAATTAAATTCCTTGTCAAAATGGGTTGAGAAAAAGGATCAGTCAAAAGATAAGGGTATCAGTGATTCTACTCCATCAAGTAATGAAATTCAATTAAATTCTTTATCAAATCAGCTTGAGGAAAAGGTTGAATCAAAAGTAAAAGGCGTTGGTGATTCTACTCCATTAGATCATGAAAGACAACTAAATTCCTTATCAAAATAATTCAAGAAAAAGATGTACTTAAAAGACAAAGGCATGGGTGAATATTCAATTGAGAAGTCCTTGTGTCTTTCATAGTTGCTACCTTCACTAAGATCTTATGGGAAACCATCCACATCAAGAAAAAAATCCTCACAACCAACCATGTTCTTTAATGATGAGTTTATAAAAGTTGCCACTTTAGTGGATGAATTTGAAGACAAGGATTTCTTAAACTGGTTGTACAAAGATGAAGAAGCATCACAAGCATCAACTTCCAATGTGTTAATAAAGCCATATGGTAAAGGGTTTACAATCCTAGAAAATATGGGATATGAGGAAAAAGGTCTTGTCATAAAAATAAAATAATGTATCATAGAATCAATATATCCTATCATAACCAATCCAAAGGACAAAACATGACTAGGATACTGAGAAGAGTCAAAGGAAGAAACCAAGCAATAGATTTGTCAGTGAATCCTCTAATTGTGAGATAGTTCTAAAATAGATTCCAATGAGTATGAATGGGATTCCCTTTCTAACTAATCTTGTCAAGACAACGAAATTGATGTGATACAAAGGTATGCACCAATACGTATGGAGGGACAAAGCTCAAGGTCTAGACCTCATGAATTCGGATCATAACATATCAATCACTCTAGTGAAGAAAATCAGACTTTGAGCGAGATAGATTATTTAGAAGAGAGTAACATCATAGACCTTGACATTGCTATCAAACACTTTGATGGCAATTCCATCATGACACTTACTCATGTTGTCCTTAACCAATCTGACAATTCCTTGCCATTGATACACCCTGAATTATTTGACTGGGACCAAACAAAGCTGCTTGATATACCTATCTTTCCAAACGATGATGCCATTCTGAACCTCCTTTCCTATGATAATCCTGAAATATGCTCCACCAATGAATCTCATAAAGAAGCTTCAGACAATGTGACTGCCAAATCTCTTGGCTGCAAAAAGAATATCAAAAACTGATCTAATGGTGAAAACCATTTAATCACAGTATTAGATCAAGAAAAAGAAAAAATAAAGAGTGCATCCAATGGTGAAAATCTATCTGAGGCACCAAAAGATTCAAGATTTGACACTCTTCCCAAACATTATCATGAGATATCTTCAGTATAGATTGAACCCAAAAAATCCATCAACATTAGCACAACTAAAATAATGAAGACCCTATACCTAGTAGCATCCATGTCAGAGGAAGAAAAACCAAGCTTCACCAAATTCTTTGAAGAGAGACAAATAAAATTTTCTTGGTCCTATGCTAACATTCTAGGCATAGATCTAGATCTTATAATGCATCATTTATCACAACCACAAGAAGTGAAGCCAGTAAATTAAAAGTTGAGAAAAATACATCCACATACTGCCCTCCTAGTGAAAGATGAACTGAACAAATTATTGGATGCAAGATTCATCTAACCCATTCATTATGTTGAATGGATCTCAAACATTGTTCTGGTTTCAAAACTAGATAACAACATTAGGATATGTAAGGATTTTAGAGATCTTAATAGGGCTTGTCCAAAAGATGATTTTCCTTTGCCTAACATTGACATCATCATAGATTTAATAGTGGGTCATGCAATTCTATCACTCATGTATGGATTTTCCAACTATAATCATATCAAAATAGCACTAGAAGATCAAGAGAAAACTACTTTCGCATGCCCATGTGGTACTTTCTATAGGAATTCCATGCCTTTTGGGTTGAAGAATGTTGGGGATACTTATTAGCATGTGATGACCACTATCTTTCATGACATGATGCACACCTTTATGGAGGACTGTGTGAATGACTTGTTATCCAAATCATTCACTAGATAGGGACATTTGGAAATCCTAGATAAAGTATTTACCAGGTTGGAGAAGTTCAATGTGAGATTAAACCCAAAGAAATGTGTATTTGGCATGACATCAACTAAAATCTTAGGGTATATAGTATCAGCTAAAGGCATTGAGGTGGATCCTACAAAAGTCAAATTCACCATGGAGATGCCTCCTAAGAATAGATTAGCCAAATCAGATCTTTTTAGGGATGATTCTAATCTATTAGAAGGTTTATCACACAACTGGTAGATAAAAGTCATCCTTTTAATCACTTACTACACAAGATCATTTCTTTCAAATGGGATGAAAAATGTGAAGCAACTTTTAATCAACTAAAATAGTATCTAATGTCACCACCTATACTGGTACTACCGACTGAAAGAAAACCATTATTACTCTACATAGAAACAATAGAGGTATCTTTAGGTGCTCTGCTTGCATAGGAAGATTATGTGGGAAGAGAAAGGGCTATTTATTACATTAGTAGAACATTGAATGGCTATGAAATCAACTACACATTTATTGAAAAAGCTTTTTTGGTGGTAGTATTTTCTACTCAACAAATAAGACACTACATGTTAACCCATACCATCAAACTCATAGAAATAATTGATCTATTGAAGTATCTACTCAACAAAGCTACCCTGATAGGAAGACTAGCCAAGTGGGTAATGATATTCAAGGAGTTTGGCATCCAATATGTAGATAGGAAAGCAATCAAGGGACAAGTGATAATCAATCAACTAGCTGAAGCACCATTACAAGATGACCATCCCATGCACATTGAGTTTCTAGATGCAGATGTTCTTATAGTGTCAACACAATAGTGGATGTTATAATTTGATGGATCGTACACACAAAACAGATCAGGTGTCAAAATCCTACTTGTCATGCCTCAAGAACATACCATTCCAAAGTCCTATAGGTTGATGTTTCTTTGTACTAACAACAAAGCTGAATATGAAACATTAATAATTGGAATCAAGGTGGAAGTTGAATGTAAAATCATAGAGTTACAATTATATGGAGATTCTCAGGTATGTGCAGGATCATCATGGAAAAAATAGGCCCTTAAGTGGCAAAAAATTTAGAAAAATCGGTGTTAGACAACTTGACGTAAAAAATTGAATAAGTTATCTATATTATTTCAAAAATATGTAAGAATAGAATCTATAGAAAATTGAATGTAGTTTCTAAAATACTAGGTTTATTTAAAAATAAATAAAATCTATTTGGTGAAAATTTAAAATTTCAATGCAGTAGTACTTAAATTTCAGGGAAAAAATAAGTAGGTATCTGTCTGACCACCCTAACCATAATAAAATGATAATATTTTTTTATAAGATTTTATGTATAGGTATAGGACTTATGTCCAGATGTAATGCATATTTTTTTATAATTTTTTCCAAGTAAATAATTAATTATGAATTTTTTATTACAACTTTTAAAAAATATAAAAAAATCATATGTTTGACCACCTTAACTTGGTCAAAACTTCATGAAATTTAATTTTTCTTTTTTTAATCCCATAGTATGTGAAGCATAGAATGTGGCACATGTTTCAAATTCAAAATGTGATACCATTCGAAAGTTATAGATGTTTTTCAATCAGCCTATCGATCATGACTTTAGTCATAATTCTAGTAGAAAATGAATAATAATTATTTATTAAATTCAAATTAAAGCATAATTTATATTGGTGGAAAGTTGAGAATATCATCCAAAAACCCTTTTTGTTTCATCAATTTTTGGTAAAAAAGAAGTTTTCAGCGACATACCCTACAAATACCCATAATAGTGCCACTTTTTGGCCCATCATGATCCTACACATACCCTCTCAATTGATCATAAATCAGGTTAATGATGATTACCAAATAAAATATAACAAATTGATGCCATATAAAAGAGTGGTTGATGAATTCAATAATTACTTTGTGGAATTCAAATTTGAACAAATTCCAGGAGGGTACAACAAATTTGTTGATGCTATGAAGACCATTTCCTCTCTTCTATAGATACCAGGGAAATGAGCTTGTTATGAATTCATGGTGAAACAACTATTTAACCTTTCCTATGATAACCCCAATTCCTAAGTCCTATACCATTTATTCAAAGCTAACTCTTATATCTATGGGAAGATCTACACCTATCTAAGAGACAATACCGTACAACTAGATTTATCCCAAAACCAAAAATGTAACTTTATCTGACAAGCAACTCAACATACCTTGATAGCCAATGTACTTTATCAATGAGGTCTTGATGGTACTCTCCTTGGATTTCTTGAACGTAATGAAGATAAAACCACTCTACACAAGGTTCATGAAGGTATTCATCACACTCGTTGAAGTGGTCTAACTCTCGCTAAGAAACTCCTATGCTTGGGCTATTACTAGTTGAATATGGAGGAATCTTTTCAATTTGTCAAGAAGTTCCAAAAATTCCAAGTCCATGGAAACTTGATACATACACTAGCTCAAGAGCTACAACCATTTACCTCAAGATGGCCTTTCTATCAATGGGGACTTGATCTTGTAGGTAAGATTCATCTGCCATCCTCCAATGGACACAAATTCATCATTATAGCCACGTAGTACTTTACAAAGTGGATTGAAGCTATTCCCTTAACCACAATCATAGGAAAAAAATTGCATCATTCATCCTAAATTACTTTATCTGTTGTTATGGTATTCCTTAGTCCATTGTCACTAGCAATGGCAGACATTTCAAGAATCAGAATTTCCAAGAAATTTGTGAAACATTTCATATCCAACATCAATTTTTGACACCATACTACCCTCAAGGAAATGGCTAGGTAGAGGCCTAAAAAAAAACCATTTTAAAAATCTTAAATAAATCCATCAATGATGTTGGATATGATTAGCATATTCAATTGAACCCTACTCTATGGGCATACTGAACTAGCATTTTCACCCCAACATGAGCCACACCATATGCTCCAGTCTAAGGATCAGGGACCATTTTACCTATTGATGTTGAGCTACCTTCTCTACGAGTGTCTTTGAATGGAATTATCTCATAGGAAGATTATAGAGTATCTAGGCTACAAGAGTTGGAAATATTGGATGAGCATCTCTAGCATGCAGTTGATCACTGAAAAATGTATCAGCAAAGGATGCCCAAAAGTTATAATTAGAAGGTCGAACCAAGAACATTTTAGGTTGGTGACTTGATCTTGAAAGAAAATCCTCATAATCAATAGGATAGGGCAAAGAAAGGAGCAAATTGGCTAGGTCCCTTTGTTGTATTATTCTATGGATTGGGAGGATATCAGTTGTCTATGCCTAAAGGAGATATGTTCGAGGAACTTATCAATGACCCGCATCTCAAAAAAGTTCTACACCTAGCAAACAAGAGCCTTGGTGATAGCAAAATAAGTAAAAAAAATAAAAAAGAGGAAAAAATAAAAAAAGAGAAAAATAAAAAAGAGTAAAAAAATAAAAAATACAAAGAAAATAAAAAAGAGGAAAATAAAAAAATAAAAAAATCATATAATAAAAAAAGTGCAATAAAAATTAGTGAAAACATGGAAATGAACGCTATTTGTGATATATTAGCTTTTCCATCTATTTGAGCACCTGTTGATTGTTCTCTTTCACCATCATTATTCCTATCATTGAAAGCCTCATGTACATATCCTAACATTGTGATCATGTCTCACCTTGGATTGGGGGAAAAATCCTAAACTCACTAAGGGAAATAAACTTTGAGCTTAAATCCATAGACAAACAATAGCAAGACAATGTCACCAATACAATGATCATAGTGAAAAATCAACATTGAACATCAATCATCAAACTTTACACATCAACCATCCATATCAAATAACTAAATCAATCAAATAAAAACTAATCTAAATTGATGATGTTCTTTATGAATCATGGTTTTATCACTTTAGCATTTATGTTCAACTCTTGCATCTTGATTTTTGTTATCATTTCTCTAAAGAAACTCAAGGATGTCATGAAATAGAGAAGCTATGATCGAGAATGATGTTTTCTTTGTCTGTTGTCTGTGAGTTAATCATCCCTACTATGCACATTGTTCTGGGACATGCTCTACAAAGTATCATTGATGACATTCTGAATTTGCATAGGAAAATGATAAACTTTTGTTTTTTTACACAAGAAATGCTCAGATCATCTTGGTTTAATTATACCTAGTTTCTTGTGTCAAATTGCAATATTAAAAATCATGGAAGTACTACTCAGGTAATCATGATCTAATTATACCATCGATTTTTGTACTCACTTTCAACAATTCAAAAGGCTTAATCATGATACCAAGCACAACAAATTGACTGAAAAAATGACAATGTTGCATATTTAGACTTGCATGGTTAAGATATATTGTATCTATATTAGTTTTGCATCTACATTTATAGATTTTCCAAGGCTAGCCAAAATTTTCAAAATAATTTTTTCTCTATCATTAATGTATTGAGTATTTTTGACATTAACAAAAACATATCATTCTCATGTATTTGTGTGATCAATTGCATATCATACATACATACATTAGAAAACATTATCACATCATTCTTCCATACATGCATTATATCATAATAATTTCATTAGAAAAATACAAAAGACAAAGTGCATTACATATCATTTACATAATCAAACCCATCTCATATAGCATAAAGCATCAAACATATAGAATCATCATCATATAATCATTGCATACATACATAATCATCACATAATAATATTAAACATCACAAAGCATATAATGTAGAAATTAAATGCATTCATCATAGGTATCAATCTAAAATCAAATAAACAAATATAGATCAAAAGGAAATTTGTTGCATATCATATCATATCAAAATCATAATGTCAAATGTACAATGATATCCAAATATGTAAGGAGATATAACATCATTATGGTAGTAAATCATAATGTCTCAGCTGAATCAAAATGTACATCATGTCTCAAATAAATCAAAAGTGATCATAATGGAGCTATGTGTTGCTCCCACCAAACAATGTCAGCCTTGTGCCTCTTATTGCACCACCTGATGGTCTTGCACCTAGATCTCTCCACAGTGGCCCAATGACACCCCTGCTAGTGGTCTAAGAGTTGCTTTGACCCAATCTAGCACTGGCCAACTATGAATAACTAACCCACAACTCCACATGCACTACCTCATGATACTGCAGTCAGTAATACTCAGCCTCCCTAGCAGAGCATCATTCCTCTCTAAGGTAATCTATTGTTGATGTACCCTCAACCACTCTTTATAGTCTCTTTGACGAGGCCTCGGCCTACTCACACCATTTCCTCAGGGTATCTCTCAGTTGTAAGAGTGACAATTTGTGCCTGTAACTATGCTTGCACCTATGCTAGCTGACCATGTGATGTTTGTACCTAGGTATGTAAGGAAACTATCTATGTCTACTACTGCTAAGAAGGAAAATGAATCTTAATATGTTGTTGTACTACAACCACTAGGGATCTCCTCCTCCATGACATTCTAACATCCAACACTCATCCACCACCACCCCAACTCCATCTCTACCATCACCACCACTTCCACCATCTCCATCACCATCATCTCTATCATCACAGCTCTCTCCCTCCTCTGTCTCGGTGCTCGATCATCATCTAATAAAGGTACTAGCTCATCAAAACTAGAAATCCTTGGGAAACAATGTGAAAATAAGTAGTGTGCATACTCTTGTGATACAATAGCCTCTATAATCTCTAGATGGTAGTCCCAGATAACTAGCTATAATTCAAGGTACTTCTCACATGTTGCATCATATGATAAAATAGGCCCCAACTCTAGAATGCCATGTCATCTCTATACATATAGTGCAACTCCTTGGGGTATACCCTATACTTGACCATACTGTCATAACACTCTCCTAAGAAGGAATCTCTCTATCACAAATGGTGTCCTCCCAATTAAATATATTGTAGTGCACACATACATCTCTATATCATCCTTCAGTCACTGCTCGGAAAGGGCCTCTAGGTCATAGTATCAAGATCATCTAAAACCCTCTGCCAGTACCCTAGTTTGTCGATCTTATTCTAGAAAACTAGGCCTATATATCCATGAATGTATGGTTGACTAGTTTGACGCTATGTATAAGCCACTAGATATGTGATAGCTATGTGCTCCTACACCCATATCTGCAGTAGTGTCACCCCCATTGACAAACTAGCTCCTATGAGATATACCACCTAGTGAAGATCATGGTACAAGTGTGCTAGCATGCAAGAGCCCCAAGCATATCTAGTCCCCTATGTGATCATGCTCTCTAGTGTCTAACCCCAACTAACTAAGATTCCCTTTGACCTACTGTCAGGACATAAGAATCCTCCAATGAATCTAGCAAGAACACATGGTAGTGTCGCATATGTATCAACCATATCCCACCATGGGATCTCATATCCACAAATCTGGTCATCCTTAAAGAATCTCCTCAATGCATTGGTGCCCCCTACTCCATGGAATCATAGACAACCAACTCACCAACAACAAGAACCCTGAAGATACAGTAAACATCCTTTGGTGTCACTATCATCTCACTAGTAGCTATGTGGAAGGTGTTGTGGTCACTGTGCCATCTCTCAGCCAAAGCAGTCAAAAGTCTCCTATTAATCCTATGTCGGGGCATATCTATCAATGAAATCAATTTACATAATCCAATCACATCTAGATCAGCTTGCACTAGATGTGGAATCAAATCCCAAGTCCTCAAGAATCACTCCCAAGACTGAAGCATCCTCAAAGGCTCCTATCATCATAATATATCACAAATCAACAATTTTATCAATCAACATCAATCAACCTATTGATTTAATTAGCTTTGATGAGATTTGATTACATCTCTTGAGTGTCTATCATTGATCCTCACCTATCATGATGTCAATCATCACTATCATATCATTGATCCTCACCTATCATGAGGTTAATAATCATTACCCTATCATTGAATCTCACCTATCATGGGATCAATCATCATCAAATCCATCAACATCATCAAACAACATCAAAACATTGGCTGATACGATCAACAATCACTGAAAACAAGGAGTAAATAAACAAATTTCATCATTTTGGTGTTAATGCACTGAAACAACACTTTAATGTGCTAGAATAATGGATGTGTTAAAAAACTTCATTGATGTGCCAAAACAGTGCATCAAAGCACTAAATCTCTATGTGTGCCATCAAATTTCATCAATGCACTATTTCCCTACATCAATGTGTTGAATCTCTCAATGTGCTAAAATGATCACCATATGCGCTAATTTATGCAATCTATGTGCCAACTAACCTATTGCACTAAATCATTCATCACAGGTGCTAAATCTAGGCCTATATGTGCTAAAGATCCCTATGTGCTAAAAATTAACCTATACGCTACACAATTGACCCTATGCGCTAGAACACCTGATGCACCAAAATAGTGACCAAATGTGCTACATCAAAGTCTCAATGCGCTAAAACGTAAAAATCCAAAATTTAAACATTAAAATGTGGGAAAAAATCAATTCAAAATTCACGAGGTTTTTTGGGGTCCGTACTAGAGGTCCATACATGGCTAGGTGGTTGTGATGTTGAACATGATGGAATTGATGGATCTTGATTAGAATCACCATATTGCTAAATTTGCACAAAGTTTCTCTAATCACTCAATTTTCAAAATGGAAATGATCTCAAATCACATCTTTTTAACCTTTTAAATGGGTAATTTAGTGGGATTAAAATGGGATTGATTTTTTTTTAAAACTGGAGGGTCTTAATTAATCAACTAATAACCTAGCAGGTTCAGTATCAATTTTTGGGAGTCAAATTGTTTCAACATCATAAAATTTGAAAATCATCATAAAATCATAAAAAATTTAAAAAATTCAAAAATCTTAAAAATTCAAAAAATTCGTCTATTTATCTCCCAAGGGGGCATATATCCATTATCACTCAAAAAATCAATGTCTGGGGCATATCAATTTTTTTTTGTCAACATCACTAATAAATTTTTCTTTGAAGCAATGTGTAAACACATCACTTCAAAGAGGGGAAAAATGTATACACCTAAATTTGGTTAGGATAATTAATTAATTAACTACAAGTTATTTAATTAATAAACCTTTTAACTTATCTACTTGTAAATAAATTCTAAATTTATTTACATAGTGCATTTTCTAATTCTTCCATCTTAAATCACATGTCTACAACTTTTTCCTCTTTCCCCCTCATCATGTGTCTCATGAATTTAAATATCCTTAAAATTTAAATGGTCTTTTTCCTCAACAAATTCTAAAACAAACTTGAGACACTTGGCTCTTTTCCTCCATTTATTCTCTCTCACACTTGGAAAAGTGTTCTATTAAAGGGAACCATCTCCTTTGTTCCCTCTAACTCTTTCATTCTCCACTATTCATCTGTCTAGCTAAAATATTGACCATTGGTTGATGCAACATCATAATATGCCTTGTAAATCCTATAAATGTAGCCTCATTCTACAACATTTGATATCCAAACTTTGAGCAATCTTACTTTGCAAGATTTCCTTGAGATCATTTTGAGCATTAAGCATTTGAGCATCTAGTAATTAGCATATAGAAGCATTTATTTTAGAACTATGGCTTTATCATTAGTTTCATCTTAGTTTGCAATAGTTTAATTACATCCTTTTCATATCACTTTCATCAATAGCATCACAAGATCATTATCATAGCAACATTATCATATAGTTCAATCAATCATGTAGGAATAGTTTCCTTGCATTTTCCAGCATTCCATTCCTCGGGTTGGCATTCGAAAGGTCATAATGGACAAACAAATCTAAGAGCCATCATGATTTAGTGAATCCTTGAAGATAGGAAACAATGGGACAATTTTAGAGAGTTTATTTGTGTCAATTTGATTAGATTTTTTATTAGAATTCTCTAATGTAATGTTTCATTGATTGTGTTGTTTTATTACTTATTCACATATTTTAGATCACATAGATATGTATATGTATGTTTTATAGTGTCAATATTGTAGATTAGAGGATGGACAACTTCTATGACAAGGTTGTAGATGAAATATATTCAAAATGATATTACAATGTGTATACACAACTTTCAACATGGTTTTTAGAGGCATCAACATGAAGTACTTGGAGAATGTACCCATAACTTAGGTTCTACTTAAATACTTTAAGTTTAGACAACATAATAATATAACTAGGCATGATAGTGTGTCCCCAAAATTGAGGTATAAATTGATTAAATTCCTTTTTTAACCCAAGTATATAAGGCTTAATGTAGTTAAAATCATTGGTTTAATTCAATTAATTAGAAAAAATAATCCAACAAGATATCTAATATGTTATCAAATGAATGAAGAATTTATTATCATTGTACCATAGTTTTGCATGGTTTCATACATAGCTGAACATCATGATTTTAAATTTATCTATTACTAATGCATTATATTCAAAGGTTAAGAAATTTTTTTTGACATAATGAGGTTGTGTAGATGATGTGAGCTTTGTTGATTTTTGTTTCTTACTTTTCTTGTTTGGTCGTTATTCCTTGCAATGGCTCTTGGAAAAGGGTGGGGGGTTAGGGATACAGGGTGTTGGAGTAAATATAAAAATTATCTAATAATTAGTTAGTTATTAATTAATTATTAGGTCCATTTTACTCTATTAACCTAAGATAAACTTATGAGTATTTGTTATTATTAGATTGAGCTAAATATTAACATACTCCTCACCTAGGGTTATATATATATATATATATATATATATATATATTTATATACACACATATATACATAAATACATATACTAGATGTCTTTGTGAATCAATTATTTTCTTAAGGTTTTATGACCATATCAATGAACTTTTCTCTTTCAATGTGATATTAATTTTGTTTGTGCATGATTTTTGAGAGTTGTGAATTTTATATCAACTCCAACATGATATTATATCTCTAAATCTATAGTTTTCTATTGAAATTTTGAGAGATATAGCCATGAGGGAAAAATTGATTCATCTTGTAGTGAAAAAGATATTACCTGCAATCTACAGAGGCATTACACTCCTCCATTGGATGTGAAGTGTAACATCTCCTACCCTTCAAATTGATTTTAAACAACTAGTTTACCTCCATTTTCACCCTTGAAAAGACTATATCATTCATTCTTTCATGCTTCTTGATCACCTCCACACTTTGGGAAACTCTCATTACTCTTCTCAACATTTTCAAGCTCCACCATCTCCATTGAAGGTGGCAGTTGGTGGTTTTTGGTTCATTCTCTTCATTTTTGTGGTAACATAGATCTTTGAAAGGTTGCATGCTCACTCCTCCAATTTTCCTTGAGTGTATGTGGTTAAAGGTGATCTCACTATATCTCCCTTTTACTTTATATTATCATTTTAACAACATATTTTTTCATATTCTGTTTGAATATCCTTTATTTATCATATTTCTTCAATCATTGCTATTGAGTTGACCATGGAGGCAGAAACACCAAAGTGGGGGACTGACTATGGAAATCCTTTAAACACAACCCCAACATTTTCCCATCTTTTGTGTGTATGTTCTCCTTGAGGTGAAGATATTAAAGATATTAACTTGTTGGTAGGAAGGCAAGCATTCCTCACCCCTCCTTGTCATTTAATAATTAAATTCATTCTTAGTTCTCTTCTTGATATTCTAATGTTTTGCAGCTTTTTATTTATATTATTCCATCAAACTCCATTCATTAGGTCTTTAGTAGGCTTTCCTTTTTTTTTTACTGTACTTTATGCTTTCTGTTTGTACAAATTTTAGTACACTAGCAAGACACCATTGTGTCGCATTGTCATCTTTGTCTTGCATTGTAGTTCTTTGGAAGTGAGTTGTCTGAGTTGTACTCTAGACTCTAGAAACTTGCTCACTTGATTTCCTAAAACAATCAAGCTTCTAAAAGGACATGAACAACCTAGTTTCTCTTCCTCTCAGTATTTAAACTTCAAACTCTCTTGAATCATTATGTTAGCTTGACATAGATTAGGGCAACCTATTGTTCTAGACCCTTTCATTACCTAGGGTCCTAAGTAGTTGGTCTCCCTCCTTTATAGATACAAATATCTTTTTTTTTCAAAATAATTAAATTGTAATGATCTATTCATGTACATTAAGCATTATTGAATTGGCTCAAGTTTTAGGAATTTTTTCTTTTTTTTTAAGACTGCAGGAATTGGGTAGCACGACCCCCTATAAACTATAGTGTGCCTTGTAAAATTTTTAACATGACTGGCGGCACTGGTACGACACACCCTCTAGTACCATGGGGGTGGGGGAGATGAGACATCATGACCAACCTACTGCAATAGGAAAGATTTAGCCAACCGAGCTAGGGCCCCAACCCCAGGCTCAAGTTTCAGGATAACAAACTTCCCCATTCATATTTTTTTTTCACTTATAATAATAAGATCAAACCCTTCTACTCAAGCTCTTTCTCAAGAAAAATTTAGTAAAATAAACCCTATTTCCAACACCTAAAAGATGGTTTGATCAGGCTATAATAGAAATTTAAGGAAATAAAGGTACATGGAAATTCTTTGTAAACTAATCTTATATGATAGTATTGTATAAATTTAGATACTTTTATTAAGATAGAAAGGAGAAACACATATAAAATATAAATAAAATTGTACCACAACAAAAGTGTACATGGGGAAACCCCTTCCCTTTTGTGAGGAAAACTCCACACTCCAAAGCATCCCAATGTATTATTCAATAAAATATATACAATTTTAAGACACTCAAATAAATCCTTTGTGATATTATAATACATATATGAATGAAGTTAAATTTACAATTTTTATCCAAGTTACTTGAGGCCTAGATTCCTCTGTTTTTTTTTTTAAATGAGTAGCTCAAACATAGTTTTGTTCAATATAGCTATTCCTAAAGCTATAAATTTTCACACTTGTAGTAGTCATTCTAGGTGGTAAATAGAATAAGAAAACAAATGCATAAAAATTTCCACTAATGACTATTTGATGATATAGAACCAACTCATTCACATCTACATATTTTTTATTCAATGTTAATACAACTTATAATGGTCAACCAAAGAATTATCTACACTATTGTGATAGTGAGAGAAAATGCCATACCTATCTATCTCGTCAAGTCCATTTTCTAATTTCCCACCATAAATCTAACCCTATTAGAAATTAAGCCAGCCATAACATGCTGAATTTAACTAACTAGGAATAGTTGTGATTAAATATTCATAATCCTAGCTGTTATGAAGACCAAGAGATGAAGGAGATGGAGTAGATAAATTGTAGCATATATGAAGGGCTAGTAAGGGGAGTTACAACTGAGAGGATAACCATACAAATTCCATATAGCATATTTACATTCATTCACTAACTCCTTTCCATCCACAACATTGTTCAATTCAAACAACAATCAACCCATGAATTCTTTAATACTTTACTAATTTTAAAACAATATTAACATTAATTTTAATAAAATAAAATAGAAAACCTTATAGACATGGTAATTTTAATTTTAATTTTTTGGGATCTCATTTGATTTTTTATATAAAAATTTCAACAATAAATTTTAAATAGATTTTCAAAAATAAATATAAAATATGAGAAGAGTTAGGTGACTTCATTTCACTATGATGTTAATGAGAGTTATTATTAAGCTAGTTAGGTTTTATCCTACTTAGTAGAGTCTTATTCTAACTACACTTATGCTCACTTATATGTTATCTAGACTTTTTTCTCACCGCATGTAGACTCACCAAGTGTCCCAACACATGTCCATTGAGTCCTACACATGTTTCATACTTGGACTCAGGGTAGTTAGATTTTGACTCCTACCTTCTCACCTCTTCTTGCTTGCATTTATAAGTAAGGCTCATTTGTATATTTCAATATCTCACATGCTTATGATATTTTCTCATTTTGTATATGTTTACTTGTGGATTGTTTTGAGTTTACAAGAAAATCTTGGCTACTCCAACATGGTATTAGAGGAAGCTTGCAAATCCAATCCCTTTCTCTCGTCAATTTGTGAGGGTTGTGGGAGTCAAGATTCAAATGGCACATTCTGGAACAAAACCAACTTCACAGTTGCACTTAAGAGGGTCACACTTAAGAGGGTCAAGGGATGAGCTTTGATATATAACACTATGTTGTTCAAAGAATTTCTTTCTGATTTTTTTGGGCTGATCCATGGAGGTCCATACAAATTTTTTTATGGATCTATATGACTATACTATCTAACATATAGTTTTGCATTAACACACCAATCTACATCAATTTTTGTATCTACATGTTACCTCAGCTTTTGTGGAATAATTTTCTAATTATTAAAAAATTACTCTTTTTGGTTGCTAGTATAATTGTAGGCATCAGGGAATATTCTATTAGTGGAGATAATATTTTTTAGATGATGTCATTATGACATAATCATTTTTCATCCCTGATTTCCCCCCTTCACTATTTCCCTATTTTGGTTTTTGGCTCAACTTAGGAGCCTCACTCTTGGGCATACAAATATCTTTTTGATTGATTTTTTCTTCATTAAATATTTTTTCATCCTCTATCTAGTGCTATGATTTGTTCTATAGTCTGAAGTATGCATATTTTTTAGAAACCAAAATTTTAGAAGACACCCTACATAGTTCCTCTTTTTGGAGTTTCAGAGGGCTCATTTTGTCTCATACAGACACCTTTTTGAACCTACATGATTTTTCAAGCTCTATGTAGTGGTGATGTTAATTTTTCATGAATATATTTCATGATTGTAAATTATGAGTATGATCTTTTGAGGCTTTGTACATCAATTTCACTTTGTGAAATCTTTCATGCACCAAAATAAAGTGCCATATCACTATATCATTTGAAAAGGGGAAATTTTTTGAATATGAGGGTTTTAATTCTTCTTTTTTTGTCATTTTTTTGAGGATTGAAAAATATTCTTGATATATGTCTTAATTATCTACCTCATGACATAAACTTGTAACAACTCAAAAAAGAAAATAAGTTTGTAAATGCACTCTTATAAAGTGCCACAAAAACTGAATATGTGTTCATTAGTGAGGGAATTTTGTACTTACATTGAATTATAAAGTGTAATGGAGGGTTGTTTAGTGCCTTTATTTTCAATCACATTAATGGATCTCTATGATTCTCGCCTGATGTGTGTATACCTTGATGCACACCCTTTTCTAGTTTTCTTGTACATCTTTTTGGACCTAATGTTGGGTCTACATTCTTGTGAAAAATTTTGTGCCCAATTTTAGTTAGGATGGTCATAGCCCTTCCTCATCAACATAAGTGGGGAATTATCACATAATTAAGCTAATTATTCCTTGGTTTCAATGAAGAATGGAGGTGTTGTCTACTTTTTAATGGGTCACATAGACCTTCTATCTTTATCTCTCTTACTGGGGATTATTAGTGGATCATATTTTGTGATATTCTAGTATTGATGTAGAGCACCATGATGCATATTTTAGTAGTGCACTACATGTTACTTGTGCATTTATTGATCATACTCTAGAATCATCCTAAAATATACCTTTTTGAATTCATAGAGTTTGATTGCCTTTGTGTCATCTATCTATTCATGGTTGAGTAGTGTTCAAAAAGTTCACTCATGTAGTGTTTTGTATCTCTTATCTAAATCTACATTTCTTAGGGGTTTGTTTATTCGAGCAAACACCAATTCATATTTAGAAAATTTTACAACTTTGAAATGGTTTAGGAGTTATCCATCATCATGCTCCCATCTTCATGGGACATCTTTTCAAGAGGTCTTATCCTTATCTTTCTCTCTTTTGGAGAGGGACTTTATTCCCATTAGGTTTTTCCATTTTTCTCTGTCTGTGAGAGAACCTTATTGTAGATGAGTAACTTATCAAGACTTGTTGTCAAGACTCATCCTTTTAGTGTTTAGATTACTTTCTAAGTGTTGCTTAAGGGGGGGTGTTAGTGTGAAAAGAGATATTATTAAACTAGGTATTTGTTAGCCTACTTAGTAGGGCCCTATTCACACTACGCTTAAGCTCACTTAGATGTTATATAGACTTTTGTCTCACCTCATGTAGAAACAAAAAATGTCTCAACATTTATCCATAGATTCCTACACTTGTATCATACTTGGAGGGGTAGTCATAGTTTGACTTCTATCTTCTCACCTGTTCTTTCTTGCATTTATAAGAAAGGTTCACCTATACATTTGAACACCTTACATGCTTAATATATTTTCTCATTTCCATTCTTCATTTGTGGATTTTTTGAGTTTGCAAATTAATTTTGGCTGCTCCAAGAGGAGCAACTTAACTTATAAAATAAAAATGGAGATAAGATAAGATGAATATTTTAAAAAAAATTGATGCATTCTTTTATTTATTTGAGATCATTTAAAAGTTTATAAGTTTAGATCTACACATGATGTTTAAAGTGATAGCTAACAAAGTTTAGAAGTCTAAGATAATTGTTTGGATTAGTTAGAAAAACCTCTTAACATTGATAGATTATTTTTTGAAATATAATTAAATACTACATTTAATTTAATTTATTTTTAGTTACTTACATTAACGAAAATTTTATCATTAATATAAATTAATTATACTTTATTCAATTTGTTTCTTAAATTAACTTAAAAATAATATACTATCAAATTATTTTTGTTGAACTAAGTTGTGATTTGTATAATAGAAGACAATAAAAGAAAGAGTTAAGAAATTATTTTCACTTTCTAAATGCGAAAGCATATTAAAAAAATACTTACACAAGTAAATTTAAATAGATTTCTTTGGATACATAAAGATGGCTGATTTGTATAATTGAAAATACCAATCAATGTGAGTTGAGAATCATGGTCTATTAATTATGTTTTTATTGAGATCTACATTGTATTTTTTAAATAGATGTAATTAATAATTTATTTATTAAATTAAGATTGTATGTTTATTATTAGATTTTATGCATTTATCCTTTATAATACATATGTATATGCATTTTTCATAGAATTGACATTGTAGATTAGAGGATGGAAAACTTTCATGACAAGGTTGTAGATGAAATATACTTAAAATGATTTTACAATGTGTAAAACCAACTTCTAACATTTTTTTAAGAGGAATTAACTTGAAGTACTTGGAGAATGTACCCATAACCTAGGTTCTACTTCTACTTTAAATTTAGAAAAAATATCAATATAATTAGGCATGATTGTGTGTCCCCAAAATTGAGGTATAAATTAATTAAATTCCATTTTTTAACCCATGTATAGAATGCTTAATGTAGTTAAAATCATTGGTTCAATTCAATTAATTAGAAAAAAGAATCCATTGAGATATCTAATATTTTATCAAATGAATGAAGAATTTATTATCATTATCATAGTTTTGCATGGTTTCATACATAATTCAACATCATCACTTTAAATTTATCTATTACTAATTTAAAATATTTAAAGATTATGAAATATTTTTTGAGATAATGAGGTTAGGTAGATGATTTGAGCTTTGTTGATTTATGGTTCTTAATTGTTTTGTTTGGTCTTTATTCCTTAGAATAGCTCTTGAAAAAGGATGGGGGTTCAAGGGTGTAGGAGTAAATATGAAAAATCGCCTAATAATTAACTATTCATTAATTAATTATTAGGTTCATTTTACTTTATTTACTTAAGCTAAACTTATGAGTATTTTTTATTATTAGATTGAGTTATATATAGGTCATGTTTCCTCATAACGTACAATGAGGAAACTTGTCCTAATATAACATACTACTCACCTAGGGTTTCATCTAAGATATATATATATATATATATATATATATGTTTAAATAAATTATCTTCTCAAGGTTTTATAAGCATATTGATCAATGGAATTTTCTCTTTTCATGTGATAATCATTTTAGTTCTGGGTGATTTTTGGGAGCTATGAATTTTTCTATCAATTCCAATATGATATCAGATCTCCAAATCTATAGTTTTCTATCTAAATTTTGAGAGATCTAGCCATGAGGAAAAAATTGATTCATCCTACAGTGAAAAAAAAGTTACCATTGAGTCAAGAATTACCAAAATCCTGAAGATTGCTTTGTTAATTTACCAAAAATATAAGTAGTCACAAAAAAGAAAAAAATAGCTAGCATAAATCTTAAGGAAAAATTCCATATAGTTGTATGTTATAAATTGTCACCCTTGAAAATTTCACCTTATGTTTTTCTCTCCCTTAAATTATAGGACCTAATTGAGCATTTAATTTCCTAAATTATGTATTTTATGGCCCATTTTTAGTAATTTTTTATCAATTGCAAGTGAGAAGCAATTTTGCATTTATCTAAAACCTTGTCCCTAACACTTAAAAACCTAAAAATTAGGGAAAAGACACTCATTCCCTAGGCATGAGTGTCCCCTTATTTTGGCTCCAATTTCAAATATGTCAGTGTTAGCAATTTAATATTTGCAATTCAAGTGTCTAAAGTTGGTAATCAGGATTTAATTTTAAGGAAATCAAATAAACGCCTATAAATACCTAGTTATTACATCATTTGAATATCAACTAGAAAGAGGTGACCACTAAAAGAAATTATTATCATCAATATTGTTTAAGATCAAGTCAAGAGTAGCATTTTAGAGCTTTATTGCAATAATTCAAGATCCTAACATTATGCCAAATCCTATATAATTTTATGCGTGTTGATGTTATTATTATTTTGTGAATGTTAAAACTAACACTTTTATACATCTCCAAGAAATCCAAGCATTCAATAAAATCAATCAAGAAGGATCCAATTCCTTTAGGTGATGTGCATAACTTCATTCTTTCCAGCAAGCCATTGAAGGGTGGTGAGTTGTAGCACTTTGTGATTTCATCATTCCTTCCTATCCATTATCATTTTATCATTGAATTACCATTGTGGAAATGGAAAGGCTTACATGGGGTTTGACTGAGCCAAGCCCCTAAATGGCACACCTAAGTGCAAGAAGTTGGGTTTGCTTTTAGTGGAAGTGTCATTTTTTAGCTTTAAAATATCTACTAATTCATTTTTATAATAGGTACCCATTATAAAGTGGGTACTCATTCCAAAACTTTTAAAAATCACAATCCATATATTTTTCATTTGGATTTAGGCTTAAAAAAGGTATGGTAACCTAACCCTTAGCCTTAGACCTACAAGTACAAGGTCATGACAACATCGAGAGGGAAAAAAGACTGCCAATATTTCTAACGGTTTTTTATTTTAATTATTTTGTGAAATTAAAACCCATTATAGATGAGACTGTCTAGATTTTAAATATGTTTTTTTTTTTTAGAATTGGATTTTTTTGTTTTCAAATATTTTTTTATGAAATTAGTGCATAAACTTGAAATAACAGATTTTATTTTTTTACATTTAAAAATATATATATATATATATCAACAATCTTCAGACAATTATTTTTAATTTAAAAAATAAAAAATAAAAAATGATAATTTTAGGTCTATTTATGCTTGACATACACAATGGATTTTTTTAAAAAAGCAATTACATCCAATAAAAAATTAATAGTAATAAAATATTCAGAAAAAATTACAAAAAATATCCTAAAAAATATTTATTGTCTTACATTTTTTTCCCAAAAGGATTTAGATAAATACTTTTATTTCAATCAAAGTACATGGTTGACATACACATGCATGGTATGGTCTTCAAAAAGTGACTTTTAAACAATGGTTTTTAGACATACCTATTGAAAATCAATTTGTATCATTTGGGTAATAAAAGAAATTACATATGTAGAAACTAGACTTGAGTAATAGAATTCATACTACTAACTTTTAAAATATTCAATATTTAAGTGCTTCAAATTTGTAGGTTGAATGTGAAAATTCTAAAACATTAGGAAAAACACTTCCACTTTTTGGCCAAAAAGTGGACTCAACTTCTTGGATTGTAACCCTTCCTCTCTGTTTAAAAGTGTAGGTTTTAGGTTTGAAGGAGATTAAATAAAGTTTGAAGACCATTTATTCATTGTTGCAATCAAAACCCTACATCTTGTCAACTGATGGAAACTTAGCTACAAAATTATCCAATAATGTTCTGATAGATTTGCAAGTGAGAATCTAAAGCTTAGATCTAGCATCAAAGGATTGCAAAACAAGATCTGAAAGAGCTCTACAAGGACACTCATTCCCTATCTATCTCTATGCTACAAAATAAACTTCAAATTTGTAGGAAAAAAGTGTAGGACTATCTTTTTAGATCTATTGTCCAAATTTTTGTTACAGTTTTCTTGTTATCATAATCTTACATTTTTAGTCTAGGGAACATAGATTCATAATATTTTTGGAGCAATTCGATTCCAATCAATTTCCAAGACTCAAAAGGATTAAATCTATGTTTGATTGAATCATCTTTTATGGTTGAAAGTAAATCTAATTTCCTTGTTGATTGCATCATAATGAGATCCTAGAAAAAGTGGAATTGACCCTAGGTTTTGGACATTAAACTTAAGGATTCCTTTTTTCTACATTTCATTTTGGTGAACCTGACATGTTCAAATTACTTCTAAAAGTTTCCATAATTTACTCTAGATCTAGGTTTTGCATTGCATTATATTATATTTCACATTTAGGGTTTCATATTTGCATCATAGAAAATCCAAAAAATTATATATCATATTACATTGAAAGTTTACTTCAGTCATTTTTAGATCATAATTATATTCAAAGTGCATTTCATAGTTCATTAAAGTCTAAAAATTTTCATTGCATTCAAATTGCATCTTTAGTTTAGGTCAAAAGGTGAAGAAATTACATTGTTTTCTTTCAAAATTGCATCAAATCATCATTTTTAGAGTTTCACATCATGAAATGAGTCAATTAGTTTATATTAGATCTAAAAATTGCATTCAAAATTGTTATTTACTATTCAAACATTTTTTAGCATTGTTATCAATAAAGGAAGCTCAAGTTTGAGCTTTGTTTGCTAAAAAATGAAAGTATATGGATGAGGTGTGCTTACCTGAGCTAAAATTGCTTAATTTCTATTATTATACAATCATTTTTGTCACATAAAAGCCTTTATTTGAGCTTTATAAAATCACTAATGGTGGTTGTGAAACAAGATGAACAACAAAAAAATAGAAATGAAACAAAAATGGTCAAAAAAATGTTATGGCCGTGGCCTTAGATCACAAAATGGCTTTCAAAAGATGTGGAGAAATCAATTTTGGTTTACAAAAAATACATTATCTATTATTTTCTACATTTTTCATCAAAAAAATGCTAAGAATTATCCCAAAGAACCATTTTTATGTGCTCTCTTCAAACCATATGGTGGTAGAAGAACATTCTGGAGAAGCTCAAAGAAAGAAAAAAACTGTTGTTTTACTCTTTTCCCATTCTTTTGTTTAGGGCTTGAACCCTATTGGAGGCTGATGGGATTTTTTCCTATTGTTTTAAAAAATGAAACACATTTAATGTGTTATGTGGGCCAAAGGGTGAACTTTATGACTTAGGCACTTTTTCTTATATTTTCATATTGAACATATGCGTTGTGTTCTAAAAAAGTGCTAGGTCCTCCAAGAGGAAACATGTGATGCCTTTAAAATGTGACATGCCTTCAAAATGAGCCTTCCAAGAAGTGTGGAATCCCTTATGCCCATATACACCGAATTATTGGGCCTTTGTTTTTTCTTTCAAAATTAGGAGAGTGTTAACCAAGTGATTGACTCTCAAGTACAAAAATGAAAATGAGTTAGAATTTTCCTTGGAGGGGTTTTATTGTTTACTTAAATGTTTTTATTTGAGAATTTGATTTATCTTTCATTTAGCATCTTTATCAAATGTCAAGGTATGATTTAATTGATTTGTAAATCACTTGTACTTTATGATGCAAATATTGATGGTGGGGCCTATTTTGCATTGTTTTTTGAAATGTAAAATAGTTTGGTTAAGTGATGTTATTATGAATCACTTAACCAAATTATTGTTTTAAATGCAAAATAGAGTCTTTGTTTTCAAAACACATAAGTAGCATGGCTCAAGGCTGTGGGAGACAAAATTATGACTGGAAGACTTGAGGATAGTGTGTGAGTTGTTCCTTTGACTGTTTTGGAGAGAAATGATTGTTTTGGAGGCTATTTTGTCACACCTTCAGTGTGACCTTGAACTTAGCTTAACTTTTCTACATTTGGAGGACCTTTTCCAGGGGTTTTGGAAGCTTCCATTTTGGATTTCGTGCTTCATCTTACTAGAACCTTCTAGATGGGCATGTGTGGGAGGGGTTGGTTATTTTTTGCTTAAATAACTTCAATCTTTGTTATTGAAGTTAGTTCTTTCTTTCTAGCAGAATGATAGCTTGGTTTAGGAGTTATCATTTTTAGTAGGAGTAGTATTGTAACTCATATGGCCTTGTGATATAGTTGAGTAGTTTGAATCAATAAAATAGAACATTTATCTTCTCATTTCATGTTTTATGGTGTGTGGTTAATTATTGATCAAATTGTTTATGAAATTTACCTTTCCTTGTAATCATGTCTCATGTTTAAGCACCCATTTAGCAGAAAATGCATTGTTACATGTTATAAGATGTGTTAGTTAATCCAAGTGTTGTTAGTTGTGAATTTCTTTTTTTCCTTCTAATATTTTTTATTTAAAACCTCTTTATAAAATACTTATGTGAAATGCATACGAAAATGAGTTGTGTGAACATGGTTTTATGACATTGTTTTGAATGTGATAGGTTGTTTATAGGTCCTAGTTAGTTTTGGTGCATCATCCTTAGCAGTTCAAGTTAATGTTCATTTTTTATGCATATTTTACCATTTTCCTCATAAATCATTAGTTAGGTGGCATCAAAAGGGGATCCAGGCCATAATCTAGAGGTCTTCTTTCAAAATAGGACACCCACAACTTGAAAGTAGTCCCATGTTACATCCAAAGCTATTGAGTTCTTTCATAGCTTGACACAAGGGGTGCAAATTTGCATCACTAACAAGTGTATGGAACTCATGAGTGACCTAGAGTTTGACCTAAGATTTATGTAACTAATACAATGGAAATGAATGGAGTGCAATGAAAGATCTAAAATAAGAAATTTTGTCATCTGATGCGATGATTACAATTAGGAGTTGATCCAAAATGAGACCACACCAAGGTTTCCCAAAAAACTTTCCAACTAGCAAATGAAATGTACAACTTGTTAAATGCATTTTACTGTCTTGAAAATGTGGTCCACAATTCTCAACAAATGTGGTGCTTTGTTTTTGCAATTACAATTTTCAGTGGCAAATGTAGTGAATAGTGTTTTTTCCCTAGTTTGAGTGTTTTTGAATGATTTTTTGTTTTGGTTTTTATGAAATGTGATGGGAAAACTAGCAAAAAATCTAAGAACAAGCCTTGGCTATTTGAATATCCAAATTTTGTGAGTGTAATATGTATGTTCTAGGGCTATTCACCCTAATTTCCATGGGTCTAAATATAATTCAAAGAAACGTCACATGCATAAAACACTTCCTACTTTAAGGTCAATGGCCAATGGTAGCACTCAAGCCCACAACTTGGAATCTCCTTTGATGCAAACAGAGGGACACCTTCAGCAAGTGTATGTGTTAGGATTCAATAAGATCAATGCAATAAACATTAATTATTATATGCATATTAAATAACCCAAAAATAACAATGAAGAATAACACAAAAGAGATCAACATAGAAATTTAATGTGGTTCACCCAATATTGGCTACATCCACAAAAACTTGGCCACCCAATTATTTTATCATCTAGTGTAAAATAGATTACAATCTCACAAATTACGCACATCGCAACCTACATCCCAACTGCTTATAACAAGTTTTTTGGAAGCTTATACAATTAGGGTTTTACAAAGTCATTTTTTGCATTTGACATGTTAGCAAGAAAATCGGCAAGGATACACTACACTATATATGTATTTGCATGATCAATTGCCACATATCAAGGATCTCCCACTTGGAGACTGATCTTCGATGACACTGTTGCACTTGCAAATCCCACTAGATTATAATTTTGGCTAGCTTCTTATGTCCACCATTATCAAAATTGTTAAGGCCAACAAAAAATGATGAAGAAATCAGTTTTTCCCATGTAATCACGTTTGTGAATGTATCTACAAGATTATCACTTGTGTGAATTTTATCCAACTTCAACTGCTCATCCTCCAAAACTAACTAGATGAAATGGTATATGAGTTGTATGTGTTTTTGAATGAAAATTTGAGTTCTTAGCAAGATGAATGGCACTCCAACTATCGGTGTACAAAGTTCTATCATCTTGTTGTTGTCTCAAGTCCTCTAGAAAATGTTGTAACCAAATCATCTCCTTGTTGGCTTTTGTAGCAACAACATACTTAGCTTCAATGGTTGAAAGCATAACCTTTTGCAATATTGAAATCCAATTGAATACAATACCTCCTAAGTTATAAAAAAATACCCTATAGAACTCTTCCTACTATCAATATCACTTGCTTGATGAGAGTGAGAATATCCTTTTAGAGAGAAGAATTTTTTCCTCCAAAACATAGTTTCTTTGAAGTAGTACCTCTCAAGTATTAGATAAACCATTTTACTGCATTCTAATGTTCCATTCCTGGATTTCTCATAGACTTGCTCACAACTCCCACTATATGTGCAATCTACAACATTGTGCATACCATTGCATACATCAAGCTACCAACTACTAATGCATATGGTATCTTAGACATTTTTTCTTCCTCTTGTGCCTTTAGACACATCTCCTTATTCAACTTAAAATGACTAGGGGGTATGTGCAGGATAATGATGGGCCAAAAAGTGGCAATATGATGGGTATGTGGTTGATGATTTTTTTTAACCCAAAATTGATGAAATGAAAAGGGTTTTTAAAGGATATTTTCAAATTTCAACCAATATAAATTATGCTTTACTTTGAATTTAATAAGTAATTATTATTCATTTTCTATTTAAATTACAACTAAAGTCTTGATTGATAGGTTGATTGAAAAATATCTATAGCTTTCACACGATATCACATTTTTTGAATATAAACCATGTATCACATTCTATGCTTTACATACAATAGGATTAAAAAGAAAAAATGAATTTCATGAAGTTTTGACCAAGTTAAGGTGGTCGACATACAAGTTTTTATATTTTTTAAATTTGTAATAAAAAATTCATAATTGATTATTTACTTGGAAAAAATTACAAAAATTATCCATCACATTAAGACATGAGTCTTCTACTTATATTTAAAATCTTATAAAAAAATATTATCATTTTATTAGGTTAGGGTGGTCAACACACCTACTTTTTTTTCCCTAAAATTTAAGTACTATTGCATTGAAATTTGAAATTTTCACCAAATAGTTTTTAAACAAACCTAGTAGTTTAGAAACTACATTCAATTTGCTACAGATTCTATTCTTACATATTTTTGAAATAATATAAATAACTTATTCAATTTTTTACATTAATTTGCCTAACTCTAATTTTTCTAATTTTTTTGCCACTTAAGGGCCTTTTTTTCCATGATGATCATGTACATACCCTAGGAAAAGGTGTACTAATTGCTTTTAAATTTTCCATATTAAACCTTTTCAACACCTTCTCTACATACTCACTTTGAGACAAAAAAAATTTTATGTTTTTCCTATCCTATGTGATCCTCATACCAAGGATTTATTTTGTTGCACCCAAATCCTTCATAGAAAATGAATTTTCTAATTTCTACTTAAGTTCATTAATATACAACATGTTAGAATAACAACAAGCATGTCATCAAAATAAATAAATAGGATAATATAGTTTCCATTATCCAATTTTCTTAAAATAAACACAATAATCAAAATGACATCTTTTGTAACCTTGTTAGTCCATAAAACTATGAAATTGCAACTACCATAGCCAAGGTGCTTGCTTCAGGCCATAAAAACTCTTCTTTAACCTACACAAAAATTCCTCCTTTCCCTTGACCACATATCCCTATGGTTCTTTCATGCATATTTCCTCTTCCAAATCCCCATGGAAAAATATTCTTTTCACATCTAGTTGTTCAAGATGCAAGTCTTCCATAGCCACAAGACTTAGAATAGTTCTAATAAAATTCATCTTTACAACTAGAAAAATATTTCATCAAAAAATATATCTTTTTCTATGCAAAATTATTTATCACGATTTTGGTATTATATATTTTCTTGATTCCATCTTCCTTCAACCGTTAGACCCATTTATTTGGAAATTCTCTTTTACCTACATGAAATTGTACTAAGTCCCAAGTCTAATTCTGCAGCAAGGAATCCATTTCCTCTTTCATGCTTATCTCCCAAAAATTTTGGGTATCTACTTGCATTGCTTCTCTGTAACCTTTAGGTTCACCAAAATAAATTAAAAATATAGAATATAATCATGGAGAAATTATTTATGGAGCTCTAGTTATCCTTGTACAATGTCTAACACTTGCAAGATTTTGTGGGATAACTTCTTGTTGCTGAGCATTAGGTACCATGAGCATTTTATTTTTTGGAATCTCATCCAGCACCATGTATTCCTTTTTGGCATTTTCATGCTTCTTTTCATGTAGTTGATCCTTATACATGACCTTCTCATTGAATATAACATCTCTGCTCCTAATGGTTTTATGATTTTTGTAGTCACATAACCAATAACCAAATTCATCTACTCCATATCCAATGAAAGTACATTGTTTAGACTTAGCCTCAAGCTTGGTTCTATTTTCAATATCAACATGGAAAAAAGATTCATAACCAAAGGTTTTCAAAAATGAATAGTTTACCTTTTACCCATCCATGCCTCCTCTACAATTCCACCATTCAAGGGACTTGAAGTTTCCCTATTTATTAAATAAACAATAGTATGTATAGCATCTACCTAAAATTATAAAGGTAGTCTAGCATGCAATCTCATGCTCCTTGCACACTCGATAATGGTCCTATTCATCCTCTTAGACACACCATTTTCTACCTACAGATTCTATTATATGCATACTAATTCTTAAATTATCTGTTGCAATAATCACCTCCATTATCAGATCTAAGACACTTCAAATTTTTCCCCATCTCATTCTCAACCAAAGCTTTCCACTTTTTAAAAGTTTCAAATACTTCTAATTTTTAATTTAGGAAATATACCCATGTTTTCCAAGTTACATAATCAATAAAAGTAACATAGTAGCAATAGACACCAAGAGAAGATATTTTAGCAGTTCCTCATACATCTAAATGCACAAGGTCCAATTTCTCACTCTTCTTCTCTTTCCCAACTTTGAGAAATCAGACTCTTCTATTTTCCATAAACACAATTTTTTTAGAACTCCAAGTCAATATGCTTTAGACCTATACAACATACCATTTTTTCCATGAAGGATAATTTTTTTTTTTTTTTGAATTTAGATTTGTAACAGGAATGTGCAGGATCATGATGGGCCACAAAGTGGTGATATGATGGGTATGTGTAGTGCATGTGGCTGCCAACTTTTTTTTTACCCAAAATTGAAGAAATGAAAAGGGTTTTTAAAGGAGATTCTTAGTTTTCCACCAATATAAATTATGCTTTACTTTGAATTTAATAAATAATTATTATTCATTTTCTATTTGAATTACGACTAAAGTCTTGATTGATAGGTTGATTGAAAAAAATCTATAACTTTCAAATGGTATCATATTTTTTGAGTCCAAAACATGTGTCACATTGTATGCATCACATACTATAGGATTAAAAAAAAAATGAATTTCATGAAGTTTTGACCAAGTTAAGGTGGTCAGACATATGCATTTTTATATTTTTTAAAAGTTGTAATAAAAATTTCATAATTAATTATTTACTTGGAAAAAAATTGTAAAAACATATGCATCACATCAGGACATGAGTCTTCTACTTATATATAAAATCCTATAAAAAAATATTATCATTTTGTTGTGGTTAGGGTGATCTTTACTTCTTATTTTTCCCTGAAATTTAAGTACTACATTGAAATTTCAAATTTTCACCAAATAGATTTTTTTTTAAATAAACCTAGTAGTTTAGAAACTTCATTCAATTTGCAACATATTCTATTCTTACATATTTTGAAATAATATAGATAACTTATTCAATTTTTTACATCAAGTTGCCTAACTCTAATTTTTCTAATTTTTTTGGCACTTAAGGTCCAGTTTTTTCCATGATGATCCTGTACATATTCTAACTATGATATCTAGTTCTTTCAATTGGTTTCATAGTGTTTTATTGAATATTTTTTCCTTAATCAAGTTTTGAAGTCAAACCAATTACAATTCAGTCATAGGCAAACCGTATACAACGTAACTTTTTTTTGTATGTATCAAAATTCAATTTTTTTTAGTTGGATCAAGGACTTCAATATCTAGTGCACTCATTTTTTTTATTTTTTTTTGATAATCTGCTATTTTTCCACATGTGTAGAACAAAGAGCTTGATTTGATGTGAAAAACCTATGTTTAATAAAACTAAAAAAAAATACATAATAAAACCAAAACATATTAAAATTATATTCATTGGATAGCTTGTTCCAAGGTCGACCATCATCTAGTTTGGTCTATGAAGTCTCTTCCATTTTCATCCTCAACCTGAGCTTTGAAGGGAAATTTTTTGAAGTTTTTTGGTGCCAGAGGGAGAGAAGGTGGGAAAAGGGGGGTTCGAGTGAACCCCCTTTCCACAACGATTTTCTTTGATTATTTTGCTAGGAAATGTGGGACCCAACATTTAATGGGTTCGCTCGAAAGGGGATTCTAGTGAACCCCCTTTCGGTTTGCTTGAACCAAAAGTTCGTTTGAACCCCCAAAAACTGATTTTTTTTTGCATGGGGTCATTTTTTGCAACTTTTCCTTCCTTACTGGAATTGTAAACCACTTTTGTGGGTTTACCCATTGATCACATGTGCTCATGCATGTGTCAACGATATTTGCTTCCACTCTTCATCCCATTCTCTATTTTCACATGCTTCCCAATCTCCTAAAATACAAAGCTAACAAAACAATTCAAGATCCCTTGTCTAGAAAGTCTATGTGTTTGCATTCAAACTCTTAAATAAACACCATTTAGTAGATCTATTGATTGTCTCACAATCAATTCTAGGTACAAAATGTTCTCTTTTTCAACCAACAAAAAAAATCAATAAAATGTAGAATAATCACTTGATCATGTAGATAATTTTGTATTGCACCAATCCATAATCCCATATGCATCTTTAAATTTTACTGCATCCTCAAATTTCAATTTCTCTCTAATAATAATTCTTTTAACACACACACCAATTCCATCATGTTCTCCTTTACCATGTCTAGCTTCAAAAAAACTCCACAGATGTTGGGCATTATGTTTCTTGTGAACCCTTGTAACGTCTTGCTAAGGGACCCAGTGGATTAACACAAAAGACCTCAAACACCATGCCAATATTTTTTTTAGAAACTAAAGTGACACTAACTAATTTAACTCAACAAACTAACATGGATACAATCATTATATTAGCATCATATCATAATCACATTATGTCCTACAAGTAACATTAATCATAACCCACTTACACACCTATCCACCATGGTCCCCTAACGTCCCAACTATGAAAAATCTACACTAACTAAACCTATAAAAGACATATGATACTCTAAGAACACATCTAGTCAACTTTTTTTTTAATGTAAATTAAATCTCATACATAAAATTACATATGATAACATAACTTAATTATAATAAAACTTCATCTAACACTATGCCAGTATGAACCTAATCATAACCAATGCCATGAAATAGGTACATAAAGATATATCACATCTATTACTAAATTAAGTTCATATGCATCATAATTACAACATTCCTATGTTAACCTTTCCATTACATAATAAACAACAATAAATTTATATATTCAAGATTACATCAATTCATTTAATTTTCCTTTACAAGAATGCTACAATGTACAATATTCATTCATCTAAGAGGAATATATATATAAGATACATTTTAGACACAATTTTCTTAGAAATATCATCTGCATCATGAAACCAACTCTGGAGTGAAGCGAAAGGAAAGACTCCATGTTGCACACCAACTGCACCACCTAAACCCCAATGGATGGTTGGAAAATACCACCCTACCATGTGGAACCCTGAGTCCCACTCCCTCCGTGCTAGGAGACAACAATAGGCCCCACACACAAGCAAGTAGTAGAAACAACAAGTGGCTGACACTAAACATCCAAAGGAGACTGCCTAAAACAAGAATCAACCAAGAATCACAATGAATTTCATAGACTTATAGATACTTCTAGGGGTCAAACACATATCACAAACAGATAGGAAACCCAAAAGCTGATCATTATACCACAACACATATAATGAAGCACATAACATCATTTTCACAATCTTATAACATGATAGCCAACTTTAATTTAGCAATTCATAATCAGGACCAACAATACATAGCCTTGGTACAATTGATCTTTACATAGTACATAAGCCTCAACATAAGTTTTCTCAAATGGGAAGGAATTTTCAACATATAGATAATAACACATTCAAGAAAAAATAATACAATATAATATAGATCAAGGATAGAGCTATATCCTCCTATACAACTTGAGAACTGAACTAATTTTTCCTCTTTAAAATAGTAAATCTAACATCCATAAAACAATCATAAAACAGTCAAATCAACTTGAACTCTAAATTTGTCAAAGACCCATTTTAGACGTAACCCTCGACTACTCAGCAACGTGAGAGGAATTAACCAAAAATGACTCAAAAATTCACAAAATGCAAAAAAAAAACAAAATTTTCTTTTCATCATACCTCATTACAACTAAATGACAAAATGAGAAACACAACAACCAGATCATTTCCAAAATATCAAATATTAAAAATTTAATTAATTTAACCCCTTTCAAATGCCTATAAATCTAAAATCCTTGTCTTCCATTGGTTGGTTATAGGGAGAAACAAGGGTATTTGTGGCCATGGAGGAGCAGCCTAACAACAACCCCGTGTTTCAACCATATCTCAAAAACTATGATTTGGTTTTTGAGATTTTTGGATACTGTTTAAAACACAATGAGATGAAGAAATCCTTTAAATATCTTACCACCCCAGTTCATAAAAATAGATTTATGAGTGACACAATCAGACCATTTTACTAGTAGAGAACAGAAGACAATAAACATGTATTGATTTTTATACTGGAATAAATAAATGTTTCATTCACACACAAAATAAAACTATCCAACATTTATTTTCAAAAAGCAGAGAGATAAAAATCAATCAAATTATCCATACATTCAAAAAGAAAATTTAAACAAAAGATCCCAAAATCAAACCTAGATCCAACGCTTGACATGGACGGGAGTTCGATGTCGAGCTCCAAAAATTTCAACTTTTGAATTCCCAATCCAGAATTCTCCCAAAACCACAATTCCTCAAAAAAATTCATTCCCCTAAAATCATAATTGAATTCCAAATCACTATCCTCCAAATTTCAATTCAAAACCACTCCAAATTTCCCAAAAACCTTAGAAAAATTCCTTCAAAACCATGTAAAATCTCTCCATTCTCAAAACCCCCAAAAATCCCTTCAAAATCCTCTAAACTTCATGCACACAAAAGTGAGTCTCATTTCCCAAATTTTCCCATAAATAAAACTAATTAAATTCAAAAAAGAAAGAAAAACAAAAAAAGAAAGTAACTTTCTTTCTTTTTCACCAAAAGACTTCTTTTCCAAAATCAAACATGGAAATAAAATCCTCTCATAAAATAAAATACTAAAATATTAAATTAAAGCCCCCATCCCCATCCCACTAATGAAATAATTAAAAAAAAAAATTCAAATTAACTCACATAATTAACTCATTTGTTTAGGGTTTCCCACCAAATAAATTCAAAATATTATAAAAGATAAAAGAACCTCCTTAAAAATAACCACTCCACCAAAATAGTAAATCAAAACACAAATATAACATATGCTTACATATTAATATTTAAATATTTACTAATAAACATATTAATATTTAATAAATAACATTAGAATATGTTAATATTTATACCCTTATTTTCATATAATCATAATAATATTAATAACCAATATTCACTCACACCAAAGAATAACCATAGCAATATATATACATATACATATATATAATAACATTAAATCACACCTCATCACATTAATAACAATTATAATAACAAATAACATGATTGACCCAATATCTAACTTCATTGAAATAAACCACAATCCAAGGTTAGGCATAAACGATGAAATAACTTCTCACATAAAAGAGACATTCACATCAAAACATAAATAATGAGAATGATCACAATAGTGACTAACCTAACTTACCAAAGGACTGAGCACCATTTGAACTAAATCCACACTCAAAGCTAGACATTGGAGTCACACAATCACATAACCCAAAAGAAACATTCACACATATGCAACACTCCAACCATGGGGCAAAGGAGATCAATCATTGTCCCTTGACAACTGGGAAAGGTGGACACACACTGAATCCATTGTCCCTAATTGGGGACAATGGCTAGGGTTGGGGTATAACTTGGGCCTAGATGTTATTTCCTCAACCACCATTGGGATTAGAGGCATGCTCAGACCTGCTAATTTAGGTGGAGATGTAGCCTAGTACTTGTTCACTCAAACATACAAAATAAAGCACATGTGCATAATTGCTAAAGCATTAGGAAAGGAACTCTAGCAAACATATCTCATTCTCGTATGTCCCCATACGTCCAATGGTACGATGCACTCTTTCCTCCTAACCTAACAACATATTATTGCATCACCCAACTATCCAAATAAATCTTTGCATAATAATAATAACATAACAATATGCATCATACTCACAAAAGTACTAATAAAAACTCATGTTCCATCTGCAACTGCAACACTTGAACACAAAGTACCTCTTCAGTACCTCTTCATGATAATAAATATAATCATAATCAAAATCATAATATCATATCATCATGATAATAATATGTCAAAATCATGTGAAAATCCTAAAGATAACCAAAGCACTTCCATAGCACAAATATGCCCATAGCTTGCATCCTAGTAACAATCATGTTTAAACACACACACATCATGATAAACCTATCTTTAAACATATATAATAAGTCCTTTCCTAACCTTCTCACATAGTCCATAAATTCATAATATACAACATTAACTGCTTAACATCATTAGGACATACCTTTAAATATCCCTATTATTTCACCTTCATCTCCAAGTACTAAAGCCAAACTACCTGCACATCCACAGTGAGAATGGAGGGGCACTACATTCTGCCCCCCTAAAACTTGACTTACTCCTGGAAGTCACAAAGTAGGGTGGAAACATAACACATTAGTACCAAGATTTATCTACTCTATAATTGATGTACATCCTCTATCTGAATCATTTCAATTAAAATCACTATCTGGCTATAGATTTGAAAGTAATATTTTCCTAACTACCTTTATTTAGAATCCATACATCTCTTACAATATGATACTTGATTTTACACTAAAAAATATAGCAAACAATTAACACCATTTTCCATTCCCAATACAAAAATCTCCATAATCTCATACAAGGAAAACACATCAAATGATTTCTTGATATTCAAAAATACACACCATCTCATGTTTCAAAAACATATTTCAAATTACAATTTATGATTTTCAATAACATCCACTCCATTTAATACCACAGATTCATAATACACTCACATTTAAGATAGCATGGTTATCCCTCTTTTACATCAATAAGCACAAAATATAAGAAATATACATCTAACACATACATACAAAATCACATCATTGGGAAGTGCACAACACAAGGCTACACAAGGGTCCATCTGGACACCAGAAATCAACATACTAATCCATGATACATAATCCATGAGCCAAGAGCCAATATACATCTCATATGATCCATACCTCACAGTCAATGGCTTGATGGTGTTAGGCCACATGCACATGGTGAGACTATCCAAACAAGACCATAATGACCTGCCTCTTGTTGTATAAGGTGGTTAGCCTCCAAGAGATAGTCATCACACATAGGTGGGTAGTGGGTCCTAGTTGTATAATAGCCTCACATACCCCTATCCTCAAGATTCCCTTTGTCTATTTCCTCATATACACTCACCAAGTCCACCTCATATGTCCTTGGAGAGGAATCACAATACGACACATGGCCAACATTGAAAACAATAAGGATAAACTAGTTTAACCACCAAGTCATAAAGAAGAGTAAATAAAAATTCAATTTCGACAATAAAGCAATAAATGCGCATAGTTTCAACGCTAAATCAAATGTAACCATGAGGGATATGAGAAAATAAGATCACAAGGTGTGGCTAAACCATCATAATCAAATATAAACAAGGTTTCGACCTTCACAATCAATAGAAAATCATCAATAACTATAAAGAAATTTCACAATCTTCAAAATTTCACTATACAACACTGCATGACTAGATACCAACCACCAAACAAGGAAGGAGGGAACAACTTAAGGCTATAGAAGTAGCCCTCATGTGGTGTGGAGTGAGCATGCCATCCACATGGCTTAGAGTGTACTCCTTGGTTACACCTTGCATCGTGTCATCATGCGGCATGGACTAGCCAAGTGGCCCACACACTCCTTGGCTACCCACATTGGATGTGCACCTCATCCCCCATCCCAGATTGCATCTCAGTGCGGCATGGTCATACACCAGCTAGAGAAGGCACAAACAGGCCGTATGCCACATGGTAGTGTGTCTATGGCTCCGCTGAAGTAGGCACGTGTAGAACAAACCCCACATAGTGATACCTGGTGGAGAAGGAACACACAGGTACTCATCGTAGCTAGAGGTATACATGGCTAAGACATACCCATATGCTAATAGACCCAAACACTATTGAAAGAAAACATGAGCATCCCTCTAAAAGTGTACGAGGCCCCATTACGCTCATCACACAAGTAGGCTATCATAACACATTCTCTTAGTGCACCTTCATGTGTCTATGCACGTGGCATCATGTCCTCAAGCCTAGCTCACTACCATTAGCAACACAACATCATCACCAAAACTATGTCGAAACATCAGTGGGGTGTGGCATCCTATCCATTGCATCATGTCATAACACATGTATATATGGTATATACAATGGGTATGTGCAGGATCATGATGGGCCAAAAAGTGGCAATATAATGGGTATGTGGCTGACGACTATTTTTTTACCCAAAATTGATGAAACGAAAAGGGTTTTTAAAGGAGATTCTCATCTTTCCACGAATATAAATTATGATTTATTTTGAATTTAATAAGTAATTATTATTCATTTTATATTCAAATTATCACTAAAGTCTTGATTGATAGGTTGATTGAAAAAAATCTATAGCTTTCAAATGGTATCACTTTTTTTGAATCCAAAACATGCGTCACATTGTATGCTTCGCATAATATAGGATTAAAAAAAGAAAAATTGAATTTCATGAAGTTTTGACCAAGTTAAAGTGGTCAGACATATGAGTTTTTATATTTTTTAAAAAGTTATAATAAAAATTCATAATTAATTATTTACTTGGAAAAAAATTACAAAAAAATATGCATCACATATGGGCATGAGTCCTCTACTTATATCTAAAATCTAATCAAAAAATATTATCATTTCAAATTTTCACCACAGATTTTTTTTTTTGTTAAAAAAACCTAGTAGTTTAGAAACTACATTCAATTTTCTATAGATTCTATTCTTATATATTTTTGAAATAATATAGATAACTTATTCAAATTTTTATGTCAAGTTGCCTAACTCTAATTTTTTAAAAAAATTTGCCACTTAAGGGCCTATTTTTTCCATGATGATCCTGCACATACCCTAATGCATATATGAGTATATCAATATGGGGCTACTCGATCTTCACCTCTCATACAGACGAGGTTGACTAGCTAATGCCAAATCAATGCCCCTATAGGCGGCTAGACAATGCCAACTCAACATCCCTACGGACGACCAGGCATATACTAACAAACCATTGTTGTTTTACTCAAAATTGTCAGGATTAGGCTAGCACATATTGATCAAGTACCATGATCCATCATAAGGGGAAGTAGTGAGTACATTTCCTATAGATTGGTTGAGCTAAGACCACTCTGTGCCATAATATACGTACACTGCACACTCCACCCAATGAGCTTTGCAGCTACTACTACCCCATCATGGATTGAGGGACTAGAGAACCAAAAGAAAAGAATCTGTGAAACTATCTTTTGGCTACTCTTATATATATAAATTTCAACCACACGTGGGTTAGCCCTCAATCAGGTAACAAATGTACAAGCACACATAATGGTATGGTTAATCCCACACCAACAAATACAACATATCCCCCATGGATGGGTACACAGTATCACCATCCCATGGGCACATAAAGAAAGTACAAGCCATTCACAACACTCAAACAATGCAGAGTTACTAGTTTCTCATATTTACAAGGGGGTACAATTACATACACAATTCCATAAGTACCTTTACTTCCATAACCCATGTGATTCATAGAATTCGTATATCCACAACCCTTTATCAAATTTTCTTTCACTCTACTCTTTTCCATATATCACATGATGCTAATATGCCAATGTGAAGATCATCGTGATCACTTAACAGCTCCACTTAACAAATTCACATTCACTTTTATTAATTCAACCTATAATATTATATCCACATAACATATGCATATGAAAAATATGTTTTCTTCCACACAATAAGAATTTTAGATAAGAACCATGAATTTCTAAATGCATCCAAGAATCATTAATACTTTCACATCAATATTAATTCATCTAGAGTTCATCAAATTATACACAAGTTCTATATTCACAAAATAATAATAACAATCCTCTACTTAACTCTTACTACTTCATGTAGGCCTTTCCTAAACAAAAACATCTCTTACTTCACACAAGTTATTCCAATTTTAACAAAACAAAAGAATTCACATATTTGTTTCAAAAACACAATTCCACATTCTCTCAAACTTTATCCCAGGCTAGTACAAGTAACACTCAATATTTACATAATGATTATGCCTACTCAAACATCTATGTCCCATACCTAAGCTTAATTACTTCACATGTTACCTCTTCATAACAATTCAACATGCAAGACATCCAATGCATAAATATTTTCTATTTATACAATAGTAAGAAAGGAGAAGGAAATTACATCATAGGTTTCAACTACACATAGCAAACACGATGTTCAAATACCAATACAGTCACCATAATTTCTCAAAATAGAAACCTAGTTCTATGGACTAGCATCTTATTTATTTGACAAATGTAGTCCTTTCCAATAAAAAAAATATCACATCACGTAAAGAAAAAATTAATCACATAAATTTACTTCCAAATGGATAGATTAAATATCTAGCAATTATACTCATTATCATTCATAATCTATCTTTGATGCATAAACCAAAAGTAAGGAGTGCAGTTTTAGGAGAACACAAGATCTGTCACTCAAGTAATTTCAAACATAATTTCTTTGATTCACAGTCAAGGTTTTAGAATACAAATCTAAAGCCTAAATTATTTTCTATGATAATGTGGTTTAAGAATAATTCTCTTTATTAACTATATTTGGGTTAAGATAAGGATGAAACAAGATTATTTAATTCAATGCAAGGAACTTGCAAACACAACCTTTCCAAACAAAAAATCTATAGAAAGGAAAATTAAGTCACACTTTCTACCCAAATCTTAACTACCACTCACATGAAGGTTTTCCATTTCTAAACACAACTAAACACAAGATCAAGATTCCATTACATCACTCAACATGCATTATATGAATCACAAAAGATCGAAAATAATTCATTTATAAACTACCTACATACTTTTCCTTCTAGTTTGTTCTAACAACCCTTTTACATGCAGTATATTCTTAACATTATGAAACTACATTGAACAACATATGGGTGTAGAAACTCCTACAAACCATGGAAAAACACACGAAGAGATGACATGCTCAGGCCAGGACTTCTCTTATAAACCACATAAGTAACCAAGCTATGCAAAATAACATCTCATCCTAATGCACATTTGGTCAAACAAAAGAAACCCATATGCTAAATTGATAGCTAATTAATCTGAATCCACTCATGCATTCCAAAACTAAATTTGCACTTTTAAGGAACCAAAAGTCATGGAAATGAAACAAGGTCACACAAGAAAACAAAATAGTTACAAGCATCCAAGGAATCACACCTGATAGGAGAATACACAAAGCCTCTAATCCTCTATTTAACATCTCAACTGGGTGTTTAGATTAAAACATGGTATCCAACACAAGGGTCCCTATGACCTTCTAGCCACACATCAAACATCCGAGAACACATGCATAAGGAAAGTTACTAAACTAGACATGGGTGACAACATTAGCTAGAGATCCCAGTGCTACAGCTCTAGCTCTAATACCAGGTGTAACGTCCCACTAAGGGACCTGATGAATTAGCACAAAAGACCTCAAAAATCATGCCAATATTTAATTTTAAGAAACTAAAGTGACACTAACTAATGCAACTCAAAAAACTAACATGGATAACATCATTACATTAACATCATATCATAATCACATTATGACCTACAAGAAACATTAATCATAGCCCACTTACACACCTATCCACCATGGTCCCCTAATGTCGCTACTATGACACTTCTACACTAACTAAACCTATAAAAGACATATGATACTCTAAGAACACATCTAGTCATTTTTTTTTTGGAATGTAAATTAAATCTCATACATCAAATTACATATGATAACATAACTCAATTATAATTAAACCTCATCTAACACTATGCTAGTATGAACCTAATCCTAACCAACACCATGAAATATGTACATAAAGATATATCACATCTACTACTAAATTAAGTTCATATGCATCATAAATACAACATTCCTATGTTAACCTTTCCATTACATAATAAACAACAATAAGTATATATATTCAAGATTACATCAATTCATTTAATTTTCCTTTACAAGAATGCTACAATGTAAAAGATTCATTCATAGAAGAGGTACATATATATAAGATACATATTAGACACAATTTTCTTAGAAATATCATCTGCATCATGAAACCAACTCTGGAATGAAGTGGAAGGAAAGACTTCATGTTCCACATGAAATTCACTGTTGGAAACACAAGGGAAAACAACTGAGAGGGGGGGTGAATCATTTGTCACATAAATTATACATATTAAACTTATTCTCAGATCTAATAAATAAACATGAAAGCATAAACCATCACCACATCAAAAACACACATAACACCAAGATTTTTATGTGGAAACCCTATTAGGGGAAAAACTATAGTGGAGGTTAATCCACAAGATTATACCATGTAAAAATTATTATAAATGGGTAATGTGCATGCATTCAGGAACACTACCTAGAGTACACAGCTCAAATACAAAAGGCTTTCTACCCAAAAGAAGACTCACTATCTTACAGTCACATTCGGATTACATCCGAAAGATTTTGAACTGAGAAAATAGCATCTTCTAATGCCTAATTATAGTTTCAGTTAAGCACATAAACACTTTCATCTAATCACTCTTATTCACACTTTACTTCTTTCTTTGAAAGATTAGAACATTGTTTGCACACAACACACAACATACATCACACAACATACCATCAAATGGTATAAAAAATTGATCATATATATCCGCGCCTAAGGATAATATCAACTACATGTCATCCCAAATCAATAAACAATTTATCAATGCATACCAAACAATGTTGGAGAAAACATAGTAAGGACCCAAAAAAACATCCTCAAATACAAAACACCTTCAAAAATTATGCCTCAAAGATCTGCAACACACTACAATCACCCTGTCGGCCATGATCATGAAAAACATGAACTCACAGAAGAAAATCACCAATCGTGAGTACAACAATCAATGCAGACAAATAACACATATAGAGCACGATCTAGAAACATCCACAAGCATCATGAATCACCACATAAGCATCCACAAGAACTCAAATTACTAGAATCACATCATCTTCTTTTAGGAACACCAACTAAAGCAACAAAACAATTGTTAGAACAAAGATACTCATAATTCAATCAAATCTTCATGAAAACCTCTAAAACTTCATGTGGATAAACTAGATATACTTATCAACAAACCCTTTAATCCATAACCTCTTATCATCAATATATTGAGCTAGCCACCATACTGAACTTCACTGCATCACCGAGAACCTGCAACTTATTTTATTACAATTTTTTCAATATCCTTGACATATACAACCTTAAATACATTAATGACAATAGTTTTGACATCAATGAAAACCACATATCAGCAATATCCTACAATATCCCCATTTTGCATTGATGGCAACACATGATGTGAAAACCATCAACGATACTTTCTCTTAGCACTTTCTCCCCCTTAGACTTTGACTCTATTCTCCTTAACTCTTTCACAGTTTTTCACATGACTCTTCTCCCCATTTGAAATCAATGACAAAGGTACACATTATCTTTCTCCACACAAGCTTTGAACCACATTTTTGAACATCTGACTACTCCCCCTGAGTAGCAGCCACCACAGCATCAATCTGGATCATAAGATATCACTATGAAATGCATAGACTGATGCAAGACAATGCATCTTAATTCTGATTAGGAGCAGTAATCACCCCTAGCTTCCATTTGAGATACTCAAAAGTATCCTTAGGCAAGGCCTTGGAAAAGATATTTGCAATCTATTCCTTTGTGGGAACATACTCCAATCTGACTTCCTTTTCACTCACCTTCTCTATCAAAAAGTGAAACTTGATAGATATATGATTGTTTTTTGAATGCAACACAAAATTCTTAGTGTAACTACAGGGTAAAATTTAGGTTATTAGATTAGTAGCTAAATCAAATAAAACCCAAAGTGAGAAATGAAGTATAAAGGAAAATAACATGAAAGGAAAAAGGAACGAGCTCACCAAATGTCTTCAATCTCCATACTTGACCTTCATTACACCTTCTCAACTTGCTACCATGATGTAGTTTTCCCTCAGATTTTGTTAGCAACCTATTGACTATGCTAAGACCAAAGAAAAATGTTGAAGGATTTGAATGACACAATGCTACACTATGCAACTATGCAATTAGTAAGCTAAAAAACTATGCCTAAGACAATATTTCAAGAAAATGTAAATGCCAATAGCTAAAAATGCATAAAGTGTAAAATCTAAGAGATGTGCAAAGGAGACCAAAATTGCTATTTTATAGAAAATACAATTTTGGATGGATGGCTAAGATTAAAAGTTGACAAATGCCCTAGAATCAAAGGACAAGATTCAATGTGACAACCCACAATTAGGGTTAGGGAATTTTTTTGAAATGAGCGGGCAATATTCAATTTTAGAAAATCAAATCAAGGGTTGAAAATGCCTATGACAAGGAGATAAAAATGGCACATGAAAAGAAAGATTTGGAAAATCAAATAAGTTTAGAAATTACTTGATTTATGGAGGAAAATTGCCATTTTTGAATTAAAATTAATTCAAAAAGACAGAGTCATGTGATAGTAAATAATTGATTTAAATTATTTACTAAAAGAAGAAAATTTAAATAAATGATTTTATTTAAAATGGGAGGAAATTAAATGAGACAATTAAATAATTAATTCTAATTATTTAATTATGGAAGAAGTGGACCAATAATTAAATAAATTATGAAGGACTTATTTAATTATGAAAAGACATTTAGTATTAGAGACATATTTTAATAAATAAATAAAGTTTGTTTATTTAAATAATCAAGAGGGAATGATGGATTAATTAAATAAACTTAATTATTTATTTAATTAAAGAGGAGATTAGACATTAGTGGCGTATTTAAATAAAATAAGTGTAATTTATTTATTTAAATAGTCAAGAAGAATAAAAGCTATGAATTAGTTAAATAATTGAGAGTTATTTAATTAATAGTTAATTGGATAGGACATAATCAAATATTTTAATTATGTTTTAGATCAATTATTTGGAAATTTGAGTTCGCGGGCCTAGGCCAATTTTAGGTGTCTACATTTTACCCCTCTTTGTCATAATGTAGTTTATTGCATTATGGCAAAGAAACAAGTTAGGAACATGCCCCATCAAAGGTACATAGTGCGTATGGCCCCTCAGAAAATTTTACGAATTTTGGCCCGGGGTCAGAAAAATTTGGAAAGTGTCTTGATAAGTCAATTTGATGACCAGAAAAACAATGGCACAGATGGTTTCAGATTTCAAGGAGTTTAAGGCAGCCTAGGAGGTGTTCAAAGTTGGTCAAATGAACCTCCAATAATAATTTTTTTGAAAAATCCCACTTTGACCCTATACATCGGTTGAAAATAGGGTAAAAGTCAATTCATTTTCACATTCTCAATAGTAAATTTGGAGAGCCCAGAGTGAGGAGAGCAAATGGGAGGATGGTGATTCCAGTGACTGAGAACCATGAGGAGATCATTCGGAGATACAAATGGCTAGAGGGCACAGACCCATTGGTGAGTAGCTCAAACCCACTTTATCATTTTGTCATTTTTCACACATTTCTAGGGTTTTAGGGTATTTAAGCAAATGCGCCGCCATGATATGTGTGCATGTAAGTCGCATTCACATCTGGATTTGACACATTTGTTGTGTCATGATGAAAATTTAGTGAGTTCATAGGATAGATCCGTTAGGTGCAACACATTTGTAAAAAACTAAGCCGCATTTGTCATGTCACGTTGCAAATGATAGGCGTAATGCTGCATTCAAAATATTGTGACGCATTCACGCACTTAGGTGACACATTTGAATGAAGTGATACATTTGATAAGAATTGCGACACAAGTACCATGTTGAGATGCAAATGTGAACTAAATCGATGCAAATTCCAGTTTGAGATGCAATTGAAGTACAAAACGACACAACTGCCTAAGTGTGAGACAAATGAAGTCAACACGATGCATTTTCCTTTGACCAAGGCTGACTTTGTTGAGGCTCAAATTTTTAAATGGTTCTCAGTAGGTAGACAATATGGATGATTTGCAATAATGGACTAATGCTCGCTTATGTCTATGTAGAGACAGTTAGCATTGATCTATACATGGGAGAGCAGAACCTCAACATATGGGTTCTGGGACCAGCTTCAAGATAGGGAGCGATGATGACTGATGTGACTTGGTTTGTACTACGTCACATATATGCCCATTATCTAGGCAAATAGGGGACTACTAACAACACTTTGTGAGATCTATGGCATTCAGAGACATGTTCCTTTCATTTACTGATAGGAGACACTATAGTGACTCTCGAGGATGTGTACTGGATCCTACGCCTGTTGATCTGAGGGGAGCGAGTCGTGTATGATCCACACTAGGGATATGTGACATTTATAGGTTATTATGAGGATGAGAGTGGTGTAGGACTAGGCATCAAGGGCTACGAGATTCGCTAAGAGTTCATGGTAGAGCTCTACCCTCGATGGGATGCCATGTTATGTATGCTAATTACGGGAGTTTTGATACCAGATTACTAGGGACATGGATTCTCGATTGGCTGGGGAGATGTGCTTGCATGGATGAGGCATGACAGGACAATATATGCATGGGGACCTTGTCTTCTTGGCATGCTATATCATTAGCTACATGAGGTAGCATACAGGGGTGTGAGTAGCATTAGTTGTAGGATGAACTTTCTCATGATCTAAGCTTGGGAGAAAATTGCCATCTTCTAGCCACTGATCCAAAGGCCACAATTAGTAGATGGTATGTCGTATGTGTATTTATATGCGGGTGCCTACAATAGACCATAGTTGGAGAGATCGGCTTTTGGAGACACAAGATAAGCACAATGGTGTCATTCATCTAGAGGCCATATATGGATTGCAGTCACTAGGATGATGAGGTTGATCATTTGGCCTTTTTTAGAAAGTTTAGATATTTGATTGGGTGCACCATACAAAGCTAGCTCATCATCAAGATGTACTTTCCATAGTAGGTTCTTCGATATTTTGGTGAGTAGTAGGGCGTACTTATGCATACAACAGAGTATGTTAGATCCTCATGAGAGCTGATGTGGGGTCCTACCATTTTAGTGCCATTTTCTGAGCAACAAATAGATAGTTTAGTGGCACAATAGTGGGTATGAAGTGAAGGGCCTGTTGATCTAGAGGCAACTACAAATTTTGAGTTGTGGTGGCAGACACATCACCCAATGCCATTGATAGATCCTTACAAGACAACACCAATGGATCACAGATTAGTGATATCATGGGTATGATGATGTGGCAGGGTAGGCAAGGATTGTGGAAGGGACAAAGGCAGAGGTCGAGGGAGGCAGAGATGAGGAGGTGATGGTGGGAGACAGGGGAGGAGGGTGAGGCAGCGCATGGAGAGAGTTCCCTTGGTACCGATTCCCAAGGTAGCAAAGGAGGAGTGAGAGGAGGAGGCAATGAGGGAGGAGGGAGAGAGATAGCCGAATGTTGCGCTTGATGATACATTAACGAAATTATGCATCAAAACTTAAGGTGAGAAACAGAATTGAGAGAGAAGAAGATAGAAAGTGCAAACAGAGTTTGATTACAGAGTTCGCCACAAATGTGACTATGTCTTTGGGTCCGCTCCAATGGAGTGTGACCGATCTGATTAATCTCCAAATCAATTACAAAAATTCACCAAGACCATTCCTTCTAGCACTTCGGTAGCATAACAATACTTTGATGTACGAAAATTGCTCCAAAAATCTCCTAGAATTCCTCTCTATATCACCTTGCACCTGTTTCACTTGAAAATTATGAGTTTCACACTTAGCCTCACTCTCACCCATTCACCCCCTTTAAATACAAAAATTAACCAAAAATGGTAGAAAACCATATGATTTACCAAAATCCCCCATATCTCCTTAAAAACAACTTAATCTCCCAATAATAACCCAATAGGATTATATTAATCCTTTACAATATTTTAAAGCCCTTCCCTTTTCTCATTTTTGGGCTATATTTGTTAGAGGTTGATGTTTTGTTTTATTTAAAGTTTAGTTCATAGCCATTTTAAGGCTATTAGTTAGGCATATATCCTAACTACTCTATATAAAAAAACTTGTGCGAAGTACATTTTTAATTGTCCACAGGGTGTAGTGGTGGCGGTATCTTTTGGGAATGCGGAGGTTCCGGGTTCAAACTTGATGGTGGTTTGTTTAAACAAAATCAAAACCGAAACATAACAAAAGCAACAGATGGCTATACTTAGTACCTACTGACTGTTTGGTGTAACGGTGAGTTTGGAAGACTGTTACACATGAAGTTACGGGTTCAAACCCATTTAACAATTTTGTTCAGCCGAATAACAAACTCACCAATAGAGAATAGAAAGACAGAGAGAGTGAAACTTGTTTCCTTGATAGACTGCCACGTGGCACTTTTATTCGCTGATGCAACATAGTCCCTGGCCACGTCACGGCCACCTAGATGCCATGCCATCATGCTGACTATGCTGCCAACTATGCTACGGACTGCTGACTGGACTGATGACTATGCTGCCATGTGGATGCTGACATCATCGTAGGGATGACACTTGTCAACCATGGATTGGTCCACCTTTGATTTGCACAGATGCTGACATCATCATGTACAGATGCTGATGTCATCAATGTTCCTTCGAGTCAACAAAAACTTTGACCGACCGTATCACCTGCGTACGAGCTCCATTTTTGATGAAACGAACTTCGTTAGAATTGTCTCGACAAGCACTGTGTGATGAAGCCATTTTTGATGAATTCCATGACAATGAATTTTTTCGCTTCCTATTGGCCCCTGGTATGCTGTTTGACCAAACCTTTGACTGGCCATAACTTGTGTAAATGGACTCCTTTTCACTTTGTTCAAGTTGCGTTGCAATCAGGACGCTAAGATCTTTCTGATGGTGCTGAAATCTAGAGATTTTGAGACACTTCAATTTCCACTAAAAATATCCCCCGGATCATGCCTCCCCACTAGAAAACTTTTGGACCTCCAAAAGTGGCATTTACTCTTACATTAAGTGAGGATTTGGCCTCCCCACTTGTCTTGTATCATCTGTACATCTGCATACCTGGCTCACAAGCATGATGAAGACTACAACAACATTTTTGAACATAAACATTATTCTATCACTTCCATAAACATCTACATCAACTATCATAGCCACTAACCAACAAAAATTGACTAGCATCAAGTTGAACAATAATGCAAAAATGAAGAGAATAAGTCAACAACATATCGATCCATCACAACAGAAACATTTTTACCCAAGGATTCATCAATGCTTTCAATCACCATTCCCTCATGCTATACTATGGGTGCATCCTGTGACATTTGACCCTGGTTAGCTACTCCAATTTCCTGTCTAGAATCACTTGTGCTGACAGAAATAAGAGTTAAATCTTTACTTGCATTAATCACCCTCTTTAATTGTCATGTTTTTGTAGAAGAACGATCAGTCTTCATCCCGTGAGAATGTACAATATACTAAATGCCATCTTTAAACAAATGATAATGATTCTTTTCCCTATAGAAAATAGCTTTTATGTCATATAAGTAAGGGCTACCAAGCACTATCCCATAGATATCTAGTGGAACCACATCAAACTGTACTTCATCCTCAAATTTACTAGTGATTGTGAACCTTAAAGTGCATTGTTTTGTTACTTGCAACTTATCATTCTCACAAATCCAGCCTAGTGGATAAGGTTTCTTATGCAATGTAGTTTTTAATCCCAAGTTTCTTACAACACTTTCTAAAATCATATTAACCTGAGATCCACTATCTATGAGTGCATCAATTTTAGTGTTCTTAGCAACAACCCTTAAATGAAACAACTCATTCCTTTTTTATCTTCAGAGAAATCATTAACTTTAGAAGTAGAAGCACAACTATGAATAGAAACACTAGAAATAGGAGCTTTACCTTTCAAACCCATAGTTGTTATCTTAGTTTCATCATCTGAATCTGAACCAAGATCCAAAACAACATTCATGGCTTTCTCCTTACCTTTCTATTTCTGATTATGTTTCTGAGCCCACTTAGGCCTCAGTTCAGGATGCAACTGCCAACAATGTTCTTCATCATGACCCTTCCTATCACAATGAGAGCAAGAAAACTCATCATCCTTCTTAACTGTAGTTGTCTTCTTTCCTTTCCCTATCTTTGCAACCTTAGAAGATTTCTTTACATCATTATCAAACTTATCAATAAAAGATTAAAAGAAGTAGAATAAGGAGAAGATGGAGAAGAAGGAGAAGAGGGAGGAGAAGAAGAAGAGGGTGGATCTAGTTGCTTGTCACCATCTCCATGATGTTTCCCTTTCTTGTCTTTGCGATCTTCTTGCTTTGACGAACCTCCTTCACAATCTCTCCACTCTTGTCTCTCTTGAAAAAGAATGTCCACCTTAGCCTTCATCTTGAGGAATGCTCTTTGAAACTCCTGCTCACTAATTTCTTTAGGAACCTCCATTCCAAACAAGGACATCTTCGGAAAAGTTCTTCGCTTCCCAATCTCAAGATCAAAGTCTTCGAGCTTGCCTTCACCCTTCTGAATCCTGGATCTCATTAGTATTCAAGAAAACAACTACAATAATAGTCAACCTGGCTTTGATACCACTTGTTCTGTAAACAGATCTATACTAAATTGCATTTGAATGCTTAATTAAAAACAACTTTGTAGAAATTTAATTCATGCATACATTAATGAAATTATGCATCAAAACTTAAGGTGAGAAACAAAATTGAGAGAGAAGAAGATAGAAAGTGCAAACAGAGTTTGATTACAAAGTTTGCCACAAATGTGACTATGTCTCCAGGTCTGCTCCAATGGAGTGTGACCGATCCGATTAATCTCCAAATCAATTACAAAAATGCACTAAGACCATTCCTTCTAGCACTTCGGCAGCATAACAATACTCCGATGTACAAAAATGGCTCCAAAAATCTCCTAGAACTCCTCTCTGTATCACCTAGCACCTGCTTCACTTGAAAATTATGAGTTTCACATTTAGCATCACTCTCACTCATTCACCCCCTTTAAATACAAAAATTAACCAAATATGTTAGAAAACCATATGATTTACCAAAATCCCCCATATCTCCTTAAAAAACAACTTAATCTCCCAATAATAACCCAATAGGATTATATTAATCCTTTACAATATTTTAAAGACCTTCCCTTTTCTCATTTTCAGGATATATTGGTTAGAGGTTGATTTTTTTTTTATTTAAAATTTAATTCATAGCCATTTTAAGGCTATTAGTTAGGCATATATCCTAACTACTCTATATAAAAAAACACATGCGAAGTACATTGTTAACTATCTGCAGGGTGTAGCGGTGGCGGTATCTTTTGGGAACACAGAGGTTTCGGGTTCAAACCTGATGGCCATTTTTTTAAACAAAATCAAAACCAAAACATAAAAAAAGCAACAGACAGCTATACTTAGTAAATACCAACTGTCTGGTGTAACGGTGAGTTTGGAAGACTGTTACGCAAGAGGTTACGGGTTCAAACCCATTTAACAATTTTGTTCAGCCAAATAACAAACTCACCAACGGAGAATAGAAAGATAGAGAGAGTGACACTTGTTGCCCTAATAGACTACCATGTGGCACTTTTATTCGCTGATGCAAGACAGTCACCTGCCATGTCACGGCCACCTAGATGCCACATCATCATGTTGACTATGCTACCAACTGTGCTACGGACTGCTGACTGGACCGATGACTGTGCTGCCACATGGATGCTGACGTCATCATACAGATGACACGTGTCAATTGCAGATTGGTCCACCTTTGATTTGCATAGATGATGACGTCATCATGTACAGATGCTGATGTCATCAATGTTCCTTCAAGTCAATAGAAACTTTGACCAGCCGTATCTCCTGCGTATGAGCTCCGTTTTTGATTAAACGAACTTCATCAGAATTGTCTCGACGAGTACTGCGTGATGAAGCCATTTTTGATGAATTCCATGATGATGAATTTTTCCACTTCCTACGGCCCCTGGTACGTTGTTTGACCAAACCTTTGACTGGCAATAACTTGTGCAAATGGACTCCTTTTCGCTCCGTTCAAGTTGCATTGAAATCAGGATGCTGAGATCTTTTTGATGGTGCTAAAATCTGGAGATTTTGAGGCACTTCAATTTCCACTAAAAATATCCCCCAGATCAAGATCAGAGAGTGCTCGATCTATAGAGGAGGTTTGATGAGGCTACTACATAGATCAGATCCTTGTGATCAGAGTTAGAGGTTACATAGGTTGAGAGGGATCAGACAAAGATTAGGTGAAAGGAGGCAAATAGCTGGTGTTCAAGATTTGCAGAGTTATGTGCTGGGCTAGTCAGGGATGTGGCGAGGGAGGTGGCCAAAGTTAGTGCTAGTCGAGGTCAGTACTAGATGCTATATGAGAGGGTAGTGTCGATCGATCAGAGGGAGCCGAGGTTGTCTCGGTCATACAGTAGGACAAGTTCAGGGTGAGGGAGTAGCAATAGGTCCCATAGTAGCCATAGCCATAGAAGTGTGGGTGGTTCCACCTCATCAAGGCACACATTATGTTCATAGGTCTCACCATTCCCATAGGCACTCCTTGGGGCACAGGTCCAGTCATAGCCATGGTTCCACTGGGTTGGGTCACAGGTTAATGCACAGTCAGCCTCTAGTTATATATCCACTGACCTCTCAAAAGTAGGTGACAGTGATGATGATGGCATTAGTTCCACTCATAGAGCATCAATCACCCAGGTCTTATCCTTGAGGGGATGAGGAGAGATCATCATAGACATTTTTATTGTTATCTGTGGGCCATTATGTTTTAGAAATTTATGTTATGACATTTATATTTTGTCCATCGATCTTGCAAGCTCTATTTTTGGGATATCTCATGACTCTATCCTGTGAGTGATGTTTCAGACACTTATGTTATGACATCTAAATCCTATTACCAATAAATCCTCGAGGAAATAGCAACATGACTGCCTGGAAAAGATAAGACAAGCCAATCATCATGATACACCGCTACTTCTCTAAATCCTATTTTTTAGGACATCCTTGAGAAACTAGTAGCATTATGAAAAATTTAAAGGATGAAATGACAGTATAGTATTTTCCAAGTCTTTGCCAAGTGTGTCTGAATGTCAAGTGCTTTAATGTCAAGATGTCAGGTTGGATGGTGTCGAATGCCAAAGTTGTCAGGTTTGACAATGTCAAGGTGTCGAATGTCAGAGTTTGTTGAATTCAGGAAGGACACATCCTGAATAATTTTGGTGTCAAGAGGATTGATCCTCAAATATCAAGAGAATCCATCAAAATGCCAGATGCCAGTGACAATAACTAGGAAGGTAACATCCTAAGGTACAATTAAATGACAAGGGTGATTCTTTAGGACCCATCTGAAGAAGAACCAAGAGTGGATAGTTTGACTAGTTTTTACTGAGTTTGATTAAAGTTGACTGAATTTGACTTTTGTTGACAAGATTGACTAGTGTTACTGAGATTGATTATATGTCCATATTGACATGTTGATGTGATTGAAATGTTGACTAAATAGTTGCCAGAGTTTGATTTAGGAGTTTGTCTATTTCAAGATGACTTGTTTGACCTAAAGAATTTTGACGTGTGTGAAATGCCATGAACCCTAATGGACTAGTCTAGTGTGGCCACGGGGCTCATCGACATATGGCCTTTCCTACGTCATACACTCAGAGACCTAGTAGTTTGACATGACCAATGACTTTGTCTTGATGATAAAATATTGAATCATGATTTTATTTTGAGAAACCTAAAAGGATGGACCTAATGTCTTAGGAACTCAAAGATGAGTCTTTCCTACATAGCATATGCAAAGAGACAATGTAGTTTGACATATGACAAAGAATTGATGTGATTGACTTGACGAGATATGACTAAGTTTTTTTGTTTTGTGAGATATTTTGAATTTTTTTGTATTTCTTCAAGACATTTTTCAATTTTTAGGTCTTTTTTTTTAGGACATTTTTTGATTTTTAGGTATTTTTTTAGGATATTTTTTAATTTTTGCATAACCATATGTGATACCCATTGCAGTCGTATGATAAAGGAATTCCCCCAGTCAAGTATTAGACTAGCCAAGTTTGAAGGATGCGGAAAGGAGGTGCCTAGGGTGATGGATGGATGGTATGTAGGATTTGATGTCAACCATTGTCAGCCATGAAAGGAATGGAAGGCTCCTGTGATGTAGTGTCAAGATGGTGTTAGAAGGGTGGTTATTTATTATGGACTAAGGTAGGTAGAGTGACAGTAGATGGCAGAGAAAAAACTGACTTCGCATGGCACCTGTTTGCCAAGTTTTCACCATGGTACTTATCCAAAGCGCCTATTTACCAGGTTTTCACTATTGGACAAATTATTTCTCTTTATTAGTTTTTTCATTTTTCTATTTTTATTTATTTTTTGGTGTCTCCAAGACACTTGTTTGCCAGGTTTTCATCAGGGTGATGATATTTTATATTTTTCAATTTTATTGTATTTTTTATGGTTTTCGGCCAAACTTTCTGATGTAGACTATTGATGGGCTCTTTCAATTGTTCACCATCTTGAGTAGCCAATCGATTTTTCTAGAACCAAAAGTGGCCATGATGATGTATAAACCTAGCCAATTGGGCTTGGACTTGTCAAGTTTTTCTCTTTCAGACTAGTTCTTAGGATTTTGCATTAGGACCAAGTTGCCAATGCTAAACTTTCTGACCATGACTCTGTTGTTGTAACTATGACAGAGACAATTTTGATATGCCTATAGATGATTCAAGACATTATGTCTTCTTTCATCTAACATTTCTAGCTCATGCAGTTGTGATTGTCTATATTCTTCATCATCAATTAGACCCTTCATGGAGACCAAGACGGATAGAATTTTTACCTCAATGGGCAAGATGGCTTCAGATCCAAAGACTAAGGAAAATGGAGTGGCTCCTGTAGGTGTGTAGATGCTAGTGCAGTAGGCTCACATAGTAGGGTTAAGTTGGATATGCCAATCACAACCAACATCATTGACTATCTTCTTAAGAATTTTGATTATTGTCTTATTGGATGCCTTAGCTTGACTCTTTCCTTGGGGATAGTATGGCATGGAAAAATGACATTCGATGTGGAAGAGTTCACATAACTCACAAACCTATTATTTTTGAAAGGAAACTTGTCTGTGATGATGGACTGGGGTACACCATATTGGTAGATGATGTAGTTGAGGATGAATTTGGAAATTTGTTTTCTGGTTATATATGTGAGGGGGATGGATTCGATCTACTTAGTGAAGTACTCAGTGGTAGTGATAATGAATTTGTGGCCGTTAGGATGGATTTTTCCAACAAGATCGAGTCCCCATTGTGCAAAGGGCCAAGGAGAAGTAATCGACCGAAGTTCCTATGTTGGTGCATGAATCAAATCACTATGTATCTGACATTGGTGACATGTCCTAACAAACCTAGGTGCATCATTTTCCAATGTTAGCCAGTAATACCCAAGCCTCATGATCTTCTTAGCTAGGGTAGGGCCACTCAAATGAGGTCCACATATACCCTCATGTACCTTTCGTAAGGTTGTTTGTTCTTCATCAGTGTCGAGACATTGAAGAAGGGTACTTTCAAAGCCGTGATGGTATAAGGTGTCACTGATGATGATATATTGAGTGGCCTTATGGATAAAGGATTTCCTTTGATTGTTGGAAATGTTTGGGGGAAGGGTTTTGGACTTGAGATAGTCATAGATATCTTGATACCATGGAGAGTTTGGACCAACAAGCTCACAAACCATCTCTAATTCTGGGATGTCCTATGTAGGAACCAAAAGTTGTTCCACCAAGAACTCAAACTATGGCACATTGCTTAGAACATCTAGGAGAGATTTGATTGTGGCCATTGTGTTTGCAGTTTTATTTTGTGCTCTTGGTATTTTTTCAAAAGAAAGCATGTGGAAATATGTTTTCAAACTATCAATCATGCGCTTGTAAGGCATTAACTTTTCATCCTTGGTGTCATATTCTTCATTGACTTGGTTGATGACCAACTGAGAGTCTCTGAATATTAGAAATGTTTTTATTTTCCATTTTATGGCCATTCAAAGTCCTGTGATAAGAGCCTCATATTCTGTAATATTATTGGTACAAGGAAAGGAAATGCAAAATGACTTAGGAATTGAGTCCCCTTGCAGTGTAATAAGCAGTATGCTTGTGCTTGAGCCATGACCAATATGAGATCCATCAAAGTAAAGTTTCCACGATGATTTCGGCTCTGTATGAAATATGGTCTCATTAGGAAAGTCAGCTACCAATGGATGATCACTCTGTAGGGGAGCATCTTCCAGTTGATTTGTTGTCACTTGTCCCTTTATAGCCTTTTGTTTCACATACTAGATGTCATACTCACTTAAAATCATGATCCATTTTTCCATGTGTCTTGTTACTGCTACATGACTTAGGAGATATTTTAGGGGATCAATCTTTGCTACAAGTTGTGTCTTATGATTCAACATGTAGTGTTGTAACTTTTGGGCCACAAAGACAACTGCTAGACAAACACGTTCAATAGTTGTATAGTTTATCTCATACCCAACTAGTGTTTGAATGATATAGTATATTTCCCTTTTCTTTTCTTCATGATCATTTTGTGCTAGTAATGCCCCTAATGTTGAAGTTGTTACAGAAATGTATAGAATCAAAGGTTTCCCTTCGATTGGTGGCATTAGAATAGGTAGTGACAATAGATAGTCCTTTATTTGTTGGAAGGCCTCTTGACATCTATCAGTCCATACAAGGGGGATGCCTTTGCATAGGAGATACTGAAATGGTTGACACTTGTTTGCTAGTTGTGCTATGAAGCGTCTGATGGACTATAACTTTCCTTGCAATGTCCTAAGTTCACTTATCCCTTTTGGAGGGGCCATGTCTAATATGGCTGTCACTTTGGTAGGATCAACTTCAATTCCCTTGTGAGAAAGTATGTACCCCAAAATTTTTCCTGATTTCACACCAAAGACACATTTCTTAGGATTCAGGTGGAACTTGTATTCTTCCAATATCCTAAAAATCTTGTGCAGTACATTCAGGTGATCTTTACATGTCAAGGACTTTTCCAAAAGGTCATCCACATAATCTTCCATTATCTTATGCATCATGTCATGGAATATTGTTGTCATGGCTCTTTGGTATGTTGCACCTATGTTCTTGAGACCAAATGGCATGACGATCAAACAGTATGTAGCCCAAGGACATGTGAATGTTGTTTTATGCTAATCTTTAGGGGCAATACAAATATGATTATAACCTGAGAAACCATCCATGAGGGACAACATCTTGTATCCTACTATAGATTCAACTATGATGTTTTAATTTAGGTAATGGAATTTTTTTATTAAGGTCTCGAAAGTCTGTGCAAATGCAGATTTGACCATTTGGCTTTGTGACTGGTACAATATTTGAAATCTAATCAACATAGTGTATTGACCGGATGAATCCAATATCTAGCAATTTCTTAAGTTCTTCTTTGACTAACAAGGTGATTTGAGGATGCATTTTTCACAGCTTTTGTTTCACTAGCTTAGCTTTTGGGATTAATGGAAAATGGTGTAAGACTAGTTCTGGATCCAAACCAATCATATCAACATATGACCATGCAAAGTTAATCTTACGCTCTAAAAATAATTTGTGGAATTCAGATTTCTCTTCCTTTATCAAAGATGCTACCAAGAGGACCATTTTAGGATCTTCTACTGTAGATATGTTGACTTCCTTGGTGTCCTCAATGAACATTGCTGATTTTTCCTATGTCATGGGGATAAAGTCTATTCTTCCATCCTTGGGTGCCTCAAAGAGGTTTTCACCCATGAATACGTCCTTTTTTTTTTATCACTAGAAGGTTCCTTTTGGTTCTCACCTAAAGACGTGTCATTTTTTTCTTTATTTTTGTTTTTAATTTTGTGAGTAGAGGAAAAAGTAGTCTCCTCGAAGTATGTTGCATAATCTAGGTCTATGGAAAATTTGGTCTTGTGGTCTCCACTTGGTATGCCCTCATGCAGTCCCATGAAATTTCCAATGGCCTCATCATTTTGAAATATGTCCATGACTGGCAAGCCTTGTTGGTCCCAATCAATTAGTTGTGGGTAGACTAGGGAAATACCATCGTCAATATTGGAGAATGGTGGGGAAGATGGTGGAAGCATGAAAATGGATTCAGAGAGGTTGAAAATGAAACTTTCATCATCCAACTCCCAATCAGATTCTATCCAGTATTCCCCTTCACTTGATTCGTACTCATTGTCAAAATAAGGGACAAGTGAACTATTATTGGGGTTGGTAGTGTCATGTGGTGAGTTAGATGAATCTAAATGATGGTCACTATTGTCAGATGGCTAGATGGATATGCTAGGGTTATGGCTAATGGGACTGGAAGGTGATTCAAACTTGTCATTGTTCCTTTGGCAAAAGAGTCTATCCCATTTTTCTTGCTTCCTTGGGATTTCAGGATTTTTCGTTATTCTGCGTAGGATCAATCTTAAACATTTTCCAAAATATTTCTTCAAAAGTAGGTTCTCCAAGTTCAAGGAACAATTCATCAAGGCAACAGTCACTTAGGGATTGTTGGGAGCCAAATTACCATTCATGGGAGTCAGTTTCGGTAAGGGATTCCTCAATAGTCTCGACACTTTCAGAAGAATTCATGCTCTCACTCAAAAGTACATTAGTATGTCGATTGTAAATTTCAGGTAGTCCATACCCTAACCCAAAAAATTTTGGTCTTTGAGAAGGCACTATGGGTTCACAAATTCTATTTTTATTTATGCCAAGGCCACTAGTTCCATCGTAGCCTTTTTCCTTCATTATATCATAGCCTTTCCCATATATCTACACTGGTAATGGGGATGGATCTTCTTGGTCCTTATAGATCCATTTTGATATATCATCGATGTCTTCTTTTCTCATTTCATCCCATTTTATAAAGATGCGCATTGGAGGGACTTTGAAAATTTCTTTAGGCTCCATTCTGAAACAAGTTCGACCATGAACCTTAGGAGATTTGGGTATTTTTGTGATGTAGTAGGCCATATTTAGTTTAAATTCTCCACAGCCTAGGTCTTGGACCTTGACAGTGGACTCAATCTTAGGAAGCGAGGAGGATGATGGCATGGTGGAGGATGTGGATGAAGAGGCAAGTGTGGATGGATCAATGTATTTAGAAGAGGAGGAGCTTGGAGCTCCTCATTTGATGGGCACCTAATGCTCTAAAATACCCCTTAAATTGGTACAATACTAGAAGGAATCGGGGTCTCCATATATAGTGATCTTGGTGTCATCAAAGGGAAATTTTAGGCATTGGTGGTAGGTAGATGGAACAACTTTAAGGGCATGAATCCAAGGTCGACCAAGTAGGATGTTATAAGGTAGTTCGAGATCCATGACTTAACAAGTTGTATCCACAATGACTAGCCCCACTCTGATAGGAAGTGTGATAACACCTCGAGAGGAGAGTTCATCATCATACGCCTTTATAACAATGCTCTTTGTAGCATCTACACAAGCATTAGAGAATCCTAGAGTCTTATCCAATTTTTAGGAATAGATGTTTAGTCCTGCTCCACTATCTACTAAAACTCGTTTGACCTTATGTTTATGGATAAAGACTTCAATGTGTAAGGTGTCATTATGATTGGATCTTGGTGATGAATAGTCTTGGTCTAAAAATGTTATGTGATGAGGGGTGGTTAGGTATCCCACCATGGCTTCAAATTCATTGGAATCCATGTCTTTAGGGACAAAAGACTCTTGTAGGGTTTTGTCAAGTATAGCCTTATGCACATGAGAAATGAGTAGAAACTCAAGTATAGAAATTTCAGCAGGTGTCTTACCTAGTTGTTCAATAAGATGGAACTTTCCCTTAGACTATGACTGCTTAGTGGACGGGCCAGGTTGTGACTGATTATTGGATGGACTGGGTATCATTATTTTTGGCTACCTAGGGGGAGGAGTACTAGCTATGGTGACTTTGCCAACATGGGTAGTGATATTACATTAAGGTGCTCTCCTGATGGTAATTGTATTGACATATTCATCGATTGCTTAGATGTTAATGATGGTTCCACTAGAATAATCAAAGATGGCGCAAGCGTAATTGGCTTGATTATTATTAGTATTTGGACCTGATGTAGAGGCTTTATTTGAACCATGGTCCTCCAATGGGTTCTTGTGAATTGTATGGTTTACATTGATTTAAATTGTTGTCCACCCAATTCAATTGTGTGATTTACAATGAAGTCTTGAACCGAATTTCTCAGTTGTTGACAAGAGGAGGTTTTATGCCCTTTAGCGCGATGGTAATCATAGAATGCATTGTCATCCCACCATGAAAGTTTAAACTATCTTGGGTCATATGGCTTGGGTTCCTGTAATGTGATGACTCTGTTTTGAAGGAGCTTTTTAAGGATGTCTTCAATTGGTTCACCCAAGGGAATGTATGTACATCTCTTCGGGAATTGTCTAAGCTATTATGGCTGCCCTTGGTTTTGATTGTTTTGATTATTTTGACCATTTTGATTATTTTGGATGGCATTGGCAATAGGTTTCAGTGTGAAAAATGGTGTGTATTGTAGTGGAGTTCCTTTAAGAGTAAGTACAAGACCTATTGTGTTTACCACCTTAGCATCAACTATGCCATCATTGGTAATGTGTTTATTTTTGACCCAATATTTATTCTTGTTCACAGGTGGGTTTTTGTTTGTGTTCTTACGTCCATATTTCAGTTCTCCTTTAGCAATAAGGTCCTTCTCAAGTTGGATGCCCTTTTTGACTAGGTCTATGAATGTTGTGAAACAATGGGTGTGTAAGCCGTATTTCAATGGGCCTAGGAGGGTTTGGACAAACATGACTTTTTCCTTCTCAGGTATGTCAATTTGGCAATGGTTTTCCAAAATTCTCCATCCTTGAAAGAATGGAATGAAAGTCTCACCAACCTCTTCTTGTGTAAGTGTGCATAGGTTGGTAATGGAGACATCTATGTCAATGTTATAGGCATAGTTTCATACAAATTTGTCTGCAAGTTCATCCCATGATTTTACTTCCTTTTGTAAAGTGGCAAACCATTCAAGTGCAGGACCTGTAAGACTCTTAGGGAAAAGTCTCATCAAGTAAGTGTGTTCATAGGCAATTTCCACACAATAGGTTGTGAATTCTTTGATGTGTTCAAGTGGGTTGCTCTTTCCTTTGTACTTAGTGAAGTTTGTTGCCACATATCTAGAAGGGAATGGTGGCATGTATAGACTTGTATCAGAAGGGTACGAACATGGGTCATATGACATTTGTGGCTTCTTAGTGGACATTTGCATAGTATCCATTTGTTTTTGAAAGTTTGCCACTTGAGTTGTGAAAGCATCAATTATAGGATTGTTTGTTGCATCACACATGGGAGTGATAGGTACCCCATGATTCTCCATTTGTTGTGAAGATGCATTTGGATTTTTTTGTGGAATGTGTTGTTATGAGGTGTATGATGTGTTTTTATTTTGACGTTTTTGGTATTGCATGTTTGGATTAGGGAAATTTTGATGGGTATGGATGTTTGATGCATATGTGGGAACGTGTCCTTTAGCCATACTAGTTGATATTTGTGGAATGTGTGGATCCTAAATATTTTGTTGTCCAAGTGAGGCCATATGCTATGTAATTTGATTGCCTTGTCCAAATTGGTAGAATTGTCCATGGGTCATATTGGTGTTTTTTCTTTGGGGAATGTTGGTATTGGTATTGAGTTGTGATGATGTATTGACGTTTGGTTGGAGTCCAAGAATGGAAATCCATCGTTTATTTCTCCCAAAGGGGTTGAGTGAATTTTTTCCCATGACATTGTTTGAAGTTCCAAATAAAGGATTTGAAGATGTTGTTTCCATGGCACTAGATGAAGCTCCAAATAAGAGGTTCATAGAATTTTCCCCTATTGTGGAGGATCCAAAGGTAGCCCCAATTGATTGTGAGGACGTTGTGGACATTAATGGCATTGATTCTCACATGGCTTGTGACATGATGGATGTTCCTCCATTGGATGTGGCATTGATTGTGTTGGAGGTGTTTTGATTAGAGGTACCATAGGAGGTAGCATTAATGGTGCTTATGTGCAATTTGTGTGGTGGCACCAATGAAATTATTGTTTGCATTGTTTTGGGGTTGACTAGTGTTGAAAGCATTGTTGGTATTATTGTTGGCATCATGATTGGGAGTGGTTGTTTTTAAAGTGTTAGCGTCAAATCCATGAGGTAATTTGGCCCCTTGGTGTAAAAGCATGGCTAGAAATCTATCTGGATCTTGTAAGATGTAAGTTCTTCCACAAAGGAGGCCACTTCAAGATTTTGTGTTGTAGCTTCTAAGTCTTCCTTAAACATGTTTCCATGTTCATCTCATCATATGAATGGTTCAAAGGGGTTGCATGAGGAAGATGGCATGTTTGTGTCAATGAAAGGATTGAACAAGGATGTGTCTTGATTCATGTCATTAGGAAAGTTATAAATGTTGGTGTCTTGTCCAAAGTTCTCCATTTGTCTTCTTTTTCTTTGAAGCCTAGTCTCAACCATATAAGGATTTTGTTCAAATTATGAAGATGATAATGATGACTAGATGACACTATGTTTTTGGGATTTTTGAATAAAGGATGCAAATGCAAACTATGTTTTTTGAGTTTTTGATTATAAGGGATGTAATATGACAATTTTTCCTAAAGGAAATGAGAAATGCAAAATGAGGACTAAGATGACTTGAAAGTACTAAGGTATGCAAATGTAATGGTCTAAATGATTTGGAAGAAGGTTACTCAACCACCCTAATTTGATCTATGTCTCAATTTGGTTCATCAAAGGAATTACTAATGTGACTAAAGGACAAAATGACAAGGTTAGGTTTCCCAACTAGTCTCTTGAGTTGGAAAGGTCTCACAAAAGGGACAATGACTAAAAGAAATTAAGTTGACTAAGTCTAGTGACCAACTACTCTTGAAGAAAAAGTTTTCACAAAGAATGGTAAGAATTCCTATCCTAAAGTCTGCTAAAATGATTGTAAAGCCTAATGATTTAACTAAGAAAGTGAAATGATAGACCTATGGAAAACTAAAAATGTAACCTAAAATGCAAGGATGGAGTAATTTGAGCAATTCTTGGTCTGGTTATGGACAAAGACTATAGAAAAAGATGTCTAGAATATGTTTACAAATGTTTAGCCTCAAGTTTTTGGTAGTGATAATGTTTTCTCAGGTCATAGGAAATTGCGTCATTTCAAGCTTCAAATGCATTATAGGGGATCAAATGCATCACAAAATGAGAAAATGTGGCATTTTAGAAAGTAGATGTAGTTCAATAGAGAAATTGTGGTTTTCAGGCACTCAAATGCATTGCAAAATAGGTAGATGTGGCATTTGAGATAGTAAATGTAGTTTATCAGAGCAATTATGGTGCAGAAATCAACAAATGCATTCCAGTATGTCAAATGCATTGCACTTGTAGCAGATGTATTGCAAAGTTTGGTTTCTTGAAAAAATTTGGTAGTTTGTGAAGATTATTTCAAGTTTAAAGCATTGTTGAAAAGGATGTTTAATTGTTCATTTGGTCTATAAAACAATTGGAAAATATATTGTCTTTGAAATTTTGTGAAAATAAGTGCATAGAAGACAAGTACAACCCTATGGTTTGAAGGACTATATTCTTTTGGATTCCACACAAATTTTACTCCTACCACACTTATTATTAGCGGGTGAGTTCAGAATCTTGGCCACACGGGCTCCCCCTTACAATGCACTCACTTATTAGGTAAACCAAGCTTCCAACCCCCATAAATCTCCCATGGTGGGTTGATCACCTCTACTAAGAATTGCGAGAATGTGGATGCCTTGGAAATGACCGTTGCTGCACCAAAGAATAGATAAAGGTTTTTGGCCCACTATAACAAGGGTTCTAGTATGGGAATTCCATTCATGGGGGACCATCCATGTAGAAAGAGACCATCCATGCAACAAGAGACCTCATACTCTTGTTTCTCTTGATTTTTGAGATTCGAATAGCAAACTTAAAATGGGTTTTTACTTTTCTATGAAATGATGAATGTTCATGAGCCAAGAGCTCTCCTTAGGCCAAAGCCAATACATGTAGAAACCGGCTTTCAATTACATTTCTGGGCTCAACCCATGATAACATTACATTCATTTTTGCATTGCTGAAACAAACCCTCATGTGGGTAAATTGAAATAGAATTTATTCACAAGATAGAACTTATCTCAGAGGCAATGCTTAAGGTGGATCCCATTAATTGGGATAGACAAAAACTCTTTGGTCAACTTAGAAAGTTTGAAAGTGTTGTGTTCCTTGCACTCCATGATCACATAAGGCCCGCCCCAAATTGTATCAAATTTGGAATGTCATCCAAGTCTACTCATGTATTCATTCCATTTAAAGACTAGATCACCAATGGTGAAACCCCATGGCCTTTCCCTTTTATCAAAAGAATTATTCATCTAAGCTTGATGTATCTCAAGTTGCATTAATTCTTACTTTCTAGTTTCCTTGAGCTCCATCAATTGTGCAAATCTCACTTCTAGAGGTTATTCATTTAGCAATTCCAACTCTTTAACAAAATGTAGAGTTGATAATTCAATAGAAACAAGTAACTTAGCTTCTTTTCCATAATCAAGTACATAGGGAGAACAACCAATGGCCCTTTTAGGATTCACCCTGTCAACCCAAAGGGCCAGTTTTAGCTTTTTGTGCCATGTCCGTTGATTTTCCTCAACCATTTTCTTGATTATCTGGATCAAGTTCTTGTTTGTATATTCTTCCTGCCCATTACCCTATGGATAATAGTTAGAAGAAGTATTCAAAAAAAAATTATTCCTAATTAACCAATTAGAAATCCTTACACTGATAAAAGTAAACCATTGTTTGAGCTTATTGAATCTGGGGTACCAAATCTTGACACTAAGTCTTGATAGAAATTAAGAACAAAAATCTCATTTTCTTCTTTTAAAGCAATAGCTTTGGGCCACTTAGTAAAGTAATCCATTGCAGTAAGAATCTACTTATGACCCATGCTTGAAGTCAGGTTGATGGGTCAAATGAAGTCTAAACCCCACTTGGAAAATGGTTGTTTGACTTGAATAGGATGCAGAGGCATAGCTGCAAGCCTCTATTTTCTAGCAAACAAAGAAAACTTCTCACACCTTTGGACCCAAGCAATAGTATCCTTAAACAGATCTGGCTAATAATAACCAACCCACATGATTTTTAGGGTTGTTGTTCTTGTTGTGAAATGGCCTCCTAAAGGACCATCATGAAATTCTGCTAGCATCTTGTCAACTTGATCAAGCTCAATACATCTTAACAAAACTCCTTGAAAATATCTTCTATAGAGGATACCAACAATGACAGCATAAGGAATGGATTGTAATCTATAGTACCTTCTTTTTTCTCTATCTAAGCCTTCAGGACACTCACCAGTCTGCAAATAGTGTGACATTTGCTACACCCAGGTAGCAGCAGGAACTAGAACATCAACTGCATCATCATTGTTTGGTACTGTATCAAAACTTTAAGCTTCTTTTAAGTTGTTTCCAACTATATTTTCTGCAATTTTTTCACACAAAACCTTTCCCCTAACAAGCTTAGTCACCTTAATATCAGTATCAAATTCCATAACCTTAGTTATCCAACCAACACGTTTATCATTCATATCCTTGTTAATCATTCATATCCTTGTTAAGTAAGAAATCCTTAATAGTTGAATGAGAAAATAATAACTAAATTTTGTTATTGGATAACATGTGCTTGAACTTCTTGAGGCTTCTTACAATAGAAAAAATATGCTTCTCAACAAAATAGTACTTCACCTTGTAATCATGCAATACTTTGCTGAAAAATGCCACAGGGTGCTCCAAACCTTCATCATTTTGCTAGCACAACATAGCTGAAATGGTATCAACTCCTCCAAAAGCATAAAGAATTAAATCTCTATTATAGTTCAAATTAATGAGGGTAGGGGTAGCTGTAAGAGCTTCTTTTATTTGCTCAAAACTTCTCTTACCCTCCTTGGTCCAGCTAAAAGGAATATTCTTTTTTAACATAGCAGTGAGAGGTTGCAGTAAAACTGTAATATTGGGTATGAACCTTCTTACGAAATTAATCTTCCCAAGAAAGCTCTGTAAACCTTTCTTGTGGGCTAGTAGTGGCAACTCAAGAATAGCAGAGACTCATTCAAGGTTTATAGAAATACCTTGCTTTGATACTATGTGTCCAAGGAGCCTTCCCTCGTGGATAGAAAAAAACTCTTCTTTAGATTAAGAGACACTCCAAACTCTCCTCATATTTGGAAAATCTATTTTAAATTCTCAAAATGTTCATTAGCATCTTTTGAAAAAAAAGTGATATCATCTAAGTATACTAGAACAAATTTGTTCATGAGACCATGAAAGGCCATGTCCATTACTCGCTGGAATGTTTGTCCAGCATTGGATAAGCTGAAAGGCATCTTCTTGTAGGCCATAGTGCCCCATTTGGATGTAAAATTTGTTTTAAACTGATCCTCTTGCTTTACCAAAATTTGGTTATAACCTGAATACCCATCCAACAAAGAAAATCTATCAGAACCAAAAACTACTTGCAAAATTCATCCCATAGAAGGGAGTGAATAATGATCCTTCAGAGAAGCTTTGTTCAAATCTCATAAATCAACACACAATCTAATTTCCCATCTTTTATTTCTAATTGGAACTAAGTTAGATACCCAAGACATATGCTTGATAGGAAAAATAATGCCTCTCAACTAACTTATTCAGTTTAGCCTTCATATGGTGCTCTAACTTGGGATTAAGGGGTCTTTGTTTTTTCCTTATAGGCTTTTCCCCAGGATCTAGTTCAATAGTATGTTGGGCTAACTCTGGATCAAAACCCTTTAAGTCTTTGTATTCCCAAGCAAAAACATCACTAAATTCCTAACATAATAGAATGAAAGCTTGTTGTTCTTCCTTAGTACATACCTTTCCTAGCTTTAAAAGCTTACCCTTGAAAATTTCAATGGCCTCATAGTGTTCTTCCTTGATGATCATGTTGCACTTATCCTTCCACACTTGATCATTTGACTTGAAAACAAATTCTAAGGTCACCAAACCCTTTGGAAGCTTGTTTTTTTTTAACTACACAATCTAGTCATCATATTGTTGCTACCCCTTTTGTTGGTTTCCATCTGCAAACTCAGGTTTAGCACTTAAAAAACTCACAATTTGCTCATCACTGTAAAAAACTTACCAACTCACATTATTGTTAGGTATAGAAGGTCTGACTACAATTTTCATGTATTGATGTGCCTCTACCTTGTGAATCTCATTTGGAATATCAAATTGGGCTTCTATGGCAGCGAGCCTATCTACATCCTTATTCAAAATCTTCTATTAAATCCCACACATGATGCTTATACCTTTTAAGTAAGTCATTTTTTGCAGCATTCAGATGCCTAACTTGATTCACAATTAATTCTGAATCACCATAAACATGTAAGCATTTAATACCTCTCTTTCGGGCCCATTCTAGGCCATGCACCATTGCTTCATATTCAGCTATATTATTTAAACAACTGAATGCAAACATAAAGGTTGAATAATATTTTTTTCCATCTAGTGAAAATAGCATAGCTCCACCACCATTAGCTATGCTGCTTCTCGAACAATCAAAGTAAAGCTTCCAAAGCTTATCTTATGTTTTTGTAGGTTGCTCCTCTTCTTTAATCAGAGTAGGCATAACAATGTTAGGTTCTCGAATCATATAAACTCCCAATCCTATCTCATTTTTGTGTTGGAAAGGATCAAGCTCGTAGTCTTCGGCTGCCCATTCATCTAGATTCAAATTTGCTATAGGGGTGATGTGGTCTAAGGTCATGGTTTGCTCCTCTAGTACAGGGGTAATGTAGAGGTTAGCATTTATAGGATTCATGTTGTATGGCTCTAGATGGTATTTGGCCAATGGTTCAGACTTTATGGTTACTTTCGTACCATATCTTGTTCTAAAAAATAGATGAGACCAATCAATATACAAAAACCCACCCAATTTGGCTGTAAAATCTCTTGAAAGGAAAATAGAAAAATGGGGTGGTAGGTCAATAACATGTATATCTTGAGGAATGGAAAAATTTAGACATGCATGTAAAGTAAGGGCTAAATTATCAATCACACCAGTAGTTTTAACAACAGACCTATCCAACTGAACTACACCTTTCTGAGAGTTAGGCTCATAAACAAGACCTAACTTATCATCTAAGCTTTTGGGCATAACTGAGCTATTTACACTAGAGTCAATCATAAAGTTGTGTACTATTTTTTCATCAATAATCAAACTCAAATAAAAGGGAGGAGGCTTTACTTCTTGAGTTTTTTGTTGACTCTTATTTTCTGGGCTATTCACAAACACAACTTTAACAATTCCTTGATTAGCATCATTGAAAATAGAGAGTTCAGCCAGGGCTTCCTGCAACAAATTCTTTTGACCCAGAATATGCAAAGCATCTAAAAATGACATGTTGATAGTGGCCTTCTTAAGGTGCTCAACAACATTGAAAGAAATAGGGCTCACCTTTTGCTGACTCTTAATAGCAGCAACATCTTTTTCTTTCTGTATAGGTTGTGTCTGCATTTTAGATTGATCTTTTCCTAGTAAATCTTGGCCTCTTTGCAGAATCTATACTTTAGGCTATGCTGCAAGAATCACATGAGGTGAAGAAATAGGTTGTTTATCCTTAATAGGTTGTTGTACATTTCCAGCTTGCTGCCCCAAATCCATAGCTCTTTTCTTCGATCTAGTATTAGCTAAAATAGGAGAATTTTATTGATCTTGACCATTCATGCCACAAAACTCAGAACTCTACTAGTTTGGCAAGGCAGCTTCAAGGTTATCTTGTTGTTCTTGATTTTGATTTATTATATTTTCTGAACCAGCATAGTTGTTCTGGACCATTAGGGCCTTATTTCTCATGCCATTGACATAGGTTGATTGGTTATGGGGTTGATTGCATGGATAACATCAATCGCAATCTTGGGAATTTTTTTTTTGTGGTACAAGTTCCTTTGATGAACTAACAACATTGGGGTTAAAGGGCTGGAAAGGTCTAGGATTAAAATTCCTTTTTTGGCCTTGATAATCATTTTGAAAAGCTAGTCTATTTCGTTGATTTTGCTAATAAGGGGCTTCATAAGGCTTATGCTCTTGGCCAAATTATTTTTGTATGCTCACGAGATCATTCCCAAGGTCTTAAGTATATTTTTTTATCTCTTGAAGCTCTTGGGATAGGGCTAGAAGAACAGGTTTAGGTGCTACAACATGGTATCCTATTGCTCGAATAAGCAGGACAACAACTAAAGGGGGTAAAAAAAGAAGAATAGGTGGTTGTATTTCAGAGAATAAGGGCATAGGAGGCCTGGGAGCTATTTCTCCATCTTGAATGAGACAATTTTCTGCTCTAATAACGATGTCAAAAGCATTAGGGAGTGTGTGATTGCCCATAGACTGAATCATTACTGAAATTTCGTTATTCAAAGCCTTTAGGAAAAACCAAAAAACATGCTGAGGTGTTGGTTTTACTATTATAGTAATTTGGTCCCACGTTCTTTGGAATTGGTAATTGAAATCTGCCAAATGCTCATGCAACACTCTCTTGATCATGCTCAATTGTTCTAACAGGGACAAATGGTCCGACTTATCTTCAAATTTTTGGTGTAATCCATCCCCCAACTCATCCCACATCATGATGGAGTTTGGATGAAGGCCTCTAAACCAATGCAACACTTTTCCTTTTAGTGACATAGCCAAAAGCCTCAATGCTACGTTCTCCTAAGTGATGTTGTGAACTGAGCATAATATGGTGACATCTCGAATGTGATCAACCAATGCTGTGTGATCTTCTCCAGTAAAGTATGAGAGGATTTTGAGGGCTACTGCTAGGATATCATCATGCTAGGCAATATTCAATGGGCTGCCTCCATTAAAAGGTACAAACGGGTGCTATCTTGGCACTGCCATTGGCAGTGCTTGTGCTATAGGAACAAGATTTCCTTGTGATAAAACTAAAGAGATGAAAATGGGAGGTGTTGATTTTGACCTTGCAGCTATTTCAAATAGTCTCCTTGCTGTTCTTTTTCTCCTTCATTATTGGTATTCAAAAGGTGCAGAAATTGATCTAGTTTGTACTTTTCTCATGCACAGGTTGCACTAAGTCTACATGCAAAAACAAAAATGAAGTTGCTAGGTATATAAGGAAACCTCTGAAAGGCTGCAATAAAACTATTGCATACACCAAACACCAAGTTTAATAAATAAAACTCTTCCTAAAAATCAATTTTCAGGGTCCCACCGGGTGTGCCAAAAACTATTATTAATCATATATGCACCCTATGTTAAATTTACAAAAACTTAACTATCTATTGACACATGGAAATCTTCTTCAGATGTGGGTGATTTGAATGAAGAAGGAATCTCCAAAGTGAGTTGGTTCTCCGAATAATAAATCCTACTCTAAATTATTTTATGAGGGAAAGAGTTAGAAAGATAACTAAAATGAAACCTATGACTTAAAGTGACTTTTAGGACTTAAAGCTGACTTAGTGATGACTCTCTTTTTTAACCCACAAATAGCTCTCAGAAAACAACAGTACTTCACAATCTCTCATGAACACTTAACACATAATTGATTTGCATGAATATTCAGGCTTAAATACAACATGCAACTTGTATTCTATGAACTTTCTACATCAAGAATTAAAATTTTAGGACATAACAAGGATTATGTAAAAATAAATCACAATATAACATCAAACTATAATTGCAAATGACACAAAATTGAGAAATAGGAATGTTGGTTTATTAAACTGAAGGAGTATCAAAAGTCTGAGTACAAATTTCTACTTACAAAACTCTCTACTCAACATGAGAGGAAGAAACAATGAATCTGAGCTAAGAAAAAATTTAAGTTTTCCTTCAAAATATATCTCCTCAAAACACTAATCCGAGCTCTATAGAAAAGCTTAGAAAAAAGCCACCAAAATTGATCCAAAATGAGTAACTGAAATGGAAAACTCTCACTCTTTGCATGTGCATGCTGAAAAACACCTAAAAATAGGTCTTCTTTGCTTTAAAAGAGAAAAAGACCTTATCTCCTCTCCATGCAACTCAAATCCAACCAAGGAAAAGTCAACTCTCTTTTGCCTTCACAAACTACTAAAAATAGCAAGAAAGAAAAAAACAATTTATAGAATATTGTTTTATCTTCTGCTTTACAAAACATGCAGTTTTACAACTTGATTTATTTTTCAATTAAAGATTAAAAATATTTGCAAAACAATACCTTATCTCTCCATTACAAATTTTATTTTTCTTAAAAAAAGAAAAAAAAAACATTAATCATCTCCATTATCTATTTTAATAGATTTCCATAAAATCAATTGAAAACAAAGTCTAAGGTATGCAATTTTACCCAAGGCAATATTTCAAAGCCTATGCTAGACTTAGACTCTAAAAATTCTTATGAAAGACACCAAGCTCAACCTAGGGCAATTCAGCCTCATAAGGAACTAAGGTAATTAAGTTTAATATTTCACAAGGCATGCAATATTCTCCCTAAGTTGAATTAGGGTAACATGGAACAAAACCAAAGCAAAAAACCCTAAAATCATTTCATTCTACACTTGCAACTTTTGAAAAGAAGGCTATGCCTGGGAGAAGCACCGCCAACACTAGGGTTTCAGTTTGAAGTGCTTGGAAAATTCATATTTTGGCTCCAAAATGGTTGAATTTTCCTCTGCAATACATGGTAAGTAGACTCCTTAACAACATAATGGTTTTCTCTTCATTTGAAAGGCAAGAAAGGCCATTAAGGTCGCGACCTGTACATATTTTATCTTTTATTTCTCTTCTTTCTTTGTGGCTTTATTCTTCCTATTTGCCTTGTGTTTATTCCCTATTCTCCTCTTTCTGCATGAGGCACCATGAGGGACTCGACCATAGTCATTTGTGCAAGCTCCATTAAGGCTCAGACATGGCTTACTTGCTTTCTCTTAATGCATATAATGGTGAGTTTGATTTTCTCCATTGTTTTCTTTGTCAAAACAAAATCTTTCAAAAGCTTTCCTTTGCAAAATAAAGATTACTTATTTGTGAAAAAAATAGACCCATTGTGCAGGCCGCACCATTTAAGCTTGATTATGGACTCCTATCAATAAACTCACACCTCATACACTCTTGTTTCTCTTGATTTTTGATATTTGTGAAATGATGAATGTTCATGAGCCAAGAGCTCTCCTCAGGCCACAACCAATACATGTAGAAATTGGCTTTTGATTACATTTCTTGGCTCGACCCATGATAAAATTACATGCATTTTTGCATTCTTGAAACAAACCCTCATGGGGGTAAATTTTTTTTTTTAATAAAAGAGGGTAAAAACTTTATTGAATTATAACAGCATTACAAAGTCTAAAGAAGGGAGCCACAAGGGGCCAAAAGCAACAAGAATTAATTCACACCCAAGAAGCACCTCATATCCTCAGCAACCCACTCCTCAAAAACATGGCCCATATCTTCAGGAAGATTGCTCCAATCATCCACACACCAAGAATCAATCCTTTCTGAAGCCCATCTAGCTAGCCCATCAGCCACCCTATTCCACTCCTGCGGAATATGGCAGAACACAATGGACTCCAAAGTAATGCACAGAGAAACAATCTACTTGACAACCACAGCTAGTTTCCAATTCGCATCCTCCAAATTGTGATTATTCAACATATCAATAACCACCTAAGAAACAGCTTCACAAACAATCTGCCACCATCCAAGGGCAACCACATGCTTAATCACCAAGAGAATAGCACTTGCCTCCATAAGATTATTAGTTTGCAAACCACGATATGTGGAAAAGAAAAAAACCACCACTCCAAGGTTGTCTCTACCAATACCACCAACCCCAACATGCTCAAGATTACCTCTAGATGACCCATCTATATTGATTTTTAGCTCCCCAAGAATAGGCGGGCACCAAAAGCCCTCACGAGCAACCCTCTCATGCCCACACCTATGATGCACTTTGCTCAAACTACTCCTGTCCCCTGTGGCAAGAACCAGGGAATTTACAACACCCAAGTCCCCCGAATCAATCGACATAGAAAAGTCACACTTTGCAGTCAAAGTCTCCCATAGAGCCCCAAGAATATGCCTCCAAAGTTGCCCCATGAGCAATTTTTAATCTAGAAAAATTCTTTTGTTACACTCCAACCAAATTTTCCAAACAATCAAACTAGGACCAATGCTTTAACAAATTTTAAGAAAAGATGTTTTGGTAGGAGAAGAACCCCATCTCTTCCAAAAATATTCCAAAGAAGAGACACGGCAACACGGAAGGCTCCAAAGATTCCACCAATGATACCAGATAGTTCTAACAAAAGAACACTGAAAAAAGAGATGTGATAAGAATTCTTCATGCTGACCACACAAAATGCACATGGAGGGGCCCTAGAACCCTCGTTTCCAAAGATTGTCCCAAGTAAAACACTTTCCTTTAACCACAAGCCAAGAGAAAAAATTACACTTAGGCCAAGAAAATTTATTCCAAACATGCTTCCACCAAGAAACCTGTGAGCTCCCAAAAACCTGTTTATCCAAAACATGATACCCAGAGGAAACCGAGAATTTTCCTTTCAAGTTAGGACCCCAAACGAGCACATCACCCCCATGGAGAGAAGTAAAGGCACGACCTGCTAAAATCTTAGCAAGCTCTTGACGATCCTCCACCGCACCACCAAGAGGCCAATCCAAGGGGTTCTTCCACCTGGACACATAATTCTAACCCAAAGAATGTTGAGATTTGAAATCAGCCACATGACTCCAACCTACCTCCACAAAAATCTGGCACAAGTCTTGGAGATGGGGATGGGAGAACACAATGGGTGGGTGTCCATCCCAAGAATCATACCAAAAGAGAGCATCTTGACCCCCATTACAAATCCAAAAAAGTCCCTGTTTAACCAGCTTGGCACATCGCTTAAGGGTAGTCTAGATCACAGAGCCTTTCCCCTCCATACTGAATCTTGCAACCTCCCTACTTTCCACCACCCCCAAATATTTGAAGGTCAAAATTTTAGCCCGACACATGTGTTGTTGAGAACACAAATGCCAATATAACTTAGTAGCCAAGGCCTACCCATTCAAATCCGTCTGCCCTAAACCAGAACCTCCCTCTTGCTTTCACCTACAAACCACATCCCACTTTACCAAACTCCATTTTCTATGAAGAAGATTACTTGCCCACAGAAACTGATGAGACAATTTCTCAAAATCTTTAATAAAACTTGAAGGAGTAGAAAGAACAAAGCATTTATAAACAGGGAAAGCCTAGACCACCAAATTTAGAAGGGTCACTCTACCTGCTGAAGAAAGCCACCTACAAGTCCAATGACTGACCAATCTTCAAAACTTATCAAGAGTCTCATGCCAAAACCTTTTGGGAAGAGAACAAACAACAAGAGGGATTCTAAGATAGGAAAAAGGAAGCAATCCAATCTGGAACTGAAGGATACCAGCAAGTCTCCTTTAAATGCTCTTAGGAGTGTGGAAGAAATATATGAAGGACTTCCCCTCATTTATGCATTGCCCTGAAGCTGCCAAGTAACTATCCAAAACACTATGCCAATTGAGAGCCTCCTCAACCTTTGCCCTACCCATCAAGGTCGTATCATCTACAAACTGCAGATGAGACTGGGGGGAATATCATCTCCCCAACTCCATCCCTAAAGCAAGCCGCTAGCAACCCGAGCATGAATGAGCCTTCACAGGCCTTCCACAAGGAGGATGAATAAGTAAGGAGAGAGGGGATCTCCCTGCCTGAGGCCTCTAGAAGCACAAAACAAACAAGTGGGCTCACCATTAATAAGCACTGAAAAGGAAGAGGAAGTGACACAAGTCCTAACCCATTCAATCCAACCCTCAGCAAAGCCAAAAGCTCCAAGGATTTTAAACAAGAAGCTCCATTTAACACAATCATACGCTTTAGCCATGTCCAACTTGATAAACATAGATTTATCTTTTGAGGATTCCATAGAGTGGATGGCCTGAGCAGCAATAACCACCCCATCCATGATCTGTCTACCAGCAACAAAACCCTCCTGCTCTTCTGAGATTAAATCATCAAGCCAAGGTTTCAGCCTTTCTGTAATTAACTTAGCAATAATTTTATACACAACATTACATAGTGCAATAGGGCTAAACAAATTGAAGGAGTTAGCTCCCTCCTTCTTAGGAATAAGAGCTAAAAAAGTAGCATTCAGGGAATTCAACATTTGTTTATGCATAAAGGATTCATGAACCACCTCTAAAAATTCCAATTTAACCACTTCCCATAACTCCTAGAAAAATTCAACTAGGAATCCATCTGGCTTAGGAGCTTTACCTTTCTTCATCTAGAACACAACATTCTCAAGCTCTGACAAGGTAATAGGAGCAAGCAACGATTCATTCATTTCATTAGTCACCAGCTTTGGGATACAATCTAAAATCCTTGCTTCATCCTCCTCCATAGGAGGTGAATCCTCAGAGAATAAGGTAGAGAAATATCAAATGCATTTGGTATAAATAGAAGCGGAAGAGGATAAATTTTCCCTATCAGGCAACAAGATAGAAGAAATAGCATTACCTTGTCTCTGACCTTAACTGAGTTATGGAAAAAAGAAGTGTTCCAATCACCAGCCTGAAGCCATTCAATACGAGACTTCTGTTTCCAAAAAATCTCTTCTCTTAACTCCCATTCCTCAAGCTCTTTTGTAGCAACAACCTCTAACAAACTCAGCTCCTTCGAGAGGCCTTGATCTTGAATATGTCTAGTAATTAGGTCTAGATTAACTTGAGCCTTTTGTTTTTCCTAAAATAAATTACCAAAATGCTACCTATTCCATCTTTTCAATCTATATTTAACATATTGAAGCCTCTTTGAGAAAGAGTACATAATAGTGCCATAAGCAGGCTTCCCCCGATCCCACCAACCAGGGAGAAAATATGAAGAGATTCATCCCTAAGCCACATGAGTTGGAACTTAAAGGTCTGTCTAGCACACTGTTCAGGCACATCAACCACCAGCTTAATAGGCCAATGGTTAGAACCTCAACCATCCAAAATTTTAGAGCTAATCATCCACCTATCCCCCAACCAAAAACTAGACACCAAAAATCTATCAAGTCTTTCTGAAATAGAAGCATCTCCAATTCTCCTATTATTCCAAGTAAAAAGACCATTGCACGACTTGATATCCACAAGATTCAGAGTAGAGATGTTGTCCTGGAGCAATAATGTGGAAGCCTCCACCCTTGCAATACCACCCTGCTTCTCAGAAAGCTCCATAATAGCATTAAAATCACCTCCAAGAATCCAAGGATGGTAAGGAAATAAGCTGCAAACTAAACGAATGTTGGACCACAAGAGTTGCTTGCCCTACAACTCCATAGGTGCATACACATTGGAGAAAAGAGAAACTTCCTCTAACATAAAACAAGAGGCCACCATGGAAAGTGTAATCAAAGGAAAATCAGATTGTTAAATGGTTAGCACAAATAACATAAAAATCCAATGATATAACGAAGTACAATGGAAATGAAATGAAAACGAAAGGGAAATATATTACCAAGACTCTCCATCTTCCATGCTTCACCTTCGTTACACCTCCTTACTTGCTGGATAATATGTTGCCCTTAGATTCGTCTTCTTGAGCAATCTAAAATGCCTAAGCCCTACAACAAGATTTGAAGGATTTGATGTGCCTATGACTATTGTCAATGCCTATGTCTATATCTAAAACAAATTCCAATATTAATCAAATGCTTATAACAAAATATGTGAAACTAAGTAGATGAATTCCTATAGTAATTACGTAAAATGTCAACATCCCTCAAAAATGAGAAGGAAATGGCATTTTATAGAAAAGGCCATTTCGAACGGACGAACGAGATAAATCAATGACAAGAACCTAAAATGAATGATCCAGATTAAACCTGAGAATCCCTAATTAGAGTTAGGGAAAAATCTTTAATCGAACGGTTGGAATAAAAATAGATCGACGGTGGAGAATAAATGAGACAAATTAATTAAAGAAATAAAGATTTTCAAAAAAATCAAGAAGATAAGATTGCCTGATTTGCAAGATTCGAAAAATCAAAGAGATAAGATTGCCTGAAGATAAGATTTGGAAAATCAAGAATTTGCCCGATTACTTGATTTTTGGAAGATTAATTACTAATTTGAATAATTCAAATTATGGATTTCGAGAGATAATAAATAATCTTTTTTAGATTATTTATCTAAAAGGACTGACAGTTAAGATCGAGATGACATTTTAAATAATTTAATTTATTTAAAATGAGAAGTATGTTAATTGACAATTAAATAATTAAATTTAATTATTTAATTTAGAAGATAAGACCAATTAATTAAATAAATTAATCAATTTATTTAATTAAGACAATTAGTGACATATTAAATAAATAAATATACTTTATTTATTTAATAATCAAGAAGAATTAAATGACAAAGGGGAATTAAATAAATTAAGAAATTTATTTAATAAAGGAAAGACTTAGACAGTTAATGACGTATTTAATAAATAAATAAAATTTATTTATTTGATAATCAAGAGGAATAAAAGGACATGAATTAATTAAATAATCATGAATTATTTAATCAATAGTCGAATGTGGACCAAGGACATAATTAAATGACATAATTATGCTAGGACGAAAGTGGTAAAAATGAAGCTTGCAGGCCTAGGTCATTTTTAGGTGTCTACAGAAAGGAAGGACTTAAAAGACACCCACCAAAGGGGGCAGATCATCTGTGGGTTCCATAAGCACGCCACCCCGCCAGAAGACCCCTGATCACCAATGCATTGACATCCACCATTCCTCCATAACTTAGGAACTAAATCCATAATACCCTCCATAGAGAGCTTAGTCTCCTGTAGAAAAAGAAGATCAGGTGAATGACTTCTAATAAAATCCTGAACAACTTTTTGTTGAGGGCCACTGTTCAAGCCCCTTACATTCCAAGAGAGAACTATCATTTCAAGGGGCATGAAAAATGTGAATCCAAAGTCTTGACTGACCCCGACTCCACCAAAGTCTCCCCTATCATCTTAATATTTTCCTCATCCTTCTTCCTTCCCAACTTAGAGCTTTTCTTTGGCCCCCCTTCTTGAGAACTTTTTGCAAAACACCCAACCGAGAGGACGTCTTGATATTCTTCTTACCCACCTCTAAACCAACTTTCTACAAGAGGTGATCCTTATTCATACTATCTTTCACTACTTCAACACTACCACCCAACTCCTCCTGAACCCCCATCTGTTGATCTATCCCTAGAACCAAAGTCCTATCAACAAGTGGAGCCATAATCACCTCTGAGTTGAGCATTACCTATCCAAGATCTTTCTTGACCACATCTAAGCATGGCACTCCCATACCCTCCACCTATTGGGGAGCATGCATTACCTCAACCAAAGGACCATGCTGATCAATATCCAAAGTCCCATGATCCAGACCCAAAAATTGTGGGTTTACCTCCTGTTGACTAAGATCCTCCAGCACCTCAAACCTCTTGAAGGTGTCCTCCTGCATGTCCTTCAAAGTCCTTTTATGTCCTTTATTTCTATTTCAGCCTCTAATGGGAGTAAAACCATCTTCCCTACCACCAAAACCTTGAAAGGGATCCTTGCCCTTATCCACCCTGGGTGGATTAGCCGAAGGCTAAGAAGATTGAGCCTCCAAAGGCTTGGCCTTTGGACATCTGTGCAGGAGGTGACCATATTCATGACAAAAATGGCAGTGGAAAGGTAGCATTTCATAATCAAGCTGTTGCACCCATGAATAATCTCCTACACTCACTTCTAAAGAATCTGGCAATGGCTTGCTTAAATCAATTTCTAAATAGAATTAGGCAAAAGTCTACCATTTTGAATTGTGTTTGCTGTGACAAACTCATAGGTTTCCCCAGCTTCGAGGCTAATAGGAACAACACATTCTCTCACTAGCATTCCACAGGGAGCCTTGGAAGATGAACCCAACCTGGAACCCGATTCAGAAGTTCCTCTGCCGGGTTGAAGCCAACATGCCATGGCTTAATGAACAAACCCACCTGGTTGTAAAGGTATGGCCCCCCTTCAAAAATCCTATTCCGATCAGCAAAATAGTCAAATGAAACCATGAAATAGTTATTTTCCAGGAGGTGGATCTCCATCTCTCCCTCAAGCATCCATGTCCTTTGAGCCCACATTTCCAAGAATTGTAAAGAAATTTTCAAACCTAAGAATTTGTAACAAAGAGAATGCCTTGATAATAATCAATGTCTTCAGCCAACATCTCCATCAGAATGACTACATTCGGCCTCTCCTTACATCGTTCGAGGCACCCATTAATCTTCAGAATTCTAGGCCCTCCTATCAAGCCCGTCTCAACTTTGTTAGGTTCCATCGAAAAAAGATTATTCTCAAAAACCTTTGATCCCTGAAGAGAGGGTTTCAAACCAAACACTGGGAAAAATTCCATTTTGGGGAAAACCCCAAAAGATTCCCTGAGCAACATAGAGGAAACAATGCCCTAAATTGACATGCAAACCCTAAGAATCCCCAAGAATAGGAAGAACATCCATGGGAAAAGCACCACACAACCCCACCTCACCTCATATGAAACCACACTCCTAACCACTTGTCAAAACACCACACCACACCAACTTCAGCACCCAACCCACACTCCACACTCCACACCAAACCCCACCCTCTTCTTGGTGAATCCCACCTTCCAACACAAGCACCCCAACCAAAAACTCCTAAACCCTTGTATGCCCTAGCCATGCCTAGGAGACTAGGCCACCTTCACCAAGCACCAAGGGAAGGAGAGAAGGTCACGAGCAAAAAGAAACCACCTAGCCGCTGAGCGCCATCCACACAACACCCACTGAGACTTACAGGACACACGCCCCCTGCACACAAACAAATTCCCACCCTGCATGATGCACAACCAGGAAAAAATGAGGAGCTAGGGCGCGGATGCCCTAGCTTGGCACACAGGAACCAGAGATGCCATCCAGAGCTCACTTGAAAAAACTCTTTCCAATTTTACACTTTTTCCATGGTGGTAAATTGAAATGATGAAAAATTTGTATTTTAATCAAAACCCCATGTGGGTATTCTATAACTTGGAAGCAATCCACTCCTATATTTTTTGTTGAAAACCCAACATGGGTACTGAGTATTTTGAAAGAAAAATGTTTATTTTGTTATGCATTCAAAAATTGAATTTGACCCACCATGGTATTTTATGCATTTTTTTTTTCTATCAAAACCCCATGTGGGTTCACTGAAACAAGGAGAAATCTCTGCATTTTGAGATGAAAACTTCACCTTATGTGGGTATTGTGAAAAGGAAAGAAAACCTTTTGTATTTTGAAATGAAATCCACCTCTTGATTGTATTCTCTATTTGCAGTGAACACCATCTTTTATTTACTTCTTATTGTGGTATGAAGGAGGTAGTTTGTTTATTTTCCAGAAGGTAATGAGGTGCCTCTTATATTCCATTCTGGGTGTTGTTTTCGTGAAACATATTCTTCCAAAATGGCTGCAAGTCTTCTTTATGAGTGCTCTTTTCCAAAACTGAAACATGTTATAAATGAATAATGTGTTTTTTCCTTACTTCAAAGTACTGCTTTCTTTGGACACAACTCATTGTCTGTCCTTCACATTTTTGTATATGTAGATCCATCATGATGCTTATCATTGAAAATGCACTATAATTTAACACTGATGTCTCATTTTTCCTGACTACATTCCTGTAGCGATGCACTCCCAATGCATCCATTCCATTTGTATTTGAAAAGGGCCAAGTATTCTACTTAACACCTTGTGAACCATGTGTTTCTTTTCTCTTCCTTCAAATAAGATGAATTTGGTTGTCTTCATTGTATCATCCACTTCTTGCAATGGTGATGTTGCCCACATACTAACTGACCCTTTTAGGATGTGTACACTCAAGCTTTCTATGCACTGGATCTACAGTTAGTAATAACCCTTCCAATTTAATTCCATGGCCTTAGGATTTCTCTTGCAGCCACCTAACACTTTTAGTTGCTTGATGGAAGCACTTTCCCTCTGAACTTTCATACATTCTTTACTTTCCTCTGAGCAGCTGCAATTGAAATGAACTTTGATCATTAGTGTACTTTGATAATAATGCTTTGAAGCTCCTCCAAATTCTTTTAGTTATCACTTCTTGATACTCTATTGATGATGCATTATGTATACCTATTCACTATCACATTATGAGCATGAAAACTTGTTGTACCAGAATAAAATATTATGAAACAACATGAATAAACATGAACAAAACCCATGGCAGCAACATGCAATTCATATGGCAATATTTAAAACTTGTATTTTAGTTAAATTGAGTTCATTAAGTTCATTGTTCACTGGTAATTCTCATTTCATTATTCAAACTTGATTGTTATGAATGAATAATCTACTTGATTGCTTTGATGATTGAAATTCTGTTTTACTCCTTCGTGAATGGCTCAGATGAGCATGATACTATATTTCATTATTCAACCCACTTTTATGTTTAAGGGGCAACATGTCGAGCTCTACCCTTGTGGGAGCCTATTTTACTCCACATGCTTTTATCTTCATCAGATGATCAACTACATAACTTTCCCTATACCTACGCATGGAAACAAACAATGTTAGCATAAAAATAATGATGACATTCTATTTTCAGGCTCTTATCTTTGCACTTTTCTTTTTAGTTGATTCCATGCATTTCGAGGAATGGATTATATTTATGTTGGTAGAGCATGTAGTATAACTCATATTCGGAGCTCTAAAAGGACTTTCCCAATTTTTTGCAGGTATGCTTGAGATCGAAATAGGACGGAGTAGGCTGCAAGCATATCAACTAAAGATCATAACACAAACAATGATGGATATGTCTTCTACTATTTGCTTCTTATTTCTTCTCCACCTTGAGTTGTAGAATTTATTTTTCGCAGTGAATGGAATCAACTATCTCCACGGCTTGTGTGGATCCTTTAGTTTCTTCTTTCATTTCCATTCTGAAAGAAATTCATCAAAAATGCAAATTTGTACCATCATTTTTTTTGCAAACAAATAAAATTGTAATGTATAAGCATTGTGAATAAAATAAAAGAGTTATGCTTTGTCATTTATATATTCCTTTCTGTATTTCACTTATGCTACAAAGCATTGAGCAATAATTCTGAAAAATTAGTTTTCTCAAACAATGCATAACTGACACTTGATGAATGTAATGCAAACAACACTTAATGCACATGTAGAATAACTGAACTTCCACTTTAAGATATAACAAATTAATCAGCTCTACCAATTGAGCTATAGTGAAAATTGGTAACACAACCTATTGACTATGCTAAGACCAAAGCAAAATGTTGAAGGATTTGAATGACACAATGCTACAATATGCAATTATGCAATTAGTAAGCTAAAAAACTATGCCAAAATGCCAAAATATTCCTAAGACAAGATTGCAAGAAAATGTAAATTCCAATAGCTTAAAATGCATAAAGTGTAAAGTCTAAGAGATGTACAAAGGAGACCAAAATTGCCATTTTATAGAAAATGCAATTTTGGATGGATGGCCAAGATTAAAAGTTGACGAATGCCTTAGAATCAAAGGACAAGATTCAATGTGACAACCCACAATTAGGGTTAGGGAATTTTTTTGAAATGAGCAACCAAGATTCAATTTGAGAAAACCAAATCAAGGGTTGAAAATGCCTGTGACAAGGAGATAAAGATGGCATAGAAAAAGAAAGATTTAGAAAATTAAATAATTTTAGAAAGTACTTGATTTATGGAGTAAAATTGCCATTTTTGAATTAAAATTAATTCCAAAAGATGGAGTCATGTGACAGTAAATAATTGATTTGAATTATTTACTAAAAGAAGGAAATTTAAATAAATGATTTTATTTAAATTGGGAGAAAATTAAATGAGACAATTAAATAATTAATTCTAATTATTTAATTATGGAAGAAGTGGACCAATAATTAAATAAATTATGGACTTATTTAATTATGAAAAGGCATTTAGTATTAGAGATGTACTTAAATAAATAAATAAAGTTTTTTTATATAAATAATCAAGAGGGGATGGATTAATTAAATAAATTTAATTATTTATTTAATTAAAGATGAGATTAGACATTAGTGGCGTGTTTAAATAAAATAAATGTAATTTATGTATTTAAATAGTCAAGAATAATAAAAGCTATGAATTAATTAAATAATTGAGAATTATTTAATTAATAGTTGAATTTAGATAGGACATAATCAAATATTTTAATTATGTTTGAGAAGAATTATTGAGAAATTTGAGTTCATAGGCCTAGGTCAATTTTAGGTGTCTACACTTAGAAATGTTAATTGCACTTGAATTATCGCATAATATAGTAATAGGTTCATCATACACAGCTCTGATATCTTTCAACATTTGCTTCATCCACAATACTTGAGTACAATTTTTAGCAGTAGCAATGTATTTTGCCTCTATAGTAGATAAGGAAATGGCATTCTTCTTCTTACTTAACCATGAAATCAGCTTTTTTCCCAAGAAAAATGCACCACCACTAGTACTCTTTCTGTCATTCACATCTCCTTCCCAATCAACATCAATAAAAGCAATCAAAGTAAGGTAATTTTCTTTAGGATACCATAGGCCAAAATCAAGTATCCCCTTCAAGTACCTAGAAATCCTCTTCACAACTATCAAATGAGATTCCTTAGGATCAACTTGAAATCTTGCAATAATGCATACAAAATTCATGATATTAGGTCTAGTTTGGGTCAAAGAGAGCAATCCACCAATCATAGATCTATATCTAGTCTAATTTGTTTTAGGATAATCATCATCTTGTGTCAACTTACATCCGGTCACCATAGGTGTACCAATTGGCTTTGAATCTTCCATACCAAACTTCTTTAGCAATTCTTTCACATACTTGGATTGAGATATAAAGATCCCTCTATCTAGCTGAGTAATTTGCAATCCCAAAAAGAATTTCATTTCTCCAATCATAGACATCTCAAACTCACTCTGTATCTCATTAGTAAACTTCATGCACAAACTATCATCTCCTCCAAAAATGATATCATTGAGAAAGACTTCAACAATCAAATCTTTATCATGATCAATCTTGAAATACAAATTACTATCAACAATACCTTTATTAAATCCAAGCTTCAACAAATTCTTTCCCAATCTGGCATACCATGCTCTTGGGGCTTGCTTAAGTCCATACAATGCTTTCTTCAACCAAAAAACCATATCTCCCTGATCAGTCAATTGAAATCCATCAGGTTGCTCAATATACACTTATTCTTTTAGTTCACCATTTAGAAATGATGACTTGACATCCATCTGATAAACCTTGAAGTTTTTGTAAGCAGTATAAGCAAGAAATAATCTCACAGCTTCAATCCTAGCAACAGGAGAAATTTTTTCTTCAAAGTCAATTCCTTCCATCTGAGAATATCCTTTACACGCAAGTCTTGCTTTGTTTCTAACAACTTCACCTTGCTCATTTAGTTTTTTCTGAAAGACCCATTTAGTTCCAATTACCATTTTTTCCTTAGGTCTAGGAACAAGAATCCATGTGTCATTCTTCTCAATCTACAGTAGTTCTTCTTTCATTGCTTCCACCCAATGTTCATCTTTGCATGCTTCATTGACACTATTAGGCTCAATCTTTGAGATCAAATAGTATTCTTTTACAATTCTTCTCCTAGTTTGAACACCTTTGTTCTTATCACCTATAGTCTGATCTTCTAAATGATTTAGTATTACATACCTTGGAGTCTTAGGGTATTCTTAAACTTCAGGATCTTGTGATCTCACTTCTGCACTTTCACTAGTTTCTTCCTCTTAATTTTCCAAATTCACCAGAATGATCTGAACTTGATTTAGAGTGTGAACTTTCTTTCTTGTATCTGAATTGTCATTTTGCTCATCTGAATCATAACCACATGTTCTAGATGGTCTAATTGTGTCTTCATCAACCTTGACCTTATCACTTTCAATTACTTTCCTCAATCTCTTATTACAGTATCGGTAGGCTTTACTTTTAGTAGAGTAACCAAGAAAGATTTCTTCATCACTTCTAGCATCAAACTTTCCTATATCTTCATCTCTTTTGATATAGAATTTACTCCCAAATATTTTGAAGTATCTAACAATAGGATTATGACCAAACCATAGCTAATAAGGAGTCTTACCGGTATCACCTTTGACATGTACCCAGTTGAGAGTGTAAATGACAATACTCACAACTTCTCTCTAGTAGATATGCGAAACATTTCCTCCTAGCATCATGGTCCTAGCAGCTTCTTGAATTGTCCTATTCTTCCTTTCCAGAAGTCCATTTTGTTGAGGGGTCTGTGGGGTAGATAATTGTCTGTTTATCCCATTCTCTTCATAAAAAGAATTAAACTCATCGAAAGTGAATTCACCACCTCTATCTAATCTCAGACATTTAATCTTTAGACCTGTCTCTATCTCAACCATAGCCTTAAAAATCTTGAATTTCTCTAGACCTTCAAATTTTTCCCTTAAGAAAGTAACCCGCATCAATCTAGACTAGTCATCAATAAGTAAAATGAAATACCTGTTTCCATGTAAACTTCTTACTATAGAAGGATCACACAAGTTAGTATGCACAAGCTCCAACACTTCATTTGAACAATGTTGTTTACTCTAGAATGAAACTTTGGTTTGATTCCCTAATTGAAATTCCTTGTAAATAGCATTAGTAGGTTTTATCAGATTAGGAAGATATCTCACTGCCTAAGTAGAACTTAGCTTGATAATATTGTCAAAGTTTACATGATGCAATCTCCTGTGACACAACCAACTTTCATCAACTTGAGCAATTAAACAACTTTTACTAGTAGCACTTAGGTGAAAGTTATTACCTTTTGTTTTTGTACCAGATACAATCACATTTCTAGAACTCCCCAATATTCTACACTTTCCATCCTTGAATTGAAGATTGTATCCCTTTTCAACCATATGTCCAATATTTAAGAGATTATGCTTCAAACCTTCCACATATAGAACATCATTAGTATTATGCTTACCATCAAGAGAAATGGATATTCTACCATGGATTACACCATCTTTGTCATCACCAAATCTTACAACACCACCATCATACTTTTCCAAGCTCAAGAATTTACTTTTATCATCTGTCATGTGATGAGAGCATCCACTATCAATCACCCATTCATCTTTTTATTCCTCTCTGGTAGCTAGAGCTTTCTCCACATTTATGCAAATAGCAAAATTAGTAGGTACTGGATCATTTTCCTTGATAGTAATAAATACCCATTCATCCTCACTTAAATTCCCTTATCAGATTCATCATCTGTCACACCTTCATCAGTAACATAATAGCACTTTCTTTGGAATCTAAGCCTTTTAAGTCTTGGCTTAGGAACTCTTTCTGGACACCTCGAGGAAAAAAGATCTATCTTATTACCAGAAAAACATTTAAGAGAAAATTTCCCTTTAAACTTACCTCCTCCTCTGGCTACCCTCTTGACAATAAGTGCTTCAAGCTCTTCTAGTTTTCTCTCTTCTTCAATCTCTCTAATTTCTTGCTCATACTTGGACATTTTTCTAGAACTTTCTCCTAGATCATATCTTTTCTTATCTTTTTCAAAGATAGTAGCTTTGAATGCAAATTTTGTCTTAGGAAGAGATTCACCAAACTCACTTAACTAAAGGGTATGTGCAAGATCATTGTGGAAAAAATAGGCCCTTAAGTGGCAAAAAATTCAGAAAAATCAGTGTTAGGCAACTTGACGTAAAAATTTGAATAAGTTATCTATATTATTTCAAAAATATATAAGAATATAATCTATAGAAAATTGAATGTAGTTTCTAAACTACTAGGTTTATTTAAAAATAAATAAAATCTATTTGGTGAAAATTTGAAATTTCAATGCAGTAGTACTTAAATTTCAGGGAAAAAATAAGAAGTAGGTGTCTGTTTGACCACCCTAACCATAATAAAATGATAATATTTTTTTATAAGATTTTATATATAAGTAGAGGACTCATATCCCGATGTGTTGCATTTTTTTTGTAATTTTTTTCCAAGTAGATAATTAATTATGAATTTTTTATTACAACTTTTAAAAAATATTAAAACTTGTATGTCTGACCACCTTAACTTGGTCAAAAATTCATGAAATTTATTTTTTATTTTTTTAATCCTATAGTATGTGAAGCATAGAATGTGACACATGTTTCAGATTCAAAAAATGTGATACCATTTCAAAGTTATAGATGTTTTTCAATCAACCTATCGATCAAGAATTTAGTCGTAATTCTAATAGAAAATAAATAATAATTATTTATTAAATTCAAATTAAAGCATAATTTATATTGGTGGAAAGCTGAGAATCTCCTCTAAAAACCCTTTTCGTTTTATCAATTTTGGGTAAGAAAAAAGTCGTCAGCCACATACCCTACAAATACCAATAATATTGCCACTTTTTGGCCCATCATGATCCTGCACATACCCTAGAAAGCAACAAGCTTACCAAGAAACATGTCTTTGGTTACATTTGTCATAGTCTGGATCTCCTCAATAGCAACAACTTTGTGTTTGTATGCAATAGGCAAGGATCTGAGCACTTTAGCAACAATGTCTGATTCTTCCAATGTTCCACCAACACATCTGATACTACATGCAAGTTCATTCTCTCTGCATGAAAGAAGTGATTTTCTCATCTTCACCCATTCTCAATGTTTCATATTTCTCTTTTAGGCTTTGCAGCTTAGCAATCTTCACATGGGTATCACTTAGAAAATTTCCAACTTTTTCTAGAACTCATAAGCAGTCTTTAGCTCCATTAAATTTTTCATCTCAGAATCAGTTAGAGCACTCAACAATGCTTCCTTACCCCTGATATTGTACTCAGCTTCCTTAATCTCACCTGCAGTAGAAGGACCATTATGTGGGATGATATACCTATTCTTTGTAATTGTCTAGTAAGGTTCACCGATGCATCTCAGATGACACTCCATTCGAGTCTTCCACAGAGAATAATTAGTTCCATCAAATCTCAGACTATCCTTCTTATATGTCATCATCCCAAATCACCTCAAGCGGTCAAGCTTCTCCGGAGGAACCTGCTCTGATACCAATTGTTGGAAACACAAGGACAGACAACTGAGAGGGGTGGGGGGTGAATCAATAGTCACATAAATTATACATATTAAACTTATTCTTAGATTTGATAAATAAACATGAAAGAATAAACCATCAACACGTCAAAAACACACATAACTCCAAGATTTTTACGTGGAAACTCTGTTAGGGGAAAAACCATGATGGAGGTTAATCTACAAGATTATACCCTATTAAAAGTATTACAAATGGGGAATGCACATGCATTTAGACACACTACCTAGAGCACACTGCTCAAATACATAATACTTACTACCCAAAAGAAGACTCATTGTCTTACAGTCACATTCGGATTACATCCGGAAGATTTTGAACTAAGAAAATAGCATCTTCTAGTGCCTAATTACAGTTACAGTTAAGCACATAAACACTTACATTTGCTCACTCTTCTTCACACTTTACTTCTGCCTCTGAAATATTAGAACACTTTTCACACACAACACACAACATACATCACACACCATACCGTCAAATGGTATAAACAATCAATCACATATATCCACGACTAAGGATAACATCAACTACATGTTGGCCCAACAAAATATAAAATGTGTACAAACTGTTGACCCAAATCAATAAACAATTTATCAATGCGTTCCAAACAATATCGGCCAAAACATAGTAAGGACCCAAAACAACATCCTCAAATATGGAACACCTTCAAAAATTATGCCTCGAAGATCTGCAATATGCTACAATCACCCTGTCAACCATGATCATGAAAAATATGAACTCATAGAAGAAAATCACCAATCAAAAGCACAACGATCAATGAGCACCAATAATATAGATAGAGCACAATCTAGAAACATCTACAACAACTCAAATTACGAGAATTGCATCGTCTTCTTTTAGGAACACCAACTAAAGCAATAGAACAACTGTCAGAACACAAATACTCATAACTCAATCAAATATTCATGCGAACCTCAAAAACTTCATGTGGATAAACCAGATATACTTGTCAACAAACCCTTTAATCCACAACCTCTTATCATTAATATACAGAGCTAGCCACCATACTGAAATTCACTGCATCACTAACAACTTCCAACTTATTTTATTACAATTTTCTCAATATCCTCGACATATACAACCTTAAAGACATTAATGGAAATCGTGTTGACATCAATGACAACCACACATTAGCAATATCCAACACTGCACCATGTAAACCTCAATGGATGGTTGAAAAATACCACCTTACCATGTGGAACCCTAAGACCCACTCCCTCTATGCTAGAAGACAACACTAGGCCCCACACACAAGCAAGTAGTAGAAACAAGTGGCTAACACTAAACATCCAAAGGAGACTACCTAAAATAAGAATCAACCAAGAATCACAAGGACTTTCACAAAGACTTCTAGATACTTCAAGGGGCCAAACACATAACACAAATAGATAGGAAACCCAAAAGCTGATCATTATACTACAACACATACAATGAAGCACATAACATCATTTTCACAATCTTATAACATGATAGCTAACTATAATTTAGCAGTTCATAATTAGGACCAACAATACATAGCCTTCGTACAATTGATCTATACACAATACAAAAGCCTCAACATAAGTTTTCACAAATGGGAAGCAATTTTCAGCATTCAAATAATAACATATTCAAGAAAAAATAATATAACACAATATAGATCAATGATAGAGCTATATCCTCTTATACAACTTCAGAACTAAACTAATTTCTCCTCTTGACAACAATAAATCTCACATCCATAAAACAACCATAAAATAGTCAAATCAACTCAAAATCCAAATTTGTCAAAAACCCATTTTAGATTCAGCCCTTGACTACTCATAAATGTTGGTAGAATTAGCTAAAAATGACTTAGAAATTTATAAAATGAAAAACAACAGACAACTCTCATAAAAACCCTCTTTTTGGCATACCCAATTGTAACAAAATAACAAAATGAGAAACCCAACAACCAGATCTTTTCCAAAATATCAAATATTAAAAATTTAATTAATTTAACCCCTTTCAAATGTCTATAAATCTAAAATCCTAGTCTTCCATTGGTTGGTTATAGGGAGAAACAAGGGTATTTGCAACCATGGAGGAGTGGCCTAACAACAAACCCATGTTTCAACCATATCTCAAAAAGTACGATCTGGGTTTTTGAGAGTTTTGGATAAAGTTTAAAAGACAACGAGATTAAGAAACCCTTCAAATATCTTACCAACCTAGTTCGTAAAAACATATTTTTGGGTGACACAATCAGACCATTTTATTGGTAGAGAACAAAAGACAATAAGCATGTATTGATTTTTATTCTAGAATAAATAAATGTTTTATTCACACACATAATAAAACTATCTAGCATTTATTTTCAAAAATAAGAGAGAGAAAAATAAATTAAATTATTCATACATTCAAAAATAAAATTTAAACAAAAGATCCCAAAATCTAACTTGGATCTAATGCTTGGCATGGACGGGAGTTCAACGTTGAGCTCTGAAAATTTCAACTTCTGACTCCCCAATCTAGAATTCTCCCAAAACCACAATTTCCCAACAAAATTTATTCCCCTCAAATTATAGTTGAATTCTAAATCACTCTCCTCCAAATTTTGATTCAAAACCACTCCAAATTTTCCAAAAAATCTTAGAAAACTTCTTTCAAAACCATGTAAAATCTCTCTATTCTCAAAACCCCCAAAAATCCCTTCAAAATCCTTTAAAATTCATGCACACAAAAGTGAAAGTCTCATTTCCCAATTTTTTCCATAAATAAAACTAATTAAATTAAAAAAAGAAATAAAAACAAAAAAAGAAAGTAACTTTCTTTCTTTTTCCCCAAAAGACTTCTTTTCCAAAATAAAACAAGGAAATAAAATCCTCTCATAAAATAAAATACTAAAATATTAAATTAAATCCCCCATCCTCATCCCACTAATGAAATAATTAAAATAAAATAAATAATCAAATTAACTCATATAATTAACTCATTTGTTTAGCATTTCCCACCAAATAAATTCAAAATATTATAAAAGATAAAAGAACCTCCTTAAAAATAGTCACTCCACCAAAATAGTAAATCAAAACACAAATATAACATATGCTTACATATTAATATTTAAATATTTACTAATAAACATATTAATATTTGATAAATAACATTAGAATATGTTAATATTTATACTCTTATTTTCATATAATCATAATAATAGTAATAATCAATATTCAGTCACACCAAAGAATAACCATAGCAATATATATATACACATATATAATAACATTAAATCACACCTGATCACATTAATAACAATTATAATAACAACTAATATGATTGACCTAATATCTAACTTCACTCAAATAACCCACAATCCAAGGCTAGGCATAAACCATGAAAGAACTTCTCACATAAAAAAGACATTCACATCAAAACATAAATAATGAGAATGATCACAATAGTGACTAACCTGACTTACCAAAGGACTTAGCACCATTTGAACTAAATCCACACTCAAAGTTAGACATTGGAGTCACACAAACACATAACCCAAAAGAAACATTCACACACGTGCAACACTCCAACCATGGGGTAAAGGAGATCGGGTATTGTCCTTTGACAACCCAAAAAGGTGGACACACACTAAATCCATTGTCTCTAATTGAGGACAATGGCTAGGGTTGGGGTATAACTTGGGCCTAGATGTTATCTCCTCAACCACCATTGCTATTAGAGGCATGCTCAGACTTGCTAATTTATGTGGAGATGTAGACTAGTACATATTCACTCAAACATACATTTGAATTAAAACACATGTGCATAATAGCTTAAGCACTAGGAAAGAAACTCTAGCAAACATATCTCATTCCTGTATGTCCCCATACGTCCAATGGTATGATGTCGCTCTTTCCTCCTAACCTAAAAACATATTATTGCATCACCCAACTATCCAAATAAATCTTTGCATAATAATAATAATAACATAATATGCATCATACTCACAAAAGTACTAACAAAAGCTCATGTTTCATCTGCAACTGCAACAGTTGAACACAAGTTAGTACCTCTTCATGATAATAAATATAATCATAATCAAAATCATAATATCATCATCATGATAATAATATGTCAAAATCATCCAAAAGTCCTAAGGATAACCAAATCACTTCCATAAAACAAATATTCCCATAGCTTGCATCCTAGTAACAATCATGTATGAACACACACATATCATGATAAACCTATCCTTAAACATATATAATAAGTCATTTCCTGACCTTCTCACATAGTCCATAAATTCATAATATACAATATCAATTGCTTAACATCATTAGCACATACCTTTAAATATCCTTATTATTTCACCTTCATCTCCAAGTACCAAAGCCAAACTACCTACACATCCATAGTGAGAATGGAGGGGCACTACAACCCTACTTAACCAATAGAACATTCAAGCATTCTTGAACTATCCCATACAATTATCTGACCATATGTATCAGATGTTTTGTCATCTAAATTCATCTTTCTCTTAAATGTGTATAAAATATATTGAGACAATATTGAACAAAATTTGACGAGCGTAAATGGTTGTCACTCAAATAGAAATGATAATCCCTAAAAAAAATTCTATTATCCTTTGTGCTATCATCTACATGCCTATATAAAATATAAATAAATATGACACTTGCACTGAATTGTAATATTATGATTGGATTTCCTTTTATGGAGCAAGAGTATAGTTTTTGCACAAAATCAACCACTGATAGTATAGTTCCAATTGAAAATTTGTTTCTACATGTGCAAAATTTTCCATGAAGCCATCAAGCATGTTGAGAGTGTTTGACATATTTTGGTACAATCTTACTCTTAAATTCTGATATGAATGCATGTACACTAGTTGTTTTTGTAATTAAATCACATCACTTTCCAATTTTCCATCTTTTAAAGAATACTCAACATTCGTAAATCTTTTAACATCCACTAATTGCTGTCCAAAATCATTTTCAACACTTTCATGCATACAAACTCCTAAGAATGAAAGATTTCCATAACTAGTGCATTGTCTAGAAATACATGAACTTATATAAAATAATTTCCCATTATATCTTTCACAAAAGAAACTTGTTATGAACTCTTTGATTGTTTTAGGTGTCATATTAATACCACATTCTTGCATAATCATGTTAGTATGCAAAGCACGATGTATATATCAAAAAACATCATATAGTAATGAAATTGAACATGCATTTTACAACAAAAAGATATTCATTTCTTATTAGTTTTTACATACCAAGGTTTATATTTCTCAAAATATCTTTGAATTATTCTAATATTACCAAGAAACACCAAATCATTAATTTTTTTATTTATAAAATTCAGTTTGATTTGTGTCTAATACGTGTTTTGGATGAGGATCATGAATTTTTGACTTCACTCTTAATTTAAAAACATCTTTAGCATTAGAGGATACCCTAGTATTATCATTCCAATATTTTTCAATCAAATATTTGATTTTAATATTCAATTTCATACATTAGACCTTTGGAGTTGACCACTAAAACTCTAACATTGGTTGATTGAATCATTTTTTTATACTCTCTTCTCTTTTTCGCTCTTACCAATGTTTTGGGATGTATTTTTAGAATCTCACTAATATTGCTGAACATTCTTTTTTCTCAAAGTTTCTTTATTAACTATATCAGTTGTTATGGCTCACTATGTCACATTCTTATTTTTAGATTGACTATTCTTTCCAATAGAATCAATGGAACTAGCAACAATAGATATAACATGTTTAAGTGATTCATCTTGTATTCTTGGTTTAACAAAAATTCTTAAATTTTTCATTAATTTTCTCATTTTCCACATTCTCATCCATTGCATCATGAGTTGAAATTGAAATGATAGTTTTTTATGATAAAAATTATTTGTATAATCTATTGGCATGTGTTCTTATTTGTCTCTAAGAAATCTTACTAGGGAGATTATCTAAAACAATAATTTCAATTTTAAAAAAAAAAATTCATTTTCATTTTCATCAACAAAACGATTTTCATTTTCATTTTCAACAGCAAAATGATTTTCATTTTCATTTTCAACAATAAAACAATTTTCATTTTCATTTTCAAAAAAAGGATTTTCATTTTAATTTTCAACAAAAGGATTTTCATTTTCATTTTCAACAACAAAAATATTTTCATTTTCATTTTCAACAACAAAATGATTTTCATTTTCATTTTCAACAACAAAAAGTTCAAATTCATTATCTCTATGAATATTATCAATCTCAACATTGTTAAATCCAACTTGTTTTAAATCTTCTATGATTAAATTTTTCATATCATTCAAATGTTGATTTGAAGACATATTTGGATTCGTGCCTATTGACACATTCTCTATAGCATTGAAAGGTGGATTTGAAGACACACTAGGATTAGTTTGTATAATCATATTATTTTCCACATTCACCTCTTGCAAATTTGCATCATCTACATCCATGGTATCTTCAATGTTTTTATCTTCAGTGGTCATGAAACCGGATGCTTCAACATTATTCATTGTTTGAATCCTCATTCTTCTATCTCTTTGTCTTTTGCCTCAGGTTCTCTCTCTTTTCTTCAATTTATTCGGGGGTCAATACCCTCCTATCTTTCCTCTTTTGGTGACTTTGTGATCCCATGATTACAAAATTTTGAATTATAAATGAACTTCAATAGTAAAAGTCTCTTTTTTTATTCCTCCTTCAAATGAGTAGAAAATGAACACAATTCCACTCCCAAACTGTCCAAATGTTGCTCCCTTTCAAAATTCAAATCAAATTGTAAGTTCAAGAGCTTGTAGAAGATAAAATCCAATAAAAAATAGAAGAATTAGTCGATGTCAGTCATACACTATCAAGTTGTAGAATTGATAGTATTTTTTTATGAGTAAAAATTTTAAAAAGGGTAAAAATGGAACGTTCTCATCTTGTTTATAAAACATGATCTCATTTTATAATTTGGATCCCAAAGTGAGTTCAAGATCCCGTTTAGAAATGGTATCCCGTTCTGTTTTCCAACATTCAAAATAATTAATAAAGCAAACAAGATCCCATCTAGGAATTGAAATCCCATTTCCTAAATTGGGATCCCATTTTTTAAAATTTAAATTTTGGGTCGGGTTTTTGCTTCTTTTTTTTGTTCAGGAAAAGGCTTGGGGACTCGAACCTAAACTTTGAACCTGGTTTAACCTGCAACTTGAAGGCCATGTCAATGTCACAAGAAAAGAGTGACTTTGGACATATGTTTGAAGACCCTTTTTGTAGAATTATTTGACAAAATTAAAACCCATTATAGATGAGACTGTGTAGATTCAAAATATGTATTTTTTTTAAATTGGTTTTTTTTTCTATTTTTTAAATATTTTTTGATGAAACTGGTCCATGAACTTGAAATATCAGGGATTTTAAGTATTTTAATAAAAATTTATTAAAATATTTTTTTGAAAAATGAATTAAACACATCAACATTCTTCAGACAATTCCTTTGAATTTGAAAAAAAATAAATCAAAAAATGATAATTTTAGGTCATCTTATGTGTGATGTATATAAGGATTTTTCAAAATGACAAATATGGCCAATAAAAAAGTAACAAAAAAATATCAACATTCTTTAGTGTGTTAAAAATATTTTCCCAAAAGGATTCATAAAAATTCAATTATTTAGGTCAAAATATGGATGATGCACACATGCATGGTATGATAAAAAGTGACTTTTAAACAATGGTTTTTAGACATGCCTATTGAAAATAGATGTGTATCATCTGGGTATTAAAATAAATTATATATTTGGAAACTAGACTCTGAGTACTACATTTTATGATCAATGACTTTTTTCAAGATTCCATCTCTAAGTGCTTCAAATTTTAAGGTCAAATGTGAGAAATTATGAAAATCAGGGAAAACACTTCCAATTTTTAGCCAGAAAATGGACTCAACTTCTTGCACACCCCCATATTCTTCCACTTCTCTTATTCATTCCACATCTAATGAATTGATTTCTCTCATTTGTACATCTTCCACCTTTTCCTCAAATTTTAATAGTCTTTGATAATCTTGAGCTACCTATACCCAATATATAACCCTAGTTATACTAATTGTACCCTGTCCTCTTTGATTGCCACTAATTATGCAATACCCCAATCAATCCAAGGTAAGTTCGATACCCCTCCACCAAAAATCATAGATGATAAAAATTCTTAGATAGAAATTTCTCCTACATCTATCATAACTTGCATCCATGGTTTTTCTCCACCTATTAAAACACAATATACACCTTGCATACCTCTTGTGGTTTGACTAGCTATAATCCCTTATTCCAACCCTTTTTTAGGATATTCACAAACATTCCTTTAGGATGTTTCTCACACATACTATAATTATTAAAACCATTTAGGATTTTATTAATCAGTACATCTATGTCTATCCTAATATACATCTATAGAAAATTTATGCTACTTTTCACCTCCTAGAAATATATCCTATAGAAAATTTATGATACTTTTCACTGCCTAGAAATATGTCATTTTTTTTTCACTTATGATCTTCTACCTCTATATATGATTTATAAAGACAAACCTCTCATTATTATTGTAGGATATTATAATAGAGGAATTATATTAATATTTATTGATAGTGGATCTAACTATAATATTTGTAGAACTCAAATTATAAACAAGATTCAAATAGATGGGTGATCTCACAATACCGGTTTACAATTTTTTGTCAAACTAGACATTGAACTGAATTTTTTTAACTAAATCTTCACTTTCAGGCACCTATAGCTACTAAACCATGAGGAATTTGAAGATGGCGCAAACTAGTGATTTTTGAAATTTTTTCTACATATTCTAAATATATATTTAAAAAAAAAATGGAATTAGATTGCATTTATTTTTCCATCTCCTTCGAAAACTAGTTTTTAATAGTAAACACCATTTTTAAAGAGTGATGTTCACCGTATACAACATAAATTATTTTTATGGAGGAAAAAATTCTAATTTTCAAATTTAGATTTGTAAATATGATATCTAGCACTTTCATTTGGTTTCATAGTGTTTTATTGGATTTTTTTTTCTTAATTAAGTTTTGAAGTCAAACCAATTACAATTTAGACATAGGCAAACCGTATAAAATATAACTATTTTTGTATGTATCAAAAATCAATTTTATTTTTTTTGTTGGATCAAGGGCATCAATATATAGCATAGACATATTTTTTAGATTTTTTTTTGGTAATATACTATTTTTCCACATGTACAAAACAAAGAGCTTGATTTTCAGTGAAAAACCTACATTCACAAAAAATAAAAAATAAATATAATAATAAAATTAAATATATTAGAAATTATACTTTTTGGGAAGCTTATAATAAGGACTACATACAAAAAATAAATTTTAAATAAATTCATTTGATCCCCCAAAGGGTAAATCTAAAGTGGTTTTTTATCAACATTTTGATAGGTGTAAAGGAGACTCTGTTATAGGTAAGGTTTAAATCTAGCAGGGTTTTATCCAAGGGGGTTTGATCTTAGGTGGTTTGATCAAACCCTCTTCAATTGGAATCCTTTAAATGAAAATTTTCAAGGCTTAAATCATTATATTTTCTAAAAATATGTGATTTCAACAAAAATCAATATGTCCCAAAAAGTGTAAACCAATATTGTGGGATCACCCAAACCCTAATTATAAATAAAATAAATATAACCATTAGGGGTTTCAAAACTATTTGGTGAGAGTTGTGTAACACAATAATTCTCCCCATCACTATTGGATTGGTTACCATAGATATGTTATTCCATGTGATGTTATTAGAATAATCATATAAAAATATATTGGGTAGACCAAAGATCTACGATATGCAAGTTATGCCTCATATTTTACACTATTCATTAAAGTTCACATATTAGGGTATGGTTTATACCATCCTCATTGATCCTCATACATTTTGGAATTATGCCACACCTTCAAAAATTCTAATATCTAGCAATCAGGTCAACCCTCCATAATTTCATTTTTCTCTCTTATACATTGCTTATCAATCATCTCCTTCTCCTCCACCACATCTTCCTCCAAAAATTCCACCTCTTTTACCTACTTCACCTTCATCTTCTTATCTTCATAGATAATCCTCATGATTGCACCCATGCCTCTATATCATCTCTCCATTATTCCTACTTATCCACTTGGATCCAAGATACCTTTTCCCTTAACCTCTTAAGATAGTTTTTTAGTAGCTTAATCCCCTTTATATCACCCTCCTTCACATTGTCACTGCTATTCATCTATTTTTAATCCTTTTCCCACTCATCCTTATTTATCATAGTGGCTTACTTATTCTTCACATAATTCTCCTCCTATTAAACTTTCCTACTCGCAACATATTCCTCCCTCATCATCAAACTTATATTCTTTCTCATCCCCTGTCTTCTATCCAAGACAACTACCCTTCTATGTCAACTCAAAATGTAATCAATGATAATACTCATATTCCACAACTTGAGGCTCTTATGATTGAATCACTTACCTCAACCTCACCTCAAAATCCTCCTATTTAACCTCTAATTCCCTATCCACCATCTCCACCACTTCTTTGTTTCATCCCATCTCTACCCCATATTATGTTTGACTCCATAAATGATATACTTTTCCTTACACCCAAATTCACCTTTACTATCAATGTCTAGTGTCTCTTTCCCAAATGATGAATTGATGGGTGATGAGTCCCAACCTAATGGATATTTTATACTTATGTCCCTTATATCTTGTGTAAATAGAATTGTTTATGCTTACTATCTCATTATTTCAATGTGTGCTTGTGTTATGAGTTTGTATACTTTATCATTTTATATGTTACATTTGTTTAGCAAATTTTCCCTTTCATTTGTCTTCCCTCTTTTGGTTCCTTATTTATTTATTTTCTAGGGATGATTCCAAGTAGTAAATGAGTGGAAGATAGGGGGAGATGAAGAGAAATAGATAGAGAGATAAAGAGAGGTAGAGGGAGAGATAAAGATACAGATGTAGGGAAGTAGTGTTGGTAATGAAACCTGATTATCTTCTTGATACAAAGGTTTTTTTTTCAGCTGTGTTTGGATCTTAGTTCTTAATGGAGGGTATGGAGGGGCTTGCCCCTCCCAATTTTTGGTCTCTTGCAAAATAATAGGTCCTATTTCTAGGAAAAGGCTTGAGGATACTTTTGAATAGTTATGAACTATCCTTAGACAATTGAAAGGTGATACGATCATGTTGCTTACTAAAATTTGACTAAGTATGAGAAATTAAAGTGTAAATCAGGGTAAAATTATCAAGGTTAGGTAGTAAAGCATATAAATCAAACCCTAATAATCAAAGAAGTACAAGTAAACATAAAGACCTAAAACATAAGCAATATCACCATAAAAGTCTTCATGCCATCATTTATTTACCTCCATTTCCCTTCTCCATTTTGCTTGAATATGATAATTTCCCTTAGATTTGAATATGCTGCAATAAGCCTATGACAATGCCTAGCAAAATATTTCAGATTGTTGTCTCACACTAGCAGCATGTACTTGCATATGAACTAGAGATGATGAAAATGACAAGGATAGGGTCTTTTATGGAAAAGACAATTTTGAATGAAGGGCTAAGATTGAATGTCAAAGATGTATATTAATCAATGGCCATGAATGAAAGTTATAGTATGGAATAGGGTTAGAGAAAAATTAGGGAAAATTGTAAGAATGAAGGGTTGAGATTGAATTATGAGATAATTCAATCAAGGGATAAAATTAAATGATATGTCAAGAGATAAGATTGGCATGGATAATGAGGTTGTTGGAGGAATTCAAATAAATATAAAATTATTTATTTGAGAGGGAAATGAATAATTAAATAATAAAATGTATTATTTAGTTATAGAAGACATGTGATAGGTTTGACTTTTAAATTAAATAATGATTTAATTCAAAATTTGGAAGATAAGGACAAGTTAGTAAGCAAATAAATAAATAAAATTTATTTATTTTATGAAAGAAAAGGCTAATGAATAATTAACTAATTAAAATAATTATTTAATTATAGTTAAAAATGGTAAATAATTAAATTAATAAAAAATATTTAATTGTAGTAGAAAAGGACATTATTGATGTAATTAAATAAAAATAATTTATTTAATTAATCAAAGAAGAATAAAGATAATAATGAATTAATTAAATTATTAAATTATTTAATTAATAGAGGACTTATGACATTAGGAGATAATTAAATAATTAGCATTATTTAATTATCAAGAATGAATAGGGACATGACGAAGAATTAGAGTCGCAAGCCTAGGAAAAATTTTAGTGTCTACATTTTTCCCCTCTTTGATACAATGTAGTTTATCATGTTGTGTCAAAGAAATTCAGTCAAAATATGCCACGGTAAAAGCAGGGTAGATGTATGCCCCCTCAAAAAAAAATTGCAAATTTTTGAATTTTCTTTTTTAAAATTTGGAAATTATTCTGAAAGTCAATTTGACAGCCAGGAGTTTAATGGTGGTGATAGAAATGATTTTCAAGGTCATTTAGGGGGTCAAATTTAGGTTCAAAGTGGCCAAATAACACATCCAATACATAACCCTAGCAAAAACCCTAGGTTGAATGCCTATAAATATGCATTTGATGAAGGAAATTGCTCATTTGTGCATTGCAAAGTTAGAAATCTAAGAGCTATGGGAGAGAGAAGCTGAGAAGATGTCATTGGTTCCACACTCCCCACACTGAGGATATCACATCCACACTTTCCATTGACTTGAGGGAGCAGAGGACCCGGTAAGTACTCCAAACTTGCTTTGCCAATATTTTTATTTTCATGGATTTGGGGCTAGGAAAAATTTAGCAAGAAATTGCGTCAAACATCGTTCGACGCAATTAAGTGTGTGAATGACATAGGTGACTATGGTTCACCACAATCACCTTGCCATGACACAACTACTAGAGAATAGGGGAGTTAGTTGTGGTGTGACACATCTGACAAGGTGTGCCCATTTGCTTCTTGCATCGTACTTGTGACTAGGAATGACATAATTGAAAAATTGCACCACAAGTGCAAGGGGGAATGATGCAAGTGAGGGAAATGATGAAAATGATGAGGGTTTGACTGCAATTGACACAAGCGATGCATTAGATGAGGCATGTGATGCAATTGCAGTGGCATGATGCATGCACAAGGATAGTGATGCAAATGATTTGTGCAATGCAATTGATAGGTAGAATGATGTAATTGACTGGTTAGAAATTTTCCCCAATTTAGGATAAAATGACTTGCTCAATTTAGGTCTAGGAGATCAAATGAAGTTTTTGAATTGATGCAATGAATTTTCTTGTGACCTCGACTTGTTCTTCCCCCTATCTATACATGAGAGTCATAACCAATGACATTTTAGCTTCGAGATCAACTATCGGATGCTAAGAAATGCACATTGCTAGATCTAGTATTGTTCCATGTCAAATATATGCCCATTGCCAGGGAAAAAAAAGGGATGATGACAACGCTTGCAGAGTGATGGCACTCTGAGACTTGCACATTTCACCTGTCGATTAGGGAGGCTACTGTGACTGTGGAGGACATGTATAGGATATTGCGACCATCGATTCACAGAGAGAAGGTTAGATATGATCTTGATCAAGGGTTGCAGTCGATCTATGACCACTATGACTATGAGGATGTGTCAGAGCTTGGTGTGTAGGGTTACGAGATTAGATGGGAGACCCTAGCAGAGAGGAATGACAAGTTTGACTATGTTTTGTGCACATTGATTAGCGACATCCTAATTCCAGACTACATGGGTCATGGTTTTCCAATAGGGTGGGGAGAGATGCTAGCGGGTATGATGCAAGATCAAAAAGTCTATGCCTGAGGACCATGTTTGTTGGGTATGCTTTATTTCTAGCTACACGACATTTCCTATCAGGGTGGGAAAAGTATGAGTTGTGGAGTGGCATTACTAATGGTATGGTCATGGGAGCACATAGTAGTGTTCTAACCAGTAGTGGGATGATAGTTAGGAGATGGGATTTGGTATGCATATTTGTATGGTGGTGTAGTGAGACAGACACATGTAGGTGATACAAGGTATTGGAGACATGACTTGGATGTGTTGGTGAGATTTTTTGGAGGCCCTAAAAGGATTTTTAATAGTGGGTTGATGAGGATGGGCATTTTCCATGGTACCAAAAACTAAGGTATCTCATTAGTCGGACAATGCAGTCACAAAACATGATCGAGATGTACCTACTAGAGTGGGTTAGACAACAGTATGGTGAGCAACAAGGTGTACCTATGGGGGCAGAAAATTTTGCACACTCCTCATGAGAGGTGCATCCATGGGGACAAGCTATACCAATTTCCATAGCTAAGTAGGATATTGATGCACCGCAACTATTGCAGTGGGCATGGAGAGGGGGTCCATCAGATTTGGGGACAACTACATAGTATGATGCATGGTGGCTGATCCATAGGCTAGATCCATACATTGATCTAGAGTAGCTAGCACCTATGGAGTGTAGAGGGAGGGACCAATGAGGCCCGAGGGGTGGAGGATGAGGGGATAGAGGATGAGGAGATGGAGATGGAGAATGAGGTGATGATGGAGGAGATGATAGAGGGGGCTGAGGAGGTCAACATGGGAGGATGGATGGAAGATGACAGGTGGTGAGGCCTGTGTCACCAATTTTTGAGGAGGGTGAGGAGTATGTAGAGGAGAGGGTGATCAGGGAGAGAGTGGTGTAGGGAGAGAAACATACAAAGGCACTAACTTTGGAGGTAAGACAAGAGGATGTGGAGATGGTAGAGGTAGTAGTGGAGGAGGAGCAACAAGAGGAGAGACGAAAGGATCTAGACATGGGGGAGGATGAGAGAGTCCTCCATGAGAGGATTGTGATGGGATTAGATGTAGATGAGGGATTGGATGAGGTAGGAGTTGGAGGTGATGATGGGTCAGTTGACAAGTAGATAGTTGCATTACAAGCATAGGTATATGCATTGTAGGTGGAGGTGGGGGACTTGTGGGCAAAGAGGGATGGGCTAAGGATAGAGAGGGACACCCTACAGATAGAGAGGGACTTAGTAGTGATTAGCTGGTAGCAGATTGATTAGAGGATGTTAGATTTCGTGGCCACCTGCAGTGGATTAGTAGTGGGTGTGGAATGAGAGCTAGCTAGATCTAGCATGGGGCTATAGTATTATTGATATTTATATGAGAGTAGTACCACTAGAGAGGAGAGATTCAAGCTTCATTGAGGTTCGAATCTATTCACAGGGCAAGTCATAGAGTAGATCACATAGCAGACACTCTAAGTCATAGAGCAATGGGGTATCAGGCTCAACATGGTCCACCCCATATGACAGGCCATCGACATCCGAGCATAGGTATTCAAACTCACCCCAAAAAGAGGAAAAAAAACCATCCCCAGGCTCAGGAGATCAGGGCAGCTCAGGATAGAGCACATTTTGACATATGCATTATGACACTTATATTTTTACCATCGACCATGTGAGCTCTATTTTGTTATATATGATACATCTTGACATTGTATTGTGACACATTTTGAGTGATATATGATATGATTTTTGTTGACAATTTATAATATGCAGTATTATGTGATTATGCTTTATGATTATGACCATATTATGGGTTTTTATGTGTTTATGATGTTTATTTATGCATTCTTTATGATTATGCTATGGTGTTATATGTTAATGCAGCATATATGACAGTGTTTAAGATATGATGTTATGTAGTGATGGATGCATTTAATGTTATGTGATGTGATATCTATGGATTATGAATGCGATGATTATAAATGTGAATGAAAAATATAACGTATAATGTTTGTATGATTATGCGATGCTTATAAAATGTTGATGCAATGTATATGTAATGTAACTATGATTATGGTGTAGTATAAAATGTAATGACATGCCTAATATTTTGTGATGCTATGAAATGATAATGCTATATGGATTTACTCTATATTTTTGTATTTTCTCATATAAATATATATGACTTATTATGATAATGAATATGGTGATTATGATATCTATAATATTTCCTAACATGATCATGTATGCAAGATATTTTTGTGTATCACAGGACACTGTCAAGATGCAGATAGAAGAAATGTTAGCATGGAGGAGATGGATGTTAGCATGATGCTAGTGGAGACAACTTGAAGTTATATATATTTCTATACAAGGCCTTGCACTAATCATCATTGGGTGGTAAAATATGAAAAATGAATAATAAACACCATGGTATGACATAGGCCAATGTGTGCAAGGTCATCCACTTGCAAAACAGATAGTCACAGACAAGGAATGTCTTGACTTATACTAAAGGAAAAGTTGCCACCATCTTTTTTCCAAGGAAATCCACAAACAACAATAAAAGAAAAGAGTCGTGAGACATCATTGCTCCTCTAAGTCCTTCATGGGATATCCTTGAGAGAGAGCTAGTAACTTGACTCAAAGAAATTGAAAAAGATAAGAAAAATAGCCAACAAAGTCAACAACCATTCAAAGTGTTTGCAAAAATCTGATTGTTTGGTGTGTAATTGTCTAGGTGATTGACAAGTTGATTGTTTGACAAGGCCTAGTTTTAGGGAAGAAACATGTTGTATAAGATGTCAAGTATGGTTTCGACCATGTGACTACCTATATGAGGTGAATGACAAAGTGTGATTAATGTCAATGTATAGTTTCAGGAAGGACACATCTTATATAAGACATAAATTTGATTGGTTTGATGTTTAACTATTTTGACAATTGACTAAGGTGACTTGAAGATTTGTTGGTTTGTTGTCTTGTTGATGCGTGACTTATTTAATAGTTTGGTGACTATTTATGTCTAGGTTGACAATGTCTGATTTATTATGACTGATGTGACAAACCCTAAAGGATTGACCTAGGTGGCCTTAGGGTCTCATCGATAGAAGGCCTTGCCTATGTAACAATGCGCAGAGACCTCGTAGTTTGACATGACTTGAGTTTGTTTTATTGACAAAGGATCACGTCATGATTTTTATTTGACAAAACCTAAAAGGACTGACCTAATGCCTTGGGGGATCATCGATAGATGGCCTTGCCTACATTAAGTCACAGAGACAATGTAGTTCGACTAGACGTGGACTGGCAGGACTAACTTTGACTTTATTTTTGGGATTTTTGCAAGTTATTTGGATTTTTTGTGTTTTTGACATGTATTTTTTTGGCCTTTTGAGTTTTTTATGATTTTTTATTCTTTTTGGGAAATTTGATTTTTTTTTATATTTTTGATATAAAGACCCCGTATAGCAAAAGTAGGATCCAATGATGTAAGTCAAGTATTTTCCCCAAGTCGGGTATAAGACCAATTTATTAGGGATGGAAAGGAATTGGATAGGATATAAAAGGTGAAAGGATGCATGATGTCAACTATTTCAAGTTATGAAAAGGAAACAAGGCATTGATATGAGTGTCAAATTAGTGTGGATGAGCAATGGAAGGAAATCCAAATAGAATGATGGTAGACAACGAAGCAAAATTCAACTACACATGGCACCTGTTTACCAAGTTTTCACCATGATTATTATCCAAAGCACCACTGAAGTGGTTTTCACTATTGGAAAAATTATTTCTCTTTACTATTTTCTTGATTTTTGCATTTTTTTGGTGTCATCAAGATGGCTATTTTCTAGGTTTTCATCAAGGTAATGATTTTCTTTTTATTTTTGATTTTTTTGTATTTTTATGGTTATGAAGAGACTTCTGAAAGCTATGTGTAGAATTTGCATAGGTGCAGACTATTGATTGGTTTTGACAAGGGCTCCCATTTAGGAGTGGAAAGTTGATAAGCTACTAATCCAAATATTGTTGTGACAATATAGGGACCCAACCAATTCGGCTCAAAATTTCTTGGCTTTCCTCATTCTGCTTGGTTCTTCAAATTCTCCATTAAGACTGGGTCACCAATGTTAAAATTTTGATTCAAGTCTTTCTTATTATATCTATGATGGAGATGATTTTGATATGCTTGAAGATGGTCCAATGCTTTATGTCTCTGCTCATCTAGAAATTCCAATTCATGTAACCTTGATACTCAATATTCCTCATTGTCAATATGCCCTTGCATGGATACCCTTAGGGAAGGTAGTTTTACCTCAATAGGTAAGATAGCCTCAGAACCAAAGACAATGGAATATGGAGTGGTGCTAGTAGGAGTGCGGATGTTGGTGTGATAAGCCCATAAAGCTGGGTTAAGTTGAAGATGCCAATCATGACCAACATCATTGACAATCTTTTTAAGGATTCTAATGATGGTTTTATTTGATACCTCAGCTTGGCCATTACCTTGTGGGTAATATGGAGTGGATAAATGGTATTGGATGTTGAAATTCTAGAAAAGGTGGTAGACTTCTTCATTTTTGAATGGGAAACCATTATTAGTGATAATGGACTGAGGCACATCATACCAAAAAATGACATAGTTGAGGATAAACTTAGAAATTTGTTTGTTGGTGATGTATTTCATAGGGATGGCTTCAATCCATTTAGTGAAATATTTAGTCACGGTAATGATGAATTTATAGCCATTGGAGGATGTGGGATAAATCTTACCTATGAGGTTGAGTCCCCATTAGGAAAAGGGCCATGGTGATGTTACCAGACACAATTCTTGTACTAGTGCATGTATCAAGTCTTCATGGATCTGGCACTATCAACATCTTTTGACGAAGTGATAAGAGTTTTGTTCCATTGCAGGCCAATAATAATCAACCCTCATGATCTTCCTAGCTAGGGTTGGACCACTAGAATGGGCTCCACATATACCCTCATGTACCTCTTTCAAGGTCGTTTGTGCTTCTTTGACATCAAGACATCATAACAAGGTATTGTGGAGGGTAGATCTATAGAGGGTTTCATCGATGATGACATACTTGTAGGCTTTGTGAATAAATGTCTTGTGTTGGTTAGTTGATAGGTCAAGGGAAATGGTATGGTCAAGGAGGTAGTCATATATGTCTTGGTACCATGGGGAGTTGGGACCAGTAATTTCATAGAACATCTTAGATTTAGGGACGTTGAAGGCAGGGACCAACAATTGCTCTACCAAAAACTCAAATTGAGGCACATTGTCTTGTATGTCCAAGAGAGAGCCAATGGTGGCCATGAAATCTACTGCTTTATTATGAATACAGGGAACTTAATGAAAGATGATTATGTCAAAGTACTTCCTGAAGTTGTCTACCATTCATTTGTACAGGGTGAGCTTTTCATCCTTGGTGTTGTAATCATTGTTGACTTATCGGATCACTAGCTGAGAATCATTGTATACTTTCAAATGCTTGATATTCCATTTGATTGCCATACAAAGTCTTGTGAGTAGGGCCTCATATTTTTTCTATGTTTTTTGTACATGGAAAGATAATTCTGAATGACTTAGGAATCGTATCACCTTGAGGGGTGATAAAAAATATGCCTCCTTCGAAACCATGGTTTGTGTGAGATCCATCAAAGTATTATTTCCATGTTTTTGGTGTGTCCATAGTGAAGATAAATTCATCTAGAAAATCAAAGACCAATGGTTGATCTACCTGTATAGGAGTGAATTTGCACCCCTTGAGTAAATTACCATTTTACATCCCCACACCTTAGAAAATCAAACCCAAATGAAAAATTCCACATCACCCATATGCCTTGCATCCACTTGGCACCTATTTTTTGTGTTGGTGGGGAATATTTGTCAAGGACACGAGCATGGTGCACAGATTTCTGCATGGCGTGTTGCCATCCTTGATAGGTTCTTTTCCTCTGGTGTTCGCAAGGGCATTACATTCTCCATTGGGCATGAAGCATAAGACCTCTGTGTTGAAAAGTTGACCTGAAAATGGCTCTTTCCCTCCTAATCTCTCTTCAAATGCATAATTTTCACTATCACAATTCTAGCCAATCACTTGATCTCTTGAGAATTTTCATATAATTCCTTGAGCATTATAGTAACTTGTTACTCCATCAACTTAATTTTTGTATGTGTTGTGATACCATAGAAGCTGGGAGTTTGGAGTCTTGTGAGACCTCCCTTCATCGTCACTGTGGCTATGTCAACTTTTTCAAGCTCATTGTCTTGCATTATCCCTTCATTAGCTTTGAGTGCCTTTGGGTGGAGGTGGTATTGTTTCACTATCCTCTCTTATTTTTTTTCTGATAGAGTAGCATTGTGTCTTTTGTAGTGTTTAGTACTCTCCTTTCTATTTCCTTTATCACATTTTCTACTTCATGGATTTCCTAGCTATCCATGGAGGTGGAAACACCAAAGCAGGGGTTTGACTAAGGAAAACCCCTAATATCATCTCAAAAATTTTCCCTCTCTTGGATTTGTGTAGATGAACGTGTGCATGGAGCTCACTGGTGAATTCGGCTCTTAGTGAGTTGGTCTTCATCACCCTTTCTTTCATCTACCTTTAACATTTATATATTTGTTTGTTGTACTTTATTATTATATTCATTTCATTAAACTTTTTCAGCTAGGCGATTAGTAGGTTTTCTCATTTCCTGCACTACACTTTTTACTTTCTGTCCATACAGATTCCAACACCCCAGAGAGATGCTAGCATGTTGCATTGTCATCCTTGATCTGTACTACCATCCTCAGGTAGAGACCTATCTGAAGCATAGTTCATATTCCAAAAACTACCTCGTCTATCCCCATTTAAGCATCCAAATTAGTAGAGTGATAGAAGCACTTGAGAGTGCTCTTCATTCTCTATCCTTGACCTAAACACCTATCACCTTGAGGTAAGATATGGAAATCCTCTACTCTCAACTCTCCATGATTTGAAGCCTTGGTGTGGTTGGTCCCCCTACCTTACATTTTTTGTGAACCTGATGTGAACCATTTTGGTTTTGTTTAGCAGTGTTGAAAGTCCTTTCCTCGTATCCTAGGAGCATTGTGGGTGTGAGTGTTGCGAGATGCCTAGCCTTGCAACCCTACCCATGACCACTAGTGGCATAGTTGGAAGGTTCCATAAGTGTTGTAGAATGAAACCTTAATTGGGTCACTATCCAATTGTGAAACCTTTGGGGGTTCTATGAAAGCCCCGTCTAGTATACATGATGGCCTCATTTTTGCACCTATCCATCCCACCCTTGCCACTTGTGAGTAGTTCTCCTGGTATAACTTTCACCATGCAAAACCTACTGATGGTTTATAATGGAGAGCCATCTCCTCTATACATCCCCACATGAATCAATGGAAACACTATAACAGGTGTTCTTGTTGACCTAACATGTCGATTGAATTTCATTACTAAGGAGATTATGTTGATCAATTTCTTGCACAAAGAAGGGTATGATGCATCAGAGAGAACCATCTATATACATAACAAAATTTCCATACCTCCCATTGGTTGCATAACCTTTTTGGTCCTTGTTGGACCTAAATCAGTAAACCTACCCTTTGACATAATCCTAGGGTCCAAAATCTTTAGGGTGAAACTAGGTATCCCTTGGTTAGTCACCATGAGTGCAATTCCCTCAGTTATGCATGTGTTTGAAATTTATCCATGAGGGTAAAATGCATGTAATCCATGACACTAGCTATAAAATGTTAGTTGCATGTGGTAGCTATTCACTACATCTGGATCACTTTTGGCCTGCGATCGTGGGTCTACTTCCTCCTAGGATGGACCTCTTGTACTGAACCTATGTGAAGTACAAGAAGGGGCATTTAACGCCTAAGGTGAGATACCCTCCTTCTCCCTATGTTTTCTCGCATACATAGGGCCTGTTTGAAAGCTGATAGTGATGCCACCTTTGCTTAGAGAAGGGAGGAAGAGAAGCATACTCAAGGTTTTTCTTCCTCCTCTTCCACTATCCTTCCTATCACTTCTTCTCAGCTTGCTGGGGAATCATCATATTCTTCTCCTAAGAAATTGATATAGAATCCTATGGTGCCTGCTTGGAAAAAGTCCAAGCATCCTACATTCAAACATCCCATTCTACCTCTAGTTCCTAGGCCTATTTGGTATGGTAAAGGGAAGTTTCCCCATGGGGATTCCTCTATGTATCAAACTCCATGGCCTCCTAGTGCTCCTACTCCCAAAGAATTGAATGGGAAGAGGCTCACTACTGAGGCGTTAGAGCCGACTCCCCCTGTTGTTGCTCCAAATTCTTCCAAATATCTCCCTCCACTAGAAACAACCATGATGGACACTCTGATGGCTGAGCAAGAGCCTTCTATTCCACCCCAGCTTCTCGCCTCTAGCTCTCAGAGTCACTGGAACTGCCTTGCATGTAAGCACAAGTGTTGGTGAAAGGATTTTGCAGCTAAGAAAACTTCATTATAGAGGAAGGAAGGGGAGTTGGCCACCCCTATTTTAGGGATTGCTATGGTGTCCTCCTTTCCCGTCCCCTCTGCTTTAGTTTAGTTAGCCTCAGTGCTATTGTCGGATCTTGTTGTGAGTGTAAAAACCCCTAACCCTTAAAAGGTGCAGGTTTTTATTGCTTCTTCAGTTGAGCCACCTCTTTTGATGTCCCTCTCAGACATCTCTCCTTTCTCAAATCTCGTGGACATGTCAAACACCTCGGTGGTGTCCACTACAATTTTCCCCTCCTCCTCTACACCTTTTGCATTGTCTGTGGGGGTCTCGCACCCTCTGACAAAGTGGAAGGTGGAAGATGAACTTGATAACAATGGGGGTCAAAAGAGGACTCCACCTTCTTCAAAGGGTGGTTCTGAATTGACATGTGTCATCCTAGTGATAGAGGATGCTTCAGCATCCCTAGATTTTTTCACTGCTCTCCCGTCACTTGGTGATCCTAGCAGTGAATCTCAAGTGCTACCTCCCTTGTCCGATGAGGTAACACATGGCACTCTAGTGAAGTGCATGTTTAATTCCTTCAATGAGGTCCTAGCCCTTTTAGTAATCTCTCCGAAGGTGCTAACCAAGTTACCCCATAGGAACTGAGCATAGGACACCCTGAAGAGTCCCTTCCTTGGTTCTTGTTGTGGGAGGGTTAGAGGGTTCCCCTCTTGACATTCCACCCTTACAGGCTCATCCACCTTCCTCATATAATGATCTAGATTGGGAGGCCGATGACCTCTTGGTTGATGAGTGTTAGAGGGGTGCCTCTTCTTTATCTGTAGTGTAGTGTGTGTGTGTGTGTGTGTGTTTATGTTCCCTCGTGTTTACATTATATGTTCCTAGACGACCCTTATCACCCTTGTAGGTGCTTGGATACAAGAGTGATTATGTTTCATAAAACTTCCTCTATTTGTGGCATCATTCTTCCTCTATTATGTGTATTGATTTTCAACAATTGGGGATGATGCAAAATGTTGGGGGAATTTAGGCTTCCCTTCCATGTTGACCCATTTTTTATTTTTACGTTTTTTTCTTATGCATTCTTTATATGGTTTGATATATTAGGGGGTTGATTATAGTTCATTAAATATACTATTATTATACTTATATATATTTATGAGCAGCTCTAACCCTGAAATATTAGATCACCCATGTACCCCTTGTTCATGATGTCATTGTCTCTTTTACAATGTTGTTATCTTTCTCTATTCTTTGCTTGATTCATGATGTTGTGGTGCTCATGTGTTGTCCGTCGCGTGCAAGAAAACATTACCATAGTGACATCTCACTATGTCCCATGGGCCACAACATCACTTTTTCTTTCTTGATTTTCTCTCCTTAGGATTCCACATGCTTCTGTGTTCAACACACAGCATCCTAAGGGGGGGCTATCATGTTAACTTCGATTTTTAGAAAATGCATTCAATATCCAAAGAATATTTTCTTGAAAATATTTTCACAACATTTTTCAAAAATTGCATTCTCAATAAGGACCCCTAGCAGAATGTGTTTCCTTCATCATGGGTTCACAAAGAAAGAACTTGAGGAAGTTTCCTCCAAGGAGGGAACAAATTTTCCTGTAGGAGAAGCTTCGACCCTTCCCTCGTGAGGGGGCACTTTTTTCCTTTCAAATTCCTTGATGAAGTGAACATATTTTTAAAGGATTCCTTGATGTTGAATTGATTTGTGAAAAAAGCATTCTTGCACTTTCAAACAACACATCCCTTGAGTGGACCCTTTTTATTTTGATGGGTTTTTGAGGGACCCCTTTGAAAGCTCTTCCTTCAATTTTCAACTATCTACGTGGCTATCTACTTGTTTTCCTACGTGGTTTCCTTTTCATTCCTGACATGTTTTATTTGTGGATTAACATGTTGCTTTGCAGGTGTGCCTGTGAAGCTGCTTTCCAGTCTGACTCTGTAGAGTCCCCTTACATTGGGATTCCTTTAGGAGAGAGTACCTCGAGGGAAACTTCTTTACAAGTCCAAGGGCTTGTGAAGTGCTTACATCCTACGAGATTCGTCCATCACTAGTCTATGGGCCTTTAGCATACTTTGGTTAATTTTGTAGTTCCTAGGATCTACAAAGTCCTTTTTTTGAACCTCCTTAGGAGAGAGTACCTATGGAGTCCTTTGCCTACCCCACACTTTCAAGTTCGCCAGATCGTGGTTTGCTTCCTTGACGGTTTAGGTATACATTTTTAACCCTTTGATATACTTTACCAAACACTCGTTGACACTCATGCTCACTAAAGTGGGGGAAAAATGTATAGGAGTGAATTTGCACCCCTTCTGTAAATTTCAGTTTTGCTTCCCCTCAACTTAGAAAATAAAACCTGACTACAAAATTCCACATCACCCATCTGCCTCACATCCACATGGTGCATATTTTTTGTGTGTGTGGGGAATATTTATTGGGGACACAAGTGTGGTGCACAAATGTCTACGCAGTGTGCTACCGTCCCTGATAGATTCCTACCACTAGTGTTTGTAGGGACGTTACGTTCTCCATTGGGAATGAATTGTAATGCCTTTGTATTGACCAACCAGCCTGAAAATGATTCTTTCATCCTAATCCCTCTTTAAATGCATAATTTTCACTATCACTTCAATCTTCCTCACAATTCTAGCCATTCACTTGATCTCTTGATCATTTTCATACAATTCCTTGAGCATTACACTAGCTTCTTACTCCAAATTTATTTTTATATCTGTTGTGCTGCCATAGAAGCTATGAGTTTGGAGTCTTGAGAGACCTCCCTGCATCACTGATGCGGATGTGTTGAATTTTCCAAGCTCATTGTCTTGCATTCTTCCTTCATTGGCCTTGAGTTCCTTTGGGTGGAGGCGGTATTGCTTCACTCTCCTATCGTATTGTGGTTGATAGAGTAGCATTATATCTTTTGTAGTGTTCAGTACTCTTCTTTCTATTTCCTTTATCGCATTTTCTACTTCGTGGCTTTCTTGGCTATCCATGGAGGTGGAAACACCAAACCGGGGGTTTGATTGATGCAAACTGCTATACAACCCCAACATTTCCCTCCCTTGGTTGTGTGTAGGTGAACATGTGCATGGAGCTTGTTGGAGAACTGGACTCTTAATGATTTGGTCTTCATCACCCTTTCTTTCATTTACCTTCTTTACCATTTATATAGGGTTATGTGCAAGATCATCATGGAAAAAATAGGCCCTTAAGTGGCGAAAAATTTAGAAAAATCAAAGTTAGACAACTTGAGGTAAAATTTGAATAAGTTATCTATATTATTTTAAAAATACATAAGAATAGAATCTGTAGAAAATTAAATGTAGTTTCTAAACTGCTAGGTTTATTTTAAAAAAAGAAAAATCTATTTGGTAAAACTTTGAAATTTCAATGCAATAGTACTTAAATTTTAGGGAAAAAAAGAAGTAGGTGTCTATCTGACCACCCTAACCACAATAAAATGATAATATTTTTTTATAATATTTTAGATATAAGTAGAGGACTCATGTCTAGATGTGATGCATATTTTTTTGTAATTTTTTTCCAAGTAATTATTTTATTATGAATATTATATTACAACTTTTAAAAAATATAAAAACTCGTATGTTTGACCACCTTAACTTGGTCAAAAAATTACTAAATTCAATTTTTCTTTTTGTAATCCTATAGTATGCAAAGCAGAGAATGTGAAATATGTTTCAGATTCAAAAAATATGATACTGTTTGAAAGCTATAGATGTTTTTCAATTCTAGCCTATCAATCAAGACTTTAGTCTTAATTCAAATAGAAAATGAATAATAATTATTTATTAAATTCAAAGTAAAGCATAATTTATATTGGTGGAAAGCTAAGAATCTCCTTTAAAAACCCTTTTCGTTTTATCAATTATGGGTAAAAAAGAAGTCGTTAGCCACATACCCTACACATACCCATCATATCGACACCTTTTGGCTCATCATGATCTTGCACATACCCATAGCTACTTTTCATACTTTATTATTCCATTCATTTCGTTAAAAAATTTCAGCTAGGTAGTTAGTAGGTTATCTTGTTTCTCACACTATACTTGTCACTTTCTGGCTATACAAATTCCAACACCCTAGAGAGACACTAGTGTGTCATGCTATCATTCTTGAGCTGCACTATCATCCTCGGGAAAAGAGTTGTCTAAAGTGAAGTTCAAATTCCATAAATTGGCTTGTCTAGCCCCATTTATGTATTCAAATTAGTAGAGTGACAAAAGAACTTGAGAGTGTTCTTCATTCTCTATCGTTGACCTAAACACCCATCAGCTTGAGGTAAGATAGGGTAGCTCTCTACTCTCGGCTCTCTATGACCTAGAGCCTTGGTGTAGTTGGTCCCCCTACCTTATACTACCTTATTTGGTGCATCTTCAAGTTGGTTAGTAATAACTTGTCCTTTTATTACTTTTCTCTCAATGTACTGAATATCATATTCTCTAAGTATCATGACCCATTTAACCAACCATCCTATCAATGTTGCTTTATTGAGAAGATATTTCAAGGGATCTATCTTTGCGACCAAATTTTTTTTATGGTTTAACATGTACTGCCTTAGTTTTTGAGTAGAAAAAACTACCACAAGAAAAGCACATTCTATTGGACTATAGTTTAATTCATAACCAACCAGGGTGTGGTTGATGTGGTATATCACTCACTCACGACCTTCATCATCATTCTGTGCAAGTAATACCCCAAGTGCAGATGTAGTTATTGAAATTATATAAAGAATAAGAGGTCTCCCATCAATTTGTTGCATTAAAACTAGTGGCATCAATATGTAATCCTTGATCTATTGAAAGGATTCCCAACACATTTCTGTCCATATGAATTGTACACTTTATCTGAGTAAATGTTGGAATGGATGTATTTTTTCAGCTAGTTGTGCTATGAATCGTTTGATGGATTGAAGCCATACTTGTAGTATCTATAGTTGAATTATGTTGGTTGTTGGAGGCATGTCTATTATAGCTTTGAATTTTGCTTGATGTACTTCAATGCCCTATCTTGAGACTATATAACCCAAGAGTTTTCCTGATGTTATGCCAAACACACTTTTTTGGATTTAATCTCACTTTGTATTCTTCTAATCTCTTGAAAATATTGTCCAAGACCCACAAGTGATCACCTCATGTCAATGATTTGGGTATTAGGTCATCCATGTAGTCTTCCATTAGAGTATGCATGAATTCATGAAAGATTGTTGTCATGGAACGTTGATATGTCTCTCTGACATTCTTATTCTTGAGTCCAAAAGGCATGAAATTCTAGCAATAAGTGCCTCATGGACAAGTGAATGTTATCTTATGTTGATCTTATGGTGCTATTCTAATTTTTTTATACCATGAGAAGTTGTCCATGAGGGATAACATTTCATACCCAGCTGTCAAGTCTATGATTATGTCAATATTTGGCAATGGAAAATCATCTTTGGGACATGCCTTATTTAGATCATGAAAGTTATTACAGATACAAATCTTGCATGTTGGTTTTGTAACTGGCACAAGGTTGGAAATCCATTTTGCATAGTTTGTAGACCTGATAAAGCCAACATCAAATAGTTTCTTCAGTTCGACTAATAAAGCAATTTGCGGATGTATTTTTCTTAGCTTTTGCTTAACTAATTTGGCATCAAGGTGTAGTGAAAAGTGGTGTAAGATCATCTCAGGGTCTAACCCAGGAATTTTAGCATACGACAAGGAAAAGTTAATTTGTCATTTTGCAAAGAATGTATGGAACTCAGGTTACTTTGTCTCTGTTAGTGATGTTGCAAAATGGATAATTCTGGGATTATCTTCTATGTCGATGTTGAATCTGATAGATTTCTTAGCGAGCATTGGTGAATTCTCTTGGGTGATGGGAAGAATGTCCAACCCTCCATACTTGGGTTCCTTAGAGAATTTTTTTTCCCTTGAATATGTCCTTTCTTTTTTACTTTTTCCTAGTATAAAGGTGTCTTGTAGTTTTCACATAGAGACTCATCTTTTTTTGTTTTTTTCATTTTTACTTTTTCAACTACAGGGGTGGATAGACTCCCAAAATTATTCCATACAATCCAAGTCAATGGTAAACCCAACCTTGTAATCACCACTAGGAATTCCTTCTCTCAATCCCATGAACATAGTAATTGCTTTGTCATTATCAAATACATCTAAGATGGGAGGTCTTGTTGGTCCCAATCAATGAGTTGGGGGTAAACTAAGGGAATTCCATCATCGATAGTGTTAAGGTTGAGGGCAGATATGGTAAAGACAAAATTATTGTTAGGGTCTTGGATCATGGTATCAGATAGGCCAAGGTCGGTGAAGACTTTGTCTAGTTTGTAATCACTGGTTGCACATGAGTCCCATTCGTACTCATTAGAATTGGTTGTACCATAGTAACATTCATCATATGACTTGTCAGATGTCTCGATAGCCTTAGAATCATTCACTTCCTCAATCAAAGGTATCATGGTACTAGAAGCACCAATCTTAATTGGTTTAAGCCCTAGCCCTAGGTCTTTCAATCATTTAGACACAGACAAAGGCTCAGTCATTCCCCTTTTATTCAACCCTAGTCCACTATGTCCATCATAGCATTTGTCTTGCATGATCTTGAAACCTTTTCCATACTATTCTGTTGGTATTTGTGTGGGTGGAGGAGATTCTTCATGATCTTCTTTGTAAAGCTAGGAGGTCACATCCTCTTCATTAATTGCTTCTTTACTTAGTTCCAACCATTTTGTGAAAGTAGTTGTGGGAGGCAAATGAATGACACCTTGGGTTGTCTTTTTTCAGTTGTTTGTCTACCATATGACTTAGGAGTAGTGAGCTTGCTAATACAATAGGACATCTTCATGTGATATTCACTGCAACCTTTGTCTTGGATCTCAACCTTAGGATCAAAAGGTGAAGATTTGGAAGTGGACTCTTTGGTTAGTGTGGAAAGATAAATGAAGTGAGATGAATTGGATGATGAAGCCTCTTGATTGACCATAACTTCTTGTTGAAGTGTTCCACGTAAATTGGTACAATACTCGAATGGGTTAGGATCACCGAATATTGTGATTTTGGTGCCATTGTATGAGAATTTTAGGCATTGATGATATGTGGATAGTACATCCTTCATGGCATGAATCCATGGTCAACCTAAGAGAAGGTTGTATGGGAGGTCAAGGTCCAAGACTTGGAAAGTGGTGTCCATAATTGTGGGTCCAACTTTGATGGGTAATGTGATAACTCCTTTAGAAGAATGTTCTTCATTGCCATATTCCTTGATAACAATGATTTTTTTTGTTTCTACAAATTCTTCCAAAAATCCTAATATCTTAACCAGTTTGAGGGTACAAATATTCAACCCTACTCCACCGTCTACCAAGACTTGTCTGACTTTTTGTTTCTGGACGAGGACTTTGAGATGCAAAGGGTCATTATAGTTTGTCTTTTTAGTTGAATAGTCTTGGTTAGAAAAGGTGATGTGATGGGAATTAGCCAAGTAACCCACCATCTGATAGAAGTGGTTGACATCAAGGTTGGTGGGAATGATAGTTTCTTGCAAGGCATTGTCAAGAATGGCTCAATGGTCAAGTGAGATACACAATAACTATAGGATAGAGATCTACGCAGGTGTCTTCCCTAAATGGTGAAGTAAATTTTAGTGGGACTTTGGTGGCTATTGTTGTTTTGGAGGAGGACCTTGAATCATCACCTTAGTTTAATGATTATTAAAAGAACATTCTAGTGGTTTGTTTATGGTAATGGTATTGACATAGTCATTGACAATACGAATATGATTTACTATGGTGGTATAGTAAAATTTGGAATTAGTGTAATTGGGTGAATTTTTGTTGGTATTATTACTAAAACTAGAGGCCTTTCCTTTTTGATGGTTTTGTAAAGGATCTATGAAGACTTTATGGTCGATATTAGATGATTGTTGTTACTATCCATTGACTTTGACAATGCCATTTTCAACAAGGTCTTGGAAAATATTATTCAATAGTTGGCATTGTGAGGTGGAATGTCCTTTAGCTTGGTGATAATCAAAAGGAATTTCCATCCCACCATGATGGTTTGAATTATCCCAAGTCATATGGTTTTACTTTAGGAAGTTTTATGGTGTTATGTTGCAAAATTTTTTTAAAGAGTGACTTGATCAATCCCCCAAGAGGAGTGTATTTACATCTGGTAGGGAACTTTCTTTGGACTCTCTGCTCTTGAGTATTTTGGATAGAATTTTTTGTTTTATTGGGAGTTCTTAGTGTGTTGTTGGATGGATTGGGTCCTCTGAGTGTAATGGTAGGGCCTGTGTACATTACCTTGGAATCAATGATTCCATCATTGGTCACATTCTTGTTACGATCCCAATATTTGCTTTTGTCATTTGATGTGTTTTGGTTGGTCATGCTTTTGTTTTAAGTCTTGATTTCTCCCTTGTCAATGAGGACCTTTTCAAGGATAATTCCTTTCTCCAATAGGTCTACAAATGAAGTACAACACTTCATTCGTAACTCATGTCTCAAGTTTGAGTTAAGGTTTTCAATAGATATGATTTTTTTTGTTTCTCGGTATTTTGACTGGACATCGACAAGCCAAAACCATCCATCATTGGAAGAAGGTTATGAATTTTTTACCATCCTATTGTGTGGTATGACATAGGGTGGCAATACTTAGCTTGTTGTCAATGTTGAATGCAAAGTGTTAAAAAAAAACTTCAACTAGGTCTTCCCATGTTCTTATGCCATTTGGTAGCTATGCAAACCACTTGAGTGTTATGTCTATAAGACTTCACATGAATAGTCTCATTAGATATGTAGGTTCATATACAATGTCTATGCAAGCTATGGAAAATTCTCTTATGTGTTTGATAGGATTTCCCTTCCCTCTATACCTAGGCAAGCTAGGTGTGGCATAGCCATGTGGGAAGAGTGGCATGTATAAACTCTTGTCAAATGGATAGGGACATAAGTCTTTTGTGGAGTAATTCTTCTTGTTGGAAACTTGTATGTTCTCCATTTTTTGTTGTAGGGCAAGCATTTGGGTGGCTAGGACATCCACTTGAGTCAATGATGCGCCTTCTATATTTTGGGAGCCCATGTTGGCATGCTGGAATCCAATATTATGGGATGAATTTTGATTGGGTATGTGTATATGATGGGTTTTTGTTTTGCATATGTGTGTAAGATGGTATTTAGTTATGGATGTTTTGATTTGGAATATGAGTGTAATGGGGAGGATTGGATTGTGTATGCCATGAATTTGTAAAAGTATGATCATGGATATTGATTTCCATATTGTGGAAAGGTCCTTGGTTTCCTTGTTGTGTGAAGGATCCTTGGTTGTCATGTTGTGTGTTTTGGGGAATAGAGCCTCGAGTATTATTTTGCACATGTACATGAGGAGTACGCCCTTGTTGTGGCACAATGGTATGTTTAGAGGCCCCCATGTTTGGTATAGAATATATTTTGGGAATCTTATTGATGACATTTTCTGGCCTTTTGGTTGAGTTGTTTATGGCAAGTGGATTGGAAGAGGATTCCCCCATGGTGTTTGATGTGGAAAATGGGTTGAATGTCATTCCAAATGGTTGTTTCATGGATTATGTTGTGGTGTTTTGAGTCATTCCTTGTGTCATGTTTTGGATGCCAATGGTTGAGGTGTGAATTGTCATTGTGTCTTGTGTGGATCCTCCTAATGGAATAGATGTGTTGACTTGTGGGATGGAGCCACTAGAAGTAGGTTTATTGTGTCCTTGGTTTTTTTTTATTTGGTGTGGGTGTCACTTGTAGTGTATTGGCATTGAAACAATGAGGTAATGTGTCTCCTTTTGAAAATAGTTTAGGTAGGAAATGTTGGGGGTCTATTGCCACAATTTCATCCATGAAAGAGGCTATTTCAAGATCTTGTGTGACACCCTTTACTTCTTCTACCATTTTTCTTCCTTGTTCATCTCTAATGATGATTTTTTCAAATGTTTTAAAAAATGATCCATGTGGTCTAGATGTCTCATGGGAGGAATTAGCAAATGGGTTGAAAAAATTGTCATCTAGTTGGAAATCCATCTCTTTTCATTTTGTTATCAAATAGATTTGCACCCGACTGAATACAAGATTTAGCAATCTAATGACACATGGAAACCTTCTTCAGATGTGGGTGATCTAAATGGAGAAGGAATCTCTAGAGTGAGTTGGTTCTCCGAATGATGGATCCTATTCTAAGTAGTTTCTGGGAAAAGGGATAGAAGGATAGCTTGAAAATAAAACCTATGACTTAAAATGATTCATAAAACTTAATAATGACTTTGATATTTCTCTCAAAAATAGTATTAAAAAAAAAAATAATGAATTCACAATCTCTCATGAACACTAGTGCAAAATTGATTTGCATGAAGGTTTAGATTTAAACAAAGCATGCAACCTACAATAAATGAACTTTCTGCATCGATGATCTGCAATAATAGGACATAAAGAGGGTTTGTAAACAGAATCACAATAAAAACATCACACTAAAACTACAAGTTGAGATAGAAATTGGAGATAGGAATACTGCTTTTTATTAGATGGAGTGAAACTCTCAAAACCTGAGTACAAAAAGTTTACAAGCTCAAAAATGTTAAGAGCAAGAAACTACCGACTGAATTGAGAAGAAGAAAAACTAAGTTTTCTTAAAAATATAATCCTCTAGAAACCCTAATTCAAGCTCACCAAGAAAGCTCAAGGAAAAGGCTTCAAACTGTCTCAATAGTCTGCATAAAAGCATAACAAAACATACTATTTCCATGTTCATACTGAAAAGCACCTAAAAACAGACTAAATCTACTTTTAAAGCAAATAAAACACCTTATCTCTCCAAGAGGAAACTCAAATCCGGCCCAAGGAAGAAAATAAAACAATCTGCTAAAAATAGCGAAAAGATAAAAATAGTTTGCTTTATCTTTGCTTTATATAATTGCAGATTTCAATGTTTGACTAATTTTGCAATTAAAGATTTAGGGAAATCTTTTGCAAAAAACAACTACCTTATTTCTCCATTACAATCAATCTTGATTTTCCACAAAAATCATAAAGCATACAAGGCATATTATTCTCTCAATACTTTAATTGATTTCTTAAAAATCAATTGAAAAATAAAGCAAAATTATCTTGCAATTTTATGGATATTTTAATCTCCAATATCACTAAGGCATGAGTATGAACAAATACCCCAAGGTAGGAAAATAAAATATACCTTACCTAAGCCTAGAATCATAAAATATTTAGTCAATCATACTTTTAGACTTAGGTAAGTATTAACACATGAAGATTAAAAGACAAAATGACCTAGGGCATTGACTAAAGTTTGTTTAAAATGCAAAAATAACTCCTAAATTCGAATTTCCCCACTATTGTATTCTCAAAAGGGAACATTAAGGACACTCATAATGCTCAACCTAAATTCGAATTAGGGCAAGAGACAAAACAAGTCAAACCCTAAAAATCATTTCATTTAAAATCATCGCTTCTGAAGACCTTGGTCTCTGCTTGAAAGGATGGTGTTGCCATGAGTGAGCTCAGTTTGTAGCTCGTGTGCTTGAGAATCTTCACCTTTGTCTTCAAATGGTCGAATCCTTTACTGTGACAAAAGTAAGCTTACTTTTTGGCATTATTGTGGCCTTTCCACTTCATTTGAAAAGCAAGAATGGCCATTAAGGTCGTGGCTTGTACATGCTTTACCTCTAATTTCTCTTTACATTCTTATTACTTTATTCTTCTTGGTCACCTTGTATGAGCTCAAACTCTTGTCTGGAAGCTCTATGTGAGAGCTTGTTCATGGAATTCACTCCTCCAAAGCACACACAGTGAGCTACTGTTCATAGTATCTTTAGGGCTTTACCTCTTGAGCCATTTTTGGTCTTGTGGTAGTGGATGTAACATGGTTTATGATGCTTTTTACCTTTTGTGCTTATTTTTCTTCTCTCATCTTGGGCCGCCATGTATGAGCTTGAACCTTAAGTTTGGAGTCCTCTATAAATGTTGTGGCCACGACCAGTGTGTTCTCCTTCGGCATGAAATGGTACACCTTTTATCTCTGTGTTCACTTCCAACCATGTATTTCCTCTTCAAAACAAAAAGTTTAAGAAAGCTCCTTTTTATTGATAAATTCATGGCCATACTTAGGCCGCACCATGTGTATTTCTAAAAGGGCATACTAAAGCTTTCTAGGCTTGACCCAAGAAAGGAATCTCTTTCTTTTTTCAAATTTTGAGCCAGCCCCTATATGGATATCATGAGAATTGAAAGAAATCTATATTCTCTATTCTGAAGCTTGACCCATGTCTTTTAATTATTTTCTTTTACATTTCCTTATAAAACCCTGACATGGGTGATAATAGAAAGCATCTATTTTTTATTATTTGTAGAAATCTCCATATGGGTAACCTGGAAATGGCATTAAATCTGTCTTTAAACTCAAACCCCAATGTGGGTATAACAAAAATCTATATATTTGATATCTGTGTAAAAATATGAGCTCGATCCATTATTTATTTTTGCATTTCCTATATCTACTTAAGCTTCACCATATGGGTATTTGTTGTTTGTGAAGAAAATGCATTTCTTTTATATTTCAGCTTCGACCATGAGAGCACTTTGTAGATCTCACTTTTTAAGAAAACTCCACCTGAGTGTATAACATTCTGAAGAACAGATATTCCTTACCTTATTGTTGAAAACCCTCATTTGGGTATAGCTGAAAATGAAAGGGAATTCACCTATTTTTGCACTAATGCAAAAAAAAAATCATGGTTACTCAATATTCTAGAAGAAGACTGCATTCGACTGGAAATTCCTTTCATGGCATTTTGTTACATTCAGAAACTCCTCAATTTTTAGCATCTGTGCATTCAGAAACTTAGAGAAATCAGTGCTATTCCTTAACATGGGTACACCATAATATGATAAAACTGAATGTTTGCAAGAAGCCTTCTTATATCTGTACTTTCATTAAATTTTGTAGAGTCATTTCCATATATCTGTATTTGTTTGAAAGTCTTTCTTGTTTTCCTGTTTGCACTTGTAGATGCCATTATCATGCTATTTTGCACCCTCTTTACACATAGAAATCTCACTTGATTGAATCTGTAGATGAGTTTTTTTTGCTTTATTCTTCTCATGCACTCACAACTACCTTCTTTGTAGATGCATTCCAACCCTTCATTCAGAATTTTACTTGATGTAACACCATTTGAAATACATGATAAATGAGGAAAGAAAACTTTAAAAACAGTGCACTCTTTGACTATTTCATTCCACTGTCAGCCAAAAAGATTGTATCAAATACACCTGATCACTATATTTTGTACTTACAAGCAAGTTGATTGCTTCACTTCCTAATAGATAAATGAACAGTTCCTGCATTGATTAGATGCTTTCCCTGTTTCTTATCTGGCACTCTTCATGCATTTTTATGCCCCATTTAATAAAATTGTTTCGTGCACTCGCTTTCTTCTGAGATGAGAATTTGAAAAAATTCTCTTCATTGAAGCATTATGTATGCGTGTTCACTATCACTGTCGTGAGCATGAACACTGTTGATCTTTGCATAATATGAACATGATGAGCAAAACTACTATGGCAGCAATGTTGAGATTTTGCAATTAATTAAATTAATTGAGCTTAATTAAATTAACTATCCACCTGTAGCCTTCAGAAAGTGCCCTTTGTTTGTTATGAATGGACCAGTGGTTTGATGGCTTGACAGATGAACTATCTTTCAATTGTATTTCCTTTCTTGATGAATAAGATGATTGCAGTTTCTAACTCATCCCACAAGTAATGAATAAGGGGCAACATGCCGAGCTCTACCCTTGTGGGAGCCCATTTTTCTCCACATGCTTGGTCTTCAAATAATAATCAACTTCGTGATTTTCCCTATACCTGCACAAAGAAGAAAATGATGTTAGCATAAAAAAATATATATCATGATATTGATGTCTCTTTTTTAGCCTATGTTTTTGCACTTCACTTGATTGTTTCAGTGCATGATTAGTAGCATACTACATTATCGCCAATGGTTCATGTAGGTATATTCATAGTCGGATCCTCTGGCATCCCTCTCTTCCTTCCTGCAAGTCAACAGAGCTCGAAGAAGACAAATGGTGCACCACTTTTGTGTCGACCATTGATCAATAGGCAATGATGATTATGTTTGTATTTATGTGATTGTTCCTTTCATGCATCTTCCATAGTGTAGTGTGTTGTTTATGATGCACTGTGACAGTCCCATCCATGGCTTGTGTGGATATTTGATTTCAATCTTATGCTTCTCATTTGAAAAGAAAAAATTCATCTCAATCCAAATTTGTACTATCACTTGAATTCTTGCAATCAAATGAAATTTTGTAAATATAAATCACTATATGAAATAAATGAAAGCATTTGAAATGCTTTATTGTTTAACGCTCAATCATGTACTTCATTTGATTGTAAAGCATTGAATAACAACTTCTGAAATTTTGATTCCTCTTTTCAAAGCATAATTGTCACTTAATAAATAATGCTAATTAAGATGCAATCAACACTCAACCATATCACAAAAAATAACAGTAACTTCACTTAAGATATAATGATATTTAGCCAGCTCCACCAATTGAGTTGTAGCGACAAATTGTAACACATTTCCTTTGCAACCTTGTTTTGACCACAAAAGACTTGTAAGAGGGACGTGGATATGAAGGTGATATGGTATGATGTCTAAGGTGAGTATGCCAAGATATGATTATGCCCAGGTATGACTAGGACCAAGGTTATGCAACTATGTTTTTGGATTTTTCAAAGTATAGGATATGCCTAATGATGATACCAAGTTATGGATTTTAAAGTGACAAGATGTCAATATTTCAATAGTATAAATGTCACAATGAGGTCCAAATCTATGGTAATTTATATGCAAAATGATGTCTAGGGATGATACCAAGACAAAAGATCAAAGTGACAATAGTCAAATGTCAAGAGTGTCACAATGAGGTCAATATATTGAATATGTCTAAGGTATGCCAAATGTGATGCAAGTGTGGAAGTATGATGGGTGTGAGTGGTAATATGACCTAAGAGGATGACTAAGGGTATGACAACTAAGAACCTTGTGGTAAATATAAAGATGAGGTTGCTTAATCAAACTAAGATAGCCAAGGTTAAAAACCTAAATTATCAAGACTTCAATGATGGCAAGGACTAAAATTACAAGTTGAAAAAGGTGGATTCAAACTAGCCTTGTGAGTTGGGGAGCCAACCTAAATGATAAAGGAGTAAGATAGTGGAAAAGTGAAGTCAAGATAAATTTGATTTTTTCACTATGGACTACTCTAAAGTCTAATAAGTTTCCAAAGCCAAGATCTACAACAAGTTGGATGCAAGTTAAAGGATGACCTAATTTTTTCACTATACCCAATGCAAAGGGTGCAATGATGGATGGGTGATAAATGATATATATCGAAGCTTGAAAGTTTGTGATCAAAGGACTAGATAATGCTTAGGATTTATTAGAAAATGTATTGTCTCAATTTTTCCCTAAAATTTTCAATGACAGGAAGTTGTGTCATTTTGAGCCTCAGTTGCAATGTTTTGGAAATAGTTGTTTCATTCTAGAAATGTTGATTGTGGTTTTCTAGATTGTTCTTCTAGTGAATGACAGTCAATTGTGACATACAGTGTGTTTTGCTAGGTTTTGACTGATTGTTGACCAATTTTAGTGTGATTTTATGAAATTGATTTTGGAAAACATAGAAAATAGTCTCAAGACACTTGTTTGGTATGTTATGAGTGTGAAAATGTATAATTTCAATATGTATAAAGATACTCATAAACAATGCACAACCTAGACTAGAAAAGATCCTACTTGCTGAATCCCTACTTGGATTGCTCCAAACACTTAGAAAAAGCAAACAACTAGAGATCTTGGTGATACTGGCTCCCCATTACATGACATTGGCATACCAAAATCTCTTACCCTTGAAGATTCTAAGATCTTGTGAACCAAGGGATTTCCTATCTCTACAATGAATAGTGGAATGAAGGGTGGCTTCAGAGGTTTGACCTCCTGCACCAACAAGTAAAAGGGTGTTTGGCCTCTAAAGAAAGTGGTTCTTAATCTATGTTTTGGGGTAATATTGGTGCCAAGATTATCTCAGTTAAGAGGCCTCCTAGTCCCTTCATTAGAAATTATTTTGACATATCTCATGGATACTAAGGGTGACACTCGTCAGTATAGGACATTTGTACTAGGTGATTGAAGACTTTCCCAACAATCACAATTATTTATATAGTGGACCAAAACAAAGTACCACTTCGGTTGTTCCCTCACAAGTTGGGAGGAAGGCCCTCTAAGGGTAACAAAAGCAAGACAAGTATGTTATTTTTGATCTCCAATAGCACATGTAGCACAAGGAGAGAGCATTCACAACACCTTCTTCTCACACTCGCATGGGGTTCATTTTAAAAATAAAAATATAAAAACCAAATGTGTGGGTGATTATAAAAATTCCAAAAGATGCTTTTGATTCTCAAGATCACCAAATGGTGCGAGAGAAGAGAATACATGTGCCTAAAGGAAAAATGCAAACCATAGGACAATGAAGACACTAGTTCTTTTTAAGTCCAAATGTAAATGTGAGAAATACACTCAAATGCAAGTTTATTGTCAATTTTAAGTCCCAATGAGTGAAAATGCAAGTTCTTTTTAACCAATGAGTGAAGAAATGTAAATTGTGGTAAATTTTAAGTCCAATGACATGTAAATGCAAGGATAATTTCCGTTCCAATGAGTGTATGAAAATGGAACAAGATAGAAAAGTTAGCAAGATCAAGTGAAATGCCTCCTTTCCACCTATACCACAAGCTAAAAATAAAATGTTAGTAATAGAAAAACCCTATGCTACAAGATGCAAGTGATCAAAACTAAAAATTATGACTAAAACCCTAAATTCTAAATTAACAGGCAATTGCGTCACAAAAAATAACAGTTATAGTGCACAATCCTGTAGCTGCAAAACACAATAAAAATGACTAATTTCAACCAAACCAGAGACCAAACTAATGTGATAATGATGTTAACTGACAAAACCAAAAACCAGAAACAAAAATAAAATCTAGAAATGAATGTAAACTAGAGATACAATGATGTCTCAAGTAGTTGTGTTGTTTCCCTAAGCAAATGCATCACAACAACTAGCAGTTGCAAAACACAAAAGGAACTAACAAATTTGACCAAACCAGGGAGAAGTATGTTGCTAAACTAATTGTTAGATGATGAACATGACAACTAATAATCGATATCTAAACTAGAAACCTAAAATAAAACAAGAAAAAGTAAAATCCCTAATGTTGGAATATTTGTGGCCTTCCAAATATAGTTGTGTCACACTGCCTTTCAGTAGTCGCAGCATTTTAACTTTCACTTGCATCACATACCTAGAAAACCAAAAAAAATGATTTTTTTTGGAAAATTTTGTCTTCACATTAGGTTCACCAATGTAAATTAGGGTAAAATTATCAAGGTTAGGCAGTAAAACATATAAATCAAACCCTAATAAGCAAAGAAATACAAATAAACATAAAGACATAAAACATAAAGCACTATCACCATAAAGTATGCATTCCATAATTGATTCACCTCCATTTCCCTTGTCCATTTTGCTTGAATATGATAGTTTCCCTCAGATTTGAGTGTGCAATAATAAGCCTATGACAATGCCTAGCAAAATATTGAAGATTGTTGTCTCACACTAGCAGCATGTACTTGCATATGAACTAGAGGTGATGAAAATGACAAGGATATGGTCTTTTATAGAAAAGAAAAATTTGAATGAAGGGCTTAGATTGAATGTCAAAGAGATATGCCATTCAATCAAAAAAGAATGAAAGTTATAGTATGGAATAGGGTTAGGGAAAAATTAGGGAAAATGATACGAATGAAAGTTTGAGATTGAATTATGAGATAATTCAATCAAGAGCTAGAATTAAATGATATGTCAAGAGGTAAGATTGGCACATATAATGAGGTTGTTGGAGGAATTCAAATAAATATAAAATTATTTAATTGAGAGGGAAATGAATAATTAAATAATAAAAGGTATTATTTAATTATAGAAGACATGTGGCAGGTTTGACTTTTAAATTAAATTATTATATAATTCAAAATTTTGAAGATAAGGACAAGTTAGTAAGCAAATTATATATATATATATATATATATATATTATGAAAGAAAAGGCTAATGAATAATTAAATAATTAAAATTTATTTAATTGTAGTAGGAAAGCACATTAGTGACATAATTAAATAGATAGAATTTATTTAATTAACCAAAGAAGAATAAAGATAATAATTAATTAATTGAATAATTAAAATCATTTAATTAATAGAGGACTTATGACATTTGGAAATAATTAAATAATTAACAGTATTCAATTATCAAGAATGCACTGGGAAATCACGAAGAATTAGAGTTGTAGGCCTACGACAATTTTTAGTGTCTACAATAAGATCCTCCAAAACCTAGAATATGCATCATAACTCCTAGAGATTTGAAACAATTCTCAAAATTATTAAAATATATACATGAAATATAATTTAAGGTATAAGGAAGTAAATGCCACTTAAATTTCTATTTCATACATATATTGTAATCAAGGGAAAAATCAGATTGTTAATTGTTAGATCAAATAACATTAAAATCCAATGAAATAGTGAAGTAAAAAGGAAATGATGAAAATGAAAGGAATGATATTACCAAGAATCTCCATCTTCCATGCTTCACCTTCATTACACCTCCTAGCTTGCAGTAAAAAGAGATGCCCTCAGATTCGTATATGAGAAACTATGACAAATGACCAAGTCCTATGCAAGTGTTGAAGGATTTACTCAAAATCTAAATGCCTATGACTATTGCCAATACCTATGTCTAAAACAAATGTCAATATTGAATTACTACAATTGCCTATGACAATAAATATTGCAAATAAATGAATGCCTATAGTAATTACGCAAAACGTCAGCATGTGTGTCCTTGAAAAATGAGAAGAAGATGGCATTTTATAGAAAAGACCATTTTGAATGGATGAACGAGATAAATTGATGAAATGAACAATCCAGATTAAACCTGAGAATCCCTTATTAGGGTTAGGGAAAAATCCTTAATCGCACAATCAAGAAAATGTCTTAGATAATCGAATCAATGGTGGAGAATAAATGAGACAAATTAATTAGAAATAAAGATTTTTAAAAAATCAAGAAGATAAGATTGCCTGATTTGCCAGATTTGAAAAATCAAAGAGATAAGATTTGGACTGCAGATAAGATTCTGAAAATCAAGAATCTGCCCGATTGCTTGATTTTTGGAAGATTAATTACTAATTCAAATCAAATTACGGATTTTGAAAGATAATAAATAATCTTTTCAGATTATTTATCAGAAAGGTCTGATAGTTAGGATTGACATGACATTTTAAATAATTTAATTTATTTAAAATGAGAAGAATATGAAATTAGCAACTAAATAATTAAATTTAATTATTTAATTTAGGAGACAAGATCAATTAATTAAATAAATTAATCAATTTATTTAATTAAGACAATCAATGACATATTAAATAAATAAATGTAATTCATTTATTTAATAATCAATAAGAATTAAATGCAAAAGGGGGGGAATTAAATAAATTGCGAAATTTATTTAATTAGAGAAAGACTTAGACAGTTACTGACATATTTAATAAACAAATGAAATTTATTTATTTAATAATCATGAAGAATAACTAACATGAATTAATTAAATAATTATCAATTATTTAATCAATAGTTGAATGTGGACCAAGGACATAATTAAATGTCTTAATTATGCTAGGACAAAAGTGGTAAAAATGAAGCTTGCAGGCCTAGGTCATTTTTAGGTGTCTACATTTTGCCCCTCTTTGTCATAATGTAGCATGTTGCATTGTGACAAAGAAAATAAGTCAAGAATATGCCCCAGTGAGAGTACGGAGTATTATTGCCCCCTCGGGAAATTTTTCAAATTTTGAGTCAGCGCCAGAAAAATTTGCAAAGGGTCCCGATAAATCAATTTGATAACCAAAAAAACAACGACGCAGTCAGTTTGGGATTCTGCCATGTTTAAAGCAACTTACGCGGAAGTCAAAGGTGTTCAAATGAGCCTCTAGTATTGACTTTGTTTGAAAAATGCCATTTTGACAGGTTATAAATAGGTTGACAAAGGGGGTAAAATCAATTCACTTTTACTATTTAACTTGCAAAATTTGAGAGCTTAGAGCAAAAGGTGCAGCAGCGAGGATGGTTATTCCAGTGTCAGAGAACCGCAGTGAGATCGTGAGGACTTTCAGACGACCAGAGGGCTTAGAGCCAGCGGTATGTACCCTAGAATCACTTTGTCATTTTATCATTTTACATGCTATTTAATGCTTTCTAGGGTAGACAACGAGTGCGCTGCGACGCATATGCGTTCACGTAAGCTGCAATTTCCTTCGTGTTCGACGCATTTGATGCATCGCGAGACAAGTGCAAAGACCAAATTGAATTCATTAGTTGTTCGCGCCGCATTTGACAATTAGTGTGATGCAAGTGACTTGCCAAGTCACATTTAACCATTGGAATGCCGCAATCATTATTTTGTGATGCAATCACCATGTTAAATGCCGCAATTGCCGTATCATGACGCAATAACTAATTTGCGATGCATTCGCATTTTAGTGACGCAAATGATATATCAAGCCGCAATTGCCATATTGATACGCATTTGATGTTTTGAACGACCTAGTGGTCTTTCCGTAACACAATTGCTTGGTTGCGATGCACTTGCCTTTTTTCTTAATAAAACTTATTTTTATGTTTGCATGACCTTAGATGCTTTCCCGATGTTTACAGTTGTCCAAAAAGTGCTAATGTAGTGTTCATCTTTTTGCAGAGGCAGCTTGCCCCTATCTACACGAGAGAGAGCAGACCGATCACCTTTCGTTTTGTTGATTAGTTAGGCCCACGAGAGTGATAGCGATTGATGCGACTGGGCTTATTCTATGCTGCATTCATGCCCGCCATTTGAGCGAATAGGGGATTATTGACTGCACTATGCGAGTGATGGCACTCCGAGACCTATTCCTTCCACCTGCCGACAGGTGAGGCCACCATTACCTTGGAGGACGTCTACCGGATTCTACGAATTCCTATTCGAGGGGAGCAGATTGTCTATGATCTGCGGCATGGAAAGTAGACCTTCCGTGCCTATTATTGGGATCAGGGTGCTGGACTGGGGATTCTGGGCTATGAGATCCGATGGGAGTTCCTAGCGGAGCAGTACAGTTGCTTTGATGCATTTCTGGCGATGATGATTGCAGGTATTCTGATTCCTGACTGGCGAGGGCATGGATTTTCAATTGGTTGGGGGGATGTCCTAGTCAACATGAGGCGAGACAGGACAGTTTATGCATAGGGTCCTTGCCTACTACAGATGCTTTATCATTAGCTTCACGACGTCATGTACAGGAGAGGAGAGAGTATCTCCTGCGGGACCACTCTTATGATGATCTGGGCATGGGAGCACATTGCTATATTCTGCCCTCCCATTGATAGACTGCAGCTAGCCGAGGGGATGCCCTACTCTTACTACTATGCTGACGCATTACAGCAGACCCATATGGGCGAGACAGGGTGGTGGCGGCACAGGATTGACACCATGGTGACATTCATTTGGAGACCATACAGAGACTGTGCAGCATGGGACGACAAGGATGAGCACCTCAACTTCTACAGGCAATACAGGTATCTTATTGGCCGGACCATGTAGACATCCTTGATTATTGAGATGTACCTCCCACAGCATGTCCTTAGGTAGTTCGGAGAGCAATAGGATGTGCCTGTGGGGACAATAGAGTATGCATGGGGGTCGGCCATCCCAGTGGCCTTTGCGACACAATAGATAGATGGGTTAGTAGCCCAGGCCTGGGGTTGGAGAGGAAGAGCAACAGATCCTGGTACGACACCAGCATATGATCTATGGTGGCAAGCACGCCAACCAGTGCCCTTGATAGATCCTGACAGGCCAGCACCAATTGACAGGTGGTCAGTTATTCCGCGGGTGCCATGGGTCAGATGAGGTGGCAGAGGCAGAGGCAGGGACAAAGATGGAGGTAGGGGCGAAGATAGAGGGAGGGGCGGGGATGATGGAGGCAGAGGTGGAGGCAGGGGTGGAGACGAAGGCAGGGTTAGAGGTAGGGGTGAGGATGGAGGCCGAGGTGGAGATGATGGTGGAGATGGCAGGAGGAGACAACAAGATGGATAGAGACAGGTCCAGAGGGTGTGCCCACGAGTGGCGAGGATGGCGTTAGATGTTATCCCTGAGGTTGGTGAGGAGGGTGAGGGTGAGGAGCAGCCCAGATAGGAGGGAGAGGGTGAGGAGAGACAGGAGGAGGAGAGGGCAGTGGGTGGATAGGAGGGTGAGGGGGCGGTGGGTGGACAGGAGGGTGAGGGTGAGGAGGCAGAGGGGGAGAGATAGGAGGATATGCTTGAGATGGAGGTGGAGGTGGGAAAGCAGGAGGTGGAGGTGGAGGAGCAGCCCAAACAGGAGGATGAGGTAGAGGAGTAGCCCAGACAGGAGGAGGAGGTGGAGGTGGTTGGACAGGAGGAGGCCGATGATGACGATGAGGAGGAAGATGCCATGGATGAGGCTGAGAGGCTTCTGAGATGGCAGATGGTGGAGGGGGAGTAGGAGATACCATCCTCTTCAGGGTTGCTGCTAGATGCCACAACAGATCAGAGAGTGGCAGACCTTCAACAGAGATTGGATGCCAGCTTGGCACATGTCAGGTCTTTACAGTCAGCTCTGGAGGTAGCCTGGGTAGAGTGGGATTAGGTAGTGATTCACCAGCAGGATGCAGCCCAGTGGTGTACTGAGTTTGCAGCTTTGTACATAGGACCTATGGGAGACATGGCTCAGGAGTTGGCTAGAGTTAGCACGAGACTGGGGTAGTACTAGACTCTTTATGAGTAGGCAGTGCCACTAGAGCGACGGGATCCTACCCTGTCCTGATCACAGATGAGGATAGGTAGCGGACATAGGTCAGGTAGTGGCAGTGGTACCAGGAGCCATACCAGCGTCGGAGGGTCTACTTCGATAGGTCACACATCTAGACACAGGTCACATCATTCCCGTAGGCATAGTCTGGGTCATCATTCAAGGCACACTTATGGTTCGATCGGTTCAGTGCAGAGGTCAAAATAGGTACAACCACTAGTTATAGATCCTTCTATCTCTCAGAGTCCAGCCGCAGTGACCTCATAGGTGTTCTATACTGTTGAGATGACACCTACCTTCTCAGTTCTGATAGCTTCACAGACAGAGGTTGTTACAGGACCACCTATTGTTTCAGCGCCCGTGACAGAGTTGCCTCTGCCACATTCTTTGCCTTGAGGGGATGATGAGGGTCTACCCTAGGGGCATTTTGTATTATGACACATTATGTATTTGAGCCTGCGAGCTCCATTTTTGAGATATTCCATGACATTATCTTGTGACATTGTACTTTTTTGAGATGATATTATATGATGATGCAGTTTTGATGCGGCCTACATGTGTTATGTGATGCTCTTTGCTTTATGTATTATGACATGTATGATGCTTAATTTATGATGCCATGTATGTCCTATGATGCCTACTTGTAATTTTTGATGCCATGATGATGCAATGCTTATTTATATGATTATGTTAATGATGAGCATGATGTATTTATGTAAAAGATGCAATGCCGATGATTGTGTTAATGCAATGCTTGTGCTTATGTATTTATGTAAAAGATGCAATGGTGATGATTATGTTAATGCAATGCATGTGCTTATGTATATGATTTAATGCCATGTATGATGTATGTATGGACCTAATGTAATGTATATGATCGTGTATGCACTTATGTTTTTGGATGTCATAGGATATTATCATGGGATGGACAAGAGAAGATGACAAGATCGATGAGGCAAGACAACCAGATGCAAGAGGAGAAGATGACAAGACCTATAAAAATGCATGTTAATACCTAGACCAAATCCTTCAACACTTTATCGTAGGAATTTTAATATTTATTGCTTTTAATCATCATTGGGCAAACTATTGTAATGGCCAACAAACACCATGATATGACATAGATCAAGGTGTGCAAGGTCGTACCCTTACATAAGACAAATAGTCATAGACAAGGATGATCATGACTCATACCAAGAGCATGATTGCCGCAGTCTTGTTGTCATCATCAACCACAAGTAGAAAAAGACAAGGACAAATCATAAAACATCGTTGCTTCTCTAAATCCTATTTCCAGGACATCCTTGAGAAACTAGTGACATGATTGCCAAAATAAAAAATAACATCCCTATCATGACATGTCGTTTCTTTTCTAAATCCCAGGATCAGGACCTCACTAAGAAGCTAGTAGTCATGCATGTCAATTGTCATGCTACGTCGCTGCTTCTTTAAATCCTGCTTAGTGGGATCTCACTGAAAAACTAATAACATGATAAAAGATTCAAAAGACAATTGTCAAGTGTTTTCCAAGTGCATCTGGATATCCATTATTCTGATGTCAAGATGCCATGTTTGATAATGTTGAGATGTCCGAATGTTTAAAGTTTTGATGACCTTGAAAAATGTCGAGACTTGGTGAATTCAGGAAGGACACATCCTGAATAATGTCGATGTTGAGAGGATTTGATCCCTAATGGCTGTAAGGGGTCCCTCAAAATAATGATGATGCCTAGGAAGGACTCATCCTAAGGCATAAATGTCAGAGTTGGTTCTTTAAAAGGACACATCTAAAGAATACTGGTGTCATGAAGAGTGATCTTTAGATGTCAAGAGGATCACTCAAAATGTCCAATGACGATGACGATGCCTAGGAAGGACACATCCTAAGGTGTAAATGACAGAGGTTATCATTCAGAAGGACTCATCTGAAGATTAACCAAAATTTGATAGTTTGACCAGTTTATGATGATTTGACTTGCTTTGACCGAGTTTGACTTTTGTTTGACTATATGTCAATGAGTTTTGTCATGTTGCGATAAATGATTGCCAGCATTTTCTAGATGAGTTTCGTTCGTTTGAGAAAGATTTATGTTTCCTTGAAGATCCTTTTTGACGTGTGCGCCAGTGTAGTGCCATGAACCCTAATGGACTGACCTAGTGCAGCCTCGGAAGCTCATCGATAGATGACCTTGCCTACGTCATACACTCAGTGACCTCGTAGTTCGACATGACCAATGACTTTGTCTTGATGACCAAAGATTGAGTCATGATTTTATTTTGACAAACCTAAAGGACTGACTTAATGTCTTGGGGACTCAAGTATGAGTCTTGCCTATGTAGCAAATGCACAGAGACAATGTAGTTCGGATAGATGACAAGGACTAATCGACCTGATTGATTTTGACAAGAGATAACACTGCGCTTGCATGTTTCAAGCAGTCTAATGCTTTGTTTGGTTTTCTTCAGGACGTTTTATGATTTTTAGGTCTTTTTTAGGACATTTTGCGATATTTTTGTCTTTTTTTAAGACATTTTGCGATGTTTTTGTCTTTTTTCAGGACATTTTGCGATGTTTTTGTCTTTTTCAGGACATTTTGCGATGTTTTTGTCTTTTTTCAGGACATTTTGCGATGTTTTTGTCTTTTTTTTAGGACATTTTGCTAATGTTTTTTTCTTTTTTAAGGACATTTTGTGATGTTTTTGTCTTTTTTTTTCAAGACATTTTGCCAATATTTTTGTCCTTTTTCAGGACATTTTGCCAATGTTTTTGGTCTTTTTTTTAAGAAATTTTGCCAATGTTTTTGTGATCATATGTGACATCCACTGCAGTTGCATGATAAACATTTTCCCCTTAGTTAGGTCTAAGACTTAGCCATTTGCAAGGAATATGGATGGGATACTGTTGACTTGCTAGATGGACAGGCGTCAGGACTTGATGTCAATCATTTATCCACTATGACAGGTCAGGTAGGATGTGATAGCGATTTGCAGAATAATGACAGAAAATGCCTTTCATCCTAGGCCAAGTTAGACAAAGTGATAGTAGATGGTAGAGCAATGATTGATTACGCATGGCACTTGTTTGCCAGGTTTTCACCATGGTACTTGTCCAAAGTGCCTATTTTCTAGGTTTTCACTATTGAATGAATCATTTTTCTCTTTACTATTTTCTTGGTCTTTTTGATTTTTTTGGTGTCACCAAGACGCCTGTTTGCCAGGTTTTCATCAAGGTGACGATTTTTATCATTTTTCAATTTTTTTGTATTTTATGGTTTTCAGCTCCATCCTCTGATGCTATGCGTAGAACTTTTGGAGATGTAAACTATTGATGGGTTCTGTCAACTGTTCCCCATCTGGAGTTTCCAATTGATAAGCTCTAGAACCAAAAGAAGATATGATGATGTATGGACCCAGCCAGTTTGGTTCAAATTTTCCCATCTTTTCTCTGTCTGCTTGGTTCTTGGGGTTCTGCATGAGAACTAGGTCACCAATGTCAAACTTTCTGACCATCACCTTTTTATTATAGCTGCGACAAAGGTGGTTCTGATATGCTTGAAGATGATTTAATGAGTTTTGTCTTCTTTCATCCAACATTTCTAGCTCATGCAAGCGTGATTGTCGGTACTCCTCTTCATTAGTTAGACCCTTCAAGGAGACTCGTAGCGAAGGAATTTTGACCTCAATGGGTAAGATGGCTTTAGCGTCAAAGACTAGGGTGAATGGGGTGGCCCCTGTAGGCATATGAATGCTAGTTCGGTAAGCCCACAGAGCAGGGTTAAGTTGGATGTGCCAGTCACGGCCAGCGTCATTAATAGTCTTTTTGAGAATCTTGACAATGGTTTTATTGGATGCCTCAGCTTGGCCATTTCCTTGTGGGTAGTATGGAGATGAAAAGTGGTGTTGGATATGGAATCACTCACATAACTCTCATACGTCTTGGTTTTTGAATGAACGTCTGTTGTCAGTGATGATGGACTGTGGGAGGCCATATCGACAAATAATGTAGTTGAGGATGAACTTTGATATTTGTTTGCCAGTAATATATGTCAATGGGATGGCTTCAATCCACTTTATAAAATACTTGGTGGCGGTGATAATGAATTTATAGCCATTAGATGAAGTTGGGTGAATCTTACCCACGAGGTCGAGTCCCCATTGAGTGAAGGGCCACGGAGAAGTGATCAACCAAAGTTCTTGTGCTGGAGCATGGACCAAGTCACTGTGTATTTGACATTTGCGACAAGTCCTGACATATTCAATTGCATCTTTTTTCGTTGTCGGCCAATAATACCCAAGTCTCGTTAGTTTCTTAGCTAGCATAGGACCACTCGAATGAGATCCGCATATACCGTCGTGTACCTCGCATAAGGTCATACATGATTCATCGGTGTCAAGACATCTAAGGAGGGTATCGTCAAAACTACGATGGTATAGGGTGTCACTGACAATGGCATATCTTGCAGACTTCCTAATGAAGGACTTCCTTTGGTTATTGGAAAGGTTTGATGGAATAGTTTGCGATTTAAGTAGTCATAAATAACCTGATACCAAGGAGAGTTGGGACCAACAAGTTCGCAAACCATTTCTGATTCTGGGATATCATATGCCAGTATCAAAAGCTATTCTACTAAGAACTCAAATTATGGCACATTTTTAGGGATGTCCAAGAGAGAACTGATAGTAGCCATTGCATCAGCTACCTTATTCTGTGCCCTAGGGATTTGCTCAAAAGAAATCAGTTGGAAGTATGTCAGGAAACTGTCCACCATCCTCTTGTAGTGAAGCAACTTCTCATCCTTTGTTTCATAGTCATCATTCACTTGGTTGATTACTAGCTGGGAATCCCCGAATACAAGCAATGTCTGAATTTTCCATTTGATTGCCAACTTGAGACCTGTGACCAGTGCTTCATATTCAGCAATGTTATTTGTGCAAGGGAAAGCGATCTTGAATGACTTAGGAATTGAATCTCCTTATGGTGTGATAAACAAGATTCCAGTGCCTAAGCCATGACCAGTATGAGACCCATCAAAATATAGCTTCCATGGTGATGTCGGTTCTGCATGAAAAATGGACTCATCGGGAAAATCAGTTACTAATGGATGAGTGGCTTGAATCGGTGCATCTGCTAGTTGATCTGCTATTACTTGCCCTTTTATTGCCTTGTGCTCAACATACTGTATGTCATACTCGCTTAGTATCATGACCCATTTTTCCAATTGGCATGTTAATGCTGCTTGACTTAGTAGATATTTCAACGGATCAATCTTGGCAACCAGTTGTGTCTGATGACTGAGCATATAGTGTCTTAGTTTTTGTGATGCAAAGAAAACAATGAGGCATGCCCGTTCAATGTATGTGTAGTTCAACTCATAACCTATTAGTGTGCGGCTGATGTAATAGATTGCTCTTTATTTTCCTTCATGATCATTTTGGGCCAGCAATGCCCCTAGTGCTGAACTGGTAGTTGAGATGTATAGAATCAATGGATTTCCATGAATAGGCGGCATGATGACTAGTGTTGATATTAGGTAATCTTTGATTTCCTGGAAGGCCTCTTGACATTTATCCATCCATACAAAGGGGACACCTTTGCGCAACATGTACTGGAATGGGTGGCACTTATCTGCCAATTGGGCTATGAAATGGCGAATAGATTGTACTCTGCCTTGTAGAGTTCTGAGTTCATTGATCCCTCGAGGTGCAGGCATGTCTATGATTTCTTTGACCTTTGCCAGATCAACCTCTATGCCTCTTCGGGAAACTATGTACCCCAATAGTTTACTTGATGTGACCCCAAAAACACACTTCTTAGGGTTTAGCCAAACTTTGTACTCTTCCAGTCTCTTGAAAATTTTGTCGAGTACCTTCAAATGATCTTTCCTTTTTGCTAATTTAGCCAATAGGTCATCTACATAATCTTCCATTATACTGTGCATCATGTCATGGAAGATCATGGTCATAGCCCTTTGATACATGGCACCTGCATTTTTAAGACCGAAGGGCATGACGTTCCAATAGTATGTACCCCATGGGCACATAAATGCTATTTTGTGTTGATCCTCAGGAGCAATGCAGATTTGATTATAGCTAGAGAAAACATCCATGAGGGATAGCATCTCATGTCATGCAGTTAGGTCGACTATGATGTCAATGTTGGGCAAAGGAAAGTCATCCTTTGGACATGCTTTATTTAGGTCTCAAAAATCTGTACATACCTGAATCAATCCATTTGGATTTGTAACTGGCACTAGGTTGGAAATCCATTTAGCATAATCCATAGACCTTATGAATCCGACATCCAATAATTTCTTTAATTTGGCCTTGACCAATAGAGCAACTTGAGGGTGCATTTTGTGCAACTTCTGCTTGACTGGTTTAGCATTGGGTAATAGTGGCAGATGATGCAGAACCAGTTTTGGGTCCAATCTTGGCATGTCAGTGTAGGACCATGCAAAGTTTATTTTCCGTTCTGCAAAGAATTTATGAAATTATGGTTTCTCTTCATTTGTCAGTGATGCCACAAATAGGACCATCTTGGGGTCTTCTATAGTTGAAATGTTATCCTCTATTGTGTCCTCAATAAGCATGGATGATTTCTTCTATTGCATGGGGAGAAAGTCTAGTCCTCCATCTTTGGGCACCTCAGAGAGGTTTTCACCCACAGATTCATCCTTTATTTTTACTATTTTATTGTCAAGAGGTGCCTTTCAGTTTTCACCTAGAGACGTTTATTTTTTACTTTATTTTTACTTTTTTGACTAGACGACTGAACAGTCTCACCGAAGTATGTCGTGCTGTCTAAATCAATGGAAAATCCCGATTTGTGGTCCCCACTGGGTATGCCTTCTCCTAATCCCAAAAATTTGGCAATTGCCTCATCATTCTGAAATGTGTTTAGAATTGGCGGTCCTTGTTGGTCCCAATCGACTAGTTCAGGGTAAACTAAAGAGATACCATCGTCAAGGTTAGTGAATTGGGGTGAGGATGCGGACAACATGCAGATGGATTCAGTGACGTTGTAGATGAAGTTATCATCATCCAACTCGAGATCGGACTCTATCAAGTATTCTCCTTCACTGGTGTCATATTCATTATCAAAGTAAGGAGTAAAGGTTTTAGAGCCCTAGTTGTCCATGTCGTCTGACACATCGGACTGATTGGACTAGTTAGACTGATTGGACTGATGGAGTTCAGATGACGGGTGTAATGTGTCATGGGAAGTTGTAGGACTTTGACTATTTGGTGCTCGTTCAATTTTGAATGTTTTCCAAAATAGTTGTTCAAAGGTCAGTTCCCCTAGTTCGACAAACAAATCATCAAGACAACAGTCACTTAGGGATCGTTCTGAGCCAAATTCCCACTCATGGGAGTCCATTTCGGTGAGGGTTTCCCTAATAGTCTCGACACTGTGCGAAGCATGTACTTGCTCATTTGAAAGTCCAAAGGTACATTGATCGTCATTGTTGAGTGATCCAAACCCTAATCCAAGATACTTTGGAGCTTGAAAAGTTTGTATGGGTTCCCTTCGACCAATTTTATTTTTTCCAAGACCACTAGTACCATCATAGCCTTTAGCCTTCATGATGTTGTAACCTTTGCCATATTTGTGAATTGGTAATGGAGGTAATGTGACAATATCCTTATAGATCCATCCTGTGATGTCTGCAAGGTCTTCATCACTCATGTCTCCCCACTTGATAAAAATTGTATTCGGTGGAACTTTGAAGGTTTCTTGAGGTTCCATTTTGAAACATGGCTGCCCATATATCTTTGGAGGTGTGGGTATTGTAGTTATGTTGTATGCTGTATTTAGTTTGAACTCTCTACAGCCCAGGTCTTGGATTTTGACAGTTGCCTCAGTCTTAGGGCTGGTGGAAGGTGGTGGTATGGTGGAAGACGTGGATGGAGTGGGTGTGGAAGATGACATGAATGTGGAAGGATGGATGTATTTGGATGACGAGGAGCCAGGTGCTTGTCGGTTAATAGGTACTTGGTTTTTGGAGATACCCCTTAAATTGGTACAATATTGGAAAGGGTCAGGGTCTCTGTATATGGTTACTTTTGTGCCGTCAAAAGGAAACTTGAGGCATTGGTGGGATGTCGACGGAACGGCTTTTAAGGCATGGATCCATGGACGGCCAAGTAAGATGTTATATGGTAGTTCCAAATCCAGGACCTGGTAGGTTGTGTCTACAATGACTGGTCCCACTCTGATAGGAAGAGAGAAAACACCTCATGAAGAGCATTCCTCGTCATCATATGCTTTGATCACTATACTTTTCGTTGGGTCTACACATGCATCAGAGAACCCAAGAGCCTTAACCAATTTGAGGGAGCATATATTCAACCCTACTCTGCCATCTACTAAAACCCGTCTGACTTTGTGCTTGTGGATAAAAGTTTCTATGTGTAATGCGTCATTGTGGTTGGTTTTATGTGATGAGTAGTCTTGATCCGAGAAGGTGACGTGGTGCGGCATGGTGAGATATCCCACCATAGTTTCAAACTGATTGACATTGATGTCCCTGGGGACCGACGACTCTAGGAGAGTTTTGTCTTAGATTTCTTTATGTGCAAGAGAGATACGAAGCAGCTCAAGGATAGATATTTGAATGGGAGTCTTTCCTAGTTGGTCAATTAGGTTGAACTGACTTTTGGGTTTCCACTGTTGTGGGGTTGAGACAGGTTTTGGCTGTTTAGCAGATGAAGCGGGTTGTGATTGCTTAGCAGATGGGCCCGCTATAGTGATTTTGGCTTGTCTAGTGGGAGGTGGACCAGCTATAGTGACCTTGCCACTACAAGTAGTAGCATTACACTGGGGTGCTCTCTTGACGGTAATGGTATTGATGTACTCATCTTCAATTCATACATTGTTTATAGTAGGTCCACCAGAATAGTCGTACTTGACTCGAGAAAAGTTAGCTTGATTTTGTGAACCTAAAGTGGAAGCATTATGAGAGCCATGGTCCTGCAGTGGATTCTTGTGGATAGTATGATTTGAGTTGGAGTTGAATTGCGATCCACCTACTTCGATGGTGCGATTTTTGATAAGGTCTTGTATGATGTTTTTCAATTGTCGACAGTTAGAGGTTGTATGCCCCTTGGCTCAATGGTATTCGCAAATTGCATTGTCATTCCACCATGCTGGTTTGAATTGTCCTGAGTCATAAGGTTTTATTTCCATAAGTGTGATGACCCCATGTTGGATGCATTTCTTAAGGACTTCTTCAATGGGTTCACCTAAATTGGTGTATGTGCGACCCCTAGGAAATTGTCTCATTTGACAATATTGTCCTTGACTATTTTGACCACTTTGATTGTTTGAAGAAGTATTGGGAGGAGGTGTCAATGTTGTTGTTGGTCTGTTTTGTTGTTGAACCCCTTTCAGGGCCAATACAAGACTTGCAGTCTTGGCGTCCACAACACCGTCATTTGTAACATGCTTATTCTTGACCCAATATTTTTTTTTGTCAGCGAGTGGGTTGATGTTTGTGTTTTTGGAACCATATCTCATTTCTCCCTTTGCGATAAGGGCTTTCTCAATTTGGACCGCCTTTTCCACTAATTCTGTGAAGTTTGTGCAACAATGTATTTGCAATGCAAATTTTAGGGGCCCTAGAAGTGTTTGGACAAACATGTCAACTTTTTCCCTTTCAGGAATGTCAATGTGACATTGACTAGCAGGGCTTCTCCATTTTTGAAAGAATGGAATAAACGTCTCACCAGAGTCTTCTTGCATGAGATTACACAAACTAGTGATAGAGGTATCCATGTCAATGTTGTATGCATAATTTCTTATGAATCTTCCTTTGAGCTCATCCCATGTCTGGATATCCTTTTGCATTGAAAACCATTCAAGGGCTTGACCCACCAAACTTTTGGAAAAAAGTTTCATCAAGTATGTTGGTTCATAGGCGACATTCATACAGTTGGTTGCAAATTCATGAACATGTTCAATGGGATTTGTCTTGCCTCTATATTTCATGAGGTTGGGTGACACGTATCCTGGCAGAAATGCAGGCATACGTAAGTTTGTGTCAAATGAGTATACATCTAGGTCATATGATATTTCTGATTTCCTGCCTGTAATGTACATGTTTTGCATAGTTTTCTCCATATCCCTCATTCTTTCTTTGAGTTCATCTATGGTAGGGTCATTTACATTTCCATATGTTGGATTGCCTAGTACACCATGTGTTCCTATCTGGTGTGCGTGAGTATAGGTGTATTGTGGCGGTATGGATTGTTTCGGTATGTACGACGTGTGTTGTTGGTATTGGAAGTTGTGATTAGGTGCATGTTGATGAGTATGAACATTGGATGAGTATGTTGGGATGTGTTCCCCACCCATGTGTGTCGTTATTTGGGGGATGTTGTGACTATGAATGTTATGATGTACCAATGATGTCATGGGTTGAGTTATTTGGCCACCTTGTGTAAATTGCTGATTTTGTACAAGGGGGACGTTTGTATTTGTGCCTTGGGAGGCAATGATATTTGACTGTATTGTCATGTTAACATTTTTTTGTTGTCCTTGGATAAAGATACGTCATGTGGCTCCTCCCGAAGGATGTTGTGAATTACTACTGAACGGATTTGTTGAAGTTGTGTTCATGGTAGTAGATGTAGTTGTCAAGGGGGGGTTGTGGTGACTTGATGATGCCCCCGTGGTATTTACTGTTGTGGTAAAAAGAGGATTGGAATAATTTTCCCATGTTGTCGAGGAGCCAAGAGTGGTTCCATCTGATTGGGGTAGTGTTGTGGATGTTGTGGATGATTGTGATCCCCCAATAGATGTAGCGTTTATTGTATTGGAGATGTTTGGGATGTTGGATGTGGTATGCGATGTCGTTGTGGTGTCAAAAGGGATGTTGCTCGTAGTATTTAGAAATTGACCACTATGTGAAATGTTATGTGCATTGTTGGAATTAGGGTCATTTAGCGTGTTAATGTCAAATCCTTGTGGTAACTTAGCTCCTTCACTCAAGAGCATAGCTACGAATTTGTCTCTGTCTTGACGCGCTATTGTTTCAGCAAGCTGATAGACCTTTGGGTCTTGTGTCAATGCCTCTATGTTTTCCTGAAGTAGTTGACCATTTTCATCTCTTTGCAAGTAGAGTTTGAATGTACTATTTGATGAGGATTGTGTTGTCACTGGAGGTTGATTGTCTCGATTAGAAAATGGATCATACAAGGTCTAGTTTGAGTCATGTGGAGGACTATTGACAGTAAATGGGGGGTCTTGCCTAAAGTTTTCCATTTGTCTCTTTTGTTTTTGAAGTCTGGTTTCAACCATAAATAAGATTGCTCAAATGGGAATGACCACGAAATGCAAGTATGACAGTACGGGAAGTCTAAGGTTCAAAATGATGACTATAATAACTACTGTTTTTGGATTTTTGTGAATAAGGTATGCTATGTGTATGCAATGTAAGATAAGGTCATCTAAGCACTTCTGAGCTTGAACTTTGTTTTCAATTTTGACTGCTAAAGGACTTTGTTGGAAATGACAAGTTGACAAGTTCTAAATGACTAGTGAGTCTTCCTAACTAGACTTTTGAGTTGGAAGAAATCTCACAAAAGAGGAAAATGACTAAAAGGAGGTTTGATAACTTGGTCCAAAAGTGTCTAATTTTGAAAACAATGACTTAAAGGTGTGCTTAAGATTTTCCTAATCCTAAGTATGCAAGTATGGACCTAGGGACAATGTAATGTTGAATGTATGAAACTAAAAGCAATGAGGTATGAAACCTATGGTGAGTAAATGCAAATTAATAGACAAGACTTTGAGCAATATCAAGTTTGGTTTCTGACAGAATCTTCTTGATGATAGAGTTTGACAAATGGTTGACAGTTTGAAGACCTCAAGTTTTGACTATGAAGTTTAAAATTTTGACAGGCAAATGCGTCATAGTTTAGCAAATGCATCACAGTTTAGCAAATGTGGTTTGGTTTTGCAATTGCAGCTTCTTAGTTGACAGATGCATCGCGACACCTACAGATGCAGCGTTCTGAGTTTCAAATGCAGTTTAGCAGAGCAGTTGCGTTGCAGAAAATCAATTGCGGTTTGACAGATGCGACTTAGTTTAGTTTCAAAGTGATTTTCTTGTTGTTTTGATGGAAATTTTGATTTGTTTGGTGAATGTTTTGTTTGAATTGTGATAGAACCAGAATACACTTGACAAACATAGTGTTTTAAAAAATAACCAAACACACATCAAAAAAGCACGATCCTAGGTTAGGCCATGACAATATTCGCTAGATTCCACGTGGGTTTCCCCAACCGCATATCTGTAGCATGTGAATTCAGAAGCTTGGCTACACAGGCTCCCCCTTATAGAGCACTCTCTTCTCAAGCCAAACAAGCTTCCAACCCCCATGAAACTCCCATGGCGAGCTGATCACCTCTACTACAAATTGCGAAAGTGTGGATGCCTTCACACCGACTGATGCTGTGCTAGCAAATAGAAGGATTTTGGCTTGCTACACAAGAGTTTTTAGTTCAAGACCCCCGTTCAAGTGGCCATACATGGGGCAAGAGATTAATCACCATTAAGGTGGCACTCCAGCTTGAAGAGGTTAAGCTCAATAGGGTTTAAGGGAGTACAACTCCATCCATATGACACATCCGCACTCGCAACCTTAGGTTTTCCCTTAAGATTTACATTTATATATCGGTTGGGGGTAGCTTGGCTTTAGCTCTGTTTCCGGTTTGAGTCATGTTGGGGTGATGAAATCCCCAAAAAGGCCCAATTTCTAGAGTTGGTAACCATTTCTCTTACACCCAAGATCGCCCGAAAGTGCGAGGGGAGAGGATACTCTAATGTACCAAGTCAGGGTCACTAACAGAAAGGAATGGGTCTGGTTTTTTGATCACAAGGTTTTCACCAAGTGAGAGCATACTCACCTACCATTCCACAACCACAATCAAGCATAAAAGACATGATTTCATTTTATATGCACCAAACTCAAATGTTTGCTAATCTAGAAATAAAAACAAGCACAATGTTTGTTTCTTCCTTCTTTGACACTCGAATCTACAAACAATGAATTAGTAGTCTCTTTAGGAAATGGTCTTCGACACACGAAAGGGGATTTCCACACGCTACAAGAAAAGATTAGTAACACAAAAAAATCTAATCTAGTTAACATGCAGGAATAAAAACACAGAAAAAACAGAAAACCAAAAAATCAATAACCAGAAAAACCCAAAAATTCAAAAATTAGAAAGGCAAAACTGAAAGAAAATTTTACTAGACAGATGCGGCTCGACATGGCAGATGCGTCGTTCTGGTTGTCAAATGTAGTGTGTAAGATAAAATGTGTCATTCTGGTTGTCAAATGCGGCTTGTTAGGGCGATTGTGGCACTTCTGTCAGCAAATGCATCGCGATGCATCAAATGCGTCTTGATATTTTTAAAAATCACTTGTGTCGATCCATACCTTACAAAACAACAGAAAACAACCAAAAAAAATGTATGGAAACAAAATAACAATGTCGGGTTCACCAATGTAATCAAGGGAAAAATCAGATTGTTAATTGTTAGATCAAATAACATTAAAATCCAATGAAATAACGAAGTACAAAGGAAATGATGAAAATGAAAGGAACGATATTACCAAGAATCTCCATCTTCCATGCTTCACCTTCATTACACCTCCTAGCTTGCAGTAAAAAGAGATGCCCTCAGATTCGTATATGAGCAACTATGACAAATGACCAAGTCCTATGCAAGTGTTGAAGGATTTACTCAAAATCTAAATGCCTATGACTATTGCCAATGCCTATGTCTAAAAAAATGTCAATATTGAATTACTACAATTGCCTATGACAATAAATATTGCAAATAAATGAATGCCTATAGTAATTACGCAAAACGTCAACATGTGTGTCCTTGAAAAATGAGAAGAAGATGGCATTTTATAGAAAAGGCCATTTCGAATGGATGGACTAGATAAATTGATGAAATGAACGATCCAGATTAAACCTGAGAATCATTGATTAGGGTTAGGGAAAAATCCTTAATCACACGATCAAGAAAATGTCTCAGATAATCAGATCGATGGTGGAGAATAAATGAGACAAATTAATTAGAAATAAAGATTTTCAAAAAATCAAGAAGATAAGATTGTCTGATTTGCCAGATTCGAAAAATCAAAGAGATAAGATTTGGACTGCAGATAAGATTCTGAAAATCAAGAATCTTCCTAATTGCTTGATTTTTGGAAGATTAATTACTAATTCGAATCAAATTATGGATTTTGAAAGATAATAAATAATCTTTTCAGATTATTTATCAGAAAGGACTAACAGTTAGGATTGACATGACATTTTAAATAATTTAATTTATTTAAAATGAGAAGAATATGAAATTAGCAACTAAATAATTAAATTTAATTATTTAATTTAGGAGACAAGATCAATTAATTAAATAAATTAATCAATTTATTTAATTAAGACAATCAATGACGTATTAAATAAATAAATGCAATTCATTTATTTAATAATCAATAAGAATTAAATGCAAAAGGGGGGAATTAAATAAATTGCAAAATTTATTTAATTAGAGAAAGACTTAGACAGTTACTGATGTATTTAATAAATAAATTTATTTATTTATTTAATAATCATGAAGAATAACTGACATGAATTAATTAAATAATTATCAATTATTTAATGAATAGTCAAATGTGGACCAAGGACATAATTAAATGTCTTAATTATGCTAGGATGAAAGTGGTAAAAATGAAGCTTGCAGGCCTAGGTCATTTTTAGATGTCTACATATATAATCTGAGGAATAGGGAGAGAGTGAGCTATAAAAGGAGGTAAATAGATATGGGTAGAGAAAGAGAGAGAGGGGCATTTTTACTTCTTGGAAAGGAAAACACATTATAGCATGCTCATGTTATGTCTTGTATAGGACAAAAAATTGGCATAACTACTTTTTTTCCCTCATCTTTGTATAATTACCCTTTTTTTTTCAAAAATATGTAATAACTCAATTCAAATGAGTTGAGTTTCATATAGGGCATATAACACCAGCCTAAAAATATAGCTTACAATGAATTATAAATTTTAGCTCAAGTGCTAATTTAGGACTAGACTAACTTAGCTTTTTCATTTCAAATTTTGGGCACCCAAGAATAAATATTTATTTCCTTCTTATGTTGTTAATGGTTGTTGACATTTAAATACCAACTAACTATAGAAATTTCAATGTGGAAGTTCTACTAAATCTTATAATCAAGAGATATTTACAAATTAATGAAGGATATTCTTGTTGTGCTTTAATTTTTCTAATCTTGGTGATGATGTATTTTATTTTATTTCTTTAAGTCAGGAATAACTTGGTGACATCTATTTATTATAATTAGCATAGATTTGTGAGTTGAATTTGCACTTGGAATAGAGTCCACAATAGTACGTAGCAAAGAGTTAGCATTTAGAATATGATATACTTAGCATAAAGTTGTGTCTTGAATTTGTACTAGTATTGTGGATGGTTGTGTAAATACTAATCATTAAAATATTTGTTTCCTAGATCTTATTAGGCCTTTCAAACCAAAGAGATAAAATCAAGCTAATCATTGTCTATTCAACTTATTTTTTATTTCATTTATCAATTTATTTGAACTCTAAACCCTAACTTTCTTTTGATATCTTTTGTAGATAGATATTCTTATGATAGGTTTAGATCTATATTAACTTAGAGCTTTGAGTAAATCTAGGATAAATTAGGACAATAGAGTAGGTTAGGAAATTATATTCACATCTGATATTTAAATATTTCATCTTCTATTTTAGCATATTTGAATCATTTGACTTTGCATCATTCTTCGATTTGATAACACCAATAAAGTCCCCTTGTAAAAAAATCAGATTAACCACTTAGCTTTTACAACATAGTCAAGACCTAGTTGAAAAGGAACTTTGGATATGATCCCTTATATTTTCAAAAGAAGTAGAGTGTTTTATCATTCTACTTGACATTGGTTGTTCTAACAACAACATCAACACACCCAATGAATTGAATTGGAATTTCATGGCAGCCCTACATCACATTGGAAACCCTATGGCATCTAGAGACTAACACAACAACCCATCCCCTAGAAACCTTTTCTATTAGAAAAATGATCCCAACATTCATCTTTAACAACAAAAGGGTAAAACAATAATCCAGGGTGATCCCATAATAGTGGTTTACAATTTTTGGCCAAACTGGACACTGAAATTATTATTTTTAACTAAATCTTCACATTCGGGCACCTATAATAGCTAAACTGTGAGGAATTTGAAGATGGTGCAAACTAGAGTTTCATCAAATTTTGTTTGTAGATTCTAAAAATATTTTTTTCAAAATGTTTGGAATCAAATTGCACTTCTTTTTCCATCTCCCATGAAAATAGATTTTTTTTCAGAAAACAACATTTTTAAAAATTGACGCACACCGTATAACACAACTTTTTTTTCATGAAGGATAAAATTCTAATTCTTTCAAATTTAGATTTTTAACTCTAATATATAGTGCTTCCACTTTCTTAGATAGTTTTTTATTGAATATTTTTTCCTTAATCAAGTTTCAAAGTCAAACAATTACAATTCAGGACATAGCACGTGTATAACGCGTAACTTTTTTTGTATATGTCAAAATTTTATTTTTATTTTTGTTGGATCAAGGAATTCAATATCTGGTGCACTCATATTTTTCAATTTTTTTTTTTGATAATCTTCTATTTTTCCACATGTGAAGAACAAAGAAATTCATTTTCGATGAAAAACCTATGTTTAAGAAAACTTAAAAAACAAATACATAACAAAACCAAAACATATTAAAATTATATTCATTGGATAGCTTGTTCTGAGGAATACCATAATCATTTGAAATAAATTTTAAATGAATTCATTTGATCCCCCAAAATCTAAATAAAAAGTGATTTTTTATCAGCATTTTGATAGGTGTAAAGGAGACGCATTTATAGGTATGGTTTAAAACTAGCGAGGTTCTATCCAAGTGGGTTTGATCTAAGGTGATTTGATCAAACCCTCTTCAATTGGAATCCTTAAAATGGAACTTTTTAAGGATTAAATCATTATATTTTCTAAAAATATGTGATTTCAGCTAAAATGCGTTCCTCTCAGGAATTGTAAACCGCTATTATGACATCACCCTCCATAATGTTATAGCATCAAAATATCAATGCTATATAGTCATTCATTCCCAAAATGGATACCTAAAATTCAGGGTGGGCCAAAGGAGGTATGTAGGATAGTTGGGAGAGGCCCCTTCTAGTCAATTCAAGTAGATATTGTGAGAAAAAAAATCTAATTCCATTTCATTTGGTGCTCAATCCTAATATGTTTAAATGTCGCTAAATATCATGGTCATATTTGGATATACTCTAACATTTGATCTTTTAAAATAATTTACACTTTATCATTATGAAAAATCATCTATCTACGTGTAGACCGAGTCCTAAATTTTTTTCTTACGTGCTTCCATTTTGAAAATCAAGCCTATAGTAGGTGTCAGGTAATTAGATGATAAATATTATTCTTTAAAGGCATTGCCTAGCCTAAGATACCCATTAGGCCCTCTATGACAATATTGTAAGATAAATCCACATTATATTTTCATTAGAGTATTTGTCAACATCCTAAGGAAATTGCAATAATCTTTTTAGACTCCTGATAAAAGATAATGGATTCAATGTTATGCCTCCTATATCAACGTTTGGAAGGAATATTTACATCAAGGAGCAAATGAATTACCACTTTCAAATCCCTAAGAAATGCTACATTTTTCATCTTATACTATTTCCAAGCCTTATTTAATTCTCAAGCTTTTGGTAATCAATGAAATTTTGGAGGGAAGTATGTAATATCATGGATCTCTGACCTGATACAACATTCTATTAGGATACAACAAACATCAATGACACTTCCCTCTATTAGGTTATTGACCTCACCTTGATTTTTCTAACTTCTCTTTGCATCAACTATGGAGCATTTTCATGCAATCATAGATCAATCCCATATTTCAAAACTCCTCCAAATGTCAAGATCCACACACTATATCATTTTTACATGGTATTAGGAGATCTTAATGGTAACATAGAATAAGCTCAAAATTATAAACATCTTTAACAAATCTTAAGGCTATCACCTTATACTTCTATTGACTTCAACACTACTATAAGGCTCTTTGCAAATGTTGAGATTTTGGACATGAGAATAACTTACAATAAGGCCCTATTGAAAACTAATTCCTCACTTTATAAATTTTTTTCCTCTTTGTTTGCATTGGATCTCTCTACCTTATGATATTATGGAGAAGATCACATAATACTCTGATAGGTTAATAGGCTCCACCACTATTTGTTTACATATCAAGCATCTCTTTCACTTTAGATCTCTCTAGACATTTATCTACACTTGAGAGAAATTCATGCATAGTCCTGAAACTCTAATAAACAATATAATGCCCTTAAAATATGAACCCTCCTTGTTGCTACCTATTGATAGAAAAAAATTGATTGGATTGTAAGGTTTAATATTCTTTTAGATGGATTAAACCTTGGTGTGATGCAATAAAATGGAGAACTTAGTTATGCAATGGCTTCTTGTAACTCTACATGGCCTTCTTGTCAAGATCAACCATCTACTACCACTCCTAGCATCTTCTCTTTGTCTTTGAATGCCTCCATGACACCCACAAATGACTCCTTTTCTATCTCCAATAGACCTAGTAAGCTCTTATGTTCCTCAAATCAAAATTACACTTTCTTAGAAGGCCAGAATATTAATGATGGCTATCTTAGGTATTTGTCCCTTACTAAAGAGAAAGTTAATGTTGGAAATTATATTATGCCAAAATATGGCTTCCCAGTACTACCTGAAAGGAATGTGTGATTGAATGATGGGTTGTGTAGAGCAACAAGATACTCCACTCCTAAGGCATTATCTAAACCTAGAAAATTCAATGGAGGAATAAATGGATCATTTAACTCAAATGTATGCACTAAAATACCCATGCCCTCTATTTTTTTGGTCGAGGATTTAAACCACTAAAATGTGAAAATATTTCCAATATTCTATAATTTAGGGATGAAGTATTGGATGAAGAAAAAAGATTTTATGCTCATGCTTTGATCTGTAATTTCAACTATCTATGGCTTAGTATTTATATTTGAACATCTAGGTAGAGAAATTTTCCATTCACTCTTCGAAAATGACCTCACATTTTATCCAAGCGTATAAGGATTATTCACTACTATTTTTCCCCCACCAAAGATAATGACTCAATCCTCTTTGATCATCATTGGACCTGGGGTCAACACTCCCTTTTAATTAAAAAATGGTATCTAACTTTAATCCTTATTCTAAATCCTTCATATGTTGATCTAGGTTCGTCTCCCAAATCTCCTAAATCCATTGGTAAATCCTTTTATTTTCTTAGTTGTAGATATAAGAATACTTTTGATTTTTCTCATACCAATTTTTCTCAAATATTATTGGAAATAAACCTCTCCAAGGATTCTTTTGCGGCTATAATACCTTTTGTTGCTAGTTGATCTTGGACTCAATTGTTGGATTATGAAATTCTTCCCTTTTTTTTTAGGAGATGTAATGAAATAGGTCATATTTTTGTAGCATATCACATCAAAAGTAAAACAATTAAACAAGCTTCAAGGTGGAAAGATGCCCTCACAAACTCAAAGGAATTCTCACAAGATCAAAAAGAGAATGCTTCTTTAGCATTGATAGTGGCTCCTTCCTCTTTAAAAGAATATCTTGAGAAGAATGAATTTCCTCCACAAGTATTGAAAGAGAAATCAATTAATGTTCATTTAGTGGCTTCATTAAAGAAGCCCGAGACTCTTATGAAATATGTGGATCTTAATAAAATCAAGGTGTATCACGAGGACCAATGGAACATTGTGAAAAAGCATAAGAGAGATCCTTTGAAATTGATTTAGTACCCGACCATTTTCTTCTCTATTCCATTTAACGAGGGGAAATAAAGCTTTTTATAGCCTCCATACCATTTTTTTTTTTAATTGTTAGAAGTTTCTTTTACCTAGCTCTTCATTTGTATCTTTCTCTTTATATTAATAAATCTTTTAGGTGGTTCTCGACCTTTTATAAAAAAATAAAATATTCATGTCTAACTCCCACATGTCATCTTCCATGTACTCATATATTTAATCTATATGATTCCTCATGATTCCACACTCTTATCTCTCACTTTTCCTTCTTTATATAGCCTCTTAATGCCTTTTCATAATGCATTTCCATCACATCCTTTCATAAAAATACTTAATTATCTTATTCTCACGAATTTACCTTTTCCTCTATAATATTTTATACTTTTATAGCCTATATATACATATTAGAGGTGTTTTAAGGCTATTTAAGTGGTATATAATGGATATATAGGTTTATAAATGACATAAATTACATGTGTAGTGCCTCATATCCTTTTAGATCATGCCAACACTACCTACACCTAGGATGTGACAAAAGATTACTCTCAAAGTCCAATGAGTTAAAACCATGTTTTCCCTCTATGCATTGGCCCCCACTAAAGTACGAACCATTTATAAAATTCAAAGGATCAAGGACCTTTAAAGATACTAAAAGAACTAAAGAATCATCTGAGCTACTACATAATTTTAGCACATGATGGGGAACTGATACATATTGGGAGAGGTCAAATCAATCCCATGAGTGGAGCTACAAATAGAGGGGAAATTCCTTCATAGATAAAAAACTCCCACTCAACATATAAAAATTCTGTAATCTTTGGTGAGATCCCAAACAATGGCTCTAGTTGTGAATGAGTGCCTCATACAAGAACTACGAGGACTAAAGCATCCTCCTCTACTACATATAAACAACATAATGCATGATTATGATTACAACACATGAGGGGGGAACCAATACTTATTGGGAGAGGTCACATCAATCCCATAAGTGGAGCTACAAATAGAGGGGGAAATTCCTGATAGATAAAAAAACTCCCACTCAACATAAAAAAAATTCTCAATTTTTGGTGAGAACCAAAATAATGGCTCTAGTTGTGGATGAATGCCTCCCATAGGAACTATGAAAATATAGAAAACTTTGATTTTAGACCACAAAATTTGACACAAAAAACATAATGTGAGATGGGATTGAAACACCTCACACTTCATCACAACAAACAAGGTACATTATTGTATAACACAACAATATTTACAAAACAACACAACATAAACATGGATACACTATATATCTATAGATAATAACTTTCAACCAAAGACATGTAGGTATGAAAAAAATATAGATACAATTGCAAAAATAATCACAACATTCTTTGCAAGTTAGAACCTAAATAAACACCCATGGTACATGGGCATGAGAAAATTGATACATTTTCATGAATTTGTTAAACACCATTCAATTGAAGGAACTAATCTCCATCAACTTGAAGCTACTTCCTTCATGTATCTACACGCCTCCTTCATATATGCACAAACTTGTGACTACCCCCAAAATAGTGAATATTATCTCCACTATCAATTTTATAAGTGTATCTTCAAGTATAATTGTGCCTATGCTATCCTCATGCACAAAATATCATTAGCAACTTCAAAATTAGAAAAAGGGACAAAGGAAGGTAAGATATCAAATAAGAAAGTACTTACTCACCACTTTCATCATGAACTTGTGTTTGATCTGTATAATCAACCCCATGAGTTGATGCATTTAAATATTCCATGGTATATACACCTTATTCCTTGTCCATACTACTACAATAGATAGTAGGGTAATACTTGTCATCACCAAACTAGAAATCATCATTTATTTCATCATTTTTATCATCCACAGATGACTAGTCTAGCTAAAGCTAGCTGCAAAGATTATAGTTTTCATTTGAATTGTTGTTATTTAGTGCACTAACACCTTCCTCCACCTACTTGCAAACACAACCATCACTAGATATTATTCTAAAATCACATATTATATCCATTCCTTTGTTGTCCATAATAGCCTCTTTATTACCAACAACCAAGAATACTTGAGGATAATGATTTTGTAATCATACTCCTTTAAAATTTTCAATATAATCAAAGAACATGTATTTTTTTGCATTTTAATCAAATTAAATTCTTACCATACTAAACCAAAACCTAGAGCAACATTATATGCTTCAAAAAACCATGTCAATATAGGCAAGTTTTCTAGGTGTAAAATCTATTGGTATCATGGAAAAAGTGGCAATGAGCTTGTGACTGAAATCCATCCTAGGCTCTTCTTCTTTCCAAATTTGATGTTTTCCAATCTTTGGACAAGGATATTAGAGTCTAAACACAATGCAAACACTTCTTCAAATGCAACCACACAAGTATTCCATGAAGAAAAAGATTGTTAGGGAGAATTTTCATACAAATATTTTTCCTTTCCACACAAGGACCTAAAAAAAATATCATCCACGTATCTACATCATAAAATTGAAAAAAAAATCATGAATTATAAAAATATTTCAACATTGCATCCCCCTCTTGAAGATCATAACCACCAAACCTAGGCATCAATTCATATATCTCAAATTTCATTGTTTGCCTCTCACAGTTGACTTAAGAAAGGTCAAGTTGTTTGTAGATGGGATCAAGCAGAACTATTGGGAATGAAGAAACCTATTTTTTGTAATATTAGAGTAATCATTTGATTGTAGGACCTTGACCCTTTCTTCAGATTGTATTTTAAACTTATTCAACTTCACCATCCTTAACTTGTTTTCATGTATGAATTCCTAGAGATCTAAATATGAATTCTATTTTTTCTTGAGTTGCATAAATTGCATGGGTAATCATATTCATAATACTCATGGACATTTAATTTTTTATAGCACTTGGGGTTAATAAAACCATTCCAATCAAACATGCTTGATTAAAAATCACTTGTGCAAGGTAGAAAGGAGAGGATAAAAAACACTTTATCTTTACCAAGAAAGAAACCATACTTCAAAATTTGGAAGAACACATTTACCTTGTACCTAATTGTAGAAAACTTGATTTGTGTTCATGAAACATGAAAAATAGTAGAAAAAAAATGTTTTATGTTGGACACACTTGGAGATTGAGGGGAGGAGGTGAATAAGTCTTACCAAAAACTTTAACCTTTTTAAAACTTAGAAAATCTTCAACACAATGCAAACTTCTTAACTCAACCAGAACCCTTTCAATAGATATAGCAGATTAAACCCTAAGCAAGATTAGAAAAATTTAGCAATGAAAAATATAGAAATTCTATCCTTAATAATTTAAAAAACCATGAGAAATAAACATAGAACACACATATTCACAATGAGACACCATATTTATGTGGAAAACCCAATGAGGAAAAAACCACGGTGAGAGTTAACTCACAATATAAAGGATCACTGCCAAAAGGGACTTCCGAACTAAGGCACACTATCTTAGAGAAAGATACCAAAGACTTGTGGAACTAAAGCTAACATAACTTCAAGGGAAAGATACATGAACCTGATGAGATTCCATATCTCAGAGTAGGATACAAATTTTTTATAAAATAATTACAATATTTGTCAACAATTCACTTTGTTGACTAAGACATAAATTGCATATGATCTTTCGTCTTACATTGTAGCACTAACTCTACTCGTTATTCAATATATTCCACATTCAAACTTCTTTTCACTTCCATTTTGTTGCATCTAAAATGTTCTTGCATTTATATCCACCAAAACTCGTCAAAAATTTAATTAGGTCAGTTGAGAAGAAGATAAACAATGAATTCAACAACTCAAGCACCAAGGAATGATGCAATCCTATTTAGAAGATGGAGAGGACCAAAAATAAACTTATTATATCTTCCAATGTGATAAAAAATAATTCACACACTAGCACACATCAATATAAGTTGACATTAACGAAATGTGTAGATGAACCATGAAGCACATAACCAGTCAGCCCAAAAACATACTTCCAATTGAATTTTCTCAAAGCGGTTCTAACCAAGATAGTTCAAGATCCAAATATAACTTATAAATCTTCAAATGTTGGTGTAGATCCCCAAGTACATGATGCAAGCAAAGGAACAAGCCTTTTCGACCAAATATCCACAAATAACCTAGAAGACCAACTCAAGACACGATGTGACACCAAGAGGCCAATCAACAATGTGCTGATCAGAAAGGGATGTTCTATGAACATCCAAAAATACTTCCTAAAACATCTTCATACTATCATGTCACTAGCAACCACCACAAACTAAAATAAAATTCTTCATCCCAAAAACACGGAATGCTCAATTATGAGATATAACAATAACATATCAACTTGTAGACCACATCAACACATGAAATTAGAATTGAGACACTACACAAAAATTGAGAACACATTCACCAAGCCATAGGGGAAGAGACATCAATTTGGAGAAATGTAGAGAATTTTCTATACTATTCCAAGCATCCAACAACATTTCCAACCTTCTATAGTTCATAGAAATATCCTCGACATCATTGGTGACCTGAAAAATTATATAGTTGTGCAATGTACATAGAGCACTAACTTCAAATACCAAATCACAAGACCATATCTTCAAAAATGGAGGAATGTATAGCATTCTCCCAAATAGACTTCAATATAATTTCTAGGAACAAAACCTTTCAACAACTTGTGAAGGCCAAAAATTTATTCCAACACATGCTTCATTAGGAACAACAAGAGAGAGTATAAGATATACTGTATACCTTCAACATCTCTTCACCATCAGAAATGCTTCTAATCCTCATCTTAATATATCATTATGAGATCAACTCTACTAATAAAATCTATACTCAATACTTTTTAGATAAGGTATGCCATCCAACCATGAACTTCAACAACATCACCATACAACAACTATACTCAATACTTCTTAGATAAGGAATGACATCCAACCATGAACTTCAACAACACAATCATACATTAATGTTAACCCAAGCTGAATGTTTTCAATCAAGAAAAAGTGTAGGCATTGAAAAAAATGACACTAGTACCAACCAATGGCAACAATATCCCTTACTTCTCAGGTGCTAACAATAATTACAACCACAAGAAATTCACAAAGTGTTGTCACAAATCATTGCCCAAAAACTCACAAACATGTGTAGTAATCTCACCAAGTGTTGACATCAACAACTACCATAAATCTCACAAACATATGAAAACCATCAATGACAACCACTACTAACCATCTTTACACAAATCTCCTCAAGTGTTGACATCAATGACAACAACTACCAAAATTTTAAACATTAGAGTTGCCACATCATTAATTGAGGGAGTCTTTGAAGTAATAAAATCTCCAAGGCACAATAATGAATTCTTTGTTCAACAACTAATAGGGTCCTCAAATTTTTTCAAACCCAACCATCATCTCCCTAACAATGACAACACTATATTGGTGCAAGTTGATGGGTTGCCAACTCACCCAAACTAGAAAATTCTTCAATGATTGTGCTACAAGGGCCTTTAAAATAAAAAATAGAATATCATCTCCCCAAAAATGACACCATTTTATTTAATGCTATTAGATTTCCATAATCCATAATGCTTATAATTTTTGCTATTTTTGGTTTTTGATTTTGTTTAAAAATTGTGTTTAAATTGATGCAAAATTTTTAAACACAATCAAAATCCAAAAACAACAAAAATTGTAACCATTTTATTTTTGTAAGTTGATGGGTAATCAACTTATCCAAACTAAAGCACAATTGTAAATACTTAAACTATTGTGATTTTTTAATGATTTCATATTATTCACAAAAGGATTATATGGTAAAAACTCCATTCTATTGGGTCTCAAAACCATGATGATCCACTTCCTGGAATATAATTTTAGTTTCAAGGCTAGGGTTGTCATCATAAAAGTAGAACCTACTCATCCACATGCCATGGAGGGTTGAAGGTCAAATCTGTAAGATTTGGTTTTCTCTCCTACTCTTCAATCTCAACATAGACATGAGTTGGTGTTCCTAGAGATTTGATAAAAAAAAATGGGAAACCAAAAATGGTGGTAACTAAACCCACTCTATTTTCTTGACTCCTAAGATTTTCATTAAGCCAAGAACAACTATTTTAATACCTCTATATAGTTCATTTGGTTGTGTAGTAATTGTTAGTGTAAATAGAATCATTATTTATCTAATTAGCTAATCACCTTTCTAGGATTGACCTTTTCACACTCATAGATTAATTTTACTTATGTTTCTTTTATTTTTGTCTCACTTCATAACATTGAGACATGTATCCTGATCACTTTAGACACCTATTGACACTTTGCTCACACACTTGTCAAGTGAGCTCACAAATGTTCCATCTTCAGAGAGTGTCAATTGCACTGTCCTACCTTCCTACTTTCTCATTCTTGCCTATATATCTAAGGTTTCTCATTATATTATATACTCTTAATTATATATTGATAGACATTTTTGTGCTTATTTTATTCACCTATGGAAGTTTGTTTCATGCTCTTGATTATGGAATTCTCCAACATTGTATCAGAGCCATGAGAGTACATTCCTCTTTGCATCAAGGTGATTCCCATGCATAGCCCAATCATTGAAGTGTCGTAGATCCATTATGAAAATTGGGTATTGATTTATTCATTTTATATAAGTTATTCTTTCTAAAAACTAGTGTATACATACTTTGGTAGCCATTTTTTGTTGAATTTGTTTTACTTTTGCATCTTTTGCACATTGGATAAAAAAATAATTTCTAAGTTTTTTTCACAACAAAAAACCATCTGGGTATTTGTTAGTTTTTGCATAAATTAAATGAATCTTGTAAAAAAGTTGTCAAAATAGCATAGCATGACCATTTTTTCCTATAAATAGAATTTTTCTTTTTATCAACTTACATCTTCAACACATTGGAAAAAAAAACATTTTCTAGGTTTTGATTGCAATGTCAATTATTTTGGGTATCTATTAGTTTTTGCATACAACAAAAATATTTTGAAAAAACTAAATCAGAAATGTTTAGGCCATTGTTCATGAAAAATAAAATATTGTAATAAATTTTGATTAGTAACTGAAAATTGATTTTCATTTTCTTCAAAAGTTCATATTTTTTCATTTTCAATTCATTGGACTTACTTACATTGTAAAAAAACTAAATTTTTAAACGTCAAATTTTGGGGGGCCTCAAATATTGAATTAAGGGGGTGTCTTGAGTTGTACCTTTAAGCACTTCCAGTGTTGTATCTTTGTGCAGTTTTATCTTTCCTCTCACATTTCATTTCTTCTTGAGTTTATTGGTTCATATGATCATGTCTCTCACACTAAATCCCTTCCATTTGAGTATTCTTTGTAATCCTCCTAATAAATGGAAAATCAAATATGGATGATCTTATGGGTTGAAAAGGAATACAATAGAATATTATCTTCAATGTCAAAGTGCAAAAATGAATAAACTTATTTTTGATCAATGGTATTGCCTTACTTGATCATATTGTTTCAACACGTATAGAAAAACCATCTAGTCTCATTCATACATCTTATGAGACACCAACATTTGGGGACATGAATAATGTAGTCACATGGCTTGTATTGGAATCTCATCTCCCACATCACCTGTTACTACACCTGAATCCAATATTGATATCTCCATGGCTTCCAATGATTCTTTACATCAAAATATTGCTATCGTCATTCCAAATCCACCACATTGGTATGTATGTCTACCAAACATCACATCTTTGTAAAATTTTGGATTTTTTGGATGACACCATTGAGGATATTCATCTTCTATTTGATGTTAGCTTCAATAAAGTTGCATCACTGTTGTCATCTTTGGATCTTTCTCTTGCCTCACCTACATCGGCTTCTATTGTGACATATTGTGCATATATTCATGACTTCACCTATCCAACTCTGTCATCATCTATGTTGACATCATGTATAGCAGTACTAGATTCTCATCAGTCTAGTTATCACCATACATCCATTGTCCATGTTACTAAATCTTACATAGTACCTAATCCATCTTATGAACATTTGGCACACATCAACATTGGCTTGGAGATATATGAAAATTGTTTGAATGCATAATTACCATCATATCATCCTTTGGATCATATACAACATTCAAAGACATTGATCTTACTTGCATATTCCTATTTGTTTAATGGGAAGTCATCTTGCACACATTTGTCGTGTTGTTTCTTCCCAAGGAGAGAAATGTTTTTTAGTGATCATGGATCATCTTCAACATCCAGTTTCAAGCATCTACCAACACTACATGCATCATTTTGAGGTGAGGTTGCATGGTTTCTCTTCTCCTATCAATTTTGGGAGGAAGCATTTCCTCACATGGAGTTCATAACTTCACACTTTTTGGGGGGGTCACATAGACCTTCTCTCTTTTCTCTCCCATGGGGGGAACGTACATTGTACTTTGTGCTAGAATGTCATTGGAGGTTTTCACGAGTCCAACATCTATTACTTATCTTCTTCACTTGTACATTTCATTGAATTTACATCATTTCTCTTTTGGAGATGAGTTTTATAATTTCCAACTCAATTTTTCTCCTTACTCCACTATGAAAAAAATTGAACATGAGTACTTAACATGGCCTAGTAGCAGGAATCATCATTAGTGCATACATTACTCCCTAACTTACACTTAATGGTGGTGTTAGTGTAAATATAGTCATTATTTACCTAGTTAGTTAATCACCTTTCTAGGATTGACCTTTTCATACTCATAGCTTAAGTTTACTTAGGTTTATTTTTCTTCTATCTCACTTCATAGCATTGAGACATGTGTCCTCATCACTTGAGATGCCTATTGATGCTTGCTCATATATTCATCAAGTGGTCTCACAAGTGTTCCATCTTTAGATAGTTAGTTGTTCTATCCTACCTTCCCATCTGCTCATCCTTTCCTATATATACATGGTTTCTCATTGTATTATACACTCTTAATTTTTATTGGTAATCATACTATTGTCCTTATTTTATTCACTTGTGGAAGTTTATTTCATTCTATTGATCTTGGAATTCTCCAAAAGGAATGGCCCACTTGAAATATTTTAAGGCTCCCTTAAGATTGATTCCCTATGTAAAATATAAGCTCATGAAGGCACAATAGATGGTTCTAAATTTCTAAGCTTATAATTAATGTTTTTTTTGTTTTGAAGACAGACGAGGGTCAAGTGAGTCTCAAATCAACACCTATTCATTAGGAAACATAGATATAGTTCATGAAGAGAAATACAAACTAAAATCAAAAGGAATATGAGCTATGTGGTTTACACACACCAAAGATTATAAAGTTTATGATACAACATGGTTAGTAATAAAAAAAAATAGACACATGTACATCCATACATAATAAGATAAATATCACCACAAACCTTGTGATGCTTTCAAAATGTTGTTTCATTCATCGAACTCAAAATTACATTTGTTCCAATCAAATGTGGCAAAGGAAAATTCCTATCTGCAACTAAAAGAACCTCCTAGAAATACACACAAACCCATGTAGACAATTTTCTACACAAATCACTTACAATGTTGATCTCCCTTGATTTTATGAGCTTGTACTCCATGTAATGAATTGAACTAACATTTGATGACAACCCTACATCACACTAGAAACCTTTTAGAATTTGGAAACTACCACAATAATCCATCCCCTAGAACCCTCTCTTACTAAAAAATCGATTCCAACATCCATTCTTAACAATAATAGGGAAAAACCCTAACCATAATGTTATAGCATAAAAAAATAAAGGGAAAAGAGTCATTTATTTCAAAAATGGATACCTGAGATGCAGGGCAGGCCAGAGGAGGTATGCAAGGTTGTTCAGAGAGCTCTAAGATAGTTAATGTGAGTGAATGGGGTGAGGAAAATAATACAACACCATTTCATTTGGTGCTCAACCCTAGAATGTATTAAAATTTCATTAAATATCATGGCCCCATTTAGATATAATTTTCCCTTTGCTCTTTAAAAATAATCCATACTTTATCATTATGCACAAGCATATCATCTTCATGTAGATTGGACCTTAGAACAATTTTTTACCCACTTATCTTTGTAAATTGAGCCTATAATAGGCACTAGTCACTTAGAAATGAAATCCCATGCTTTGAAGGCCTCATTAGGTATAAAATTCCCATTGGATCCTCTACCATTAAATCATATACCAAATAAAAATTATGTCAACCTTAGAGAATTTTTCAACATCCTAAGGGAATTGTAATACTATTTTCTAATGAAGGGTACTCCCTTTACTGTCTTAATCTCACAACAACATAGAAAGAACAACCAGTATGCAGGAAGAATCAAAGATGTTTTATTATTACTGGAATGGAAAAATGAATTGTAGTATTACATGGGCTGCTTGATTATAAAAACATTAGACCTAATCATTCAAATATGCAGTTCGAGCATTAAAACTCTACTTCACTATCTCATAGACTATATTCTATTCTACCACCTTCCTCGTTGCCTCGCTATCTATCTCCATCCATTTCTTGTATCCCCCTCCTTTTGGTTGGCTTATCTTATAAGAATTCTCTTTTTCCTAGTACCACCACGGTCATCCAATGAACATCGTGCCATTAAAATTGCCTTCAAATTTGTGCCTTACCATCACTAGGCTGACACCAATCATGACCAAAAATCACATTGATTCACAATGGAGATGTGAAATCAATGAATTGGAACACATGTTGCTACCTCATTAACCACCCTTTTCCATCTATCTTTATGTGTTATCACCACTTCCCTATCAGGTCCCACAAAATTCATCACCTATCACTCCATCAGAGGGACTCTCTAATCACTCCTCTTAAAATGGTGAAGTCTTACTGATGAATTTCCCATCAGAATGTCGAAGGGACGTTGTAACAACTCCCACATCACTCACCTTAAATCATAGCCGTCAGATATTTTCCTTTGAATCCACATCGTTCCCTACTATATTATTGAAAAAGGATATGGGCACACAAAATCCTAGCAGGTTGTCAGGCTATTGCCACCTATCACCTCTGTCAGAGTTCAAGTCACAATAGCTATATGTGAGTTGATGCTTTTCTCAATTACCTTGCACCACCTATTCATACGACATCCTACCTTCCCCACTATCTAGTCCCACCATATACATCAATGGTCATCATCCATCCACCGTGGATTAATCTCCACCATTGCCCACTTCCCTGAGGGACTTAGTCAAGACCCACCAAAAACTTAGAGGGATGGCAGGGACAATTGATCTTTCACCTTATAAAAATGCACTATCAAATCTTCACCATGAGCATACCAACTTTGTGAACACCTTGTCGGAGTATCAAAGGGACTCACCACCAAGTCTTGTTGAAATCCACCTATCTGCTCAATGAAGAACCTTTGACCGATGCTAACTCAAATTTATTTACCTCTTGTTGTCTTTTGCTATCTCCATGTCAAAGGGACCATAAACAAGGTTCCTCCAAAATCTCCATGTCACTCTGATATGTTTGTTTAATTTTGTATGACAGACTTTGTTCATACCACTTACTCCTGAAGCCTGAGCTGTTGCAGACTACCATACTCAACAAATTCAATTTGATTCAACCTTTATTAAAAAGAAATAACTCATATTTTTTTTATCGATGCAAGATTGCTCTTACACCTTGGATGCTCCTGCATCAGACACCCAGGGTAATTTGAAAATGTTTCATGAGTTGAACTCATAAGTAATTGTAGATCCTATGCTTGTCCTAGATCCATCTATTTACCTTGTCATTATGAACATCTTTCTGAACTTTCCTTTACAATTTAATGTCCCTTCCATCCTTCATTCTTCCCCTCTTCCTCTTTTCACAAATTCCAATGCCCACCAATTTGCACTATGAAATGTTGCAAAATCATAATCATCAATTTTATCTTCTTCAGTAAAATAAGGAAGCTCATGCATCACCTCTTCCCCTATTACTACTGCAAAAATCATTTCATTTTCAATACCCATGTGTTCCATGTGTTCCTCCTTTCCTATATCTCTTGAAAATTAATTCTCAACTACAAATTCAATGTTAGTATCTATAACATCTAGAAAGTGCAGAAAGATAAGATCAAAAGAAGCATGCAACATGAATCTAAATGTAATCTAATGCTAAGCAACAAAGAACAAAGGAAAGTAAAAAAGTAATAAAACTGAACAATCTCACCAAATTGCTACGTATTTCCATGATTCATCACGATTGCCCTTCTCCATTTTGCTTGTGTAGTATAATTGCCCTCATATTTTCAAGAGTTCGTGCAAGTATAGCCTAAGATAGTGATTTAGTAAAACATTGAAGATTCAAGATAAGTGCTCTCAAAAGAAATAAGATTTCGTGAGAGATTGGAATGATGAAGACTAGATCAATTTATAGAAAATTGATCATTCGAACGACATGCCAGGATTGAAAGATCAATGGATAGTTGAGATTGACTGATTAGTCATGCATTCTGATAACAGTTAGTAATGACATGAGTGATATAAATTAGAAATAGAATTAAAGATTAAATAAAGGATTTAATCTTCCAAGTTTGGTATTTGAAAAGAGAAGAATTATCTTTGCATGACAAAGATAAAGATGGATTAAAGCAACTCTTGTTTGAATGCACGCACAAGGTTTAATTAATTAAATAAGAATATTTAATTAATATGCATGTACATGCAATTGAGTTAGCATTGAACGATTGAATGATTTGACGAAGAGATTACTCGAGAACGTCACTCAAAGATTAAAGCAAGAGTTGACTAAACGATTTGAAATAGATCTTTGAGTCCAGTAAAAGTGAATACGTAGATAACTTACACAATTATCTAAATATAGAGGAATGCGTTAAAATAGAATTCATGAATTACATAATTCATTTAATTCAAGATTTGATATTTGAAGAATAATTAAATAAATAAGATTTATTTAATTAAGTGATGAAGGGATTTAAATGAATAATTAAATAAATAAAGAATTTATTTAATTATAGTTGAAGTATGATAAAGAGTAAATTAAATAAAAATTTATTTAATTTGACAAGAAGGATAAGGTTAATTAATAACATAATTAAATAAAAAGCGTTTATTTAATTAATCAGATAGAATAAAGAAAAGTGTGAATTAATTAAATAATTAAGATTATTTAATAAATAGAAGAAATGAAGACTATAGAGAATAATTAAATAATTGACATTATTTAATCATGACCATGAAGAATAGGAATTATGAAGAATATTGAAGTCACAGGCTTAGACCAAATTTCGGTGTCTATAGTATCAAAATACTCATACTTTCCATCTCTCTCCTTTGTATCCTTATCAATGTTAATAACACAATCAAAATATTCTTCCTTTTCATTTTGAAATAAATTGTCATCCATACAAATCTCTTTGTCACATGAGAAATCATCAACTGATGCGAACAGAAGCTCACCAAACAAATTAGCATGCACTTTCTCACCTTATTCCTTACAACTATAGTATCTTCACTAATCTCATCATGCTCACATAAATCAGAAACAACATTCTCACAAAACTTAGATTTTACCTCCTCTTCCTCCACCAAAACTTTCATTCTACCCTTTTTGAATGTAATCAACATAGTTGCAACTTGCATTAGCAAATCTTGATCTTCATCCTCATCCGCTTTAACTAATTGTCTAACTCCATTAACCAAGCATTTTTCAGTGTTATTACATACCTTTCCTTATTATTTATTCAAAGGTTTCAATTTGTGCTTGACTCCATCCTTTACCAAGGAGTAGGTATTAGCATACCCATCATGCACTACTCTCTTGTCAAATTGCCAAGGTATTCCCAATAACAAGTGACAAACATCCATAGGCATAACATCACACAAAAATTCATCATGATCATAATCACTTATCTTAAACCTTACCAAGCATTATTCATTCACCAAAAACTTATGCTCATCTTGCAACCAAGGGGTGATCCCACAATAGTGGTTTACAATTTTTGGCCAAACTGGACACTGGAATAATTTTTTTTCAATGAATCTTCACTTTCGGGAAACTATAGCAGCTAAACCGTGCAGAATTTGAAGATGATGTAAACTAGAGTTTTCTGAAATTTTGTCTGTAGATTCAAAATATATTTTTTTCAAAAATTTTGGAATCATATTGCACTTCTTTTTCCATCTCCCTCGAAAAATAGATTTTTTGAAAACAACATTTTTAAAAAGTGACACTCACCGTATAATGCATAATTTTTTTTCCATGAAGGGTAAAATTCTAATTCTTTCAAATTTAGATTTGTAACTCTAATATCTAGTGCTTCCACTTGGTTAGATAGTTTCTTATTGAATATTTTTTCTTTAATCAAGTTTCGAAGTCAAACCAATTATAATTCAGACATAGCGCGACCGTTCAATTTAATTTTTTTTGTTGGATCAAGGCCTTCAATATCTGGTGCACCCATTTTTTTTAATTTTTTTTGATAATATGCTATTTTTCCACATGTGCAAAACAAAGAGCTTTATTTTCGGTGAAAAATGTACATTCAAAAGAAATAAAAAATAAATATAATAATTAAATTAAATTTATTTAAAATTATACTTTTTGGAAAGCTTATAATAAGGACTACACACTTACAAAAAATAAATTTTAAACAAATTCATTTGATCCTCTAAAAGGTAAATCAAAAGTGGTTTTTTATCAGCATTTTGATAGGTGTAAAAGAGACTCTGTTATAGGTATGGTTTAAAACTAGCAGGGTTCTATCCAAGGGGGTTTGATCTAAGGTAGTTTGATCAAACCCTCTTCAATTGGAATACTTTAAATAGAACTTTTTAAGGATTAAATCATTATATTTTCTAAAAATATGTGATTTCAGCAAAAATCAGTTCCTCCCAGAAATTGTAAACCACTATTGTGACAACACCCCAAGCAAATTTGTATAGATGTGGGTACCTTCTCATTTGTAGTTGTAACTTATTCACCATTTCTTTAGAAACAAGATTTTCAGTACTACCACCATCAATAATCGCATTACAAACTTTACCTTCACACGTACATCGAGTGTGAAATAGGTTCCTTCTTTGGTCTGGTTCCTTCTCCTCATTCAGCAACAAGGCTCTTCTGACAACAAGGGACTCGCCCCTTTCAGCATATTTAGAATATGAAGACTAAGCATCCTATACATGGGAAACTCAACCATTACCTTCCAATCTTATGTTTGTCCTTCCTTGATGTTGAGGACACTCAAAGGCTATATGTCCTCCGCATTGAAAATATGTTCCATGAAAGCCTCCTCTTCCCAATCCTTGTCCAAATCTTCCTCTTCTTCTAAAATTTTTCTCATGAAACTTGTTTGAGGTTTCCCCTCTTTCATCCTTGTTGTCCTTAATATATCTAATCTGATGTTCATCCTCTTTTTGTTGCACATAACTTTTACTTTTTCCTTTATGCTTATTCTCAAATTTCTTGTTCATACTTTCTTCTACCTTCAATACAAGCTGATATCCTCAATGGTGTATATTCTCACTAATGCCAACTCCTCTTGTATACTAGGTTTTAACCCATTTATATAACAAGCTAATTTCTCCTTATTTGCTTTAGAATGTCCTATCTAAATCAGGACCTTGTGAAATTCCTATGTGTATTCTTTCACCATCCTCATTCCTTGTATTAGATTCTACATCTTCTTGAACAACTTCAACTCACAATCAACTGGAATAAATTGCTTCTTCAGTTTTGCCACCATTTTGTCCCATTTAGAAATTTTATCCTTTCCTTGTCTTCCTCTTTCAAGTTGGATCTCTTTCCACCATATACTTGCATGACCTTTTAACTTTGTCTTTGAAAACCTCAGTCTGTGAGGGTCTTCAATCTCCTCATACTCAAAACATTCCTCCATGTCATTGATCCAATCTATCAACTCTTCAGGATTTAGACTTCCACTGAAAGTTGAAACCTCCATTTTAGGTTTCTTTCCAAAGCTATATATTGCTCTCAACAATCTCATTTCTCTAGGATCCATTTGATCCTATTCTTCCTCTTCAGTTTCTCTTCACAGTCATCTCTTTCTCAATGCACTTCTCTCCTATGAACCTCTTCTTGCGAGGTATCCAATCATCCTCTAATGACTCTAAGCACATCTCTAGGAGGGTCTCTTCCTCCATTGTCTCTACCTCTACCTCTACCGCGTTGGGCAAGTCTAGGAGGCATTTTGATCTCAACCCACACCCACAAGTCTTGTTACAAACTACCTCATGCTTGGCGATTTGTTTACAAACTCAATACAACCTTCTCTAATACCACTTGATGAAGGATACTCCTCTTAGTATCTCAATCTCATAATGACAACACATAAAGAACAACCAATACATAGGAAGAAACAAACATGTTTTATTATTACTGGAATGGAAAATGAATTACAACATTGCGTGGGCTACTTGATTACAAAAACATTAGATGTAATCAATCAAATATGCAGTTCAGGAATTCAAACTCTGCTTCACTATCTCATAGACCACATCCTATTTCACCACCTTCCTCTCTACGTCTCTATCTATCTCTATCCATGTATTGTATCCCCCCTCTAATGAACATCATGCCATGAAAACTACCTTCAAATATACGCCTTACCATCACTAGGGCAATGCCAATCGCAACCAAAAATCATATTGATTCACAATGGAGATGTGAAATCAATGGATTGGAACACATGTTTCCAACTCATTGATCATCTTTTCCATTTTTCTTTACACATCATTGCCACTTCCCTATTGGGTCCCATAAAATTCATCACCTATCACTCCATCAGAGGGATTCCCTAATGACTCCTCTCGAAATGGTGAAGTCTCACCGATGAAGCTCCCATCAAAATGTTGAAGGGATGCTGTAAAAACTCCCATTGAAATAAGAATGTCACGTCAATATGCTTTGCAGCCTTGTCCAAATGGTCTCCACTACCTATGTGTCATCCCTGTCATCATCCTACAACTAACATCACTAGTACAACTTGATATATCACCAAACACTCATTGCAACATGTCCTACTATCATCATGTTTTACTACCATCACTCACCTTAAATAATAGTTGTTAGATCTTTTCCTTCAAATTAACACCATTCCTTGCTATATAGCTAACAAAGGATATGGGCCCACAAAATCCTAGTGGACTATCAGGCTATCGCCACCTATCACCTCTGTTAGTGCCACTCAACTCACAACAATGATGTGAGTTGATGCTTTGCTCAATCGCCTTGCACCACCTATTCATATGGCATCCTATCTTCCACATTGTTTGGTCCAACCATATACATTAACAGTCATCATCCATCCACCATTCCCCACTTCCCCGAGGGTCTTAGCCAGACCCACCAAAAACTCAAAGGGCTAATGGGCACTGTTGATCTTTCACCTTATAAACATGCACCATCAGATCTTTGCTATAAGCATACCAACTTTGCGAACACCTTGTTAGAGTATCAAATGGACTGACCACCAAGTATCACTGAATTCCACATGTCATCCCGATGAAGAACCTTTGACTAATGCTGACTCACGTTACCTCCTGTCGTCTATTGCTATTACCATGTCGAAGGGACCTTAAATAAGGTTCCTCCAAAATCTCCATGTCACTTTGATATGTCTGTTTAATGTCAGATGAAATAATTCATTCATGTTGCTTACTCTTGAAGCCTGAACTCTTGCAGACTGCCATACTCAACGAATTCAGTCCGATTCATCCCTTATTGAAAAGAAATAACTCACAAATTTTCTTATTGATGTAAGATTGCTCTTACACCCTGAATGCTCCTACATCATTTTTAAACTCCTAAAATTCCAAGGCCTTCATCATTATTCCTCTTGTATTAGTGTTTGAAAGGCATATTTTCATCAAGGAGTGAATGCATTAGCACTTTCACATCCCCAATAGATGCTAAATTTTCCATCCTATACTATTATTAATCCTCATACAATTATTAGAGTCTAACAATTTCTGAACTTCTAGAGGGAAGTATGCAATATCATGAACCTTTGACATGGTACAACATTCCATTGGGCCTTGACAAACATTAGTGTCACTTCCCTTTATTGAGCTATCACCTTGATTTGTTTAACTTTTCTCTAAGTCAACCATGGAGTGTTTGCTTGTAATCATAGAGTAGTCCATACTTATTTCAAACCTCTTCCAAATTTCAAAGTCCACACACTATATCCTTTTGCCTCGGCGTCAAGAGAGCTTAACAATAAAATGGAACGAGCTCAAAATTGTCTCACATATCTAATAAATATTTAAGGATATCACCATATACTTCTATCGACTCCAACACTACTATCATGCTCTAAGAAAACATCAAGCCATTGAACATGAGAAAAAATTATGACCGAGCCCCGATGAAATAAATTGCTTGCTCTACAACTTTATTGGCCTCGCTCTTCCCATCAGACGTTTTTGCCTTCCGATACCAAGGAGAAGTTTGCATTGTACTCTAGTAGGTCAATAGGCTCCACTATTTCTATACATATCGGGTATCTCTTGTAGGTTGGGCCTCTCTCCATTTATTTACACTTTGGATGAAGTCATGCATAACCTCGACACTTTAATAAACAATGTAATTTTCTTAATATATTGGGAAGCGACTACTAGCCTTGAGAATGCACTCATCTATGGAAAAACATTGTAATTTCTTTAATATATTGGGAAGCAGTTACCAGCCCCTAGATTGCATTCATCCATGGACATTTATCAATCCTAAGAATGCACTCGTCCATGGAAAAACAATATAATTTCCTTAATATATTGGGAAGCGGCTACCAACTCTGAGAATGCACTCATCCATGGACATGTACCAGCCCTAAGAATGCACTCATCCATGGACAAACAATATAATTTCCTTAATGTATTGGAAGCGGCTACCAGCTTTGACAATGCACTCATCCATGGACATGGACCAACATTGAGAATGCACTTATCCATGGACAAACAATGTAATTTCCTTAATATATTGAGAAGCAGCTACCAACTCCAAAAATGCACTTGTACATGGACATGCCCCAAGATGCATAAGTGTTGTTTATTTGTTTATTGATTTTTTTAACTCTTTTTAAAGGCTCTTTTCACACAATTTATTACCACATTTTAAGGAATGTGGTTTATTAAAAAAAAAAATTTAATATACTCGAGATTCTATTAATTTTTCTAATAGGACTAGTTAAATATTTTATCATTGGCTTTTGTAATGTACAATTTATATTTTGTATGAATTAATATTTTCATTAATTTATAATTTATATAAATATAATATATAACTTTTATATTAAAAAATAATTTAATAAATTTATTTTGAATTATTTAATTTATATATTTTCTTTTTATTCTTTTAAAATATGAAATATAAGATACAAAATTTGATTTAAAATATATAATTTAATGAAAACGTTAAATATTCAACTTAATTTAAAATTTTAGAGTTAAATATATAAAATATTAAATATAATGTTAATGTAACATGTAAAAATATAAAATATAATATATAATGTAAAATGTCAAATATAATGTCAAATATATAAAAATCATAATTTTTATAATTATTCAAGTTATTATAAAGAAAAAGGACATGGAATTTAAAACGAATAATAAAAAGAACATATACATCCAAATTTTGATGTAAAATGTAAATTATAAAATATAATATATAATATAGAGCATAAAGCTCAATGTTGAATATTAAATCTAAAATCTAAATTATATACATCAATAAATAATATATAGAGTAAGATAAATACAAATTTAACAAAAATATTCTTTCAATATATAATTAAAAAATATATTTTATTTATAGCTCAAAAAATAATATATTAGCGAAAATTAATTTGTTAAATATATTTAATATAAAATATAGACTAATTTTATTTTTTAAGAAAATTGCTATATCATAAAGGATAACACTCTTTCTATTACTTTATTCTTCAATTACAATGCTTACTTTTCCACCTGAGATTTTGTTGATCTTAAAGTCAATGAGTGTTTGACCCTTGAAGGAGGAGATTTTTTCCTTTTTACTTCCATCCATTCTTGCTCTGGCTTGCAAAAGATATTTTGTTCAATGCAAGTTTCATGCTCTGTTGTTAATTTAGATAATAAACTTGTTGAAATCACCAAAGACTCGAGAGATTGCAAATTAGAACTTCCTAGTGAGGTTGCTATGGATGCAACGATACGAGATGGAGGGGCACCAATTACCCTAGGATCCTTATTTGGTGTGCTACTTTGATGCGGAGCTGGTGAAGGAGGAGACACTTCCTAAGTAGGATTTGGAGAAGACGTAGTATCCTTTACCATAGGAGAAATGACATAGTGGCTGGATTCAGCCCCATTCCACCATGAAGGCTAATAAGAGACATCACTCTATACCTTTGCTTGCTTTTTATTACAATGTAGAGTACCATGGGCTATTGAGAAGCATTTTCTGCACCTAAAAGCAATCTTTTCAAAATCTAATTGTTGATGCCACCATCTATTTCTGACTTTCAATGAAATTTTGGCTAGAAGGCCATTGGACATATCAAATTCAACACATAAATGGGCACATGTGGAGTTTTCATAATTGATAGTTTCTTCTGAAATGATGTGATACTTACCTATTCCATTGGTAATTGTAATCAAGCATTCAATTTCCCAAAATTGCAGACGAAGTTATGGCAATCTTACTATTCAAATAAATATTCAAACAGCTCCCTTTGGGTTTCTTTTGTGTAGTTGTGTGTACGCCAACCTATGCATTGCCAAGTTTATTCGGCTTTCCATCAAATTTTGATCTGCCACTTTGCGCATCTCCTCTTCGCAACTTCGGGTAATGGCTCCCCTTTCAGGTCCTGAGGAGCTGCGCTGGGCGTCCACGTGTCACGCTGGCGGAGGATTTTATTTCATATTTTCTTAAAAATCTCCTCAGGTTGTGAAAGGCTTCTGTGGGGCCATTATTTTTGAAGATTGGCAGTAGGTCCTACATCTTACTTCGTGGCGGCAGATCGCAAAGTTTTCATGAGCGGATGAAATAAACAACCACAGGCTGTGAATTGCTTCCACTGGGCTTCTTTTTTATTTTCTAAAGGTGTTGGCAGGCCCCACCTTCTACTACGTGGCAACCCTTCGCATATCTTTCATGCAGTAAAGAAACAACCAGCCACGGGCAGCGAAACACTACCACGCGTCTTTCGCACCCAGTTGATGCAGCTTTCTCTTCACTGCGATAAGAATCTCGGCCCATGAGACACGTGTTGCATCTTCACAATCTCTCAGTAGCAACGGGAGAAATTTTTGAGCGTGCAACGAAAGGCTGCTACGTGCCTTAAGACTAATCTGCAGAGCGGGCGATAGGCTAGTTGGAAAGGATAATGCTATTCAGTGCCGCTCATCTTGATCGTTTGCAGCGGTGGATGACACTTGTCACCTCGAGATGGTTGGGACCACTGCCATCATTACAAGGGATGCACTTGCACTTGGATGACTGGATGCTGTGTTCTAAGCTCAATGCTATTGTAACAGCCTCAGGAATCTTCTGATTTAGGCATCATTATAGGAGATTGCGGGATCTTTTCTGTTGCAGTTCTCCAAGGTGGTGGGAGGTTTCTTTTCTTGCTATATATACTCTCTCGGTCGATGAGAAAAGGGTCCAAAATTTTTAGAGAAAAACACATTGGTTTTAGCAAGAGACACCAGGCCTCTTTTACTATTTTATTTGTAAGAAACTTTCAGACTGTGCCAACTGTTCGCCTTTCTGTTTTTCATGTTTTGATTAAACTATAAATTGTGTTCTATACTATCTTAAGCATTTCATTTGAAAGGACTTCTATATGTTGAATACAACTTGCTTACCTAAATCATGTCTAATGACTCTTCTTAGCAGTAAGGATGTATGTAATACTATTTTATATAAATAAATGGACTGTTTATGCTATAGCTTTAAATCTCTGATGTCTTGGAATGCGACAACACCATTCAAGCCCCTAAATCTATGATTTACTGTGCCTATCAGCAAATTTTGGTGCAATTCCTTAGATTAGATTTTGCTTCATTATATCTATTTTCTCTTTCCCTTTCCAAAACCCATTATAGAAGAAGCCAATTTCCTTAAAATCTGGAGATCACTTAGTTCGGCGCAAAGGGTCCTCCTCGAACTGAGTTTCCCATAAGGCACTATTACCTTTTTATTTTTTGGTGTCAATAGTTTGTACCTTTTTCTGGCACGCCTAGTGGGGACCCGAACTAATGAAATTGCTTTATAGAGGGGTGTATGAGCCATCGGCCTGTAACTAGATCCCAAACCGCGAGTAACCTAGGTTTACTAGTACCTCCACTAGGGATAGTCCATGCTGCAAATCAGCTAGTAACCGTTCTGTTCCCACCACCTTTTCCTCTCACCATGTTGTCGGCCGTGAATAGAAACTACGTAGCATGGGATGCTAGAAATCCCTTAGTAGCCCCTGTAGTGCCAGCTGTTTGGTGTGCTATCCCTGTTTCAGCCCTAAAAGCTATTCCCAAATTTGTCAGAGACAACACAAAAACACTAATAGAACATTTGCAGGATGTAGCGGATGTTTGTCTAGTACATGGTATTACAATGCAGAATGTAGCCCTGAGGCTCCTCGTCACGTCCTTCAAAGGCAAGGCTCTAGATTGGTACCAAACGCTAACTCCTAATTCAATTCACACTTGGGATGAGCTTGGAGATCCATTTTATGAAAGGTTCTCAAACGATGAAGATTGTTCTTTGTTATATTATCATCTATCCATCATAAAACGAGCCCCTCAAGAGGCTCTGATAGACTTCAATGCCCGATTTCACTCAAATTGGTAGAGAATTCATATGACTATCCGCCCGACTCTAGAATTGGCATTCATATTTTATCTGAAATCCATTAATCCCAACATTTCTGTGATGATCAAGTCTTTGGAAGGAGCCACTCTACTAGATTCTTATGCTACCGCTATCAAAGCTGAGAATCATCTGATAGATTGCAGAAAATTGCCTCCTTGACCTATTATGCCAATATTTCTTGAAATATCAATCTCTGCACAAGAGGCGGCATCGACTAGTGCGGCAGCAACTCCCCAGTCAATTTACTCATATGTTGCCGCTCCTAAAAATTTGGCTTCTACATCAGGTTCTTCCAAGGATGAAATAAGCAACCTCAAGGAGATGTTGCAAACTATGGAAAATGACATCACAACTCTGGAGTGGAACCAAGCAATGCCCCCATGGCCTACATATCAAAACTATCAAGGTGGACGATCTACTTATCAACAAAATCAATATCAGAGTGTGCCTCGCACTAATCCACCAGTGCCGACTACGAACTAGATGGTCCCGGTGCCTACGCCACTAACAAGAGTGTTGCCAAGCTCGAGTAGAGAATTAACCATGGGACAAAACAATCTTATTGATGACATCAATCCATGGTGCTTCCCCTGCAACGATGCGCATATGCCCCGAAATTGTCCATGGGGCAACTTACAAAAGAAGGTAGCAAAGCAACGCAGTCAAGGTACTACAACAAAAAATGAAGGATACTTATATGCCTCACCAATGGAGAGTGCGGTTCTTTCTATGCAAATGCAAGGAATGTCCTTAGACCAATAGTCCAATATTGCTCCTGATCATGCACTCTTCTCCTGGATGGAGGACAAGGAAATGGTGTTTGCCAATGACACATTCATAGCCAAAACGTCGCAAGTACAACCTGACTACAACACGCGCTCAAAGAGGAGATTCACTGGTGAGCCCGTTATTTCACTTCTGGATAGCCCACAATGCAAAGGCGTGTCTGGGTATATGCAGGATCATGGTGCACCAAAAAGTGGCAATATTTGTAGGGTATGTGGTTGACGACTTTTTTCACCCAAAATTAATGAAATGAAAAGGGTTTTTAGAGGAGATTCTCAGCTTTCCAAAAATATAAATTATGATTTAATTTGAATTTAATAAGTAATTATTATTCATTTTCTATTAGAATTACGACTAAAGTCCTGATCAATAGGCTGATTGAAAAACATCTATAACTTTCAACGGTATCATATTTTTGAATCCAAAACATGCATCACATTCTATGCTTCACATACATAGGATTAAAAAGAAAAATTAAATTTCATGAAGTTTTGACCATGTTAAGGTGGTCAGACCGAGTTTTTATATTTTCTAAAAGTTGTAATAAAAATTCATAATTAATTATTTACTTGGAAAAAATTACAAAAAATATGCATCACATCCGGACATGAGTCCTCTACTTATATCTAAAATCGACAAAAAATATTATCATTTTATTATGGTTGGGGTGGTCGGACACCTACTTCTTATTTTTCCCTGAAATTTAAGTACTTGCATTGAAATTTCAAATTTTCACCAAATAGATTTTATTTATTTTAAATAAACCTAGTATTTTAGAAACTACATTCAATTTTTTACAAATTCTATTCTTACATATTTTTGAAATAATATAGATAACTTATTCAAATATTTACGTCAAGTTGCCTAACATTGATTTTTCTAAAAAAATTTCCACTTAAGGGCCTATTTTTTGCATGATGATCCTGCACATACCCGTCTGATCAAATTCTTGGTGCATCAACTATCCCTTCACCTTCTCAACCATGAAAGGAAATTATTATAGCAAGAACCAAGGAGCAGAAATCTTTGAGTTTTCCACTCCTCAATGTGGTGGAGCAATTAAGAAATCATTCACAAATGTGTCCTTATGGGACATTCTAGCTATCCCAGAACAGGAGACTATATTACAGAAGGTGCTTCAGCAAGAAATCAACTCAACACCAACAGAGCCGTCTACGAGTATGGATGTGGTTTATCAAATGCCACCAGCTAAGGTTCTTACAGACCAAGCAAAGGAATCCCATGCTGAAGATAGAAGTAGGTCGAAACCTTAGCCCTTCTTCTTAACTCTCATTATAGGAAAGAAACTATTACATAACGCTATGATTGATTCTGGCGCTAGTACAACTATTATGCCAAAACTGATAGCTGAAGCTCTGGGACTCAGCTACAAACCTATGAAAAATGGGGTGATGTAGCTCGACAGAAATAAAGTTGATACTGTAGGTGTCATCAAAGCGCTTCCTTTAACTCTATCTGCCTACCCCAGTATCACGGTCGCTCAAGATACGGTGATCATAGATGTCCCTCCTATGTTTGGTCTCTATCTATCCCAAGAATTTACTTCAAAGGTGGGCGGATATTTGTTTCTAGATTGGTCACATCTAATACTTAGGACCAAGCATGGGGAAAAAATGAAGATAGAATCAGAGGCTCTACATTCTGAACATGTGGCGGATGAGGCCCTGATCAACTTTGAAGCCGCGCATACCTCTATCACCAAGGACGAAATGTATAGCATTGAAATGCTAGAGGAAGAAAAGGTGAATGGAGACCAAAATGATAAGGAAGATGCTCTGTTGAGCGAACACATAAACAATGACCTTTCGAAAATTATCATGCTATAGAATTAGGCACATATATGATATATGACGAAGACCAGGTGCTTTTGAGGGTCGACAAAGAATCTGACGGTAACCAAGTAAATGAGGTATGGACATTGTATTTCGACAGAGCAAGAAGCAAGGTAGGTGCTGGAGCAGGGGTATGTCTAATATCCCCACAAAATGAAAAGTTATTGAGATCTTTCCGCTTTCAATTCGCCTATTCTAACAATGAGGCTGAATATGAAGGGTTAGTCCAAGGCCTAAGCCTTGCAGAATGAATGGGTATTAAGCAATTGATGGTGTTCAGAGATTCTGAACTAGTAGTTAATCAGGTCCCAGGAATTTATGTAGCAAAGAATGTCTGCATGAGATCCTATCGACATCGAATCTAGGACCTAATTAAGGGTTTCGAAGCTTTCAATATCTGAACCATTCCCCAAAGCCAGAATGGTGATGCAGATTGTATGGCGGTGATTAGTGCTCAATTTGATCCTATCTCTGACTTGCTTCGGAACGAATATTCAATATGGGTGCTTGTCCGACCAGCGATCCCCGATAATGATCAGAGTTGGCAAGTCTTTGAAAGTGATGAACACATCGCTTCATTTATCCAACACTTAGGAGAATTTTCCGATCAGCTTCAACCAAAGATTGTTGAAGCCTATGAAGGATAAATTATGCAACTCAAATCAAATAAACTTTTGAGAGGCTTGGTTACTCTCAAAAACTTTTTTGATTGTAATGACACCCGAAATGATAAGCAAAAATTCATGGTGTACAAAAATGATTATGAGGACCTTCAGGTCTCCAATGGTAGGAATCTTCGGGTCAGGAGAGATGTCCCACATTGAGATAAAGAAAGGCTCATCAGTTTCTACGAAAAATATGGAGTAGTGGCTTGGTCCTATGATGATCTAGAAGGTTACGATCCTAGTGACATTCAGCACACTATTGAGCTAGTAGAAGGTACGAAACTAGTTCGACAGAAATAGAGCCCAGTCAACCCTAAAGTTGAGGCCTTGATGGCACAAGAGCTAACCAAGCTCATTGATTCATGTATTGTCTTCCTAATCAAACATAGTACTTGGGTATCAAATCTAGTACCAGTCCAAAAGAAGAATGGTGACATCTTCTTATGTGTAGACTTTCGAGACCTGAACAGAGCATCTCTGAAGGACCACTATCCATTGCCTTCTATAGAGTCAATACTACAAACTGTCGCAGGATCAAAATGTTCTCTCTGTTGGATGGCTTCTCTAGCTATAACCAGATTTGAGTCAAAGAAGAAGATCAACACAAGACTACGTTCACCACCAAGTGAGGAACATTTGCATATGCTAAAATGCCTTTTGGTTTATCCAATGCAGGGGCAACTTTCCAGCGGGCGATGGACGTCGCATTCAATGAACTAATCAATAAGTTTATCCTAATCTATTTGGATGATCTTACTATGTTCTCTAAATCTAAGGATGATCATTTTGATCATTTGGAATTAGTTTTTGAAAAGTGCCAGGAGTTTGGGTTTTCCCTGAATCCAAAAAAATGTGTATTCGGAGTGCTGCAAGGTAAGCTGTTGGGACATGTGGTGTCCAAAGAAGGTATTTCAATTGACCCCAAACGAGTAAAGGCTATCAAAAAACTCCCCCTTCCGATAAATAAGAAAGGTGTCCAGTCTTTTCTGGGCAAAGCAAATTTCATCAGCAAATTTATTTCCGATTTTGTGGGAATAATTAGATCGATCACCCTAATGCTAAAAAAAGATCAAGCTTTCAAGTGGACAATGGAAGCCTGGGAGGCTTTTGAACGGGTCAAGGAAGCGATCTCCACAGCCCCGATGTTGGTTAATCTAGATCAATGCAAAGATTTTATAATGTATGCCTTCAGTAGCAAGTCCAGTATTGCTACCATTCTAACTCAAAAGGATAGTGAAGGAAAGGAGGAACATCTCATGGAATTCTATTCCTGAACCCTAAAAGAATATGAGGTGAATTATAACTTCATCGAAAGACAAGCCTTTGCAATGGTAAAGGGACTTAAAAAATTTTGCCATCTAATTTCCTGCAACAAAGTTCTGGTATATGTCGCACATTCTAGTGTGCGTGAATACATCATGGAAGGAGAGATCATAGAAAAAAGGGCTAATTGGATCACCAAGATCCTAGAATATGACATTGAGGTCAGGCCTACTAAGACTATTAAAGGTAGAGGACTGTGTGAGTATATGGCACAAAACGAGGAGGTACCTGCCAAGGAGGAATAGCCAAAGCTCATCTTGATAAATGGGCCAGGATCAGAAGATGATTGGCTAACTTACAGAATGAACCTCATGCAAACCAAAAGGTATCTACTAGGCCTCTCATCCCAAAAAAGAAAGTATTACCAGCTGTAGAATCACGGGTATACGCTGATAGAAGGAGTCTTTTTCAAAAGAAATTTTAATGGTGTGCTCCTACGATGCGTTACTTCAGAGGAGGCGCAGAGAATCCTCGACACAGTCCACAATAGTGACGAAAGTGGACATTTCTCCACCAAAACTACCACCATCAAGGTCATGCGAGTTGGCTATTACTAGCCTACACTTTTCAGTGACTCCCACTTTCTAGTGAGGGCTTGTAAAAAATGCCATTTCTTCTCTGACAGAAGAAAGAATTCAGCAATGCCCCTCAGACCTATAGTAGCAAACTAACTATTTGCGCAATGGGGCCTGGACTTCATCAAAATGATCAACCCAATTTCTAGTGCCAAACATAAGTGGATTCTAACCGCTACGGACTACTTCACAAGTTGGACATAAGTTGTTCCCCTTAAGGGCGCAACAGAAACATAGATTGTAGATTTCCTCGAAGTGCTGGTGACAAGGTTCAACCCTATGAAAATGATCATTTCGAATAATGCCAGAGCATTTCTAGGTACAAAGGTATGTCACTTTGCATTAAAGAATGACATATTTCTTAAAACATCATCAAAATTTTATCCGCAAGGAAATGGTCTAGCTGAGTCGACAAACAAAAGCTTAGTCCAACTCCTTAAAAATGTTGGCTCAGAGCACCAGAGGGAATGGCATAAAAACTCTGAAAAGCACTCTGGGCAAATCGCATAACTCCTAAGCAAGTTCTTAAGACTTTTCCTTATGAGCTGGTATATGGGAAAGAGGCGTTGTTACCCATCTCCATGCAGATTTTGACAATACAGTTGTTGAAAACTCTTGAGATAGAACAAAATGGAGCCATGGAGGTTCGGCTCGCCGAACTGTTGGAAGTACAAGAAAAAAGGAAAAAAAAATTAATGGCAATGACAAGCCGTCAACAGGTGGTCAAACAATGGTTTGACAAGAAGGCTTCCAACCAGAGTCTAAAAAGTGGAGATTTAGTGCTAAAGTATGATAGCAGGGCTGCAAAGCCAGGTCAACACGGTAAATTTGATAGCCTATGGGAGGGACCCTTTAAAATCATTCGGTGCAAACAACACAATGCTTTTGAGCTGGAGAATATGGAGCAGGAACCGTTAGGAATCCCGGTCAATGGGATTCATTTTAAGTTGTTTCATTAGGTATTAAGCTCTACTTTGTACATATGTAAATAACGCTTTTTTTTCTTTCCGTTGTTTGGCCATTTCTTTTTCCTAAAATTAGTTGTCATTCTACAAATTAGCTCATTATCAACGGTGGTGGAAACACTAGAGTTTCTTTACACAAAATACACTTATATACGAAGAAATAGCATACAAAACGTGCAAACCCAAAAAAATTTTAAACACAGAAGCAAAAAAAAAAGAGCATGGATTTTCCTTAAAATAGGAGATATATATTTATATATATGTTCTTTAGTTACAAAATGGTTGGGAAGCCAATTATCAAAATGTACAAGTATCAAGGTATATTATATAGGATAGCCTTTTATCAGGCTTATCTAAAGTAGGAGAGTTACATTTTGAACAAGTAGGCAAAGGAGTTGTCTATCCAAAGGCATGACTGGCAGCAATCATCACATTCACTGCAGTGTCCACTTCTTCCTCATCTACGGGCTCTTTAGTGGCACTGGTAGAATCATTTGGCACAACCACCAGTGGCGATGGAAACACCAAGTTCCTGAAGTCAGTATACCAGTCTACATCATAGAAAGGTATCATGTTGTAGCTCCGAAACAAGAAGTGTAGGGCCTAAGTAACCCTCTGTTGGTGCTAGTCACGGGTCTACAAGTGGAATCCGCTGAGAAATGGCAGCCAAACGATCACAGCTTCCTCCTTAATAAAGCAACATAGGTTGTTGGCTATTGGCAAGCCTATCCCATATGCGGCATGTGCAACGACTTTACCGAACCCATTCAAGTATTTCTTCAGAAAGATTTCTTTAACTAGCTTCAGGATAAGTGGTTGGGGAACACAAATGTCTAGCATGGATGCTACAAAGTGAGAACACACGTCAGTATTCACCCTATAATTATCCTCATATTCTATGCAATCCTTGCCTAGGACCCACTTAATGGCGACCAAAACTAGGGAGTGCTTGTTCTTCGTCATCCGTTTTAGTCTCCTAGTGGAAATCTCACCTAAGAACGCTGTCTGTGACTTATACGAGGTTAGACGAATAGGGGTATTCAATGTCCTGACACTATCCCTATTCTTCCAAGATAATGTCAAATTTGTTCACCACCTAACCTATGAAAGGAATTTCTTAGCGCTCTGCTACTGGCCTATCACCTCTTAAATGCTAAGTATGTTTTGCTCACTATCTACTGGCCTATTTATAAAAAAAATTGACAAGGCACATGCTGATCCACCTCTAAGAAATGTGATGTTATGCTAATTGCTATCTTGAAAGACGAGCCTACATTTGTTCAAATTTTTGGGCCAGTTGCATCCGTGATAGCACGACTCGATGCGTACTTAATTAAATGAAGCTGGTTAATTAGTTTTAAAAAGGTGGCACTTGTTGGTGGGAGGATGAATGGCTGTAGGCTATTGCGTCATCTCTCAAGTGTATCCCAGGGCCCAAGGCGATACTCATATCTTTTCAAGTGGTGATCATTTGCTTAGCGTAATCATTCCGGATGGGATATTAATTGCCAATGCATGCTAACGCAAGGTTGGCAAGCCAGTTGCAGGCTCAAGTTCCAAGGAGATCAGGGCATATCACATGATCACCCAAATGTAATTATGAAATCTGGCTGCCTCAGAATAACAATCAATTCATCTTGCATGAGTTGCAAGATTAACAGTACATGCCTAATTAAATGCAAAAGGCTTGTTTTTGCCTACCACCTTGGGAAGTTGCTATTATTGCATGAAAAGGCTTAAATCTTTCAAAGTTTTTTTACAAATGCAAAGAGAAGTGCAAAGCTATTTTTTGTTTGTTTATCCAGAACAAGCATAGTCACGGGCCAGAAGCTTACAAAATGAAAGAAGGGAAAATATCAGAATCTTCAGCTCAGCCAATGCAGGAGGAAATTACCCAAAAACTATTCATGGCTATTTGTTCCTCGGTTGAAGTATATATCTACAAGGATGTAGCATACGCCACTCCTGGTATACCCAGCAAGATGAGAAGAGCCCACATAGAGGAGCTAGATAAACCCAAGGAATGGAGTAACCAGAAAAAGGTTGAGAAAAAATGGAACAATATCTATGACCTAAAGCTTGCAAGGAACCCTAAATCCCTCAGAAAGGCAGCTTGTGCTAGGTTATCAACACCACAGGCCGACCAATCTATGGTGAATAGAGTCTGGTATAGTGGTCTCCCGCAATACATGGTCCTATTGCTGCACTATTGCCCAGAAGTGGTTGATGTTGCTATTCAGCGCTATAATCTAGATTTCCAGTACATTGAAGGCTACAATTTAAGGGTTCATATCATCCTAGAAGCCATCTGGCACATGTTATGTATCCCGGATCTGAGTAAAAGTAATGAGATTATCGAGTCTTTTCGCCTGAGCAAGGGAGAGAAAATATGGAGGAAGATGAAAACCCACTCATATTTCTTGTTAGAAGAGACTAATAAGAAAGGTATATCTAGCGCTAAAACGCCAAGTATCCCATTATCACGTGGCACATTCTGCAATGATCTCCAAGACGCCATGTCCATGCTAGTATTTGTTTGTGGCTGAGACTCCAATGAGAAGATAGAAAGCTTTCAGCTGGGACCGACAATACATTTTCGCAAGCAGCATGACCTCTTCTAGTATGATTTTGCTGAGTTCATGGTTGAGGAAATGAAACAACAAACTAAGGATTATTAGGTAGAAAAAAAGTTAAGATTTCTTTCCTACCTGGTCCACATGTTTCTGCATTAGAATTCGGATTTCTTCGCCCGATTTTTTTCGCTATAAATTTTTGATGAGCAGAATAAAAGAAAGCCAGTGTCTACATGGACACCTTTCCTTTCCGCATCATATGACTATTATGCATTTGCAGACTATTTCATATCCCCAGTTTTGAATGATTTAATTGGAGAGGGTGATATTGTCCGACTCACCAAAGAGTAGACCGGATTTATGCAAAACTATACCTCTGCTTGTGACTAGTTCTTAGGCAAAGATTTTACAATCCTTTGAATGCAGAGCTTTACTGAAAAACCTTTCCTGCTCCTGGCTTGCATCACAGATAGAGTGCTCGCGCTGAAATTTTTTCAACAGGTGTGTATTATTGATTTCACTTTCTGTAGTAGTGGAAGGGTCAAGAGGAAGGGATTTTTCACTTGTCTGAAGAGTTTCAAGTCAGTAACTCTGATTAAAAAATAATCGCACAAGTTGTTAGAAGAAAAGCTGGCACATCTAGGGTTGGTACTGGTAAACGATAAGTGGGAATACAACCCTTTCAACGACTTACCGGAGCCACATATAAAAGTTATCCATGTTTCCTGACCATACTGGGAGAAGCAGCTTAATCCACACACGGATAGAGATGAGGGTTTTATAGAATTAACGCAAATCCCTATGCTAGACACTAGAAGCTCATGGCACAAATTCTACTTTCCTGTGGCCGTGGCCAAGGATAATGTTCCCATAGAGCGCAACATGTATAACAAGTTGAAAAAAGGTGAGGAATGGAGTGATGAAAAAATAAAAACTTTCTGGATATATCGCTAGGAAGTAGCACAATTAAATGCTCCCTACAATCAGCTAAAGGACAACCAGGAATTTGATAGATGGTGGAAAGAAGGCCACCCCAGCCCAAGCTCTAGTATTGATAGGAGTAAAGAGGGGGAGGAATTCAAGGAGCATGAGGAAGAAACGACAGCATCATCCTCTTCAACACAAAGGGGCAAGGTCTCCAAACATGCTGCCTATGTGGCCACGAACGTACATTTTAATATATCAAGAGGCTCGCATACACACACATGGGCCGCTAAACCAGTCAGGCTAACGCCTCAGCAGATGAGTTCAGCTGCCAAGGTTAGTGAGTGTCTACCTACAAAAAGGCAGCATACAGAAAGTATTATCGAAGGGGTTTTGCAAGAACTTGCTGGAGGAGAAACACTTACTGCTGGCCAAATACCAGAGTTTGCGAGTGAGTCACAAACGATCTTGGAGCCACCATCAACTAGTCAACAGGTACATTTCACTCCTTCTCTTGCATCTCATTCCTTCGGATCCACCCTCGCTTCACTGGCAACTCCTGCCATAAGTCTGAGCCCTCTACCCTTTGCTTTCGGTCCAACTTATTCAGTTGGATTTGCCCAGTTTTCGCAAGCCCACCCACTTGTAATTACTCCTCCGAGTGTACTCACACCTACTACTACCACTCAATCTTTCCTTGCCTCACTTTCAGAGAATGTTTCCCCTGTCAGTGACCATTCCTTTTTTGCTATGCTTATAGATCCCCTTCCATTGCAACAAGCTGACACCCCGGTAAAAACTCCCCTTTTCCAGCCAATGAGCCTTACGGTTGAATCCATGATTCAGCCGCTACAAATGCCTAGCCCCGTTGATAGTTCACAAGCCAAACTATGGAACATGCTACACTTTTCTCCACAAGCAGTCACTCTCCAGAAGAAGCAAATGCAGGCGCCTATGAAAGTTACCTATCCCTATGCCCTGCCCTCTAGTGTTCCTTTTGCAAGTGGGCTAATTTCATCACCAGCCGAATTCATAGCATAGATAGATTATGGAAAAGACGCACGCGCGAATAGAATGAGGCAACGCAAGGCAAAGGATGATAATGTTCCCACCGAGCTGAGAGTACAAGCTTCATATGATGAGGCCTGACAAGAATTAAAATTCGCAACCATGTACCCGAAGATAAGTAAGCTTCAGAGAGAAATGCAACCTGAATACTATGAGATATATGTTGTCGAACTCGACATGAAAGTAGCCCGACCACAAGATAAGGTCAAAATCATGGAGGAAATGCAACGGGTGGTCATTTCTGACTTCCTCAAAACTAGTCGCCAGTTAAAGAAGAATGATGAATAGCTCAGGGCAGCCAAGGAAAGGGTGAGTTTTTTGGAAACAAAGGAGAAATCCTTGGAGGCAGATATCACCCAAATGATTGAAAAGGGACTGACAGCAGAGGATGAGAGGAACAGACTTCAGGGCGAGATTGCAAGGACCCAGATTGCTGATCTAGGCTTAATAAAAGAACTACAGAGCTAGAACCAAGCAATGCGATAGAGCCTATAGTTAAAGGAAGACGAGTTTGAATGTGTCTGCCTTGAGCATAGTCAAGGGATGGCACAAAAGGGTGCAGAATTGGAGTACCTACAAGAACAGTATGAGCAAAAGGTATAGGCGAAAGAAGCCGAATTTAAAGGCCTGAAGGCTAAACTAGAGGAAGAGCTCTGAGAGACAAAGGCTTCTTTGGAGGAGCAATTAGCGAACCACTCCCGCGCTGAACAAAATTGGAATAAAGAAATAAGCAACTATGTAGAGCAGCTGGCGTCCGAGAAAAAGAAGAAGGTAGAATTAGTTGAGGCTCTTATTTCAAGAGACGCGGAGATTTTTTCGCTTAAAGCTTCTCTGTTGCCTGCCCCAGCCCAACATGATGTCATTCTGCTGGTTAGGAAATTATACATTTCCCACTGGGAGAAAGTCAAGACCTTTTTCCTAACACTACAGCCTACCCTCTGATTTATCAACAAGGCATCAAGGCTCAATCAAGAGGCAAGCAATACAATTGAGCAGTTCCCACGTTTCATCCTAGGGAGGGTTCCCGAGGTGAGGGACTTGCTCAACAAGCTATACTTTGTCTCAGACGAAATCTTTGTCGTGGCGGGTATCAAAGATCAGGATGTTGCTGCTCAAGCAGCAAATAAATTCATTCATTGTCACTCTGCTTTCTAGTGCACCAAGACAGCTATAGCTTTTCTAAGCAGGGAACTTGATGGCATATGGGGAAGTTTCTCCGAGTTAAGCAAGCTGGGGTTGCCGTCCCCATTCCTCAAAGATGGATCCATTGCCACGACTACATAGATTGCTAAGATTATTGAGCAAAGAGAAAATGACCTGGAGGCTTTCAAGGTGTTAAGCAGCTCCCCAACGATAGTTGGCATTGAGGTGATCATTCATCCACTCTCGCAGCTACTTTTCCATATCTAAGCAGGCGTCGGCCTGTCTGAGGTGCTGCCTCACAAGCAAGCTATTGATCTACGTAGAGCACAAAAAAATTTGCGGAGCATGGCAAAGTTGTCCGAAAGTGAATGGTCACCCTTGCAGGCTGCTCTTTCCAAACTCGGACCCTATTATCCCTATGGATAGAGCTCTGGTCTGTAGAACCAGAGAGATTTTTTGGGTTCTCCGTTCTTTAGCTGAAATGCCCATGGTAGTTGCCAAAAGCATTTCAAATAAATATTCAAACAGCTCCCTTCAGGTTTCTTTTGTGTTGTTATGTGTACGTCGACCTGTGCATCATCAAATTTATTCAGCTTTCCATCAAATTTTGATCTGCCACTTTGTGCATCTCCTCTTCGCAACTTCGGGTAATGGCTTCCCTTTTGAGTCTTGAGGAGCTGCGTTGGGCATCCACATGTCACGCTGGCAGAGGATTTTATTTCTTATTTTCTTAAAAGTCTTCATGGGTTGCGAAAGGCTTCTACGAGGCCATCATTTCTAAAGATTGGTAGTGGGTCCTACATCTTGCTTTATGGCGGCAGATCGCAAAGTTTTCATGAGCGGATGAAATAAACAACCACGGGCTACAAATTGCTTCCATTGGGCTTCTTTTTTATTTTCTAAAGGTGTTGGCGGGCCCCACCTTCTACTAGGTGGCGACCCTTCGCATATCTTTCACGCAGTAAAGAAACGACCAGCCGTGGGCAGCGAAACACTACCACGTGTCTTTCGCACCCGGTTGATGTAGCTTTCTCTCCACTGCAATAAGAATCTTGGCCCCTGAGACACGTGTTGCACCTTTGCAATCTCTTAATAGCAATGGGAGAAAGTTTCGAGCGGGCAATGAAAGGCTGCTACGTGCCTTAAGACTAATTTGCAGAGTGGGCGATAGGCTGGTTGGAGAGGATAATGCTATTCGGTGCCGTTCATCATGATCGTTTGCAACGGTGGATGACACTTGTCACCTCGAGCTGGCTAGGACCACTGCCATCATTACAAGGGATGCACCTGCACCTAGATGACCGGATGTTGTGTTCTAAGCTCAATGTCGTTGTAACGGCCTCAGGAATCTTCTAATTTAGGCATAATTATAGGAGATTGTGGGATCTTTTCTGTTGCAGTTCTCCAAGGCGGTGGGAGGTTTCTTTTCTTGCTATATATACTCTCTCGATCGATGAGAGAAGGGTCCAAAGTTTTTAGAGAAAAACACACTGGTTTTAACAAGAGACACCAAGCCTCTTTTAGTATTTTATTTGCAAGAAACTTTCAGACTATGCCAACTGTTTGGCCTTTCTGTTTTTCATGTTTTGATTAAACTATAAACTATGCTTTATACTGTCTTAAGCATTTCATTTGAAAGGACTTCTATATGTTGAATACAACTTGCTTACCTAAATCATGTATAATGACTCTTCTTAGTAGTAAGGATGTATGCAATACTATTTTATGTCAATTAATGGACTGTTTATGCTATATCTTTACATCTCTAACGTCTTGGAATGCGAAAACACCACTCGGGCCCCTAAATCTATGATATACTGTGTCTATCAGCAAATTTTGGTGCATCACCTTAGATTAGATTTTGCTTCATTATATTTGTTTTCTCTCTCCCTTTCTAAAACCCATTATAGAAGAAGCCGACTTTTTTAAAATCTGGAGGTCACTCAGTTCGACACAAAGGGTCCCCCTTGAACTGAGTTTCCCATAAGGGACTGTTACCTCGTCATTTTTTGGCGTCAACACTTACCCAAAGGAATGTCGAGGAAAAATTATCAGTTTGAGGATCAAAGGAGAGAAACCAAGGTTTCATGCATAAAAATTCTCCCTGGTAAAACCATGGACCTATGTTGAAGATCATTTTCTTATCCTCTAGCGACTCGAATTCCAAAATAAAAAATCCTTTTGCACAAGAATAAATGTTGATTTCATCCTCCATGTATTCTTTCCAATTTTCACTTATCCAGGTGTGAAGTCGCACAACTTTGGCCAAACTAGCATGAATCTACATATCAAGACATGACTTTTCAGAAACTCCTCTCCATCAAAAGAAATGTTGTCATAGATAATTTTTGGTGTTGTATTTGAACTACGAATAAAAAAGGGGGTTCCAAGAAAGTGTTGTGGCAAAAGGGATTAAGGTCTTTGGAAAAGAATTGCATCTGCTTCCTTCCTCATATCATGTATGGGGTATCCAAACCAAGAGCCAATTTGTATGACTCAGGCTTGCGAGGAGAAATTGCCTCCTCACCATGCACAACGCCCCAAGTACAATACGATGCCTTAGCCATAGCCTTGGTAGGGCTCTTGCAAGTAGCATCTTCTAGCGTCATGCCAAAGGGAACACCAACTTCATTGCCTTTCCATGAGCACTTGAAGCATGAGAGACATTGAAACAGAGGGCCTAGAGAGGCATTATTCAGAGGAAGCGGAGAAAACCTGAGCTGTGGGAGCCATCGCAGAGCCTACAAGTTTCGTATATAAAATATAAATTATAATTAAAAAGTAAAAATATTAAATTCCCACATAAAATAAAGAATTTTATATAAATGTAATATAATATAACTCAAAATTCTATAATAATAATATAAAGTATATTGAAAACAAAATTTAATTTAAAATGTAGAATTAATTGTAAAATATGTAGTTAATTGTGAAATATGCAATAAAATTTTTAATGTAAAATATTAAGTTTAATGTAAGAAAAAATTATAAAGTAATATTAAATATAAAGATAGGTATAAAAATAAAAATTATAAAATAGAGATTAGCAAATTTATATTTTTATAAACTTAATAATTGGATTTATAGAATTACTTGAGTTTCACAGGTCATAGTTGAAACTAAGATTACTCATTGTCTTTGGTATTTGACATACAAATGACTTCTAATGGGTTAAAATATTATTCACATTAGTTTGGTTCACACTAAGCACCCAACTTTCCTCATATTAGAATCCTTCAATCATTTATTTTAGACTTGAATAACAACCTAAGATATCTAGAAGTAGAACAATTAGCTTTTCTCTACCTTTCATCTAGGATTTCTTTCCTAGAAAATTACATTGCTTAGGGATAAGGCCTCATGGCCTAACTATATTGCTAAAGTTTAAAATGTGGTAATAAATTGTGTGAAAAGAACTCTTTAAAAGAGTTAAAAAAATCAATAAGCAATGAGGCATGTCCATGGATGGGTACATTCTTGAGGCTAGGTAGTTGCTTCCAATATTGTGGGCCTCCATGCTACTACCTGCACCTAGGACACCAAGGGAAAAGTTTATTTTGAAATTTCAATGAGAGAAACCATGTTTTCACTCTATGTATCAACCCCCAACCGAAGTATGAACTATTTATAAAATGCAAACAATCAAGGACCTTGGACATTTAAATAACTAAAGCATCCCCTTGTACTACATATCGACAACATAATGTATGATAACAATGGATGAGGGGGAACCATTATGTATTTTGAGAGGCCATGTTAGGACCGTGTTTGGAGCTATGAATAGATGGTAAAAGGCTAATAGATAAAAAGCTCACTCAATATAAAAAAAAAATCAATTTTTGGTGAGAGCTCAAACATCACCCACCTTTTTTTTAATATCTGTAATACTATTTTATAAATGATAAAATAGATATTAGGGGAGAGGTCTTAGTTGCCATCCATGTTCCAATAACTGTTCACTCCTTATCCACCTAACCCCTCAATTGTACTATCTTTAAAAAATCCAATACATGATGATTGAAAGACCAATAAAATATTCCACATGTATCAATAGTTCCCCACTTGTATACCTAGTAGTTAAAATTTGAATATTTAATAGGAGGAATTGTGCAACTTTATTGGTACCCATAATGCACAGTTATTGGAGCATTTGTGCATAGGTATTGGTAAAAATATTTATTAGAGGAATATGTATTGGATTAGTTGTGCTAATTTTTTTGGTGGTTTTAGTGCACATATTGGAGCATTTATGAATAGGTATCAGGGATCACCTCTAAATGATATTTTTTGACCTTTGTGCACATAATGAATCTTCCCACATTCATCGTAACTATCCAGAAGTTGAAACAATAGATTTAAGCTCTTCACTCGGATATGAAGAAACCCAATAAAAACCATTAAAATCCAACATACCATTTAAAAACTTAAGGTGCACGAACATAGGGTAGGTGGCTATTGAGATCTCTCCCCTATTCATTGAAAATAAAAAGTGTGATTATATACATCATGATTGTGATATTATATTAAATTTCTTATGCAGTCCACATTATTATATTTATTTATTTTAATTATAAAAATAATATATATTAAGACCAAGTTAGAACAAATAATCAAACTCCTTTTATAAAGGCTTTGAATTGTTCTCTTCTTATGTTAATTACAAAACTATTATATATTAAGACCAAGTTAGAACAAATAATCAAACTCCTTCTATAAATGACTTTGAATTGTTCTCAAAGACAATGTCTATGTAGATCATTATGCAAATTACACAAATATTATATTTTAATTTTCAATTAATTAATAAATATAGTCAAAAATGCATTCCCATTGTCTGAATAGACATTAGTCAGAATACACATTTGACCATATCTATTAATTAATTGGAAATTAAAAAAACCATTTTTTTATTACGCCGAAGGCGTGTCCCTCATTGAGCTTTCGAAGCTCATTTTTGCAGTGGACGGCTGGAAACCACGGAGGCTCTCGGCAAGGTTCTTCATCTGTGCACAACCGTTGATTCTCTATCCAAGCATTTACTTGAGCCGTCAGGATTACTGTTGCTCCCTCTTTGGTCATGGCAACCGTTGATCTGTCCAGAAGGAGGTTGGTCGCGCTGGCCCTGATACGCATTAACTCCGCCTTCCTTCGTCTCCATACAGGTGTCGGTGTTCAAAATATCTGCGTTTAATTCATCTTTGCCTCTTCATCTACTGTTGTGTACCCGAGCTGTTGATCCTCTTTCCAAGCATTTAGTCGAGTCGTCAGGATTACTGTTGCTCCCTGTTTGCTCCTGGCAATCGTTGATCTGTCCAGAAGGAGGTTGGTCGCGCTGGCCCCGATACGCATTAACTCCACCTCCTTCGTCTCCATACAAGTATCAGTGTTCAAAATATATGCGTTTAATTAATTTACCCGAGCGTCAAAAAAAATCTACTTTTGTGTGCATTTGGATTGTTCACCTTGCAATCTCTGCATTCCGCTTTTGACATCGCCTATTTGAGAACAGCCCAGTCTCATAATGGTTTCGCCCGAATCTTCAGGCAAGTCAATTTTCGTTTTGTTTCAGCTTCCTCTTCGACTCTTCATTACCTTCTTTTTATTACCAAAATAATGTTGGGTTATGTATGCGCAGGTAATTCGTTGGTTCTGCCTTCCCTTTTGTCGTCTTCGACAGAAACAAATACTTTCGCACAATCTTTAGGTACATAACTGCTTCCCTCATCGTTAACGGTTTCAGCTTCTCCAAACTCTTCGTTGCTAGAATGTTTTTTGTCGTATTTTCCTGCTTCACCTGCTGCTAAGGGTTTCCGTCACTCCAAACTCTGAAACCGTGCATCGTAATTATATTTATTTATTTTCTTGAGTGTTTCTAAAGCCGTTTCAAAAAACCCATTTTGTGCATATTCTGCAATCATTGCATTCCTTTAGATGACATCTCTTTCAGGCATTCGGTCAAACATTTTGCGTGCAAAGTCTAGGCTTCCCCATTTAGTAAATATCTGTACCAGTCAATTTGCAATCCATGAAGACTAATCTACATATCTAAAATTATTGTAGACCAGTAATCTCAAGAACATTTATTTGGTAAAGATATTGCGAATTTTGTCCCAATAAAAGCAGCACGATCATTGGAGTCTGCATTTCTCCTCGCAAACACGATCTAAAAAAGGTAATTAATATTGTCTTTGGGGATTATAAGTAAAAAGGGGTTAATCATTTACGTCTTTATTGGGGTTACTCTTCATAAGGAAAAATAGATTTATGATTTACCCATAAATACTGTTATTCCTGTGACAGTCTGTCCAATTCACACCTAAGTATTCAATTTGCAGCTTAAACAGGCATTTGGGTCGGCATTAATTGGAAAGAATGAAGTAAACGAGCTTGTTGATTTCTTTTAATATTTGCACATGGTTCAAACTTCAAAGTATTCCAACCTTTCCAAGTATTTGTTCTTTGTCTTTCAGTTTACCTTAAAATAAGAACCCCTTTCGTGAAAATCTCTTACCTGTCAAGTTTGAGGTCCATCCGAGTTGACACCTTAATGTCTGGAAAGTCGATATAGGCTTTGCAGATTATGAAGTCCCTCATGATACTAGATAAATTATTTTCAAGATAACAAAACCATTTAGATTAGATGATTTGACTCCTCTTAATATAAAAACAGGCCAAAAGAGTCTTTGATATCTACTTTGTGAGGCTATTTTTATTCTTTTCCTAGCAAGAGTTTGTTAGGAGGCTTCTGATTTTACTGGTTGAACCATCTATTTCCTTGCCAGTGTTGCTTCTTAGGCTTTAATGTTATTAATAATTTAATACATATTACCAAGCGTCCCCTTTTCCTTGTGCAGAATATAATATCTGAAGCTGCAAATTTTCCAGTAAAATCAAAAGAATTTGTTTCAAGCAGGGTCAATGAAAAATCAAAAGCTAATCATCATTGGCTTCCACATACTGTTATATGTTTATTTCAACTTGACAAAAAAAATTTATTTCCTGCATAAGCCATCACAAAGCTACCATAACACACACACATAAATGAATGTGTGTATTAAGCTTGTGAGTTTCAAAAAACATGCTTGGAGGGGCTGCATTGAAAACATAGACATTCTTTTTCCTCACCAGGTTTGAGGGCTACGTACTCCAACAAAGTTGTCAAGTACATGCATAGGGCTTCATGGTGTTTTTGAATTAATGTCATTGGAGTAGGGGAAAATGCAGGTAGAATTTAATCCCGATGGAAGCTTTACACTTTATTGATCATACTTCTGAACCAGGCCTATTGTCACCATTCTATATTATTTAATCTCGAACAATTCTCTTATGTTATTAACCCCAGTTTCTGCATCTATAAAGTAAAATATCACTTGCACTTGTATGTTAGTAGATCATCAAGTTGAGGTTAGCATTATGAATTACTGAACTAATACATTTTTAAATTGTAGTGAATACAGTGGCCAAGGTTCTTTGTATTTATTACAACCGTGTGAGGTCCCTATAAATTGTTTTGACCCCATGAAAGAGTGAGACAACATCTCATTGAAACTAAAAGCTTTGCAAGAGAGTATGGATAGCTCTGGTTGACTTGCACGCAAAAGTGGAAGCATAGAGAAAGCAGAAAAATGTCATCAGTAATTTCAGATTTGTATTTAAATTCTTGAAATACTATACTAGAATTTTGAGAGAGTATTATCTCTTCTCTTCTACTGTATACCTCTTCATCATGCAACATCAATGTATACTTTGGTGCTAACCCCAGTTGCATTTTCAGAACCTCTATTCCTTTGATAGGCAAGTATATCTCCTTTATCATCAAATCCCCAAAAAATGGACACCCCCCAGCCACATCATCATCAAGCTCTCTTTGATGTCATGAGATTATTGCCCCTAACCTTGTTGTTTATGACAGTCTATATCATGCATTGTATTATGGTTTGATCATTACACCTCATGACTACCCATCTCAGCTTTTTACTGTTCGTAATAGTGCATACTGTCCTTGCATATTCAAGTCTCTAAAACCCTTTAAGAACCATGCTAACTATCACCATCACCCTTGACTGTCAAACTTTCCCTTCACTGGGTGTCTTCTGAGTTGGTTAAAAAAATGAAATTAGCATATTTGTTAGAAAATGATATTTGAATAGTACTTCATATTCTTTCTCTTTTGAATCACCAAGATTCTATGAGGGTGAAGTGAGCTGGCTAAAGATATCCCATTTTTCTGAAACAAGAAATTTAATTAATGAAAATTAATATACAAAAAAATGCATAAAAAAAAAATATAACTGTTGTTATAAACCAACAAGTTATTAATCAGCTAAATAACTGTCCATGAACCATGAGTCTGTTGCATCTAATTCTTTCCAGAAGGCAACATATAGCAACCAACAAAGAGCAATAATCATCTATACAATCATGATGGAGGAACCCAGCATGGCATTGTCATATAAAACAACAATTATTTTGCAAACTGTTGCTGAAAACCAATCGGTTCTGCTACACATAAGAGTGTCCATTTTCCCAACATCAAATAGTAGAAACATGCCAGATAAGGAGATCTTCTTCACCAAAATTTGTCTCTGTGTATGCTCCAATACGATTGATGGAAGTGCAAAACTGTTGTCTCATATCGATGTCATTGCATTCGACAATTTCACTGCCAACCATTTACCATTAGGAAATTCATCAATAACAATTTTCCATGAGGTGAATTTGTCATGGTGGTGAATTTTCCCACAGTGCTTTCATTAGAATTTTTTTTTCCTATCTTTTTATGTGCATATACATCGGAATGTTTCTTGATCTCACTAACAGAATTATACAAAGAAGGTTTTGTATCTATTTGGTTTTGTAGTTATTCAAAGCCACAATTACAAAATTAGAAATAAGGATGATAAAGGCAGGTTTATATATCTTTTTATCTAAATCTCTTGTACTTTCCTCATTGTTATTTAGGTCAAGTTATCTTAAACTAGATATTTGTATATAGTTTCATACAATAGATTCTTTTGAAAGCTCTACAGCTACAATTTAGAGAATAAATAATAAATATTGTATACAATTTCTAACTTGATATCTAGAAATTTTATTTAAATTTAGTTCTCTAGCATGCCCTAAATTTAGATAGTAGGCTCACTTACTTTCTACAAAATAAGGTATATAGTATTTAGCTTCAAGTAGCTTTATTTCTCATTTATAATTTTGTACATATATAATCTTTAACCTTACTCATCCCAAGAGACGACTACTACTCCTCCCCATGTCCCTAAGATTAGCCAACCCATGGTGGCCGACTCATGTGCATCCATTAATTGTCCAGAGAATGTTGGAATAGATGCCGCACACCTTGTTGCCACCATATCAACCAATTGCCAAACCATAATACACAAATTTAAGGACATTTGCCAGTCATCGCCCTTAGTTTAGGATGTCGACATTGAACAATTGCAAGAAACACTTCCCTAGTTTCGAAAGAGCTACACAAAATTGGAGGGTCTATGCACTTTCCTAAGAGAAATATTTTATGACCACCAATACCAACAAGTTGGAACGGTTGCTCTGGTGCATGTATATGAAACGTACCTCCAGAATATGTGATAGTTTAGTTTAGCTTGGTCCTATTTAACCTTTGTACAAATCCATAATTTTTTGATATTAGTCCAATCAGAATGCTTATACTTTGATGCTATGTAAGTAACAAATACATATCCATGTACATAATATGTGCCATTTTCTCACATTGTGTGCACTTTTCCCGTATATTGCTCAATATGTAAGTGCCTTTCAAATTACTATGATCACTATCTATTGTAACTACCACAATGTTTACTCTTAATCTATGTAATCTATTGCATAGCAACTATGTATTACTTGCTCTCTTCTAAATTATATTTCCACATCCTTTTAATTTAGTTCTATGATGTTCTTGTTCAATTTCGTATGCTTCTCACCTTATGGTATTAGGCTAGCAAATACACCTACACTTTTATTCTATGCAATTAGTTGCTCTCTTCTAAAGTTTGAGCTAGCCCATGCTTTTTTAGTGTACAGACGCTACAAATGCATGTTACTTCACTTTATTTTCCCTACAAAACAAGAGATTGCCACAAAACCTTAAAATCACATCTTATGCCATACAATGGTTTCTCACATTTTCCTTTGCATTTTTTTTAGGCATTGCTTATCCTTGCTACACATAGTAAAGCACAACTTACTTCCAATTGGTGGCTATTATAGATTACAAATCCTATACATGAAATACGATCCAACAAAAACTCCTTGCACCTTCTCCAAACCCTAAGAAATCCAAGGACTTTCATACTTGAATAAAATATTTCAATTTTGTTCATACGAAAGGTTGTACTGACCAATTTGCATTTCTTGTACTACTATAACTTTGTTTTGATACCTAAATTCCATACTCACTTTGCTTGCGGGCCCTCCACTTCCACTATCTTCCACTATTGTCATGTCTACTTTAACTGCAAATGCCATTGCCGACATCGTTTCAGGCATTCCTGATGTTGATCCCTTTCTACAAGTTGCATGTATCAACCCCATTCAACAACCACAACCTACGCTCCCCAAGTATCGTATTCAACTATCAGATGGAACACACACACACCCTGCATTACTGCCCACACAGTTCAATGAGCTTGTTTTGCAGGAGGCTTTAGTCAAAGGCTCTATTGTCCACGTCAAAGAATACATTTGCAGAAAGTTTCACAAATTCACGTACGTTCACAATTACCTTCTTTAATTTGGTTCCTCTTCTTTACACATGTACATAGCATTCACTTTCAAGTTGTCCTTATCATTGTAGGGCTATTGTAATTCATAGCTTGGAAGTCATTACAAACAATGCCTCAATCATTGGAGCGCCAACTGCTATTAATGAATCTACAACCTGTTTGCCCTCTAGCAGCTCTCTGGGTTCATTGGCCAGTAGTCCAAATCCCAACACCTCACTCAATGCACTTGAACCACATCCCATTGCATCGTTGACCCCAAACCATAAAAATTGGTCCATAGAAGGTCGTGCCTTGAGTAAGAGCCCAATTCATCATTACAAGAATGCAAGTAATGATGGGAAAGTTTTTGGCTTTGATTTTGTAGATAACGTAGGATCTGAGATACATGTAACCTGCTTTAACGAACTTGTACATAGATTCTATGATGTGATAGAGTCTAATAGAAATTATGTCATCTCAAATGGCCGCATTAGAGTCCTAAACACAAAATACAGTAGCGGCCACAACCCATATGAATTATTCCTCCATAGCTTCTCAACCATCAATTCATCCACTTGCATAGAGTCCACAATACCCACCCACAACCACCATATTAAAAGCATTGAATCATTGATGTCATTACCCATTAACTCCCTTGTAGATGTCATTGGAGTCCTATCTATCTCTCCTGCATCAACCATTCGGAAAAGGGATGGCTCTAAAACAATAAAGTGTACAGCCACAATCATGGACATGTCAGGCCGAACCATTGATATCACACTTTGGGGTAGCCATTGCCAAATCGCAGGGAAGCAACTAGCTGACCTTCCCCTACAACCCAACCCACCAATTATATTGATCAAAAGTGGCCAGATAACCTCATGGTTTGGAAAATCTATTGATACCATCTTTCCTACAATCGTTGTAATCAATCCTAACTTTGTTGAAGCCTCAACCAACAAATTTGAAAATTTGATTCTTATTTCAAGTATTGTGAATCCAACCTCTCTTCAAAAACAAAATATTTGTGTTAAGGCCCGTATCACAAAGCTCCACTTAGACAATTTCTACTACTTGTCTTGCCCTCAGATGGTTGACAACAAAAAGTGTAAGAAAAAGGTTCTACAGATTACCCCAAGTACTTTTAAGTGCCTGAAGTGTTCTGCAGAGATGGCTACATGTGATTTTAGCTACATGCTAGAGATGGACTTGCAAGACGGGACTGGTCATCTTCTTGATGCCACTGCTTTTGAAGAACTAGCAACAACGTTGTTTGGAGTTTGTGCAGAAGATTTGCAGCTCCTACTAGCAGAACCTAATGGTCGTAGCCAAATTTTGCAACCAGTTCTCGACTACGAGTTCCAGCTAGCACTGTCCATCCAATCAAATACTTTCAGTGGCCATGAATCTCAAAGAATTGTTATTACAGCTATTAAGCCCACTTAGATTTTCTATTGTACTCTTTTCAAGTATGCTTATTGCATCACATACAATTATCCACTTTTTGTAACCACATCAAACAATCAATTTTTTTTTTTTTTTTGCATTATTGAATTTGAAAAACATATATAGTACATCTTTCCATATATACATGTTTCATGCTAAATTTGGAGTTACCACTATTTAGTAAGCTTTTCCATTCTACAATTGCAAACTATTAAATTACATATGCCATCACCATTTAGCGGTAAGCGTAATTCCATTTGCACTTAATACGTTTGCATTTTTATCCCTTTCAAGTTTCAGGACATTTACTATAGCACAAAAAACATAAACAAACATTTATTCATTCATATATTTTCTTGTTTCGTAAGATCCCAAAAAAATGGTTTCCTTTCAACTAATGCTTACACCGACCAATGCTTTCATATGGCTGTGAATGGTTTTCTTAGAAAATCGACATTATTGCATTCATCCGGATACCTTTAACCTTCAATATTTTAGTCTTGTCAAGTATAGAATTTGCTTCTAATTCCCAACATTTTTATGGAAACTTGCAGCAATTTTTGAATGGATTTCGAAAACTCAAAATTGCAACAAGAAAGAGCACACTGTAACCAACAAGAGCGCACCCACTACCATGCAAAGAAAGACGTCATCAATACAAGAAGACAGCAAAGGAAACAAAGCATGGCTGATGCCGCTTCCACTTCCACCCTCCCATCTTCTGCTACACCCTCCCACCTTCAACTTGACAATACTAGAACATGAGCACCTACAGAAACCTTGGCTAATGGCACTTCCACTTCCATACTCCCATCCTCCGCTACACCCTCCCCTCTCGATCCGACTCCAAACTTTGGTCAGACCTTACTTGCTGCTAGATATTCCTTTCCTTCTACGCTTGACAAACTTTCAATCCTGTCAACTTGTATAGTTTGCATGGAAAAATATCTAGGTATTAAGACAAAACTAGTACTTGGACTACCTACTTGCTACAGATGTGCAGCTGAAAAAAATGGCAATTGATTCTCCAAATGGAATAACATGGATCTTGGTCCATGTTTACGAAGACTAACTCAAGTCGAAGAGATGCTAATAGCTAGAGTCAGCCCAATCCTTCAAGTCACCTATGTAAAAGGAGGGCAACTAAAATATATTGGGCACACTATTAGCTTCCCTCAAGATATCTCTATGATTGCTACCCACTTACCTAGATGTATAGATGAACTAGACATCTTGTTGGTTAATAGAAAAACATTGGCCAACAAGACTATAGCTTCTGTGTGAGTAGACGTCGCGTCTACAAGGCCCTACATTATAAAACCTCACATGACCCATACTATAGAAATGTACAATTAGATGTGGCTGCTTTAGCATGTCTACCAAGTGCTCCCACTAACATTTCTAACCTCCTATTTGCAACTACCACAATTACTAGCACCCCACCTACAAGCTCTAATCTTAACGATACTACAACCGTCAACCCTACTGAAGAAGACATTCAGCCCTCTACTTCCTTTGTAGCTAACCTTCCCCTAGCATGTAGAGAATTCGAAGAATTGCGTTCTATATTGCAATTAGGTCAAGGATGACCAACTTTATGTATGGATTGGCCACCCCTTTCACCATCTCCTGTCAATGAGTACACCAACGAAGGATTGTTTGTTATGGCTTTCCCAACTCTGTTTCCAAAAGGCGTCGCCGCTTTCAAGCAACAACACATGCAAGAAGTTAAGTTACATGAATATGCTCTCCACATGCTCTGATACTTTGACAACAGGTTTGGCCAGCACCCTTGCTTTAGGTACTTCATTTTGAATATTATCATGCGTCATCGCAGTCAGTCCACAACATCAGTGTTTGTCCATAAGCACATTAATACATGCTTGCTTGCAACAATATATGATCTTCACCAACATTTAAAGGACCTACCAGATGACAAACTTGCTGAACAACTCATGAGCTTTGGATCGACAATTCGTGGAACACGACCATTCTGGGACCGCTGTAGAGGGGAGCTCATTGATATGGTTCTCCAAGCTGGTTGCCCAACACTTTTCTTTACACTCAGTGCAGCTAATACAAAATGGCCTGACCTACACAGTATTATGCCATCATCGACACCTTCAAATTTGCAAGCCGCTTATAAATGGAGGACACAAAACATTGTTCAAAATCCACACCTTGCTGCCCAATATATGCATCTCAGATTTATTGCATTTCATGAAGAGGTTTTGGAAAAGCTACTTGGTGCAACCGACTACTGGTACAGGTATAATATCGCTCCCCTCACAAGCTTTCATTTTCTATAGGTTGAATACCTCCTAAGTTCTTAACCTTCACAAACCGTCAGGTACGAATGGCAACACAGAGGCTCTGCACATATCTATGGTTTCCTTTGGCTACAAGCAACACCTGATGTTGGGAAACTACAATGGGACAACCTTGAAGCAGTCCAAAACGCCCTTACCTACATTGACAGGCATGTATGTGCGTGGAACCCTCGCTCACTACTATCAAGGAACCAACCAATTCATTGATCTCTTGCAGATGACCCTTGTTTAATGGACAACACAATGATCATGCAAACTAACCCTATCATCGACTACACTGAACTTGTCAATTGTGTTCAGTGCCACACAAAGTGTACCTTACAAACATGCCTTAGAAGAAAGGGCCAATCCCTACAATGTCGTTATAAAGTGCCTTGGCCCATGCAAGAAATTTCCACCCTTGCCATTGATGAATCTGGCCTACCTAAATTTACCGCCGCTCGAAATGATGATCGCTTAAATCAACACAACCCATCTATCCTCTCTATTTGGAGAGCTAATATTGATTGCCAGCCTGTTCTCTCCATCCATGTAGTCCTCAAGTATATTGCTAAGTATGCAACAAAAGCAAAGAGCAAGTCTGAAACATACCACACTATGCTTTCTCGTATTTCAACCAATATTGAGTCTGACAAGCCTCCACAAACAGCTTTCAAAAAATGCTTGCTGACACTCTTGTCGACTGTGATATTGGAGCCTAAGAAACTTGCCACCTCTTGCTTAAACTTCCACTCTCCCTGTGTAGTAGGACTTTTGTCTCTTTAAATGTGAACCAAAAAAGTTTTCAACGACTATGGCTCTCATCTGAATCATCCACCACCTACCCAAGTAACATTGATGCTTACATGATTCGTCCAGTTTATTTAGAGGCTATGTCACTTATTGAGGTCACCCAAAAGTGGACCTACAAGGCATCCCGAAAGCAAAGCCAATGGAAAGAGCACCCCATTAATGCCATTGTTCATGTCTCACCACGCTTCACCTCCATCCCTGCAAGAGACGACATTTGCTTCGAAGCATTTTGCTAGAGTGAACTACTTTTGTACAAACCATTCCGTAGCATTCAAAATGAGTTCGCAATGCCCAATAGTAATATTATACAACAGTGGGAGAGTTTTGCAGACACTTACCATCCTTGGCATGTGCTCCGCACGTGCTCAGAGCCTTCAGAAAATACAGAATCTAGCTCCTCTTCAATTCCAAAAGATATAGTACACAAGAATAACCCATCTGAGTGGCAAGTATTATCAAGCCTCTACCCAAGCATTCCTTTTCAATTTGATGAACTAGATATGCTTGGTCGTCGTGACATTGACTTGCACCATGATTGGGGCTCCTGCCAACGAAGTCCCCAACAACAAGTCTATGCTACTACCTACATCGAATCGAATCGCCAAACATTTGTACTCCCCCATCTTCCCACAAGCCCTACCCAACTTGACCTCTCTGGCCAACAAAAGAAAGCATTTGATATAGTTTTCTCTCATCTAAATACATGTACTTTGCAACCTCCTTTACGGATGATTGTTCAAGGAACTGCTGGAACTGGAAAATCACACCTAATAAAGGCCATCCAATCTGCCATCAACAGTTCATCCCAAAGTTCGCCATTGCCATTACTACTTCTAGCACCTACAGGTGTAGCAGCATTTAACATCCAAGCATCAACAATCCACTCATCCCTACGTATACCTATCAAAGATATTGCCCCCCTACAAGGGCAAGCACTAGCAGCCTTCCAGGAAAAAATGTACTTCATTCGGTACATTTTAATAGATGAAATGAGCTTCATTGGCCCCAGATTACTTCAAAGTATTGACATGAGGCTACGTGAGGCATTCCCCAACCACAACCAATTCCCATTTGGAGGATGCTCAATCATGCTCTTTGGTGACCTTGGGCAACTACCACCAGTCAGGGACATTCCTATGTATGCCTCTACCTCATACGGGGGTTCTCCATGGCGGAGCTTCACAAAAGTAGTAACACTAAGCAAAATATTTCGATAATGCGGAGAGGACCCAACACAAGTTACCTTTTCTACCGTCCTCTCAAATTTACGAAATGCAGTTCCTACAGTCGAAGATTGGCAGGTTCTTATGTCACGCTCCACTGCAGCTCTACCTTGTTCAACTCAAGCTGAGTTCCTGCCCTCAATATATCTTTTTGCAACCAATGAAATGGTCTCACAACATAATTTGTGAATGTTATTATCTTTGGCAACACCAATTGCCTTGTCAACTGCAGAGCAACTACGAGGTTCATCATGCTCCAATCCAGACGAAGAACAACTACAATCTAAGGTCCTTTTATGTGTTCATCAAAAGGTCATGCTTTGTTCAAATTTATGGGTGGAAACAGGCCTCGTCAATGGTGCACTTGGACAAGTCCAAGCTATCTTCTACAAGGATAGTGAACATCCACCTTCACTTCCCTTGTTTGTTGTTGTCCAATTCAAAAAATACATAGGCCCTGCTTGGGATCTCAATAACCCAAAAAATGTCCCTATTGCCCTTGTGAGTCGTGGTGTTCGTCGTCAAATTCCCCTGAAAATGGCTTGGGCCTTGACAATACACAAATCACAAGGCTTACACTTGTAAAGGCAATTGTCGACATCGGTAACATCGACCTGCAAGGACTTACATTCACAACTATTTCTAGAGTCCGTTCACTAGCAAGGCTGTGAATCAATCCAACCTTCTCCTTTCAAAGATATGCACGCATGAATCAAAGCTCTTGTGTTGCTCGTTGTAAACAAGAGGAGGATCGCTTACTCTTGCTATCCTCCGAAAACCCTTGAACACAGAATGCCATTGCACATTCCTACGGGTTAGCTACTCTGCCTATGAAATCTAACCTCCTTTACAATTTTCTATTTCTCACACAATTTACTCACCTTCACAGAACAATCCACTCCATACCCACAAATCTTCTTTAAAAGAGTATTATTAGAAAACAGAATTAAACCATATTTAAAAAATATAGGAATATTCATTTTCTTGCTTTCTACCATTTAACTGTGGCATTTGCATCAAGAGTATACTATATTTTTTTCCATTTTGTTTTACATGGGATATGGATAACAGTCCTGCAACATCACAAATTATTAATTTTTCCCCTCTAAAAAGACTCTTTCTGTTGCTATTATTTTTTTTCCTCATGTAGTGCAGCTGAAGATCTTTGTGCAAAATACACACAAGCTGTTAACAAAGGAGATTTTCAGCAACGGATAGCTGTATAGCTCCTTTCAAACATTTTGGAGAATATTTTTGCCACTTTAATGTACAGGACTAATTTTGTGTTTTATCATGTTTCTTCATGTCAACTAGACCACTTTATCTATATTGTTAGTTTAATCATGTTAAAATGTGTGTGGGTGCCCAACCTCACCATGGTGTGAATATTGTGGATACAACACAATATTAAAACAAGGCAAATATATGGTTATTGTTAATTTATAACAAATCTGAATCTCTATTTTTTCTATTTCTATGATAGATTGTAATTGACCTTTCATGTCATTGAAGAATTTATTATCAACGTTGACAAACAATAGAAGCTGATAAACAAGAATAGTATGCAGAATATAACTGTGTTTTTTTCATATTTATATTTGATGCAGAAAATTCCAAAATGGTGGTTCTGGTACTACTGAATATGCCATGTTTCTTGGACTGTGTATGGTCTAATTGCCTCACAGTATGGAGATGTCACAAACTAATTACAAGTGACTGGTGAAGGTTTCCTATGTTTATTGATGTCTATTATTGGAAGTCATAATGTTGTACACAATTGTCATTATCAGTAAAATAAATATCGAAATGATAATGGGAATGAATAAGCTTCTGTCCAGATTTATGTTGCCTTTTTATTTATCTAATACAATATTCATAATATTAAAACAAATTTTCTGCATGTAAAACAATTCAACAAAATAAAAAATCTGCTTTATTTTATTACTACAATAATATATCTGGCTCCACAACTCTTTGACCTACCATTTGCACACCAAGGTGCATTTGCTTTAAAGTTTCTAAAGCCTTTTCAACAAATCCATTTTGTATATATCCTGCAATCGTTGCAGTCCATGCGATGACATCTTTTTCAGATATTCTGTCAAACATTTCACTTGCCTTGTTATTGCTTCCACTTTTTGCATCCATGTCTATTAGGGCAGTTACAACTATAATATCGCAAATTCTTCAACAAGTCAAATTCTCTCAAATGGTCTCTATAAATTTCACTTATAGACTCTTTTTCATGTGTCATGGTCAGTTAATTTTCCTTTTTATGTTTATATTGTCTGTACAAGTCAGAACTGGTGTTCTACCTGCCTACACTAATGTGATAGTTGAAGCCTCTATTCCATTATAATACATGGTATAAATGATAATTTTTAAATGGAATCTGTCTAGCTTGTTTAATGGTATAAATGATAATTTTTAAATGGTGCATATGTGACTGAACGTGGTCTCTGTATCAATAAAATGAATTGCAGCTTAATTATGTTGTGGTTAGTGCGTGTTTCCAATTTGTTTTTAGACTTGTATATTCTAAAAAAAGTATTTATAGTTCTAAAATAACCTTGTATCATTGGGAAAATATTTTGTTTGATTTATCATTTATGAGTTTACGCTTCAATACACTCTGACTTTTAAATTGGCTAGCAAAGTTTGCAGAATATGGCTTTAAACCTGACAAATGCATTTGCTTGGAAATTTCTAAAGCCTTCTCAACAAATCCATTTTGTGTATATCCTGCAATCATTTCAGTTCATGAGACCACGTCACTTTGAGGCATCTTGTCAAACACTTCACATGCCTTGTCTATGCTTCCACATTTTTCATACATGTCTACCAGCGTAGTTGCAACTACAACATTTGACAAAATTCCTCTATACTTTATGCTTTGATGGATGTCAACACCTTGTTCCAAAGCTCCCATTTGGTATACGCTGTGAAGATTGTGGCAAAGGTTGTACAGTCTGGCTTTACACTTGAGAGTTGCAAAGTTTGTAAAGCCTTTTCAACTAATCCATTTGTGAATATCTTGCAATCAAGTATTTCATGAGAATACATTTCTTTGAGGCATTCTGTCAAACAGTTTGTGTGCTTTGTCTGTGTAAATATATTTATAATTATTATGTGCTGCATAAATGTATGAAACCAAATAAACCAAATTTGATCCTAATTGACTTTCCACACTTCTTCGGCGTACCCATTGCACACTAAGGTGCAATTGCTAGTTAATAAATACAGTCAAAAGTGCATTCTGTGTCTGGGAAAGCAAGGGAATGCACAACACCGTCCGTGAATGATGGTGGTGTTATGTCTGACAGTTAATGAAAGCTCTTGCACGAGGAAAGACAAAACTGCGAATGCCCTACTTTACGTAGTGAATTGCATCTCTTTCACATGTTGAGTTACGTAGTTAATGAAAGCTCTTGCACGAGGGAAGACAAAACTGCGAATGCCCTACTTTACGTAATGGATTAATGCATCTCTTTCACGTCTTGATAGAGATCGATTCCTTGGATTCCTTACCACTGGATGCTAAAGAACCATTTGAGTTACGTTCCATCTTGCATAGAAAATTTCTTGACTCCCTCCAAACACAATCATCAAAAAAGTCACAAAATCTTTTAGACAACAGAAAAGCTTTGTACAACATAAATCTGCAAAATACCAATTCCCACTGGCATTCACTATACCTACTCAATTTTATGTTAGGTTGATGGAGATAGATTCATTGAATTCCTCTAGACAGTGACATGACAGGAATTAAAATCAATCTTAAAGGAAGCCGTGTTTATATTAGATTCAGAATGGAATTTCCATACTCTTTGTTTTCTGCAATCTTAATTAACACTATTGAACTGTAACCATTTCTGGCATGCGTTGAGTTCAAGGAGGATATGGGGACTAGATATTTTGGTGGGTTATGTTTGATTCTTCTTTGCATGAGTTCGTTGCACTTTGGAGTTACAGTCATCACAAACAGCGACGACGGTCTGCTCTCTTAAAATTCATCATTTTCTTTGTCATCTTCTATTAAAGCTGCATAGGCTTACTCTTTGGGTATTATCATAAAAGTAAAACTTGCTCATTCACATACCATGGAGGGTTTATGATCAAATCTATAAGAGTCAGTTTTCTCTCCTACTCTTTAATTAAAGCTGCACAGGCTTACTCTTTGGGTATTATCATAAAAGTAAAACTTGCTCATTCACATACCATGGAGGGTTTATGATCAAATCTATAAGAGTCAGTTTTCTCTCCTACTCTTTAAGCTCAATTTAGATTCAAGAGGGTATTTCAAGAGGTTTGATAGACATAATGAGCAATCAAAAATAGTGATAGCTAAACCCACTCTATTTTTATTTTTTTACTCACTGTCAATGATCCAAAAACAACTATCTTAGTACCTCCATATAGTTGATTTGGGTGTGTAGAAATGACCCACTTGAAATAGTTTGTTTAAGGCTCCCTTGAGATTGATTCCCTAACTAAAATATAAGCTCATGAAGAAGCGATAGATTTTTCTATTCCTAAACTACTATTTAATGTTTTTGTTTGTTTTGAAGAGAGAGGAGGGTCAAGTGAGTCTCAAATTGATGATTATAGTTCACGAAGAGGAATACAAACTAAAATCAAAAGGAATATGAGCTATGTAATTTACCTATATGAAAGATTACGAAATTTATAATAGATTGTCATTAGTAATAAAAAAACAGTGATGTACATCCATACATAATAAGAGAAAGGGATCTAGGAAAATTCACCATCATGATAAATTCACTGTCAGCCAGCAATTCACTGTGGTAAAAAATTAACCACTTTATTATTTTTTAATATATATTTGGAAAACTTTGATTAAAAATATATATATTAAAAAATATTAATGTGGCTAATTTTCCGCCGTAGTGAATTGTTGTGGTGAATTTTACTTGGGGGTGAATTTGTCATGGTGGTGAATTTTCCCATGGTGAATTGTTGGTAGTGAATTTTCCGTTGGTGAATTGTTAGCGGTGAATTTGTCGTATGACAAGAGAAAGATCAAACAAAGCTTGTGATGCTTTCAAAATGTTTTGACATTCATCTAACTCAAAATTGCATTTGTTCCAATCAAATATGGTAAAGGAAAATCTCTAGTTGAACTTAAAAGATCCTCCTAGAAATATTTACAATACCATGTAGAAAATTTGCTACACAATCACTTACAATATTGATATCCTTCAATTACATAGGCTTGTACTCCACATAATGACCTAAACTAACATTTCATGGCAGTCCTACATCATACTAGAAACCCTTTATAATTTGGAAACCACCACAAGAAACCCATTCCCTAGAACCATATCTCAGAAACAAAATAATCCCAACATCCATTCTTAACAACAGTAGGGAAAATCCCTAACCCATAACATTATACAATTAAAAATTCGAAGGCATAAAGTCATTTTTTCCCAAAATGAATGCTTGAGATGCAAGGTGGGCTAGAGGGGGTACGCAAGGTAGTTGGGAGAGGTCTCTTATATTTAATGTGAGTGGATATGATCAGAAAAATATTACAACACCATTTCATTTGGCACTCAACCCTAATCTATTAAAATTTCATTAAATTCATGGCTCTCTTTGGATATACTATGCCCTTTTTTCTTTTAAATAAATTATACTCAATGTCAAAGGGGGAGATTGTTGGCAATTTGATTGTCATTAATCTTAAAAGGAGGTCTACGTAATATCAGATGGGAAGATTGTTGTGCTCCAACAAATTTCCATAGCAATATTTTTCATTTCCACAAAAGGACCTAAATAAATCTCAATGACATATAGAATCATAAAATTAAAAAGTAAAATCATGAATTCTAAAAACATTTCAGCATTTACATCCCCCTCTTGAAGATCATACCCACCAAGCCTAGGCATTAATTTGTATGTCTTAAATTTCATTTTTTGGTTCTCATAGTTGACCCAAGAAAGGTTAAGTTGTTTGTAAATGGGATCAAGCCAAACTATTGGGAATGAAGAAACCTATTTTTTTGTAAGAATAGGGTAATCATTTGATTGTAGGACCTTAATCCTTTCTTCACATTGTTTTTTAAACTTATTAAGCTCTCCCATCCTTAACTTGTTTTCAAGTATGAATTCTTAGAGATCATTTTATTTTGTCTTGAGTTGCATAAATTCCATGGGTAATCATATTTATAATACTCATAGACATTTGATTTGAATAGCATTTGGGGAAAATCGGTCCACTCCAATCAACCATGGCTGATTACAAATCACTTGTGCAAGGTAGAAAAGAGAGGATAAAAAAACACTTTATCTTTACCAAGAAAGAAACCATACTTCAAAATTTTGAAGAACACATTTACATTGTACCTTAGAGTTGTAGAAAACTTGATTTGTGTCCATGAAACATGAACAATAGCAGAAAAAATGTTTTAAACATTAGAGTTGCCATATCATCAATAGAGGGAGTCTTTGAAGTAAGAAAATATCCAAGGTACAACAATGAATTCTATGTTCAACAACTAATAGGGTCCTCAAATTTTTTCTAACCCAACAATCATCTCCCCAACAATGGCAATACTATATTGGTGCAAGTTGATTGCTTTCCGACTCACCCAAAATGGAAAATTCTTTAATGAATGTGCTACAAGGGCCTTTAAAATAAAGACTAGAATATCATCTCCCCAACAATGACACCGGTTTATTTTTGTAAGTTGATGGGAAACCAACTTATCCAAACTAAATCACAATTGTAAATATTTAAACTCTTGTAATTTTATAATGATTTCACATTATTCGCAAAGGACTGCATGGTAAAAAATCGATTCTATTGGGTCCCAAAACCATGATACTCAACTTTCTAAAATATAATTTTAGTTTCAAGAGTAGGGTTGTCATCATAAAAGTAAAACTTACTCATCCACATACCATGGAGGGTTGAAGGTCAACTCTATAAGAGTTGGTTTTTTGTCCAACTCTTCAAGCTCAACTTAGACTCAAGAGGGTGTTCCTAGAGATTTGATAAACAAGATGGGGAACCAAAAATGGTGGTATCTAAACCCACTCTATTGTCTTGACTCCAAATACCATCATCAAGCCAAGAAAAAATATTTTGATACCTCTATATAGTTGATTTGGTTGTGTAGGAATTGTTAGTGTAAATAGAATCATTATTTATCTAGTTAGCTAATAACCTTTCTAGGATTGACCTTTTCACACTCATAGATTAATTTTACTTAGGTTTATTTTATTTTCGTCTCACTTCATAGTATTGAGACATGTGTCTTCATCACTTTAGACACTTGTTGACACTTTCTCACACACTTGTCAAGTTAGCTCACAAGTGTTCCATCTTTGGAGAGTTAGTCAATTGCCTTGTCCGACCTTCCTACTTCCTCATCCTTGGCTATATATCCAAGGTTTCTCATTCTATTATATACTCTTCATTGTATATTGATAGACATACTATTGCACTTATTTTATTCATTTGTTGAAGTTTGTTTCATGCTCTTGATTGTGGAATTCTCCAACATGGTATAAGAGCCATGAGAGCACATTCCTTCATATATCGAGATGATTCCTGCACATATCCCTATCATTAGAGTGTCATAGATCCATTATGAAGATTGGGTATTAATTATTATTTTTTATTAAGTTATTCTTTCAAAATAGTAGTTTATGCATTCTTTGGTAGCTATTTTTTGTTGAAGTTGCTTTACTTTTGCATCAAATTCACATCTTTTGCAGATTGGACATTTTTGTTTTTTCTAAATTTTGTTCCTAGCAACAAAAAACAATCTAGGTATTTGTTTTTCTTTTAACAAAGTAAATGAATCTTGTAAAAAAAGTTTTCAAAAATAGCATAGCCTGACCATTTTTTCATGTAGACAAAAGTTTTTTTTTAATCAAATTGCATCTTCAACACGTTGGAAATAAAAACACTATTTTGGTTTTGATTGCAGTGTCAATTTTTTTGGGTATCTATTAGTTTTTGCATACAACAAATAGATTTTGTAAAAACCAAATGAGAAATTTTTAGGCCATTGTTGATGAAAGAAATAAATATTGTAATAAATTTTGATTAGTAACTCAAAATTGAGTTTCATTTTCTTCAAAAGTTCATATTTATCATTTTCAATTCATTGCACTTACTTAAGTTGTAAAAGAAATTAAATTTTAGAGTATCAAATTTTGGGGGGCTCTCAAATATTGAATCAAGGGGGTGTTTTGAGTTGTGCCTTTTAGCACTTCTAGTGAAGTTCTGTCTTTGTGCACTTTCATCTATTCTATGATATTTCATTTCTTTTTTGAGTTTATTGGTTCATATGATCATGTCTCTCACACTAAATCCCTTCTATCTGACTATTATTTGTAATCCTCCTAATAAATGGAAAATAAAATGTGGATCTCGTGGGATGAAAAGTTAGAAAATAGAATATTTTCTACAATGCCAAAGTGCGGAAATGAAGCAACCTCTTTTTTATCATGGTATTTTCATAATCATCTTGTTCTAACACACACAAAAAACCCATCTACTCTCATTCGGACATCTTTTGAGACACCATTATTTGGGGATGAACAATGTAGTCACATGACTTGCATTGATATCTCATCTCCCACATCACCTATCACTACATCTAAATCCAACGTTGATATCTTCATGACTTCTAGCACTTGATTCTTTACATTAGAATATTCCTATCATCATTCCAAATCCACCACATTGGGATGTATATCTACCAAACATCACACCTTTGTTTATAAAATTTTGGATTTTAGATTTGGATCACACCATTGAGGATATTCATCTTCTATTTGATGTTAGCTTCAATAAAGTTGCATCACCATTTCCATCTTTGGATCTATCTCTTGTCTCACCTACATATAAGCTTCTATTGTGATAGATTGTGCATATATTCATGAGTTGACCTATCCAACTATGCCATTATGCTAACATCACATGTAATAGTACTAGATTCTCATCAGTCTAGTTATCACCATACATCCATTCTCCTTGTTCCTAAATCTTATATGGTACATGATTCATCTTATCAACATCTGTCACACATCAGGATTGGATTGGAGATCTTTGAGCATCATTCAAATGCATCATTGGCTCCACATCAGTATTTGGGTCATGTGCAACATTCAAAGACATTGATCTTAATTCTTGCATATTCTTATATGGAATGGGAATTCATCTTGCACACATTTGTGGCACGGTTGTTTCTTCTCAAGGAGAGAAATGTTGTTTACCGATCATAGATCATCTTCAACATCAAGTTTTGAGCATCTACCAACACTCCATGCATCATTTTGAAGGGAAGTTGCATGGTTTCTCTTCTCTTATTAGTTTTGGAAGGACGCATTTCCTCACATGGAGTTCATAACATGACACATTTTGGGGGAAGGGGGGATCACATAAAACTTCTCTATTTTCTCTCCTATGGGGGGGACATCCATTGTGCTTTGTGCTAGAATGTCCTTGGGGATTTCCATGAGTATCTATCACTTATCTTCTTCACTTGCACATTTAATTAAATTTACATCATTTCTCTTTTAGAGATGAGTTTTATTTCCCACTAGGTTTTTCTCCTTACTCCACTTTAAAAAAAATGTACACATGAGTACCTAACATGGCCTAGTAGCTGAGACTCATCATTAGTGCATACATTACTCCCTAACTTGCACTTAAGGGGGTGTTGGTGTAAATAAAGTCATTGTTTACCTAGTTAGCTAATCACCTTTCTAGGATTGACCTTTTCATAGTCATAGCTTAAGTTTACTTAGGTTTATTTTTCTTTTGTCTCACTTCATAGCATTGAGAAATGTTTCCTCATCACTTGAGACACCTATTGACACTTTCTCACACATTTTTCAAGTGAGCTCACAAGCTGTAGAGGCAAACTAGTGTGTTATGGACTTGGTAAATTTTGCACAATTCAAGGGTGTGCAAGCTTAATTGTCCACTTGACATTGCATGCCTGCATTACATCATCAACCAAGGTGTGTAAACTTATGATGGTACTACACTATTTTTTCCTTCACAGACTTGTGTTCACCTAAATTACTCTATGCAAACCTATTTAGACTATTCTACTTTACTGGAAACTTACAGAATTGTAAAAAAAATGAAATTAGTTACAGAACCTAATGGCTATGGTTACCTACAACATAAGTTGCAGGTGACTACTAAAGATGTACAAGTGTATAATTAATCTAAAACTATTCAAAATGACAAAATAACCAATCCTAAGCACTAGAACTTACTATGATCTATCAATTATGCCTTTGTTCATGAACATCAACTTCTTTAACTAACCATATCTATTCTACTTTGTAGTGCATGTGTAAAATAATGAAAGTAGAATTAATGGAAATACATAAACAAACAAATAAATAGATGAAGTGAAGAACAATACCTGAGTGGACAGCTTAGAGGACTATCTCACTTAACTTAAAGCCAAGTCTAACTCAGATTCTTATGCATCCATGCAACATACAACACATAACACCAGATACTCAGACATAATCCTTCTTGCAAATTTGATTCCATAATATTATTTTAACATGTTTTTGGATAATTGGAAAACTAGAAAAAACCACTAACTGATAATAACTTGTAACAATCAACTAATTGAACTATGAACTCATCCCCTAACTTTATACAAAATGAGGAGATTCTTATTCAAACCACTAACTAACTAACTAACTAGAATCATAAATCTCACTCCCAGGTACGAGGATGTGAATTTAAGACTAACTTATTCATCTAACTAAAAAAGAAAAAGATACCTATTCAAATAAGAACAATTTGCATGTGAAACACATAGGAAAATGTCTAAAATTCTAGAACAAGTATCTTTCTAGCATTTATTCCTTCCATAATTAGCACGCTCAACTCCATAGCTTCTTCCACTTTAGGGGTATGTGCAGGATCATGATGGGCCAAATAGTGGCAATATGATGGGTATGTGGCTAATGACTTTTTTTTTACCCAAAATTGATGAAACGAAAAGGGTTTTTAAAGGAGATTCTCAGCTTTCTACCAATATAAATTATGTTTTACTTTGAATTTAATAAGTAATTATTATTCATTTTCTATTCAAATTATGACTAAAGTCTTGATTGATAGGATGGTTGAAAAACATCTATAGATTTCAAATGATATCACATTTTTTGAACCTAAAACATGCATCACATTCTATGCTTCACATACTATAGGATTAAAAAAAGAAAATTTTCATTTCATGAAATTTTAACCAAGTTAAGGTGGTCAGACATACAAGTTTTTTTAAAAGTTGAAAAATTTGGTAAAAGAATATGCATCACATCGGGATATGAGTCCTCTACTTATATCTAAAATCTTATAAAAAAATATTATCATTTTATTGTGGTTATGGTGGTTAGATAGACACCTACTTCTTATTTTCTCCTTGAAATTTAAGTACTACTACATTGAAATTTCAAATTTTCACCAAATAGATTTTTTTTTTAAAGAAAAACCTAGTAGTTTAGAAATTACATTCAATTTGCTATAGATTCTATTCTTACATATTTTTGAAATAATATATAGATAACTTATTCAAATTTTTACATCAAGTTGCCTAACTCTAATTTTTCTAATTTTTTTGGCACTTAAGGGCCTATTTTTTCCATGATTATCCTTCACATACCTTTAGGTGGCTTGAACTTCATTAATTCCATGTTCTGCTACTTTGGTGCTTGTTACAAATACTCCTTTCTTGTTACCACATGCTGAGCTACAAAGAGATTAATCCATAGAGTTACACACATATGCAACTAACCACCATAATTAAATCACAACATTCCATTCATATGCATAGATATTCATATTTAAACCATGCAATGCTATGAATATTTTCAGCATATTTCATTTCCACAAACTAGGTTCAAGGTTATAGAGTATGCATGAAAGGATAACATATTATGAAAGTTTTTCCATAAAGGTGTACTTTAGAAACATATGTAAAGTGTCTTAAAGGTATATGAAAAGCAATAAAAAGATACTAATAACTAGACCCATCATTCCCCCCAACTTGTCATTTTTCTTGTCCTCGAGCAAAAATACCAAACTAAATCATCTAGGGAAGAAGATTGTAAAACAAAGTGATCTACCTAAGATCCATGATTGTACTGACTCCCTATCCCTGTTTTAGGTAGAAACCATTATAGCATGCAATCCTATTCATCTTGTTTGATTCTGTATTCTTGTCCTGGTCAGTACTTTCTCCAGTCTAATGTGGAATTGGATGAACTAGGATAGGAGGGTGGTAAGTCAGTGGAAGCCACTCCACTTCTCCTATTCCTAGGATCTCAATATACTTGTGTAACCTCTCAAACATGTTCATAAAATTGTGTAGGGAGTGAGGCTCCTTTCTCTTTAATTCTAGAGTTAGACTGTTCCATCTATTTTCCACATGTCCCAGGTAGTTTTGAAGAGTGGTCACTAGCAATTGTTGAATCCTTCTATAATCCTTGAGTCTCAAGTCTATAATTATCTTTCCTTCTCCCCTATGAGAAAGGAGTGTTAGCCATTGAGTAATGATTCTATCAAGATTCATTGCTTCCTTTCTAAGTTGCAATGCCATTGTCTTCTCCTATTTTTCATATTTTCTCCATTAATTCCCCATAGAGTTGTTAATTTCTAAAATAAGATGTGAGGGCTCTTACTTGTAAATCCTCAACATACATCAAGGGATTCCATTTAATATCTTCTTCCATCATATAATTATGAAAATAATATTCGCATAATTGGTCTTGCTCCAATAAACTAACTTTGTTGAAGAAACTAAGAAAAATGTGTCTCATATTCAAAGCAAAGAGTTGGTCATTAATAAACTTATTGAATTGAAAAATTAGAAATTTTTCCTTTAAGAACAATGCATATACTCTAGACAGAAGTCTACATTCAACTATTTGAATAGATCTATTGATTACTTCTGTCAACTTCTCCTCTAGTCTTTTCAATTCCAAATTCTTGGTTTCTAATGATGCATTCAATTTTTTTTTCTTTTCCCCAATTTTCTTTTTTCTACCTAAATTGGGTAGTAATTTTCATCAATTCAAAGACTAAAGATAAAGTAGTATGATAGGATGGTGTTTTTGTAACAGGGCATTGGAGATTTAATGCTACATTCTCCCCAGTTCCCATCATACCTTCAGCCATCTATGCCAGTAGGTCCAATTTATTTCCATGGCCATAGGTCTGTATTCTCTCTTCCAACTCTTTGATTCTCATCTCCTTTTCTTTGTCTTTTTGTTCATATTCTTTTACCTGTTCTTCCAATTTCTTTATCCTATCAAGACCTTCTTGAAGCTCCTTCCTTATGTTTTTATCCTCTAGCAATTCCTTTTGTCCTTCAAAATTCAAACCATCATTGTCATCTCTTGTAATATCAAAAAATTCTCTAAGAGAGCCAATAGGAATTGCTCTCCTAGGCTTCTTGGCAATAAAAACATCTTCTGAGTTAGAATCAGAGGAGGAAGACACATACCTTTCTTTTTCTAATAGGCACATCAACATTTTCAACATAAACATTATCAGGGTCAGCTCTTTCACTGTTTGTGTCTGTATCTACCATCAGTGGATCATGATGTTGATATTCCTCAACCTTTCCTTCTTGTAATTGTTCCTCCATGTCTCTCTTCTCAATTCTTCGTCTCTTCAATCCTCCTAAGTGTCGAGGAGTAGCGGTTTCTTGTGTAATTTTAGTCTTCTTTCTTCTTTTACTCCTCTTTTTCCTTCCTACATCCTCTTCCTTTATGTACAACATTCTCCTACTTGTTAGCCCCTTTTCTCTTCTTTTTCACTTTTGAGTACATTGATGTAGTACTTCCGTTAGCTTTAGGGTTTTTAGAGGATGAGGATTCCTTTGTTAGGACAAATGACATTTCATGTTTCTCGGTCCCACTTTGGCTATGGGTAGGTGAAGCAGATGGTGTAACAGGGGAATCTTCTTGAGCTTAGGTTCATCTTGCTTAGGTTCTACTTCTGGTTCAGGCTCAGGTAGAGGGTCATCTTCTTCTTCAGGGGCCTCAAGCAACTCAGTGATTTCTTTGCAATTTTTAAAATCATCCCAATTAACTTGTGGATGTTGAATTCTCAAACTTCTCTTAACTATTTTGGTTATCAAGCAGTGATGAGACAATTTAGTGTCTATTTGCTTCCTCTGATATTCAGAGGCTATTCTTTTCAACATGTTATACAAAAAATTGGGTACATTGACTAATCTATCATGTCGTAAATGGTTTGAAAACTTGAAATGCACAACATATAGAAGATTGTGGTGGCCATCACAAGTAAGGTATTTCATAATATAAGCAACACATTTTCACCAAAAGAATTGAAGTGAAAGCCTTTTAGTACCTTGTGACGTTGAATCCAAATTTTTTCCCCATTCACATAATTCTTCCCTCGTTGCTACCGCATCTGCACAAGCTGGATATTCAGAGCCTATGTGAGGTAATCTTGTGACTTGATCAATTACCATTTCTACGCCATCCACCACCAATCCCTTTATTGTTGCTTCATCATACTTCAACATGGCTACAAAATCTCATGATATTTCATTATCGTACTCTATTAGCTTCAAGAAATAGTCCAACCATCCTACTTTGGTGAATAGAGGTAGAACCATTGTATCTTCTAATATGTATTTATGAGTAGATGGTTCTCTCCATATTACATCACTTCCCAATTATCTTGTTGCTTTTGTAACCTCAAAAAGTTCAAATTCTATAAATTCAACTTCACCACCTCAAAAACCCTCAAATTCAGCTACTTCTTTGAATTCTTTCTTTGTACCCAACATCCACAATTCCTTGTCTTCCAGTTCAATCAAGTTTCCAAATTTATATACCTTAGCTTATCTTAGGGCAGGAATCACATTTATTGAAAACATAGAGAATTGTTTCTAGTTTTAAAAGTATAGCATACAATGTAGTCTAACAAAATTGGGTGGTGAAAATCAAATTTTTTTATGACAATGATACCCCTCCCCCCAACTTTAATTGAAGTGACCACACTTCATGCATAACTAGGTTTTGGGAGTTAGGATAATGATGGAAATTAATGGTGATATATTTTGCATCCAAAATTGAAACAATGAATATTAATGAATACAAAAAGAAAGATAGATTTAATCATGTGAAGTTACCTATCATACATGCATAATGGAAAGTAATGTTCAGTGCAGTTATGAATTGAAAAAGGAGCATATTAGGATGTACAAGTGATCTAATGTGCATTGATTACATAGGAGTTGATGAAAAGTGGTGGTTGTAATGGTGACATTCTCTTTACTATGAAGCAAATGATGCATGTGATCGTCAATAGATTTTGTGGGAAAAACAATTTAAATTTACCAAGTGATTGTAGGATGCATTCAACATGTGTTGCTATGGGTACTCGAAGCATAGGGCCCAACCAAAATGTGCTTGTTAGGTCCCATCTGAAATAGGTCCCGATAAAATTGAAAAGAAGGTCCCTCTAGAGTTTGAAAAAATGTTCATTATGGATATTGTGTTGTGTGTGTATGTGATTTAAAGCATGCAAAATTAGGCCTGGGTAATCTCAGAGGTGGAGTTGTGTAACTCAACCTCTATATTACCAGATGTTCTGGGTAATTCACTTTTTGTTGGAACATCATCCTATGTCCCAGATCTTGTATTAGTAGAAATGTGTGCACCATACTTATCCATTAGAGATATGATGAAATCATTGTGTTCAAGTTGTTTCTTGTATAGTTTGAGTCTATGACCATTAACCAAGAGTGAAAATTTGACCTCATCAATAGTTTGTAGTTACACTACACAATTAGGAAATACTTTTTGTATTTCATAGGGTCCTAGCCATCATGACTACAATTTTCCTAGAAAATATTTGTACCTTGAATCATACAAAAGTGCCCAATCCTCTACAGTAAATTTTTTAGTCTTAATATATTGATCATGCCATTTAATATATTGTTTCTAAGCAACCTTGGTGTGGTGCAATGCCTGCAATCTAATTTCATCATGGGAATTCAAATGTTGCAACCTTTCTTTTTGAGATTTTGTCAAGTCCATCCCTAAATCAACTATTGTGTGTAGGGTTTTGTATTCAAACTCTATAGGAAACATTGTTGTTTTTCCATAAACTAACTCATAAGGGGTAAAACTTGTAGTTGTCTTCCATGTAATTTTTAATTCCCAAAAAACTTCTAGTGGTTTGGATACCCAATCTCTCCTATGAAGTTACATTGTTTTTGTCAAGATGTTCTCAATCTCCCTATTTATAACTTCTACTTGACCATTTTCTTGAGGATGATATGGGGTAGATTTCTTGTGCTTGATCTAATACTCCATCACCAGCTGGGCTATGAGGTTTGATGTGAATTGTGGTCCTTGATCAGTTGCTATCTCCCTATGAACACCATTAGTGAAGATTTCCTTATATAGAAATTTTGTGACATTGCCATCTTTGGAAAACTACAATGATTTTACCTCTAGCCATTTGGTTAAGTAGTCAGTACATACCAATATATATTCTTTGTTATTTGAAGTGGGGGATATAGGGACAATAAAATATATTCCCCATTTGTCAAAAGGAGCTAGTGCTAGTTGGGGCTGCAAAGGAATTTTATCACTTCTCGTAGGTCTCCCCATTCTTTGGAATCTATCACAGCTTTTAGTATACTTAACAAAATCTTTGTGAAGGGTTGGCCAGTAATATTCTATTGTTAATATTTTAAAAGTTGTCCTCTTGACTACAAATTTCAACCACAAGGTTCATCATGGAAATCTTTCAATATATCAAACACTTCATCCTCCCTAATACATCTCATAATGTTTTCTAGGCCAATGTAGAATAAAAATCTAGAAATCCAAGAATAAGGGAAGCATTTGTGAACTAACTATATTTTCTCCCTAGGAGAGAAGTAAGTTGGAATCTGCCCTATTACCAACTAGTTAGCTATATCAACATACCATGGATTATGTATACTTAGACCAAATAAATGCTCATCAAGGAAATAATCATCAACCACTCCTTCAAATGTTGTGGGAAATCTAGATAGAAATTCAGCAATTACATTAACCTTTCCTAGTTTATCAACTATGGTTATGTCAAATTCTTGTAATAAGAACGACCTCACAAGCCTTCCACCTACTACTAGCTTATTCATAAAGTATCTAATTGTTGTATGGTCTGTGTGTATGAATACTTGATAGCCAGTAATGTACTATCTGAATTTGTTAATGGAATAGAAAATAGCAAGCATTTCCTTCTCAGTCATAGTATAGTTTAATTTTACTCCTTGTAGGTTTTTGTTGATATAATATATGGCATACTCCTTATCCCCCTCTTTCTATCCTAGGACTGCTCTAATGGAAAAGTCTGATGCATCGGTGTGAATGTGAAATGGCAATGCCCAATTTGGACCTCTTAAAACTGGTGCATTAGTCAAAGTTTCCTTTAACTTCTCAAAGGAATGCTAACAATCTAGAGTCCACTCAAACTCAATATCCTTTGTCAACAAAGTAAACAAAGGGGTAGCTATCTTGTTGTAATCTTGAATGAATCTCCTGAAATAACCTACATGTCCAAGAAAACTTCTCACATCCTTTTGTTTTTGAGGGACAGCTAGTGCAGATATAATCTCAATCTTCTTGGGGTCAACTTGTATCCCTACACTAGAAATAAAATGTCCCAAGATAATTCCTTCTATCATCATCATAAAACATTTCTCGTTGTTCAATGATAAAAATTTTTAGTGCATCTTTTCAATACTATTTCTAAATTTTGCATAATCTCATCAAATGTTTTACCATATGTGGTGAAATCATACATGTAAATGTCCATCTCATCATGTGCAAAATCAAAAAAAATATTAAGCATTGCTCTTTGAAATGTGGCTGGAGGGTGAAGCCACAATAGTGGTTTACAATTTGATGGAGGAAGGAAAATTGAGAAAAAAAGACCCCATGGGAAAAAAAAAGTGATTTTGGGGGTTTGTACGAACCTAGAAGTTTGACTGAACCAAAAAGGGGTTCGACCAAACCTAGGTTCGAGCGAACCCCTTAAACTTTTTGCTGCCAAAAAATTAAAAAAAATGCATATGAAAGGGGTTCAAGCAAACCCCCTTGAAGAGGTTTGCTCGAACCAAGGTTTGAGCTAACCCTGGTTCAAACGAACCCCTAGGGGTTCGTATGAACCTCTCTAAATCCTCATCCCCTCCCTAAGACACACAAAAAACCTAAATTTTGGCACTTCGGAGCTTGGGTCAATGATGAAAATGGAGGAATCTTCACAAACCCAACTGGAAACAAGTATTCCTTGGAACGAGCTATCCAACGAATATAATTTTAATATGTTTTGGTTTTATTATGTATTTTTTTTCTTTAGTTTTAATAAACATAGGTTTTTCATCGAAAATGAAGGTCTATGTTCTACACATGTGGAAAAATAGCAAATTATCAAAAAAAAATTGAAAAATATGAGTGCACCAGATATTGAAGTTCTTGGTCCAACAAAAAAGATAAAATTGAATTTCGATATATACAAAAGAAGTTATACGTTATACTGTCATGCTATGTCTGAATTGTAATTGGTTTGACTTCGAAACTTGATTAAAGAAAAAATATTCAATAAAAAAATATCTAACCAAGTGGAAGCACTAGATATCAGAGTTAAAAATCTAAATTTGAAAGAATTATAATTTTATCCTTGATGGAAAAAAAGGTATGTGTTATATGGTGTGCGTCACTTTTTAAAAATGTTGTTTTATGAAAAAAAAATAGTTTTTGTGGGGGATGGAAAAAGAAGTACAATCTTATTCCAATTTTTTTTTAAAATATATTTTTTAAATCTACAAACAAAATGTGATGAGACTCTAGTTTGCATCATCTTCAAATTCTTCATGGTTTAGCTGCTATAGGTTCCCGAATGTGAAGATTTAGTTAAAAATAATAATTTCAGTGTCCAGTTTCGCCAAAAATTGTAAACCACTATTGTGGGATCACCCTGGAGCATTGTAAAAACCAAAAGGTAAAATAGAATATGCATAGGTACCCTAGGGATAGGTAAATGTGGTTTTATCTTGATCTTCAAGTGCAATCTTAATTTGGTTATAACCACTGAAACCATCAAGAAATGAGAAATATTTCTTGCTTGCCAAAGAATCAAGAACTTGGTCAATAAATGGAAATAGGAAGTGATCCTTCCTTGTGGTAGTATTTAGTTCCATGTAATCAACACAGACTCTCCATTTACCACCCTTCTTGGGATCTATGACCAATGGTGAAACCCATTGACTATCTGATATTGGGTATATGAATCTTGCATTCAAAATATTTTGCAATTTGGCTTTCACAATCTCTCTAAGAGCTAGATTCATGTGTCTTTGTGGTTGTCTCATGGTTTTATAGCCCTTATTGATGTAAATTTTTTGCATGCATAAGGTAGGATCAATGCCTTTCATGTCACTATAATCCCATGCAAAGACTCTTGCATATGCTTGCAACACGTGCAAGGATTTTTATTGTTCATCAGTCAATGCAGTATTAACATTCAACATCTCTCTAGGCTTGATCTCTAATTGCATAGACATTTCTTGTATAGAGGACAGATCAAGGCTAGGTATTATTAGCAAGCATAGCTGGGGTATCAAAGTATGGATTATTTGGGATATCTCTTGTGAGGAATTGGTAGGTATTATGCTTTCTAAGGGATCTTGCGAGCAGGATAGACAACCCTACTATTGTGGGTGCCTTCCACAGTCATTTTATATGATATGAGCTATTAGCCTATCCTCATCTTGAATATCCAGTAGCGGGATACATTCAATGGTCATCAAGTTCTGCAATGAGTAGCTATCCTCATCATCCAGGTGTGGCCAAATGGTCTTCTCAAGATCTTGATGTGGCTGAGCTAGTGGGTAAAGTACTAGGTTCTTGGTTACAATGAACTGTTGGATATGATCATATTTCCTAACCTACAACCTATGAGTGCATCGACTATGGATAACCAAGGTAGACCTAGAATTAGTGGATAACCAACAAGATTAACTTTAGGCTGAAGTACTATAAAGTCAATAGGGTAATCCCAAGAATCTAATGCAATGACCAAGTACTCAATAACTTCTTCAGGCTTAACTATAGACCTATCAGCTAATTGTAAAATTGTCCAAGTAGGCCTAAGGTTGGCTAACTGTAGTAGTTGCAAGGTCTCCTCGGTCATTACATTAATTGCAACACCCAGGTCTATTAAAGTATTCTTAATAAGAGTCCCATTGATTTTAATGCCCACTATTGGACTACCAAGATTTGTATATTTGGGAATAGTTATAGTTCCCAACATTATATCAGTAAGGTTACCCAAAACATGGACTGTTTGTGGGTCCTTTCTTTTCCTTCTGGTCTTTTTAAGGAAAAGATCCCTAACATTCTTAATATAGATGTGAATATCTTTGATAGCTTGGATTAAGGGGATTTTAATGCTGACATGTTTTAATTAGCTTAGAAGGTCAGTTTTAGCCTACGTCTACTATTGTTGGATAGCCAAACTTTTAGGAAATGGAAGATTTATATGTAAGGTAGTCTGAAGCACTTGATTGGACTTGGATTCTAGAGGTGGGTTATTTGAGGCTTCCTTTATGGGTTCTTCATCATCTAATTATGTAATTTTGGGATATGAAGGTCCTACAAGTTGCTTCCCTAATCTAAGATGAATATCACTCACCTCTACCCCATAAGTGGGGCATTGGATAGCTTTGTTAGTATAAGCCTATTGAGTAGACTTAGTGTTAGATTTAGGTACAGGTTGGGTAGGTATTTGTGGTAGGTGGCTAATACTAAGGATTTGATGGAGGCATTAGAGCTTGTTGTTGAGGTGGAAAAGGAGGTAGCATAGGCTACTGGTAATTCATGTTTTGCTACCATGGTTGGCCTTTCTACCACTGAGGCTTCCGTTAATTCTATTGGTTTGGCCATTGTTGATTTTATTTGGAACCTTGAAATTTTTGATGTGGCCATGGGTTTGGATGTTGGTTCCAATTTGGCTAGGCTTGTGGCCATTGTTGAGGATTCTACCATTGGTTATGATTTGTTTGCCAGGGCTGAGAGTTCTGAGCATAAATTTTTTGATTGCTCAAAGGGAAAGATAGATTAAAACTAAGGGGGTTTGGTGGCATACCTTTTCTTTGATTCCAAGGCCTCCTTTGCACTATGTAGAATATTTTTCCATCATCTCCTTCAATTGACTAGAAATCTGGTTTCTCAATCTTTTTTTCTAGATACTGGCCACTTGTTTGCACTTACAATTGGCCTTCCTTTCCCTATAGTTAGGAAAGTATTCAATGAGCATAGCATTTTCTTCCTCCCACTTCTTCTTGATATGGAGGGTGTCCAACTGTGTTGCTAGATGACTAATTATATCCTCTTTCATGCTTGACAATAAATTACTGATTTCTACTTTGGAAACTCCATTAGAGGACTTACTTGTGATGGATGACTCTTGGCTTTCTAGAAAGGGTCCTAGAATAATTCCTATAGACTTTACAAATGTCTTTAAATGGACATGTAGAAATGTCTCCTCCCCTAATAAGGTTGAGTGCATCCATACATTATTCATTAATCCCCCTTAAAAATACCAATTTAAGGGATTCCTCTGACAATTTATGCTATGGGTTTTTATTCAAAGAAAACTAAAATCTTTTTATGTAATCTTCTAATGGATCATCCTCTTTTTGAGACATTGAGAAAATATCATCACTTCTTTGGTCTAATCCTCTACAATAGTCCTTGTATTTTTCCAAGAAATTTTTCTTTATGGTGTCCCAATCTAGAACAACATCCTTGCCAAGCCCCATAAACCATCTAAGAGCAACATCTTTAAGAGTGGTTGGGAAGAGCTTGATTGGTGGGAATTAGTAGTATAATCATAACTTCTACACAAAACATCAAACTCAAAGAGAAAGGTATATGGTTCCTTAGTTACCAAGCCATAAACACTAGTAATGTTGATGGTGGAATATTTTTCAGTATAGTAGCTCTAGCTTGGTCAGTAATGGGGATCTCAAAGGTACTCTAGGGATTAGGATCTGCCATTGTTCAGAAGGTCCCTTCAGAAGTTGTGGAAGATGATGATGATGATGATGAATATGGAAAGGAAATGTCCACCCTTTCAACATTCTCCATAGTATATTCAACAAAACCACTAGTATATGATAACAACCCTGCACAATGTTAGTATAACTCCAGGTGCTTTTGAAGATGAAATCTATCAGCCCCAATGCAGAATAGAAAAATTAACTATGAAAAAATTGTAAAAACATGCCTATGAAGATAGCACCATCCCTAAAAATAGTGCCAAAAATGTAGAGGAAAACTAATGTGTTATGGACTTGGTAAATTCTACACAATTTAGGGGTTTGCCAAGCTGAACAATCCACTTGGAATTGTAAGCCTACATTGAATCATCAACCAAAGTGCATAAAATTATGATGGTACTACACTATTTGTGCCTTCACAAACTCATGTTCACTTAAATTACTCTATGCAAACCTATTCAAACTATTCTACTTTACTAGAAACTTATATAATTATAAAATCGATGAAAGTAGTTACAAAACCTAATGGCTATGAGTACCTGCAACATAAGTTGTAGGTTACTGTTGAAGATGTACGAGTGCATAATTAATCTAAAACTATTCAAAATGACAAAATAATCAATCCTAAGCTCCAAAGTACTATGGTCTATCAATTATTCCTTTGTTCATGAACAACTTATTTAATTAACCATAGTTTTTCTACTTTACAGTGCATGTGTAAAATAATGAAAGAAAAATTAATGGAAACACATATATAAACAAATAAATAGATGAAGTGAAGAACAATACCTAAGTGGCTAGCTCAAAGGATTGTCTCACTTAACTTAAAGCCAAATCTAACTCAGATTCTTATGCATCCATGCAACATACAATGCATAACACCACATACAATAGACATAATCCTTCTTGTAGATTTTATTCCATAATATCATTTTAACATGTTTTTGGATAATTGGAAAACTAGAAAAAACCACTAATTGATAATAACTTGTAGCAATCAACTAACTGAACTATGAGCTCATCCCCTAACTTTATACAATATGGGGAGAGTCTTATTCAAACCGCTAACTAACTAACTGCAATCATAAATCTCACTCCTATATACAAGGATGTGAATTTCAGATTAACTTATTCATCTAACTAAAAAGGAAAAAGAGACTTATTCAAATAAGAACAACTTGCATGTAAAGCACATAGGCAAATGTCCAAAATTCTAGAACAAGTATCTTTCCAACATTTATTCCTTCTATAATGACCACGCTCAGCTCCACAACTTCCTACACTTTAAGTGGCTTGAACTTCATTAATTCCATGTTCTTCTATTTTGGTGCTTGCTACAAATACTCCTTTCTTGTTACCACATGCAAATCTGTAGAGAGATTAATCCATACAACATATTGCAGACACTTAAATTTGGACACTTAATTTATCTAAATTTATCCCTTTTCATTTAAACATTCCCTTGTCCGTATTAATTAAGTAATATTACTATTATTTAATTAATACCTCTAAAGTTCTTCTAATCCCTAAAGTATCTAGTTAAATAATCAAATACCTTCCTCCTTTTCATCAAATGAATTAAATAAATATGACATTTAATTCTTCACATGTCACATCCCTTTCTAATCCTAATTATTCTCCTAATCTCATCATTAGGGATGTTCACATGCCTAATCCTTGATTAGGATGTGTCACGTCCTCCAACTTTGCAAGTTGGCCTCTAATCTCTCTTAGCCACCTAACCCTCCTCTAATCCCTCATTAACAAGCCTAATCAACCTCTTAAGGAATTCTTAATTCATTTTATCCTTCCAAAGAATTTTTTTTTTTTCTTTTCCCCATGTGATCTTCGACTTGTCACATCAAGTCACATGTGAACTCTTTTTAATCTCCCACTTGCCTCAAATCTATCATTAATTTATCTAATCAAATACTTGCACAACCTTTTAATCACTTAATTAGGTCAACCTAATCCCCATGTCATTTATGGAATGTGTCCTAAGTCAACCTTATTAAAGACTTTTTCCTTTTGGAGAAGGCACCCCTTTCCCTATGTGAATTTTTAATTCACATTTAATCCCCCAATGCATTTCAAATAATTTTAAATTCTTTCTCTCATCCCCATGTGGATATTTGAGGAATTTTTAATTCCTTACATGTCCTCTCACCCACATGGGGACAAGGACCTCCTTTAGAAGGCGATCTTGTCAAATGCCAAGGTACTATATAGTACCTCCATGTCATGTACCTTATTTCCACCTCATGTACACATCATCCTTTTCAAGCCACTTCACATGCCACATGTCAAGATGTGAGGGCTTGTGAGTTCTCAACTCACCATAGCCCTACATCTTGGCTTTGTTGGATTAATCTCAATCATCCATTTCCCTAGAGAGTCCAAACTTCTCTATAAATACCCCCTCTTTTCTCTTATTTTGGGGAGAGATCATTTATGCTAGCCAAACTCTTATAAATTTTTCTCTTAAGCCATACTTAGCCAAATTTTCATACTTGCATCTATTTTCACTTAGTTTTTCATCCTCATCTTATCTCATAGCTTGCATCTCTTGCCATCCAATGAGCATACAAACATCAAAGATTGAAGGGCCAAGCAAGGGACAACTCAACAAGGTGAAATTTTTCATTTTTCTTAGTTAAGTTAATCATTAGACCAATCTTGAGGTGTAGGGTGTTTCTAGTTCTTATTTGCACTCTTTTATTTGTTGTTCATTTTCTAACAAGTATTTTTGCCCTATCACATTTCTGGCATGCCCGGTGGGACCCACAAATGGGTTTTTTTCTTTCACGTTTGTTGTTTTTTTACTTTTGCAGGTGCACGTTGCAGAGGGGCGGACCCAACCTGCAGATAGGTGGACCCAACCATCCAAGGGTGGACTTGACCTCTGCATAGGTGGACCTTCCCTCCACAGATTCCAGAGGGTGATTTTTTGAATTTTTTTCATAGAGGGGCATACCTGACCTACAGACAGGCAGACCTGCCCTACAGATAGGCTTACCTAACTTGCAGATAGGCAGACCTGCCCTCTAGATAGGTAGGCCTAACCTCTAGACAGGTGGACCTACCCTCCAGACAGGCGGACCTAACCTAGATAGGTCTTTGCAGAAGGTAAAATTTTAGTTTTTGGCACTCCTTTTGGCAATTTTAAGTTTTTTAACCCCCTAACTTAGGCACATAGTTTAACTAGGGGTTTCAAGTAATCTTGTTTTTCATGCTTGTTGGTAAGCTATTTGATGCATCCAATCCCCTTGTGCCATTCGGCGGTCTTGGGTGACGAGAAATCATAGCTTACCAAGTCTTTTGAGTCATCCTCTTTTTTTTTTCTTAGTGGGACCTGCTTGGGGATTTCATCACCCCAAGGGACAATTCCAACCACGTGTACTGGTGGGGTATATAAAGGAGAGAGAGCTAAAGTTGTACCTCAATCCAACCACATTGTAATTGACGAAGCGTCGGGATGATGTGAAGAGTTGGTCTGAGCCTTTAGTATCTCACTAAGTTTCCTGACTCACGCTTGTAACGGGTTGGTGTTCCTAGTTTGGTCCTCACGTACTGGGTGTATATCGAGGAATCCTTAGCAATCATGTTCATCCTAAAATAGAAGACTTTATTGGCCATGCCCTTTCTACTTGACTTAGGATTGTGCTGTCTGAATTGTCTTCTTTGTGTGAAACCAGTGATTGTTTGATTAATTGACTTATCCATACCCTTTTCATTGATGTTTGTTGTGTTTTGAATCCTTTGACTTAGTAATCTTTTCAAAAGTCAAGTTTAAACCTCCCAGCAGGTGGACCTACCCTCCTGATAGGTGGACCTGCCCTCTAGGGGCAGACCTGACCCATCTAGGGGCGGGCCTGACCTGTAAACCAGTTCTTTGGAGCCTGTTTTAGCCATTTTTGACAAACTTTTGTTCCATAGGTGGATCCACCCTCTCGACAAGAAGACCTAACCTTTGGACAAGCGAACCTGACCTTTGACCAAATTTGACCATCTTTTGTTCCTCGGGTGGACTTGCCCTCTGCAGGAGCAGACCTGACCCTAAACCGGTCATCTTTATCACCTATTTCATTAGTTCGTGCACTCATTTCATCATTTTGATAACTCATTTCCCTGTTCTGAGTAAATGTTCATCTATTTCGAACCTTCATCTATCGTCTTGAACTCTTGTTCTTCAATTTTGATCATTCATTTGCTCGTTCCAAGCAAACATTCATCTATTTCACATCTTGTTTCATCATTCCTAACTCTCGTATAGCCATTTTGATCAATCATCTACTCATTCTGATTAATCTATCATTCATTCTAAGCTTTTGTCTTCTTGTTTCGAGAATCATTCATCCATTCTTAGCAGTCATTTACTCGTTCTGAGTAGTCATTCATTGGTTTTGATCAATCATTTACTCGTTTTGAGTATTCATTCATCCATTTCTCTAATCAAATCATTGTTTTCCCCATCCAAATCCCTTGAACTTCATCTCTGGTTATTATCCAAATTGACTTATGTGTTTGATCTGATCATCATCATCAACATCCTCTTAGGATTGTCATCAGTCCTAAGTTAATCATCATCATCGGCCCAATCAAATCATTTTCAATCTCAAAGTGGATTCAGTGTCGTAATCATCCATTTATCCTTTAATCCGATCAATTAGTATCCTAAGTCACCTAGGGTAATCTATGAATGGGGTTTTCCAATCCTTTTCATCATCCCAGCCAATCCATCATTCGATCTTATCAATCATCGATCAATCCAATCCAATCCAATACAATCCAATCCAATCCAATCACATCCCTATCCAATCACCTTCGACCCAATCAATTTACTTCCATCTCAAAGAAAATTTGGTGTCGTAATCATCCTTTCATAATCAAATCTGATCGTCAAAATCAATCCCCTCACACCATCTGATCATCCTAATCTGAGCTTTAATCCAATCCCGATCTGAGCTTTAAATCCTAATTTGAGCTTTAGTCTGTTCCCATCCAAAATCTTTTATTCATCCTCTTTATCTTTTCATCATCATGAATCCTTATCCTCCATCAATAGTAGTCAAGGGAAACCCTAATTATGTTGACAATGATAATGAAAGTCTTGTTGATTAAGAAGAATGTGACATGGGTCCCCTTGACACTATCATTGCTAGTAATTTTTCTTCACCCACTTTCCAAAATCCAATCACCCCTTCAAGTTATCCTATTATGTCTTCATCCATGCCTAATCATGCTCCTTATGCTACCTTTGACGAGGGATATCCATCACATCTATCATATCCTTCAGCTACATCATCCTCTTATCCTAGTCTTCCATCACAATACCCCTATCCTAATCCCCCATCCACATCCTCCTATCTCAAACCTTCATCAGCATATACCCACTACCCTGATCTTCCATGCCAATTTGTTCACCCTAATCCTACATTCACACCTTCCTATCCTAGTCCAACACACCCATCAACTTATCCTAATCTGACATCCACATTTCCCTATCTCAATTTGCCACCTCAATCTTCCCACCCTAATCCACTATCCCAATACCCTTACTACAACCCACCACCCACATCCTCGTGTCCTAATTCACCATCCCAATACCCATATCTTAACCCTTCATCTAATCTTAATCTCCCATCTATTCCCACTCTTGCATGCAATCCCATTCCCCCATCTAATCCTCTAGTCCACCAATCCCTAGTCCTAATCCCCTACCAATCCCTAATCCTTCATCCACTCCTACCTCACAATCCAAACCTAGAGTATGCAAGTTCCTCACTCCAGAAGTTCTTCAAGGACTTATAACAAAGAAGACATCTCCCACTCCACACCTCGAAGTTGTGGAATCATTCCATCACAACCCATCATCCACAGTCATTAGTGATGAGACCCTTCTCCACCCAGCACCTATCATTGATGATAGCACGCCTCGCACCACTCAAACCATTGAAACCATCACATCCTTTGAATCCACTGAGCCCCCATCTCCTACCATCACATCTATCGAATCCATTGAACACCCACTTCCTACTCCAAGATCCGTCGAACCCATCGACGACACCCAAATCCAGTCCACTTCTTCCACTCCTAGTGTTAGTAAAATCCATTCCCATGAACGCTTTGAATCCTCCATCCCTCCATCTTCCCCACTTGCAGAGTCCTACCAAGACTCCATTATCATGCCTCCCACACATGATGAGTCATGCCAAGAGCCTAATCTAAAGCATGCCAAAATATCCCCTTCTCCATATCAAGATCCTACCATCCCATCTAGTCCACCTCAAGATCACAATCCCCCATCCATTCCATCCAATGATCCCCTTGTCATTCAAGATTCTACTACTCCATCCCCATCTCCATCACATGTGCCCACTACCAAAATTCCAGATCCTATCATATCCACTAATCCCTCTCCTGATACCACCCATCCAAATGTTGCTATCCCATCATCTTCCTCTCATGATCCCCCATCATCACCTAAAATTGCTATTCCCACACCGCTTGCATATCCCTTTGGTACTCTCACATTCTTCCATGGTGGCCTCCTTGTAGAAGAAAAAAATAGTGTATATACCACCCATCATCATCCACCTAATAATGGACTCGTATCATGTTTTTAGAATAACACAAATCCTGTCATGGATCGCATACTCAAGAAAATGAACTATCAAGGAAGAGGTCTAGGCCTTCATCAGCAAGGTATTTTAGAGCCCATCCAAGTCAAAGAACAAATCTGCATTCAAGGTCTTGGACCTATTCCCAAAGACTCACAATCTAAAGATGTTGGTACAATCTCTAGACGTCCTCAACAAGCCTTTTCCAAAAGAAATGCCAGCTCTTCACATCGCTCCACCAGATCATATACTGCCATCCCTCCTCCTCTATCGTATCACCTCAAAACAACTGTCCATATTCCTCCTTCATCTGTTCCATCCATTTTGGGTCCTTACATCCCTCCATCTACCATCTCCCATCCTCCATCTACTTTTTCCATGTTTGCTTTAGGTCCTATGTCTATTTTGGGCCCCTATATCCTAAAATCACCTCCTCCATCTCATCCTATTCATCCCTTCATCCATTCATCACCTATGCATGTTATCCATAATAAACATATGTTTCGCATGTCCCCTAATCAGGATCAACAAAGGCACATACCTACACATCCTCCATCTGCACATAACCCTCATAATACTACCTCTATCACTTCACTTCATCCATCTCCTCACACCCATCCAATTGCTACTAAAAAAAATTTGGATGCTAAAGTAAAAATAAATAAATCCAAACATCCACATGAATCTAAAGCTCCCCATGTCCCCTCTAAACAACATGTTGAAGAAAAGAAAAATTAAATCCAAAATCCAAATCAAACCCATTGGCCACAAAGGCCCACCAAAGCAAAAATCAAAACCATGTGGATCCCAAAGAAAAAGGATGCAATGCCATCAAATGAAAAATATGTAAGAACATCCAAAGTTTCTAATCCAAAAAGCTAATCATACACCCCTTTCATCTCCTAAGTCTGTTTTGGGTCCTTGTGTTCCAAAATTCACCATCACATCTCCTCCATTATCCCCACATTCCCCATCCATTAATACTCCTATAATTTCACCATATGTGCCAATGTTGGTCCTAAGCTCACCACCCCATCATTCTATCCATACCCTTTCCAACATCCCACCTATTACCCCACATATCTCCCCCATCGAATCCCTCTAATTCATCTTCTTGCATAATCTATTTGTCCTAATAAGATTGTACCAATGTCCAACAGTCACTTCGAATATGGGCTCTTAACACCTTGTGTGGAACTTGATGCTTGAGTCTTTCATCCATATCCTTATTGCATATATTCTAAATCCACTTATTTTCATTCCTATCCTTATCCATTTTCATCCCCTTGCTATCCAAAAATCCAAAAAAGTCAAAAAATCCAAAAAAGTAAAAAAAGTAAAAAATATCAGAAAAATCAAAAAAATAAAATAGTAAAGAGAAATAATTCGTCCAATGGTGAAAACTTGGCAAACAAGCACCTTGGATAAGTACCATGATGAAAACCTGGCAAACAGGCGTCATGCGTAGATCCCCATCTGCACTTGGGGCAAGCTTCCTGATATGCATTCCCTCCATCCACTATGCTTCCTGCTATACTTCATACTATGCACCTGTCTTCTTGATATATGTCATTTTCATTCATCCCCTCCATCCTACCTATCTTACACATCCTGTATGGCATATCTCATTTATCCCAATCCTTCCATCCTCCTTGTGATCTTGATAACGATAGGGGCTGCAAACATATAAACATGCTTTGGACACCTCTTAGCATGCATTCCCCTCATCCGCACACTATCCTAATCCTCATTCGCACCATCATGATACCTTCAATCTCCCTTCCTTATCCATGCATCCTATCTTCACCCATATCACTCCTTTATTTTCCTATCCTTCTCTATTGCATCCTTCATGCCTCCTCGCACATAACATATCTAGAGTGGGGGCATCTATCTTCCTTTGTGATGTAGTCCTTGGAGACATCATTCATTCCATTAGAGCAACTCCTTCCATTTCCCTATCCTCATCTCCTTATCATTATATCCATCTTCCCATCCCTAATTTTCATCCATCCAAACAATCCTTATATCCATCTCCCCATCCTTATCATCCTACCCTTCCATAATAGCATCCCTTTTCATCTATCCATCTGGTAAACTTTTCCTCATCCAAATCCTTATCCCTCTATCCAATCCATCCAAACAATCCTTTCCCTCCCCCCATCCTCTATCCTGATCCCATCTCATAATCCCTTGTCATTAGTATCTAGCTATAGGCTACTCCCCACGCAATCCAATGCCATCTACCTCATCATCATCGGTTTAGCTTCTTTTACACATCTTTTCAATCTCCTATCCTTTCTCATCATTCATCTCCCCTTTCATTGTTTCCTCTCGGATCCTTGACCCTGCCCTAGGTATGGGTAGACTCGCCTGGGCCTGCGGGCGGACCCACCCTAGCTCGATCAGACTCGCCTTGGTCCATGGGAAGACTCGCCCTAGTCCATCGATGAGCTCTCACTTGTCCACGGGAAGATCTGCTTGGGCTCCCAGGAAGACCTACCTGGGTCCCTGGACAGACTCACTCGAGCTCTCAGATGAGCAAACCACCCAGGCATGGGCAGACCTGCCTAGCTATGGGTGGACCCGCCCCCATCCATGGGCAAACCTGCCTAGGCACGGACGGACCTACCTGAGCATAGATGGATCTGCTCTTCCATGGGACCTGAGCAAGAGTCCCCTACTCCTCTAGTTCTTTTTCCCACCCGCTATTTATCCCTCTTTTGGGGGTGTACTCAACTAATTTATCCATCTTGTCATCATCCCACTTTCTCTTTGCTGATTGATTTTTATGCTAAAACTTCCAGAGGCTATAAATTTTGACTTGGTTGTCTATTTGAGCTAAAATTTTATGGGTGGTTGTGTTATGAGGTGGCATGTGGATTCTCAATGACCCTAAGTGGGTTGGACCCTATTTCACCACATTTTCGGGGCCTCAAACTTTCATCTTGACCCTCAAAATCACAATTTAGTATTTTTTTTCAATTTTTGAAAAATCATTTTTGTCAGTAACTTGGAATGCATGTCTCAAATTTGGGATTTTAGTTGGAAATTCATCCTATCTTACTTTTGGGTAATTTTTTGGGAAAAAACTAAACTCTCAAACGTATGACTGTGAAGTGTCCAAATGGCAAAATTTGACAATTTTTGAAAATTGTCAAATCTGGAAAAATATGATTGTCAACACCTTACGTCCCTTAAACTATGAAACTTGGTGTAGAATCAATCCCATCACATTTTCCAATCATTCTAATCTAGGCTTCAATCCAACCCTAATATAAGCTTTAATCTAATCCCAATTTGAGCTTAATCGAAACCCTAATCTGAGCTTTAGTCCATCTGCAGTCAAGATCTTTGGATATCAAAACAATTAAGATCCCTCCCTCTATCTTCTTCAATTTTGTCCTATTCATCCATTCTAATCATCTGTTCACTTGTTCCGAGTAACCATTCATCTATTTTGAACCTTCATCTATCATCTCAATCATCCGTTCACTCATTCTGAGTATCCATTCATCTATTTCGAACCTTCATCCATCATCTCAAACATCCGTTTGCTCGTTCTGAGTAAACATTCATCCATTTCAAATCTCCTTCTATCATTTCAAACTCTCATTCAACAATCCTGATCAATCATTTACTCATTATGAGTAATTTTTCATCTATTCCAAACCTTCATCTTCTCGTTCCAAGAATCATTCATCCATTGTGAGCGCTCATTTACTCATTTTGAGTAGTCATTCATCCCTCTCAATCATCTATTTACTCATTTCAAGTAATTTTTCATCTATTATGAACCTCCTCTCGTTTTGAGCTTTGTGTGGTCACCATCTTCTGATCCAATCCAACAAGTCTATCTTGTCTCATCGTATCGGTCCCATGATTTTGTCCCCTTATCTAGGGTTATCTCATCATCCTTTATCCATTGTTTGTCTTTGGTCCTTTCATCAAACTATGTTTCCCCTGCACTTTCACGTAGGAAAGGTTGATCATTTGATTTTCCCCTAGGGTTCCATCATCGATCTATAATGTCCACTTTTCTCCTTTTCTCCATCCTATCTTTATCATCCATCGAAGTCTCCATCATGGTCTGTTCCTAGTCCTTTATCGAACTACGAGGGCTCTATGCTTTCACATAGGTAAGGCTAATTTTTTATCGACCTTCGAGCCCCTAGGTCGCTAGGATGTGTCAATCTCCTATCTTGTGCCATGTCTCTTGTGTTGTGTCGTCAAGCTATGCCCTTATCTCCCTGGTTCTTAACAAACAAAATCCATTTGTATCAGCAAATCCAATCAGTTTTGAATATCCTGCGTCATATCGATCTTTTAGTTTTCTATCCATCATTGGTCTCAACATGATACATCCTTCCTAATAGACCTCATCAATCCCATCCATCCCCTTGATCCTATGGCAAAGGATGTTTGACATTGATTGTGATGTTTTGATGCTTTTGACTTTTGTTTATCATTTGAGCTCCCTATCATCACTTGTCATGGTCACCTTGATCCATCATATCATAGTGTACTTTGACTAGTCAACATAGGGGAAAATCTTGATCTTTTCTTTGTTGTTGTCTTCTCGGTTGTCCCACGTAGTAACCACCAAGATCCCTGAGGTCTTGTGTTATGCTGGGGCATCCTTGTGTGCTTGTGGTTATCCCAATACCTGGCCTGAGCAAGGTCATTGTGACTTTGGGGTGTTGGGATAGCCTTCTTGTTTGATGTGTTTGTTTCATGCATTAGACACTAATCTACCTTAGTCCTTTATACCTTGGTGTATTGTGTCTTCTGCTATAGCAAAAATTAGTGCTCCTAAAAATGGCAAATTGCATTTGGATTGCATTTCATCTCTCATCCTATCATCTATCAAAACCCTCTCATCCATTCATCCTTCATCACTCTCCCCTCCCAATCTTCTGCCGCTTTTTCATCCTTTCTTACCCATCCCTTCACATCATCTTCTTCATCTCCTCCATTTTGAGAGCACACCCGTGTTCTCTTGCACCGCATGTCCTCTCGAGGGGGCATCCTTCATCCCTAATTTTCATCATTTTTTTCCCTACCTAGTCATTCCTTTGAATGACTGGGGCATCTTTCCCAATCTAACCATCTTCTTCTAGCTTCTATGTTTTAATATTCTTTGAAATTATGCTACTTCATAACACCATCTCAAAGAAGGGTAAAATGTAGACACCTAAATTTGGACACTTAATTTATCCAAATTTATCCTTTTTCATCTAACATTCCCTTGTTCGCATTAATTAAGTAATATTACTATTATTTAATTAATACCTCTAAAGTTCTTCTAATCCCTAAGGTATCTAGTTAAATAATTAAATACCTTCCTCCTTTTCGTCAAATGAATAAAATAAATATGACATTTATTTAATTCTTCACATGTCACATCCCTTTCTAATCCTAATTATTCTCCTAATCTCATCATTAGGGATGTGCACATGCCTAATCCTTGATTATGATGTGTCACATCCTCCAACTTTTGCAAGTTGGCCTCTAATCTCTTTTAACCACCTAACCCTCCTCTAATCCTTCATTAACTAGCCTAATCAACTTCTTAAGGAAATTTTTAATTCCTTTTATCCTTCCAAGGAATATTAAATTCTTTTTTCTCTTCCCCATGTGAACTCTTCTTAATCTTCCACTTGCCTCTAACCTATCATTAATTTGTATAATTAAGTACTTGCACAACCTTAATCACTTAATTAGGTCAACCTAATCCCCATGTCATTTATGGAATGTGTCCTAAGTCAACCTTATTTAAGGCTTTCTCCTTTTGGAGAAGGCACCCCTTTCCCTATGTGAATTTTTAATTCACATTTAGTCCCCCAATGCATTTCAAAGAATTTTGAATTCTTTCTCTCATCCCCATGTGGATATTTGAGGATTTTTTCTCACCCACATGGGGACAAGGACCTCCTCTATGAGGAGATTTTGTCTAATCCCAAGGTACTATATAGTACCTTCATGTCATGTACCCTATTTCCACCTCATGTACACATCATCATTTTCAAGCCACTTCACATGCCACATGTCAAGATGTGAGGGCTTGTGAGTTCTCAACTCACCATAGCCCTACATCTTGGCTTTGTTGGCTTATTCATAACCATCCATTTCCCTAGAGAGTCCAAACTTCTCTATAAATACCCCCTCTTTTCTCTCATTTTGGGGAGAGATCATTTATGCTAGCAAAACTCTTGCAAAATTTTCTCTTGAGCCATACTTAGCCAAATTTTCATACTTGCATGATCCATTTTCACTTAGTTTTCCATCCTCATCTTATCTCGTAGCTTGAATCTCTTGCCATCCAAGGAGCATACAAACATCAAAGATCGAAGGGCCAACCAAGGGACAACTCAACAAGGTGAAATTTTTCATTTTGCTTAGTTAAGTTAATCATTAGGCCAATCTTGAGGTGTAGGGTGTTTTTAGTTGTTATTTGCACTCTTTTCTTTGCTGTTCATTTTCTAACAAGTATTTTCGCCCTATCGCACATATATATGCAACTAACCACCATAATTAAATCATAGCATTCCATTCATATACATACATATTCATATTTAACCCATGCAATGCTACGAATATTTTAACCATATTTCATTTCCACAAACTGGGTTCAAGGTTGTAGAGTATTCATGAAAAGATAACATATTATGGAAGTTTTACCAAAAAGGTACTTTAGAAACATATGTAAAGTGTCTTAAAAGTATATGAAAAGCAATAAAAAGATACTAATAACCAAATCCATCACAAGTTTTCCATCTTTGGAGAGTTAGTCGTTTTATCCTACCTTCCCATCTCCTCATCCTTGCCTATATATGCAAGGTTTCTCATTGTATTATACACTCTTATTTTTTATTGATAGACATAATATTGTGCTTATTTTGTTCAATTTTGGAAGTTTTTTTTGTGCTATTGATCTTGGAATTCTCTAAAAGGAATGACCCACTTGAAATAGTTTATTTAAGACTCCCTTAAGATTGATTCCCTAACTAAAATATAAGCTCATGAAAACACAATATATGGTTCTATTTCTAAACTGCTAATTATGTTTTATAGTTTATTTTTAAGAGAGAGGAGGGTCAAGTAAGTATCAAATTGACACATATTCATTAGGAAACACCGATATAGCTCATGAAGACAAATAAAAATTAAAATCAAAAGGAATATGAGCTATGTAGTTTACCTACACCAAAGATTATGAAATTTATCATAGAGCATGATTAGTAATCAAAAAAATAGTCACATACATCCATACATAATAAGAGAAAGATCACCACAAATCTTGTGATTCTTTCAAAATGTTGTTGCATTCATCTAACTCAAAATTACATTTGTTCCAATCAAATGTGGCAAAGAAAAATCTCTATCTACAACTAAAATACCCTCCTAGAGATATACAGAAACCTATATAGACAATTTTCTACACAAATCACTTACAATGTTGATCTCCTTCAATTCTATGAGATTTTACTCCATCTAATGAATTGAACTAACATTTCATGACAACACTACATCACACTAGAAACCTTTTAGAATTTGGAACCTACTGCAACAACCCATCTGAGTTAGAACCCTCTCTTACTAAAAAATTGATCCCAACATCCATTCTTAACAACAATAGAGAAAAACCCAAATCCATAATGCTATAGCATAAAAAAATCAAGGGCATAGATTCATTTCTTCCCAAAATGGATGTCTGAGATGTAGGGAAAACCAGAGGAGGTATACAAGGTAGTTGGGATAGCTCCCTTATAGTTAATGTGAATGAATAGGGTGATAAAAAGAATACAACACCATTTCATTTGGCACTCAACCATAATATATTAAATTTTCATTAAATATCATGGCCCCTTTGGATATTCTTTGTCCTTTGCTCTTTTAAAATAATTTATACTTTATCATTATGCACAAGAATATCATCTTCATGTAGATTGGACCTTAGACACTTAGACAAGAAATCTCATACTTTGAAAGCCTCATTAGGTATAAAATACCCATTGGATCCTCTACCATTAGATCATATGCCAAATTTATATAATGTCTACCTTAGAGCATTTTTCAAAATCCTAAGGCAATTGTAATACTATTTTTAAACTCCTAAAAAGCAAGGCCTTCATCATTATTCCTCTTGTATTAGCATTTGAAAGGAATATTTGCATCAAGGGGTGAATACGTTACCACTTTCACACCCCTAATAGATGCTAGATTATCCATCTTATACTATTGTTAGTCCTCCTACAATTATCATATTTCTAACAATTTTGAACTTCCATGGAGTGTTTGCAATAACATGGACCTTTGACACTATACAAAATTCTATTGAGCCTTGACAAACATTAGTGACACTTTCGTTTATTGAGCTATCAACCTCATCTTGACTTGTTTAAATTTTCTATACATCAACTATGGAGTGTTTGCTTGTAATCATAGAGCATTCCATACTTATTTCAAACCTCCTCCAAATGTCAAGGTTCACACACTATATCTTTTTGCCTCGACATCATGGGAGCTTAATAATAACATGGAACAAGCTCAAAATTGTCTCACATCCTAATAAATTATAAGGATATCACCCTATACTTCTATCTATTGATAAAAATTTGCAAAAACAAATGAAAAAGAAATTGTAGAAAATAATATTAGAAGTTAAAAGATTTAAAAGACACAAAATAACACAAGATTTATAGTGGTTCACCCAATAATAGCTACATCCACTTTCAGGGATTATCTCTTTTTATTGATTTTGAATACAATACATATTCAAGCAACAGTTGTATTTATAAATTAGTCTCATCTCCAATAATTGGAAAAATCCATCAAAAATGTCAAGTTCTAATTTTGTGAATACATGCGAAAAGAAGTCAATTGCAAAAGACATCTTTTTTGAATATATGAGAGAAATTGCTAATTTGAGCTTCACCGAACCCAACAATCTCCCACTTGAAGACCAAATAGCTACTCATGTTAATGTAATTAAATTTATTATTACACTAGCATAAGTTAACTTAGGTCATATCATTTAGTCCTAGGTTGCATTTTAATAAATCATTTAATAATGGGGTAATTCCCCCTTCTTTGTTTGTAGGGATAAGATTCCTTCTAGAAGATGAGTTGTCCTTCTAGAACTTATCTCAACATTTAATAATTTTCTAGATAGGGTTTACATGTTGTCACATGTTGTTAGATCATGACACATGACAACATCTCATGTATCTTAGGTTTTCTCTTTTGCCTATATAATCAGCCAACTTGTTAGTTTGTATCATATCAATCAAATATCAATCTATGATCTAATGTTGTAGATCAATATAGTAATATCTCTTTGCAGCCCTTAGTTGCAACACTTTCTATGTGGTGTAATTTCTCTTGGCAAGATCCTTTGAAGAAAAAAGACAAAATTTAAAATGAATAATAAAAAGAACATTAAAAAAAAAAATTTGATGTAAAATATAAATTACAAAATATAATATATAATATAATGCATAAATCTCAATGTTAAATATTAAATTTAAAATCTAAAATATATACTTCAATAAAAAATATATAGAGTAAGATAAATACCAATTTAACAAAACTAGTCTTTCAATATATAATTAAAAAATATATTTTGTTTATAGTTCAAAAAATAATACATTAGCTAAAATTAACTTGTTCAATATATTTAATATAAAATATAGATTATAATTAAAAAATAAAAAATATGTCAATAGTGGCATGGTGTGATGGTTAAGTTGTTGTGATGTTGTTCTTGTCATCACGGTTCAAACTCCATTGGATTGTTATTATTGAATGTTTAAATTAGGAATGAGGTCCCCATTTGATCAAAAGTGTTTTTACCCCTTTTAAAAAAATAAAATAAAATTCCTGCATAAAATAAAGAATTATATATATGTACTATAATATCATTCAAAATTATATAATAATAATATAAAGTATATTGAAAATAGAATTTAATTTAAAATGTAGAATTAAATGTAAAATATGTAGTTAATTGTGAAATATGTTATAATTTTTTTAATGTAAAATATAAAGTTTAATGTAAGAAAAAACTAGTAATATTAAATATAAAGATATGTATAAAATTAAAAACTTTAAAATATAGATTAGCAAAATTATATTTTTGTAAACTTAATAATTGAATTTATAGAATTACTTAGTTTTGAAGATTATAGTAGAAACTAAGATTACTCATTGTCTTTGGTGTTTCACATACAAATGATTTCTAATGGGTTAAAAGATTATTCATATTAGTTTGACTCATACTAAGAACCCAACTTGTCACATATTAGAATCCTTCAATCATCTATTTTAGACTTGAATCACAACCTAATATATCTAGAAGTAGAAAAATTACCTTTTCTCTACCTTTCATCTAGGATTTCTTTCCTAGAAAATTGCATTACTTAGAGATAAGACCTCATAACCTAACTATATTGCCAAAGTTTATAATGTGCTAATAAATTGTGTGAAAAGATCCTTTTAAAAGAGTTTAATAAATCAATAAACAATAGTAGGAAAATCAATAAACAACAATTATGCATTATGGGGCATGTCCATGGATGGGTACATTCTTGAGGCTGGGTAGTTGCTTCCAATATATTGGGCCTCCATGCTACTACCTGCACCTAGGATGGGAGAAAAGTTCAATGAGAGAAACCATGCTTTCCCTCTATGTATCGACCCCCGACCGAAGTATGAACTATTTATAAAATGCAAAAAATCAAGGACCTTGGACACTTAAATAACTAAAGCATCCTCCTCTACCACATATCGACAACATAATGTATGATTCCAATGGATGAAGGGGAACCCAGTACGTATTGGGAGAGGCCACGTTAGGACCGTGATTGGAGCTATGAATAGAGGTTAAAATGCTAATAGACAAAAAAGCTCACTCAATATAAAACAAAACTGCACATTCACGGACGGTGTTGTGCATTTCCTTAATGCAAAACTGCGAATGTCTTATTTTACGTAGTGGATTGTATCAGCGAAGAGTTGGAAAACAACATGAAGTAGTTCGGTGGGGTCGGCTATTGTTTTGTTGTTTTGATTAAAGTGGTCTTTCAGTTTTATTTCGTGGGTCCCATAGACTGGCTGGTCTCATGGACTGCATCAGCAAAGAGTTGGAAAACAACATGAAGTAGTTCGGTTGGGTCGGCTATTGTTTTGTTGTTTAGGTTAAAGTGGTTTTTTAGTTTCATTTCGTGGGTCCCATAGACTGGCTGGTCTCATGGACGTTATTAAAATCAATCAATCAATCAATCATCTCTTTCACATGTTGAATTACGTAATTAATGAAAGCTCTTACACGAGATAAGACAAAACGACGAATGCCCTACTTTACTTAATGGATTGCATCTCTTTTGCGTGTTGAATTATGTTACATTTTGTATAGAAAATTTCTTGACTCCATCCAAACACAATCATCAGAAAAGTCACAAAAACTTTCTGACAACAGAAAAGCTTCGTACAACAAACTCAAGCAAACTCAAGAAGCAAACTCAATCATCATTCCCACTGTCTTTCACTATACTAACTTTATTTTATGTCAGGCTGATGGAGATCGATTCACTGAATTCCTCCAGGCAGTGACATGACAGGAATTAAAATACATCTTAAAGGAAGCCGTATTTATATTACGTTCAGAATGGAATTTCCATACTCTTCGTTTTCTCCAATCTTAATTAATACTATTGAACTGTAACGGTTTCTGGCATGCGTTGAGTTCAAGGAGGATATGGGGACTAGATATTTTGGTGGGTTATGTTTGATTCTTCTTTGCATGAGTTCCCTATGCTTTGGAGTTACAGGCGTCACAAACAGCGACGACGGTCTGCTCTCTAAAAATTCATCCTTTTCTTTGTCATCTTCCATTAAAGCTGCACAGACTTACTGTTTGGGTATTATGTTTTACATACAGCTTCTGCCCTGAATGTCATGAGGTTGCTGTGGGAAAGTACGGTGCCAACAAGCTGGAATAGTGGAATAGATCCCTGTGACTCTCACTGGGATGGAGTGAGCTGTACAGATGGCCGCATAACCTCACTGTAAGATTCCTGAGCCTATAAAGTATCCATAGCTGTATATATAAGAACTTTGAAAACTTATCATGTGTTTTTGGTGTTCTATTTTTTTTTGGATAAAAACTTCCCTATATCGAAATATTATTTAATTATTTATTTTGTATTACATTTTTCTTTTTAATATATAACTTTTTTATGTTATTCTCTATGGTGATACTGCTATCAAGATTTAATTCGAGTCAGAGTCATTGATCCATGTTTCATGAGTAGTGGTTCCTGTCATGAGTATGAATGATCTAATTAGCACTCATTGCATCTAGGTGATGCTCACAAGGTGAAGCATTGGGCCTTCCTAGGAGGTCACCCATCCCAGTACTATTCCAACTCAAGTACGCTTAACCATGGAGTTTCCCCAAGATCAAGCCTGCTTAGCTTGCTACCCCATTTGCAAAACCTTCAGTAAGGGTTGTGCCTTATGAACCATTCATTATAGAGCCTCTTTAACTCATTAATTGATAAGTAGGAGGTATTTTCCAAAGCCTCTAAAATTATGAACCATTCTTTATGATACTTTAAATTTTACTTTTGAAATAGTCATCATTTTATATTTTGATTAATTTTGATTTTATTAAAAAATTATTTTTTCTTAACATCTACTATTTTTTTTTCTTGATCTAGAAGAATGACTATTATAATCAAGTTTATGTTAATTTTAATAATGTTCCATATCACAACCCATACAAAATTATAGGAAAATATTCTGAAAAGTTAATCTTATATGATAGAGATGAATAGTTTTCTTTATATATTGTTTATTTTAGAAATATTATATTTATTATTAAATTATTCTAAATTCCTTCGTACTAAAATTTCCAAAAATTTCATTCTTTAATCAAATGCTAAATTTTGTAGCATTTTTTATTTAACCCCACAAAATTTACTATATAAAAATTGTTTTTAAAGTTTAGCTTTCAATGGGAAAGCATACCTGCCTGTATATCATATTTTCACTGTTTTTATTAATGTATTCATTCATGCACAGAAAATTATCAAGCGTGGGGCTTCAGGGAACTCTCTCTCGTAAAATTGGTTCTCTGACTGCACTTCGTACTCTGTAAGCTCATCACAGATGAAATGCATTGAATGCTGTAAATAACAATAGTAGTCATTATCACAGGGATTTCTACTTCTATCTGATTTTACCTTTTGCCTTTTGTTAATATGAACATTTCAGTGATTTATCCTACAACAAAGACTTGACCGGAAGGCTTCCAAACACTATAGGAAGCTTGGTCTCCCTGGAAACTCTGTAAGTTTTGATTTTAAATCCATCAAGCCAACACCCTGTAAATTTCAATGCATTATTACTATCTTATATTTAATTTCACAACATTCAATTGGAGTGTTTTCTTTTATTATGACTAGTAAATTCTTATTACCCACAGGATAGTGATTGGGTGCAATTTCAATGAACAAATACCAGTTGAATTGGGGGACCTGACTAATCTTAGATTTTTGTAAGATTATACGTAACTTTTCCATGTATGTTATCAAGAAATTCATTAGCAATCGAATCTAGGAAACAGACAGAAGTATGAAGGTTTTACTAATATAATATTTCCTTTTGTCAGGGCTTTGAATTCGAATAAGTTTACAGGCCCAATTCCTGCAACTCTGGGTAAGTTGACCAATCTGGAATGGCTTGACCTTGCAGACAATCAACTTACCGGGAGTCTTCCCGTGTCCAATCCTACTCATTCTGGATTAGACAAACTTGTTAACGCAAATCACTTGTAAGTAATAAGATACAACAATTTATTGAATATGAATTTTTATTTCATAGGAATGAAATAGTAAAGTATTGTTTGTGGTTTTGTAGCCATTTCAATCTAAACCATCTGTCAGGCACCATTCCGCCTGAACTCTTCAGCGAGAATATGAATCTGATTCATGTGTGAGTGGAAAACATTATTCCTCACATGTCATGATCTTCAGCATGTGGTATATATATTGACTGTGTTAAGTACTTTTTATTATCATCTACAGACTATTTGACAGTAATGAGTTTGGAGGAGAAATCCCCACTACTTTGGGACTCGTAAATACCTTGGCGGTCGTGTGAGTATTCTAACTCCATGATTTTTCTTTCTATGCCCTGTTTTCATAGCTGCTTCAGAGACCAGAAATTTATGGATGACCCTTTTATTTGTTGTTTTTTTAATATTGTTGGGAAACAGGAGGCTTGACAGAAACCAGATAACAGGTTCAATTCCCTCAAACATCAGAAAACTGGCAAATCTTGAAGAACTGTAAGAAAATTTATTATGTGATTAAGAGCATCAAATAGCCTAGGTTTTAAATGTTGTTTTATTAAATAAAACATCATAAATTTATGACAAAGTGATTTTTTATTAGAAGTCGTCAGATCCTTATCTTATTGTATTAATTAGTATAGTTATTTTATTTTACTTGAGAAATTTTTTTTTGAAAATGTAGGAATTATTTTATTTACTTGAAGAGTTATTTTATAATTTTACTTTTTTAAATATACTGATGTGCTATAGTTTTTCTGTATATAGTAAGGACACAAGACTCTTTAATTTGATTGTAGAATGGTTATCATTATTGATTAGAAAAATACTAAAATGGATAATTATATGTTGTTTTTAGGAATCTATCAAATAATAGATTAAAGGGTGACATACCAGATTTATCTACCCTAAATGAACTCCAATACATGTAAGTGATATAATTAAGACAATTGTATTTAAAAAATTATTTTACTATTACATCTCTAATTTATTTGAATCCCAGAGACTTGAGCAACAATTCCTTCAATTCATTCAAACTCCCTCCTTGGCTAAACAACTTACTAGCAATCGCACCTTAGTGTGCAATGGGTACGCCGAAGAGTTGTGGAAGGTCATTAGGATTATTTAATTTTTAAAAAATCCTTCAAATTTTTTTTTCTTCCCCCTTTACCATTCTTTCCTTAGGCTAACAAGATCAAATTTATAGTACCATTATAATGATTTCAATATTTTTTTATAAAACAGATTACTACTTTTTGATCACCAAGATTAAATGAGGGTGAAGTGTGTGTATTGAAATTTGTAGCGTCGCTCTACCCTGTTTTTGCATTTGAGGTTTATTGGTTCCCAACTTTTCCATTCTATTTTGGTGTGCACTTGCCCTGTTTCTGCATTGGAAATAACGTGATCTGTTCCTAAAAATCTGGGTTTAATTTTGTTTTCCTTTATAAGATTATCTTTCCCTGTTTGTACAGTGAATTGATGGTATACATTGATAAACAGCTGAAAATTGTGAGATTTGTGCTTAAAGTAGGGTTTGAACCAGTACTATCCTGATTCTCAATAATGCTACTATGATCAATATAGACTTATGTGTTCTCTAAAATTCTAAATTCATTCTTTATGCTTCTAATGGATCATTTAAGATTATTTTGGGAATTCATATAATTTATTCTATTTCTGGAGACTTGACGAGTTTTTTGCCACCTCCAAGTTTGAGTCAAAGGCTGGGCTGCCAAGTTTTAGCCAAGTCCGAATTTTTGAACTATGGTTCACCATCACAACCCGAGCTAAATTTTTCCCAGCTCAGCATAGTGGCTTTGACAAAGAGTTGATCAGAATTCAAAATAGTGGGGTTTCAATTTAATCATTTGCAAATGGATAAATGTTGTATGTAGAGAAAGCAAGTGTCATTGCAATCACTAAGAAAATAGAGACGGGTTTTTAATAAACTTAACCTGTGGTAGACAGTGGAACATTAATGGGAAGGCGTCAGATCTCATCCTCGATAACCTGGGATTTGGAATCTGCTTGCATCACATTTTTTTTTTTAAATTGCAAAGTCTTTCCGTAGATGTTAATTGCTTTTTGGTTGCCACCAAATATCCTCTTGGGATTTAGACTTAATTTTGGATCATAATTCCTTGATTTACATAAAGTTTGGTTATAGACTCCAAAATCATACTAACTACACTTCCTCCATAATATGCTAGATCAAGAAAACGTAATTTTGGATGGTGCTTGTGATATGCACTTATACCCAGTTTTTACATAAATCTCCAATTGAACAAGAATTGATGATATCTCTGTTTTAGGATTCCTAATTTTCATTAAGAATACAATTTTCAAATTTCTATGAGTTTTTGTTGACTGTTTCATTATTTTGTCATCTTTTTTATTTTTCATTTGTTTCAATTAACATCTTGGACCCATTACCAACCAGTCACTGAGCATGCTGCCTCAAAAGTCACAATAATTAAGCTATACGAGGAGAATGTGGTTGGTAAATGGATTGTGTGCTAGCCAGGCCACTGTTGCTCTTCAATGGAGTTGACAGCTCTCTCTTTTCATCTTCTTAATACTGGCCTTGCTATCACAACTTCCGTCTGCCAAGCACCAACTACTTTACTTCAAGATAGCCTTATTGCTATCATGGATTCACAAATTTGCTCTTAACCAGTTTTTATGCCAAATAATAAATTTCTTGATGTCAGATTATTTCTTGGGGCCAGGAAAATGTTTCATTGCATGTATCTCATGGACTGCGATGATTGCTGCATATGCTTAACAACAATGCATTAAGGAGGTTTTTCTACTTCTTAAAAAAATGCAATTAGCACATGTGAAGCTAAACCAATTCACAATTAACAGTCTCCCCAACCAGGGAGCTTTGGATTCAAGAAACCAGGTTCATGCACTGTTAATCAAAGTTGCATTCTAATCAAATAAATCTGTACGAGCTTCTCCACTCACAACGTATGCCAAGTGTGGATGTGTAGAGAGTTTTATAAAAGTGTATGAAACAATCCCCAAAGCAGATGTTGTCACATGGAATACAATGATTGCAGGATATGCCCAAAATGGGTACGGTGAGGAAGCTCTGCAACATTTTGTTCAAATGCTTCATGTAGTCCCAATGCTAGATTTTTTTTACCTTTTTCTCTAAATCAAGTTGTAATTGATTTTGGATATGATGTATCATGCCATTAAATTCTCAGTTGTATACAGACGCTTTTTCAAATGTGCATTTATTTTTTTGTTAATTGAAGATACTTGTCAATGATGCTTGGTTTATAGATTTTTAACTGTTGGTGGTCAAAACATGGTTATGAATGCTGAATGTGCAAATAAGGTATCAGATTCTCCTATGCATTTGACCAAAATGCTTTAATATTTTTTACAGCATATTATAGATTTTTTTTGCTATAGTATATGGCCTCATTGTTCTTGGATATTTAGGTCTATAGTCACTCGAGGGCTTGCAAGTCATGACAGGAAATATCTGTCCTTGTAAATTCTATTCTTGTTCAAGGAAAAATTGTATGTAATTGTTATATAGGAAAATTGAACTTCCAGATCTCCAAATAATAATGTACCATTAATAGCAAGCTTTGAAAATGGTATGATCAGGGCATCAAGCCTCTACTTAAAATTTTGTGTAATCTAGTTTTCAGATAAGCATGACTAGATAACAAACTAACATTTAAATCTGTGGAGTATTAAGCAAATAATATTATTCTCTTGACTCTACAAATATAACCCCACATTCTAATGCTTTTTCGTTGACTTAGTTTATGTAGGTTTTATTTTAATTTTCTCTTTAGGGATGTAAAAATATATTTATAAAAGGTCATGGTTTGATAGAAACAAATAACATATATGATAAATAATATAAGAGTGTGGGTTTTTATTTTAAAAATTCTGGTAAATCCAAGACACTTGTAATATTAATTTTAAGAGCAATCTCATATAGAGGTTGTATTTATGTCTAAAATTTTAATTTTAATATTCATACAAGCATTTCTATTTGGAAATAGCCGATTTGATTCATATTTATATTTTGTTTATTTGATAATATTATGGCATATTTTAAAGAATTTGGCCTTAAAGTCAGCAACAAACTTGCTTCAGCTAAAGCCCAGATACTACATACACCTTGGGTATTGATTCTGCTTCCACCTTCCACTTTCTTCTCTATTCGTTTAAAATAGTCTATTTTGTAAAATAAGAGTGTTTATTTGGGACAAGCTACAGGGAACAGGGCACAGGGGACCTGGGGATGGGATTTCGGTGACGGTGTGGGACAGTTAGTAGTGAGGGAAAAGAAGATATCCAATAACTATCCGATGTAGTAAGAGCAGATTATGTCAATTGCTAGCAAATTGATGACTATCTACTCATTTCCCCGTCTCAAAATTCATATTAGAGAGAATCTTTCTCGAAAACATAGTTTTTATTACTTACAATACTATTTTTCACACAACACTAAACAAACTGCTAACTCTAAGTAATTCCAGATAGTTTACATTTCAATTATAGTGACTATTCAGATACAGTCTAAAAATGATGTTTGCCAGACATCCTGCACTTTGAGAAGCAGAGCTCCTGTTCGCATTTGGCAATTGCAGTGGATTTTGCAGCTCGCAATGTGGTTGCACCAAATAGCATTGTCATCTTATATGCTTCCATCAGCTTATTTCTTTCATGTATCCCTTAGGTTGTTTAGACTGAACCACCTATAAACACCAAGACTAATTTCGGAATAAAAGTGCACTCATTTCCCTATCTCATAATTTATGCATCATTTCTACTTCACATTTTTTATTACCTCAAAGTAACAATAACTTTACAATAACTGTCTTCATATGCACCTACACCTACATGTTTCTATCCAAAAGAAGCCCTACAGGAAGGGCTCTAATGGTGTACAATACAGAACTATTAACAATCTTATTCCTTCTTAAGGAAAGTAATACTTCTTTAGTAAATATAAATCTTTAAACAACCTAAAATTTTAAATAAACATCTTAATATATATCAAATATAAAACATAATGGTTGTCGAGAGATCCTTGCTGCCCGTGCTAAAACAAAGGCTAATAATACACATTCTAAAACCCTCAAATCAATACAACAAATAACAGAGATTCCAAGCAATATATTTTAGAAATCAATGAACATTTGGGAAAAAGGGAATGGGGGACCACAGAAAGTTGAAACGCAGGGTTGCAATGCAGGTAGTACTAGGCATGGCTTCAAAACAGTGATAAAAATAAGCAGTAATGATGTGTGTTGCATCTTCACAAAAATAAATCTGGCAAGAGGTAGCAAGAAAGACAACTGCACAACGCATTATGACATCTTTAGTGGTCAGTCTAATCAAGACACCAACGACACTGTGCATTAGGACTGATTAGTCAGTTCACTATCAATATAAAAAACTTATTGTCAGTGAAAATTACGAACAAGTAAGACAAATGTACCATAAAATTGAATGAATGTAGATGCTATAAACAGATAAATAGGATGTGCAAGATAATTCATAACCACGATAGATATCTACTAAACAAATAAAAACCAAAACACTTAGTACTAACATGCATCTTAGCCAGAAAGGCTCTTAAGAGACTAAAGCCCTGAATGTGTCAGAATGCGTCTTTGATAGTGAAAGTACTACTATGCAGAATAAGGAAGAGACTAAATCTAGGAACTATTCACATACCGGGATCCCAAACCTGCAAAAACACAATTAAGGAGACAAGCGCCAGACTTATATTGTCAGATACTCCATACACATTGACATTACCAAAAATCAAAAATAAATAATAAATAAATAATTAGAATATTGGAATATAAAAGATGTTGAATTGTAATTCCTGACATGAAGTGCATTTTTCTAATTGTTCTGCAGGGCACATCTATACACCGTACACTGGACAGACTAGTGTAAATTCATCCTAATGTGTATGAAATAAATCTGCACTAATTCATCTGTTCCATTACTGTGACTGGCTAATAAAGATAAAAATAGTTTTATCTAGGTTACCACCAAGTGCAAATTCATCCTAATGTGTATGAAATAAATCTGCACCCATTCATCTGTTCCATTACTGTGACTGGCTAATAAAGAGAAAATAGATATTTTTCTAGGTCACCACCAAGTGAGACACCAGTTTGGTAAAAGTAGATGTAATGTTCAACTGTAGCTTGTGGTTTTTCCAAGTACAATTCCAAATTTATATTTGTGGTGACCATTTCAAGGAAAACCTTATACTTCTATTCACACTCTGTTAATAAGATAGTTCCAATCACCAGGACAATTGATTTATTCATATTCAGCCATTTGCAACAAGCAATTGTAACACATTCAACAATCATTTTTTGCTTAAAAGTGAGAATGATTTTCCAAAGAAATCAGAATATTCTCTTCTCTACCCTAAGCAATAGTTTAGAAACATCTCTAAATCCATTCCTCATTCATCCCATAAACAAGGAGATTCCTCGAATGCATTTACAACAAAACATAATCCATCCAGTGGTAGGGACTGACACACCGCTGTTATGAACATCATGTTTCAAAGAATTCAAGATGATTCAAAGGGAGAGGAAGATTAAGGTAAAGGAATTGATGTGAGAGAACAACCCCGAATAGGTAAGTAGCTTTAAAAAACTGATAATTTGGAGGTGAAATGCACTGCCACCATGTGTGAAATCAAAAGCCTTTAGAATAGCTATTAAGGCAATGTCAGATGACATCCTATTCATGCATGGATCCAAAAACTATCGCTTACCTTCAATAAATAACTCCTATTGCTCTATGGTTATCCTTAAAGAGTCCACGCCAATTCTGAAAATTTTGATAATTTACTAAGATATACATAGAGCCTACTGTGTTTGGAGGGCTAACTTTCTATTTTTAAGGCATGGATCTAACTTGTTAAGTGCATTTCAACCCACGTCCTGTTACTCCGTATTCTTATCATTCTTGGTCTGGCCTTTTCTCAAGTGTGATAATTAGAAGCATCGTTACATAGAAATTTATCATCACGTGATATAATTTCATTTTTTGACAAGAATAAAGATCAAATAAAAAATATAGACCTGATCAATATTAGTCAAAAATTAAGCTCAAGCTTATCACCAACCTGTTGGTTTTAAATCTTAATTGCATTAATGAAGGGTACTCATTATGTTGCATACCCAAGTATTCTCCCAGTATTTCACAAATAGTTTATTATTTTGAGTAAAAAATAATTACAGATAATATATCACTAAGGTCTAGTCTAGAATCTTCAAAGGATTATAAATTGAAGGCAAAAGATTTTGCTTGTATAAAACCCCCCAACACGATAATTAAACACAACCTTAACCCATAAAGATACAAAACCAATAGCTTCAAACTGACTTAAATTCTTGATAGCTGCATTTCATTTTTAAATCAACTTCAGCATAACCCTTTGCATGTAGTGTTAGAATACTATTATTGAGCTAAATATCTTATCAGCTTATGCAGTAAAGTATAAACTTATCAGTTTTAATCTTTAAAAAATGTATAGAATTGTCAGCAAATTTTCATAGTTAACAAAGTTGCAGAAAGCTGTGCCATGCATACAAATAGAAATCCCAAATACAAAAAAGATCATTCTTCTACAAATATGACCAAACTGACAAATATACATGACAATTTAATACAAAATGCATTGTTTTATGTTTTACCTCTCATTGGTGAGGTTTATTTCTCTGACAAAATTTCATATAGAGGAGAAAAATTCCTTGTTTTGAATAGTTCAATATAGAACCCAACTAATTGCTCGTCAAATGTGCAAAAAGCAGAAAAGAAAATGTGAGATGGCAATGCAGTGACACTCAAAGAAACTTGCAACATGTGCAATAAGTACTATCTTGCAGAAACCCCTTAAAATTACAATTCTGCAAGAAAACATCCTTCGGTGCATAGCCACCCTACAAAACTCAATAGCACAAACTACGACAACATAAATTGAAAGGTAAAAACATAACAATGATTTAAAATTTCAACCCCCAATATTATGAAAGTGTCGACAAATACGACAGCATAAACTGATTTCTACCTTAGCATCTTTGAGAACCCAGAAATAAGAGAGGGCAAAAACAGAGACAACAATAAATTTAAAATATTTTAAAAAGGGACACTGTAGATGTCATAAACCGACACAAACAAAAACTCCGATTGTACAGGACATCTTGACATGTTTGAAAATCCAGACATAGAGGAGGGATCAAAAACAGGGCCCAAAGAAAAAATAATATTGCAGATGACAAAAACCAGGGAGGAAGGGCTAGTTTAGTAAAATTCAGATAGCTAAACAAAATGCCTTGACAAGTTTTAGAATCCCGACATAAGTGATGGGTTCAGACACAGGTCCTAGAAAGAGAAACACAAACATGACGAAGCATACAATGCAAAAGGATTTATGCTTTTGTATAGATTTAAAATCTAGAGCTGTTAAATCAACGGGTCTTCCACCAAAACCCTAAAACTATCGGTCCAAACCCTAAATCTATTGATTCAAATCCTAAAACTACTGGCTCGAACCCTACTTTAACCACAATCTCCCAATTTTCATTCTCAGATACACGAAATAGAAACAGAACTCAAAACATACCTCTTTGAAAACTGATTTTGAAGAAACAAATCGCCACGAGTGATACAACTGCTAAGAATGTGAAGCGCCAAATCTAAAAGGTGGGGGACCCTCGTTGAAACCACACAGGTCTGAATTTGTAAAGAGGACTCAACCCCTCAATCTGCTCACACCCCGACTTCCTAGCTTCTGCCTTTAACCGCATAGATTAGGTGAAACGCCAAATACCCACCAGAAAAAGCCACAGGAAGAGGGCAAGACTGCTTGCAAAGAGGGTCTTTGGCCGCACAAAAATCCCCTGCCAAAAGGGCGGCAAAGGAAGCCCAGAAGGTAGAACAGAAACGCCTCAATGGATAGCCACCGCCAGGCGAGCAAGGAGACACCGACCAGGCGAACAACAACCAGCCAAGAAACGGCAAGGAAACCAATGGCGGCAGGAAATGAAGGATTGGACGAAATACAGAAAGGACGGCTTGATTAGGGTTAAGTTGAGTTGCAGAAAGAACGGCCTCTCTTTTCCTCCCGTAGCCCTAGCTCTCTCCTCGTTCTTGTCTCTTCCGAAGACAGATATTTTGGAAGGAGAGTTAAACGATCAACGGTTGTGGATGGATGGAGAACCTTGCCAAGCGCCTCCGTGCTTTCCAACCGTCGACCGTAAAAATGAGCTTCGAAAGCTCAATGAGGGACACGCCTTCGGCGTAACAAGAATTGACCACCATGTAAGTTAATCAAAATAGCAATTTCATTTGGGCTACAAGCAAAAAAAATCTAGATGAATAGTCTAATAATTTGTCTGCTTGTTTCAGAATCATGGATAATTGCAGCGTAACTGGATTTTCTTCAACTATTTTTAAACTGCCACTACTTGAAACAGTACGAATGAAAAACAACCAGTTGAACGGAACAGTAAGAATTGACATTTCAAATGAAGTGCAATGGATAGATCTTAGAAATAATATTATAACTGAAGTTGATGTCCAAGGTAATACAGCCGCTTTATGGTGAGTGGTATTTTTATTAGCATCCTCCAAAAAATTATAAGATATAGGCAGAAATGAATTTCCTCTAATATCTGTAGTTTCACTGAAGCACAGTGGGATATCGTTTGTTCTTGTTCATACACCTATTATGGAGTTTCCTTTACGACAGCATAAAGACTCTTCTTCATTCACATAGAGAAAATGAAATAAAAAAATCATGCTGATTACGTCTGTTTAATTTACAGGATTGCATGAAACCCAGCTTGTAACCCAGGAACAAGTCTTTCAAGCTCTAAATCATGCCAACACATTGAGTCAGAGGAAAGCTATGAAACAAATATGGCACAATGTGGGGACATAAAATGCTCTGGAAACTTGAAGCCCAATCCTAGGACATGCAAGTGTCAACAACCTTATGAGGGCCAATTGAAATTTAGGGGTCCTTCATTTTCAGATCTGCGAGATACAGAGAGATTCAAAAGCTTGGAGGATAGTCTTAAGGCGAAGCTGGTTGTAGATGAAGTGCACATTTGTTGCCTTCATTTTGACAGCATCGACTATCTGATTACGTCAGTGCAGCTGTTCCCTGTGGATGCTAAGTTATTTACCCGGTCAGAGGTTACTCAGATTGGTTTCAATCTAAGCAAACAAGTTTATAAACCTCCAGCGGAATTCGGGCCATATTTCTTTATAACAACTCCATATATCATCGGTAAAAAAAAAAATTGAATTTCAAGCTGGGTTAAATACTCATGGCCCTTATTTATAATGGACCATAACAAGAGACTGTATGTGATCAAATTGCTTGGTTGACTGATTGCAGGGGCCGAAGAATCTAGCAAAGGTCTAAGTTTAGGGGTAATTGTCGGAATCGCTTTTGGAGGAGTTGTATTGGCTCTTGTGGTTATTACAATAGGACTTTATGCATTAAGGCAAAAGAAAAGAGCAGAGAAGGCCATAGAAATCCACAAGCCCTTTGGTACGGTATTCTCTCTCTTTTCTCTTAATTTTCCTCAGTAAACATAGCTTTGTTGATATGGTTCGCCCTACAATTGGGCACAGATTCATGTGTAACCTCTACTGGAGAATTTTCAATGTGATTGGGTTTGAGTTGAGCCTTGAATATGTTCACGATCGATTTTAAAAAAGAACTAATGAGTTTCATTCTCATTCCTTCCTTTTTCATGCCATTAGAACTCCTGAAGAATTGTTTAACTCACCAACTCATCAGTGAGGCAAGGTGGATTAGAATTACTTGTAATTATACCCAACGTATACCATGTATTTGCTCAACTGCTTTCATATTCAGCTTTTATTTTAATTGTTGCAGCCTCATGGGGAGCCAGTCGCACGGATAGTGTAGACACTCCTAAACTGAAAGGCGCCAGATGGTTTTCTTTTGCTGAAATAAAGGAGGCTACAAATAATTTCTCTGATAGTAATGGAATTGGCTCAGGAGGATACGGAAGGGTATATTAGATAGTAGATACACAATTGTAATATCTGTGGGGCATTTTGATGTGTTCGATTATGGTTTAAAATAGATTTAAGCTATATACATAGGTTTTAAACAGTTTTGGTAGAAATAAACCTCGTCACTCCTGCATTTTTTGCAGGTATATAAGGCACTGTTGCCAGAAGGTGAAATGGTGGCTATCAAAAGGGCTCAGCAGGGGTCATTGCAGGGCGGAGCCGAGTTCAAAAATGAGATCGAGCTTTTGTCCCGGGTTCACCATAAAAACTTGGTGGGGCTGATTGGCTTTTGCACCGAGCAAGGAGAACAGATGCTGATATACGAGTATATGCCCAATGGAACTCTTAGAGAAAATCTCATCGGTAAAATCTTATCCTTATTTCTATAATTAGAAAAGAAGTGTTTATCTTAATTTCTTAAATAATAGTACATATAGTGCAGTATGAAAGCCATGTACAAAATTCAAATGTACATAACAGTCTTGCAATGGAGCATCTGCCGCAGCAAAACCCTTAATACAACATGAGAGTGAAACTGTGGATTTTACCATCAAAAGACTACTATATGAAGCTGATAGACACAAACCATTGATTGAACTGACATTCTTGCAGAAAGTTAAAAATCTATAAAACTTCTCTCAAGCTTTACCACAAGGGGATATCTCTATAAACCTATTATCCAGCAGTTCCACAACAACCATTTCAAACATCCCCGATTCATAAATATAGGAAAAAGACAGCCCTTCATTTTCCCTGCCTTAACTATATTTTCAAGTTTCAACTTTGCAATTAATTGAAGTGGATTCATTGTAACTAAACTAAGCTGAATTGAATGCCACATCCACATGCTCATACTAGGAACTCAATCCAGTTTTCTAGAAGGGAAGCTCTGCATCACTCAATAGTCAATACACAGGATATCAAGCATACCTGCTATACAAGCGGACAGTTCTTGTGAGGCTGTGCTAGAATAGCAGAGCGTGATTCTATAAAGTTTTGACACGAGGATTAAAACAACACTGCATACCATTTTAATCATTTTATATATTGCTTTTATATTTTGAACAAGGATATTTTGTGAGTTGAAGCGATTTCTCAATCAAGATTTAGTTGTATGAGAAATTTTGCAGCAAAATAATGTATTTTAGATTTGTTTCCTTGTCCAGATCTTAAAAGACTGTTAAAATCCGTTCTTTCAATGTCAGGTGAATCTACTCTGGACTGGGCAAGAAGGCTACAAATAGCGCTGGGTTCTGCCAAGGGATTGAATTATCTACACGATCTTGCCAATCCACCCATTATACACAGAGACGTCAAGTCCAATAACATATTGCTGGATGACAATCTGAATGCCAAGGTTGCAGATTTTGGTCTGTCCAAGTTGGTTGCCGATGGAGGTGTAGGTGCTGGAAGCAAAACCCACGTCACAACTCAAGTCAAAGGGACACTGGTATGAATGCCTTAAAATTATGGATTAACCATTAATCAGTCAATAAAACAAGAAGGAAAGAAAAAAATTGCAGCAATTTCCTCAAACGATTAGGTTATTAACATCCACAAATCAATAAAATTGGTCAAGAGAGCTATGAAAGTACAAGTAACTTAAAGTGAACAGGACAAACACTCAACTCTGTCTCCCAGGGGCCATAGAACAGGGGCCAAAATAGCATCAGTCACACTTGCCAGTTCGAAAACTATCACTGACACATAGTGTTATTCTATTTGGTGCAGGGATACTTGGATCCGGAATACTACATGACCCAGCAGCTCACTGTGAAAAGCGATGTGTACAGTTTTGGTATTGTTTTGCTGGAGCTGATTACAGCACGCCTCCCCATTGAAGGAGGGAAATACATTGTTGTACTGGTGAACAATGCCTTGGAAAATGGGGGTATAGCATGCTTGCAAGAGGAGTTAATGGACCCTGTATTAAGACAAGACAATCTTACAGGGTTTGAGGAGTTCTTAGGTTTGGCATTGAGCTGCCTTAAGGATTCAGGCGCCGAAAGACCCAGCATGAGGGAAGTAGTGAAGGAACTGGAATCCATGGTAGACATGCAAGGCTCCTGTCATTCCATTAAAGACAGCCCACAGAGTGGCCCTACTGGTGTAAAAGGGATTCGTGAGTTGTATGGTGAAGATGAGGAAGGCGTTTCCATGGTTCTGCCTGGGCAAGGTAAAGAGGCAGATATAAGCTTGTTTGAATATAGTGGAGCTTACCAGGTGTCCGGCACGATACAGCCCAAGTAGCTTGTGGTTTTAGATCCTGTTGTAGGCATAATTTATTTCATTATTGTTGTAAAGTTTGTATTGGTTTTTCATAGCCCGAAGCTACCTTATTTAAAACAAGTGAATCTTGAGAGAGTTGTGTGAACTTAGAAATGAACCAGAACTATCGGTTGTTCAACTTAGGCCAAATCTTCGGTATACTAGAGGATTGAAATAATTTTTAGTTTAAAATATGTGTGTCTACTTATAAAATCAGCAATCGCATCTCTATCTCTTTCTACCTCTATTCTTATACCTCTCTACCTTTCTGTCTTTCTACTTCTATTCTTATACCTCTCTCCCTCTTGCTCTCTTTGTTTTTTCTTGTCCCTATTTTTCTCCTTTTGCTCTAAATATTTCTCTTCCTTTCTCTATTGCTCTCTCTATGTATTCTTTTCTTTTCCTTTCACTTAATCTCACTCTTTCCCTTTTCATCTCTCTTTGTCATTTCTCTATCCCTTTTCTTGCCCCTTCTATCTCACTCATCCTCTCTCTTTCTTTATACCTAACTCTAATTAAATGATAGTGTTTTTAATGGGTTTGAATTATACTTGAGTAAATAATTTATATATAAAGAAAAAATAAATGCTAGTTATGTTAAACTCAAACAATTGAAAAAAATATATTTTAATAGAATCCATATAATGAAAGCACATGATCTTTTATTAATAAAAAAGGTCAAATGTCATTTGTCAAATGAAACTTATCATTCGTACATTTTAAGTGAGATTATTGCTTCTTTTGTTTTAGTTGTAAAGACTCTATGCTTACTTTCTCTTTTTAAGATGACAAGATTTAATGGTTATAATTATAGATTAGTTTTATTTTTTAGTGTAACATTAATTTTTAAGATTTTAAAATTTTTTTTTTTTATCTAAACTTTGGGAATTTTTAGCTTCGTTATGGGGAACCTAATCTCTGTCATGAACATGTTGCATTAATGCGAATAGAACACCCACAACTTTAACACCAAGGTTCAAGCCTGTGAGCACATTGGATCAATAAGGGCACAATATCCATGATCACAATGACCCAACAAAGGTTTGAACCTTGGTGGCAACAACAATAATGCTATGACTTAACCATCACATAATGCCATAAACTAATATTAATGAATTGACTCTAATGTAATTTTGTTATATAAACTATTTTTGTTCTTTAATTTTTGTTCTATTGTATAAACTAATAATAATGATATTACTATTTTTGTTGACTTTCTTAATATTTAATATTCTTTGAGTTATATTAAATATAATTATTTATAAAAAGATGGAACATTTTAATTAGATTTGAAACTCTATAACTACACAACCTTGTCAAACTTGTTAATATATGTTTTATTTAAAAAATGGTTTCCCTTGCTCAAAAAATGTATACATGAAATCTTTCTATAGGAAATCCTTCTAGCCAAAATAACATAGATTATATATATACTTAGAATGTACAAATATAATAAATTTTATATTAAATATAATTTTTGTAAGCTTGTACGTGTATCTTGAGAGGAAAATTTAGTTGATGCCTATGAAGTGCTTGACCACACAATTATAACATTTTGTTAAATACAATAATTATATATAATATGCAATTTAAATAAATAATTTTATAATATATTTAAAATATATAAATAATACATATATGTGGAGAAAAAAATTGGTTGATGTTGTGAAGTGTTTTACCACATCAAATGATAACATCTCATTAAATACAATTATTACAACATATAATAGAAGATGAATATAAACACTCCCAATATGTATCCAATAGAGAAATATAAAGAACTTGATTTTTTAGGGTTTTAACTTAGGAATGGGAAAACATGTCAAGTGCAAATACATTCAAAAAAACTTTATAGATGTGTGCGGTACATATTACAAGGTAAAGCGAATGGGAACAATTGTTTCAATTGTCTTAATTTTTTAATGAAATCTTGATTGTTGAGAGTAGGTATAAGCCAAGGAAAATAAATTTCTAAGATCTTAAGCAAATAAGACAAGATTATGCAATTTGAATATATGCAAATAAATCTATATGATCAATTTATCTTTATTGGTGGCATAATAATTTAATAATAAATTTGAGTTTGATTGTCTAAATTAGCTCATGAATCAACTCAAATAATCACATTGAAATAGCTAGACAATATCTTATCACTTCATTTTAACTATGAGAACCATTTCAATCTAATGAATATTGTTTTACTAATCATTAAAATGGATTGATATAAATATGATAGTATGAGCCTTTTCTAGTGTACACAAAGTCATAGAAAATTTATTTTTGATGGGGAAAAGCAAGTTTTGATGGGACCTCAAACCCATTACAAGATGGTTTTGAAGGGGCCTGAAACACTATCAAAGTGAATCATGGTGCAACAAAGATAAACTACATACCATCAATAGCCCAACAACAACAACACAGGTTGCATGGAGGTTTTAAAGGAGCATAGAACCTTATAACCAAACCAAGTTTACATGGACCTTAAACCTAAAGGTTTTGAAGGGACCTTGCACCCTTTACAATCAAGTTTTAATAGGGACTTTGAACCCATCCAAGATTTAGCAGGGACCTTGAACCCACTTCTCATATGAACATAGCCGCAAACCACCATGCAAGGAAAACAAACAACTAACTTGTAGTAGCACTCCACCAAACTGCAAACAAAAGCCTCCCAACAACACCATCCCACTAGGGACATGAACCCAACTTCCACCTTAAGAGGAGGGGGATCTCCTCTAAAAGAGAGGATGAAATGAGACCCAAAACCTCCAAATCCACTAATCTCCTCCTCATACAAGAAACACCTCAATAAGAGCTAGCATAAGAGAGAGGAAATATCGAGCAACACTATAGCTACCAACTCCACCTTAACAGAGGAAGGATCCACCTCAAAAGAAACAAATTACCCCTCTATAGGAGACTCCAACTGTAGATCCTGATAGAAAGTGAAATCAAAAGGAAGGCAAGACACCACATCCCAAGGCTGCCCTAACATCAAGTGCTAAAAGGAGGAAGTAGACAACACTTCAAACATAACACAAAATTGGGCCCAAAAGTAACACCATGAACATAACCTATCCAACAACAGACGAGCCATAATCTACACACTAAAAAACAAGCCAAAGGACCACCAATAGATATCCAAGTCTAAGAAAAAATAGGACCCAAAAGGGAAAAGGGAGCCCCAACAAGAAGGGAACTGAGAGAAGGCCAAACCAAAAAGCCCTGAAGCTACCCCAACACTCTAGTCAGAGCCAAAGACAGTTTGAAACTCCATAGAGCCAACTGATGGAAGGCACCACCAAGCCACACAAGGGGAACCAGGAGCACCCACAAGATTCCAAGGCAAGATCCACCACTAGAAACCACCAGAGGGGCAGTAGAGATGGGTAGAGGGAAACCCAGAAGGAACTAGTTAGAAAGAAATCCAACATAGAAATCCCCCAAGTTGTCCCATTACACTGAATAGGACAAAAAATAGGCCAATCTTCCAACCAATCCACCTTGAGGGAAAAGGAACCCCCACAACCACACACCACAGAGAACCTCTAAGAAATACCAAAGAGGTTGAACAAAAAGCACCAAGAAACTTCACATCACCCCACCTCAAAAAATGCCACATCAAAGCCTAGTAAGAAAGAAAGTTTGAGCTAGTGACCTAGAGAAGAACACTCAACAACCACAAAGAGCCACAACGAAAGAAAAAACAAACAAAAGGCTCAAGAGGAGAAAGACTTGAGCCCCCTCAAAGCCAAATAGAGGAGACCACCAAAAGACAACCCTAGAGAATGCAATCACCCAAAATAGTAACCACATCCATAGCTAAGAAAAGAAGAGAGTGCAACATAGCCACCCAAACCATCCCAACAAAAGCATCACCATCACCATCATCATCTTCTCCATTTGTAGATTTCAAACTATAGATGTTGCACCCATTGTCGCTCATCTTCCACTTCTGTTCCATATTCTTCACAAATTTTTGATATTAAGGGTATGAACATTTGGTTGTTGGCTATACAGGCAAGAAGCCCCACCATTTCACCAAAGGGTCTCCCCTTAATAGCAAGGAAAATCAATCTCAATTTTTGACATGGTAGGGAAAGACCCTGTGGGGTTTGAACCTTGGTTGTTGGCCCTATAGGCAAGAAGCCCCACAAATTCACCTAAGGCTTGCCCCCAAGTCATACAATTTTTTTTTATGTAAACCATAAATTTTATTTTACTGTCATTATAGAAAAATTCATAAGACATTTTGGTGGTTCCATAAGTTTGGCCTTTACCACCATATACTTTGAAAAAATAGTGTAGAGAAGGGGGATTCATTGCTCATGAGCCTCTTGATTACCAAGAGAGTCCTAGGGAATGAACTACCCTAAACTACCTCATACTACCTAATGAATTGAAAAGGAATAGCGCTCAAGTGGCAGGGTAAAAAGGAAAAAGCAACATAATTAGAGAGAGCAAGTTACAAAGATTTTCATGATAGACTAACAAGTTCTTGACTAAAGGATGAAAACACAACACACAAACGACAATGCAACACACTGGCATCCCAGAGGCGCATTGGCATCTCATATGAATTGAAAACTAAGGATGTCACATAAAACAACAAAGTGACTACTTCTACTCTAACTTCTAAGGACTCTTGGAATGTGAGAAAGTAACAAAATATAACATAACTAAAATAAAGTAAAGTAAGTAAAATATAAATGATAAAGTGAGAGAATAAGAGATAGAAAATACTCACAATATACCAAGCAATGAAGCTTTTAGCAAATGAATTTATTCGATACCTACACACATAAGACCAAGGAAAATTGTTGGGGCTATTTAGGTTCTTGCCTCAGGAAAACCCTCATTTTAGTGTACCCATCTCCATGGACAACTAGATAGATAGATAGAGAAAGAATAATAGACAAGAAAGAAAATAAACATGTTAATAGACATATTGATAAAGTGCAATATAGAGCAAGGATGCAAGAAATCCCATGATGCTCAAAGACATAAGACAAGAGACAAATATCACCTACAAAGCTTGAGGAATCCAATGAGAGAGAGAGAGATGTGAGAGCCAAGAGAGTAGTAGAGAGCATTGTGAGAACATGAGAGCTTGAGATCATTGTAGCAAACAAGAGAGTTGTGCAAGCTTGAGAGAGTGAGAGAAAAAGACTTCTAATAAAAAATAAAGAGAGTTCAAGAGAGAAGAGGAGAGACCGAGAAGGAAAAATGAATTGAAAAGGAAAATTTTTAAGAGAGAATAGGATTGGAAAAGAAGGTTCTTGAGCCATTACAAAGTGTCCTAGGTTGTTACCATTAACAAAGGTTAGTGACAAGCGGCAAGGAACTTGTTAAATGATCGTTTGATCGTAAAAATGTCATGGGATGCTAGCACATTGCATGAAAGTTTGCACAATATGCTAGTGTTTAGACAAATCATGCTACAAAAAAAGGGAACAAGGAAAGCTTGCACAAGGTTTGACACAAAGCTGATGCACAAAGGTAGCTACTAAAAAGGGGTCATGAGCATCCTGAGAGGGGAAAAGGTTGATGCAAGGGCTAAAATGAGCCTACAAAAATACTAAGGGAGTGGACACTAAAGTGGATACAAAAATGTAAGTGAAATTGCCACAGGGTATAATTTAACAACATTACATTTTTCCCCCACTTTAGGAAGCTTATGAATCAACATGAATATGCATGCTAAAGGAAATCTACTAAATATAAATAACATCATTGTAGCAAAAGGCTGTTGTAGAGGAAGCAAATAGTTCTTTGAACCAAGGAAGCATACCCCCAAGTTGAAGACCTTCAAAACAAATGCATTAGATAGGAAAGAATTGTACATGAATACAAATTTATAACATAAAGAGCCATTACGTCATGGGGTTAGAACATACACATGGATACCACATGCACAAAGGCACATGACAAACAAACTAACAAGATTAGAGTCAACAAAGTGAAATAGACCTTGATGTACAAAGTTGTCTTAATACTATGTGTAGACACGTAAAATATACATGCATCTGATATGGATTCACTAATTTCAATTCATCCTTAATCATCCCTCTACTAACCATTTTAATCAAATAATCTTTATCTAATTAAAATTCATCATATTTCCTCTTTTAATTAAATAAATCAATCTTTATTTAATTAAATCATATTTCCCCTTATAATTAGATAAATATATATCTTTATCTAATTAAATATATCATTCTATTTGGTTAAATCATATTCTTCTCTGTAATTAAATAAATCAATTTTATTTGATTAACTTCAAATGTTCTTCATTTAATTAAATAAATCAAATTTAATTAATTAAATTATGAATGCATTGATTTCTTCTCATTTAATTTAAATAAATCCAAATATTTAATTTAAATGTCACATTCAAATAATCTCCCTCTTAATTAATCAAATCATGATTAATGCTAATCTAATCCTCAAATCCTCTAGCTTTTGCAACTTGCACAATAAATCAATTTATTTGATTTATTATTTCTTCTATTATCATTCAAAATGGCATCTTTATGCAATATACTTCAAATTTGAAATCTCCCACTGAAAGGGACTTGTCCTCCAACATGGCATTAACTCCTATTACATTGTCTCTTACATGCCTCCAACTTGGCATTTAAGATACTTTCTTCTTCTTCAACAAGCCAACTTTCAAAATTTCAAATTTGCACCTAATATCATTTATGGGCACAGTGACCAAAATGTGCTCATTCCTTCCTCCATTGACATGTTGACAAGTGGCATCTTTTCATTGGTTTTTATTTTGTCCCACAATCTTCCATTTTTCTCATTCCTCCATCCTTCTTTCCTATAAATGGAAGGCTTCTCTATTGTATTTGGCAACCCAATCTCAAGCATTTTCATCTTGATCAATCATCATCTTGCATCTTCATCACATATGGAGCTTATCAAAAAGGGGTTGGGAAAGGACTATTTTCCACATCAAAGTAGCATGAATTCCCCTATGAGATGATGGTTTGATCCATTTTAGATAGGTTTACATGATTGTATGCTTTCTTTCTATGCTTCTTATAATGTTTCCTTGTCTTAATGTGATTAAGAATTTCATAGGGAGCTTGATTATTGTTTTTGCTAACTTGGCTAATTCTCTTTTGTTTTGATCATGTTAGCATAGGAAAAGATCTTTCTCACACTATGCGTCATCCCCAAATTAAGAAATAATGCATAGAAGAATTCTTAAATGAAGAGAAGAATGGAAAGATTGATTACTTCAAGAGAAGAATGCATCTAGAAGATGGGGAAGTAACCAATGTTGGAGACAAGAAGTATATACTTAGGATGAAGAATATGTAGGTCTTAGATCTATTATATGTAATTATAAGGCTACGCTAAGACACAAAGAGGACATGGATCTTCTATCTTGTGTAACTAACTGCAAATTCACCACAAACATGTTTGTTACAATCAAACAAGTTGGGCGAAAAAGTGAAAAATAATAGATACCATGAAAATTTTCATAAGACAAAATAAGATAGCATTTGACACAAGCTGGCATAATAAGACATGGTTTGATTAGATACACTAGTAGGTAGATAAGCTTGCGGCTACTACAAACTATGTTGTAGGACAGTCGTAGAAAAGATGAATCTAGTTGGGTTGCCCCCAAGCTAGATGTGAGCATATACAATTCCTAACATCGAGACACAATGGCATTAAATATTCAATAAAAGACACAGATGAATCATCCTCAAGACATCAAGATACTAATGAATCCCATTTTTAGAAAGAAATCTTCAGAATGGGGTTCTTTTAGCAAGGAACCTTTCAAGAAATTAAGACACCAAGGGGCCCTTTTGAAGGAATGCTCATTTTGAAAGACAATTTTCCAGAAGTGATTTTGTCATCAAGGAATCCTTTTGAAAATTTTTGTATTAAAGAATCCTTTTAAAAGAAAAATCCTATTTGAAAAGTGAACTTTTTAGCAAGGGATTCTTCCATTGAGGAATCTTTTAAAAAGAAATTTCACCAAGGAATCCACTTGAAGGAATACTCCTTGTTGAAAATTGAGTAGATATGATAGCCCCCCTTAGAATGATGTGTGCTATGCAAAGGAGCACATGTCATTCTAAGGAGAAGAAGAAAGGCATAGAGATGTTGTGGCATGAGATACATGGTGAGATGTATCCATGGAATGTTGTCACACACATGAGAGACAACACATAGAAACCATAGTATCAAGGAAAATACAAGTAGAGACAATGAAATCAAGACATATAAACAAGAGGGGGGGCCCTCAAGAAGGGAACTTACCTCCAAAAAAATTCACCTCATCCCCTAGTGTATGGGAGAGGATAGCCATTCTAAATACTATTGTGTCACTACCATAGAGAAAGTATGGTTGCACACAGTAGTGTATGACCATGAATGGAAATGAGTAGGAAAATATATGAATGCTACATAGTGAGCAACAACACAATATAAGGGATGTGTAAGAACCTCATGAGAAGACACTTAGAATGGATAGGATAGAGGTAAACCTTGATATCACTGGTCATGCAAAGAAGAGGTAGAGCATCAGTTGATGGAAGAGTGATGGCACTAGAATCACAAAGTTTTTGTATTTTGTCCTTCAATGCCTTGCAATCATTGGTGGAATGGCTTGACACTTGATGGTATGAATAGAAGTAATTTTTTTCTTTATCATGCTTATGACACTTCTTATGTGTAGGAGCAAGAAGAGTAATGAAGTCGGATTTGAGAAGCCTTAGCAAAATATGCTCTTGCTCAGATAAAGAATGAGGAGCAGGAAGAAATCCTTTCTCTTGTGTAGAAAATTTTAATTGCTCACAAGAAGAAGACATGAATACAACAAATGATGGAGGAGGGAATGGAGACAAAAAAATAAGGCTTGTAATTAAACCCTATGCAAGAGATTGAGGTGTCAGTTCTGAACGAACCTTAACTCCTTGTTCCATACACCCAAGACCATTTCATTTGTACCCATGCTTAGAAGAAATGTTAAATCCTAGACCATAATGTGATTGCAACTCCTCCAAAGGGAGAGGATCAACATTAAGGACATTACAATTTTTGTTCACATTATCCTACTATACAAAAGAATAATCATCTTCGATAGCAAGTGTGAATGATATTTTTGGAATGTTTAAGTTGATCGGGTCTACTTTATACTCCCTAATAAAGGATTCAGTGAAGTCCAAGGAACCCCAATCATCACTGAGTCATGCATTTAATTTAGAGGAAGATGGAGAATGGGGAGACTTAGGATTTCCTACTTTAGGAGGATCTTCTTTAGGGACATCTATCTCAAGAGTATCCTTTGTAATAGGTATTTCCAGCTTGTAGATGTTGACACATTGGAGGATAATGAGGGGATAATATTTTTAAGAGAATGTGAAAATGAAGGTTGATGAGCAGCTACCATCTCACACAAGTGTATGACATCAGGGTCAGCCTTAATTGTCATAGACAAGATAATAGACACAATGAGAAAGTTGATAAACAAGGGATGTGAGAAATACCAAGATGCTAAAAGACACAAGACAAGAGATTTATATCACCTACAAGGCTTGAGGAAGCCAAAGAGAGAGAGAGATAGTTGTGAGAGCCAAGAGAGTAGTAGAGAGCATTGCGAGAACATGAGATCTTGTGATTGTTGTAACAAAAAAGAGAGTTGTGCAAGCTTGAGAAAGTGAGAGAAAGAGATTTCTAAGAAAAGAGAAAGAGAGTTCAAGAGACAATAGGAGAGACCAAGAAGGCTAAATGAATTGAAAATACAACTTTTTAATAGAGAATATGAGGGAAAATAATCCTCCAAAGCCATTACAAAGCATCCTGGGCCACTACCACCAACAAAGATAAGTGAAAAGTGGCAAGGCACCCAAAAAATGACCGTTTGATCATCAAAATATCATGGGATGCTAGCACAATTTATAGGCATCCATGCAACATACTATTGTCTAGACAAAACATGCTACAAAGCAACAAGAATGAGGAAAGAACAAGGTTTGATGTAAAGTTGATGCATAAAGGTAGCTACTAAAAAGGGGTCTTGAGCATCTTGAGAGGGGAAAAGGCTGATGCAAGGGCTAAAATGAGCCTACACAAATACTAAGAGAGTGGAAACTAAAGTGGATTAAAAAATGTAAGTGAAATTTTCATTGGGTGCAACTTTATGACATTACACATAGGCAATAGAAGTTAGAGTTCTTGAGTAACCAATTTGAAATTTTTGAAGTTAATCAAAGGACATTATATTTACTTTATTGAAATGAAAAGTTTCAATTGGTAGCTTGATATTGGTTTCACCTAGGAGTATTTCATAAATAATTTGACTTATAGCCATAATCCATAATTCATATAACCAACATGTGTGGGTTTCTATAGAGTTTTATTTAATATTATATGTTATTGGGAAAATTTTCATTGGAGGTCATAATTCATACCACTCACATAGGTTAGTAGGTTTCCACATCTCTTATATGACGTGTTAACACTTCATGATTGCAATATTTTTTGTTAGTTTTAAGGATTTTTAGTGACTTACTTAAAATGAAGGAAAAATAAGTCCATCTAGTGATCTTTCTATGGTTGGTGTAAGGGCACATCTCTCCTTTTTTGGAGTTATATGAAGACTTGTAGATAAGGGATTGAGGTTCTCTTGTCTCTTTCCTCTAATTAATATTCCCAAAATGTAGTCTTGACTAGATGAAAAGTGGGTAAGAAGAATCAATAGCTCTTGACAACCTTGAGAAACCCTTTAAACACTTTGTGTGGAATTTAACCAAACTATATAGTTTATGATATTTAAAAACAACATTCATGATGATGAATGGTGTAATTTTGATTCCTCTATTTTCCTTTATATTTAAGTGTTCTCTAAGAATCCATTATTTATCAAATTAAGTACACATTGAATGTCTTTGAATGCCACATGAATATATGTGTTGGTCATCATGTCATAATGAGTTATACAAAGGGATCATGAGAAAGATAAAATTTGAATTTGAATTGTTAAGTTTCAAGGTTCATTCTCACATTCCTTGGGATGAACAATGATCAATCTTGGGCCACCCACAAATGATATGCAAAGATAATTTGTTGATCTTTTGATAGGGGAAGAATGTATGAAAACACATGCTAATGGGAATTATATAATAATGAGGAGATATAGAATATATAACAATAAATTTAATAGATTGTAATGAAGATAGAGAGGTATTGGGCCATGAGCTAAAATTAAGAATATGATACTTGTTTTTGTAAAAAAGAAAAGGTGTGTTGAAACACTTCTTACTAATCTTGATAGGAATGTTAGGAAAACATCAATTCAAATATTATAGCGATTTGAAGAAACAAATATGAAATAACATGAACAAAATAACAATAAAACATAAAACTATGATTTGAGTAAGGAAAACCATTTTAGGAAAAGAAAACCACCCTCCAAAATTTTCTTAATGTATTATAAGATTTAGAAATAGACTCTAGCACACTTGCAATGTGAATTCTTACAAGAGTGTAAGAGAGGGGGACCAATCACGTTCAAGGCCCTAGGTCATGGAGATCCAAGAGTGGAAGGATACCCTAACTTACCTCACTCTAAAGGAATGTTTCTAGATGAGGGACAAGAATGATGAGGACCATAAGGTCCTTCAGTCACTCTACAAAACTGAAATCCAGAATGGAGCTAGGTGAGCCAGTTTTTGGGTTCAACAATATACCTCAGGTAGATTTCTACTTGAGGAAAAAAGAATGGTTCCAGGGTGATAGCATGGTGTGTTAGCATCTCTCAGGTGCACTAGTGTCTGTAGGACCAAAAGATCAAAAATACAATAAGAATTGCCAAAAAATAAGCTGACGACCTAGCTAGTGATTTTTAAGGGAACAAAATAGAACTATGAAATAAAAGAAGTATAATTGAATGTGATAAAGTAAATATATTAAATCTAAGGTGACAAAGATGATATCACAAAAGATCCTATTTTCTAGCTAGCTCCAAATGCACGTCCAACTACACACAATAAAGAGGGAAAATTGTTGGGGACTATATAGGGTTCTTCCTTAGTCAAACCCCCATTTTGGTGTTTCCACCTCCATGAAAAGCCAAGATTGTAACAATGGAGAAATATATGATAAAGGAAAGAAAGTAAAGAACATAATAACACTACAAAATAGTAAGGTTCTATTGAACCAAATCGTAGAGGAGAGGAGTGAAAATTATTACCACCTCCACCAAGAGCTCACTAGCTAATGGAGGAAAAAGGAGAGGACTCAAGCCCTTGTTGGAATGGTTTGTTCCACACTTGCTCTACAGAGTTGATGGAGTGTTGTTGTTGTTGCTATGGAGTTCCAAAGTGTTACTAAAAGTGCTAGAAGGGACTGCTAGAATGCTTTGGAGAGTGCAAGAGGATGGACTAAATGCTTAGAGGATGAAATGAAGTAAGAATGAAGCAATATAAAGGAAGAATGAGCAAGAATAAGGAATTTTTAGGTTGGTTGGTCGAAGAGGGACGTTACAATTCGCTCCCAATAGGAAGTGTAACACCTATAACAACTTTAGATGTAGGAATCCATTAGGGACATAATCATGTTGCACGGGCATCCCCGACCGTTATTCTTCTACTGATGAAAAAAATAGATGCCAAGTGGAACGAAGGTAGAGGGTTGATGTGGAATTTTTCCTTCAAATTTGGTTTTCTAAGGTGAGGAACTGTAAAAGGGGAATTTGTGTAAGGGGTGAAAATTAGCTCCTATACATTTTTCCCCCACTTTAGAGAGCATGAATAATAATGAGTACTTCAGTAAAGTAGATTGAAGAGTCAATAGGGTTAGAAATTTATACATAAATTGTCAAGGAAGCAAACTGCAATTTGGCGAGCTCAAAAGCATAGGGTAGAAAAAGGACTTCATAGCCCCATCGAACTATGAAAGTGTAGAATGAAAGTTTCTTATAGGCCCACAAACTTGCAAGGTGGCAACCCCCAATATCTCTCACATGAAGGAAGCCTCAAGAAGTAAGTACCTCATAGGCCAACAAACTTGCAAGGAAGGTGTCCTCCAAGATCTCTCACATGAAGGAAACCCAAAAAAGCACCTCACATTCCCATAGACCTATAAAGAGGCATCCTCCAAGATCTTTCACATGAAGGAAGCCTCAAGAAGTAAGTGCCTCATAAGCCCGTAGTCCTACAAGGAAGGTATCCTATAAGATCTCTCACATGAAGGAAACCTAAAGAAAGTTCCCTATAGACCTGTAGACCTATAGGGGAGTGACCCCTAAGATCTCTCACATGGAGGAAACTCAAAGGAAGCACCCTACAGACCTGAAAACCTACAAGGAGGTATCCCCCAAGATCTTTCACATGGAGGGAAACCCAAGGAAGGGGACTTCACAAAGTCAGAAAGCGGCTTCACAAGCACACTTGCAAAGTGACATGTTTACCCATAGATAGAACATGTAAAAAAGTGGCCATGTAGGAAAATAAGCGAAAAATCATGTAGACCATCGACAAGTTGAAAAACTTTCAAAGGGTCCTCAGGAACCCGGTGTGGAGAAGAGGTCCAATCAAGGGATGCACTATTCAAAAGTATAGAAGAGATATTTCTTTCTCAAATCAATTCATCATCAAGGAATCCTTTCAAAAGATGTTCACTTCATCAAGGAATTCAAAAGGAAAAAAATTCCCCCTTGCAAGGGGAAGGTCAAAGTTGCTCCCACCTCAAAGGAATAGGTTCTCAAGTTCTTGAACTTTACGAACCCATGATGAAGAAACACTTTCTGTTAGAGTTTCAAGTCGAGAATGCAATTCTTGAAAAAAGTTTGTGAAGATTCTCAAGAAAATATTTGTTGGAAATGAATGCATTTTTTGAAAATTAAAATGTTATAGAAGTGCTGTTATCACACATGAAAGGGACAACTTAAGCAAAGAAGAGAGAAAGATAAAAGGAAAACTAAAAGAAACATTACGAAGAAAGGGTACAGGGGTGATCTGATATTTTAGGGTTAGAACTACTCATAAATATATATGTAGTATAATAATAGTATATACAATGAACTGTCATCAACCCCCTACTATATTAGACCATGTGAATAATGCACAAGAAAAAGTAAAATTATAAAATTGGGTCAACATAGAAGGGAAGCCTAAATGCCCCCAACACCTTGCATCATCCCCAATTTATCAAAAGTCAATCACAAGCATGGAAGAATGATGATACAAATAGAAGAAGGTTTATGACAGAAAAACCATGCCTATATCCAAGCCAACCAGGGTGACAAGGGTCATCAAGGAACACATCACAACATGCACACACATCTAATCTAAAGATAAAGAAGGGGCCTCCCCTAACACTGATCAACCAAGAGGTCATCCACTTCCCACTCTAGATCATCGTAGGGGGAAGGGGGACGAGCCTGCAGTGGTGGAATGTTAAGGGGGGAAGCTTCCAACCCTCCCACAACAAGGGCTAAGGAAGAGGGCCCTTCGAGGTCCTCTCGATCGAGCTCTTGTGGAGCTAAGGCCAGTGACTTTGTGAAGATCACTGACAAGGATGGAACTTCATCCATAGAGTTAAACATGCACTTTACATGAGTTCCATCTTTAACTTCAATGGATAGAGAAGGTTGGGCCTGAGATTCACCGCTAGGCTCACCAAACGATTTGGGAGTGGTGAAAAACTCAGGGGAAGTTGGGATTGGTTACATCACTAGGAAAAAACAAGTCAATGTGAGACAACCTTTCGAAGAAGGTGGGATCCTCTTATGTCCTTTGTTGCTAAAAGGACTTCCCTCCACCTTCTACTTCATCGAGAAATGCAAACTCCCCATAGACAAGGTGAGAGGTGCAAAGGAAAAGGAAGAGGAGGAGGAGGAAACCGTAGTAAACACCACTGATGTGTTTGTCATATCTATAGGTTTTGGGAAAGGTGGGACATCCAAAAGGGACATCAACAAAGGAAACTCTACCAAAGGAGAGATGAACACCTGCACCTTTATTGGGTTAGGTGTATTCAGCTCACAATGAAAGTTGGAAGTAAGACAAAACTAGACTAGATAGAAGCAGAGGGAAGGAGATAGGAGGACATAGCAGGTGGCCCTGATATAGGGGTAGTCATCTCCTCTTCCTTCCTCTGTAAGGTGACCTGCTCAGTAGCAAAATCCCTTCACCAATGTTTGCGCTCACATGCAAGGCAGTTTCAGTGACTCTTTGAACTGGAGGCTAGAGGTTGTGAAGTGACAAAAGGCTCATGCTCAGCCATGGGAGTGTCTACTACAACCATTTCTAGTAGAGGAACAAAATCCTAAACTGAAGTAGGAGGAGTAGGTTGGGAAACAATGAGGGGAGTCAACTCAATTGCCTCGATAGTGGGCCTCTTCCCATTTACTGCTTTAGGAGCAAGAGGATTAGGAGGCCGTGAAGAAAATTCCCTTCAGGAACCTTTCTTTTTGTCATATAAATAATACCACAGTTTGGGGGGCTCATTAGGGAGATTCAATATCTTGATCTTGGGCCTATGCCAAGGAGGTATCATCAAATTCAATGCATAAAGAACATGCTTGCTCATCTAATAAAGGGGAGGAGATGAGTTATCCCAATGAGAGGCAAGCTTCTCCTTTCCTTTTTAGGAAGAAGGGGCAGCTAGCTGTTGTGCTATAGGAAGAGCCAATTTTGGTTGTCCCTTATCCCCGATCTTATACTTCACATAGTTCTTGTAAACTAGGTCCATTCTTGGAGGAAGCGGACCAACCAAGGCAAGCCAAAAATGGTCTAATGAATATCCCCCTCAGGACACTAGAGGCTAGTATCTAGTGTCATGCACTACATGCGCAACACCTTCATGGGAAAAATGTAAACATTTATGAATAATGGAGGTAATTCCATTCATGTAAGCTATCCAAGGTATGCCTAGCTTCATCCTGAACAAATCTGACTCTAGAATGACATCAAAAATCATGTCAATAGGCCTAGGTCCTACTAGGATGGAAAAAATTATTGAGCCATATGGTTTAAGACAAATAACATAATCCGTACGTCCACGGTAGGTTTTTTTTCTTCATATTCTTTTCTATGTAACGAATTAAGCCACAAAGTATCCTCTATAATAAAATTCAATCGACTTGTGGGGTCTAATAATCCTGAATCTTGTCATGATATTTCCATTGAGTCAAGCAAGAATATAGAGGGGAGAGGGATTTTTATTTAAAGGTAAATCCTATGAAGAAAATGTCACATTTAGGGAACCAGGCACAGGTTGTGTGGTAGGAGTAATTGGTGACCATGTTAACATAGGCCTCCAGTTGGGTCAATGGGATCGATAATCATGTTAGAAAAATGTGATAGAAATGGATCCATGTATATTTGCAATTCACTATTCATTTTCACTACCAATTTATTTGTGTTTTGTTTGCTCCCATTGAGATGAATAGTACTATCCTCGATTCAGTCGTGTATCTCATGATGCAAGTTCATATAGCATTCGATATCATGTCCATTAGCTTGATGGTACTAACAGTAAGTATTTGCATCGTACCAACTAGGGTAAGGTTCCTTAAGAGGTTTAGCATTCAAAAAGGTTACAATGTTATCCTTCAACAACTTTTGTAAGATGGAAGAATGAGATTTTGATCACTTTGTGAACTTTCGATTGTGCCTGGGGCTGTTATCATCTACAATGGTTACTACATTTGCAATAGCCTTACCTTTCCTAGAGATCGATATGATGGACTTTCCTTCAGAACAAGAGCACGAGGAGGATCCCTTGAACTGAACTACCATTTGTCAATACTCCTATAAGGTTGCACACAAATGTGTGAAAGAAGGGTATTCATAAGGGAAAATTTTTCTTGCCAAGGCCTTTGTAAGTTTAATATGAATACCTTCTACACATCAGAATTGGGTAATAGATACAAGATTTGTGAAAAGAGTGCTTGATACCCTGCTATAAAATTAATGATCTTTTCATTATTACCATGTTTGCACCAGATGAGATCCGAAAAGGTCATCTTCTGCCTAATGTTAGCTTGGAATTGTCATAAGAATTGGTTCACAAGTTGATCAAATGAGAAAATGGAATTATCAGGCAAGGAATAGTACCATTCAAGCATTTTATCCTTGAGAGATCGAGGGAATAGTTTTTCCATCAATGTGTCATGATGGAGGAAATCTGTGCATAGGGCATTAAAGGCGGACACATGTTTTTGTGGGTCCCCTTTGCTGCAATACTTTTCAAATTGAGGGATATCCATTCCTTGAGGGAAGGGAGTGTTGCAAGGTATGAACCTTGGTCTTCCTTGTAGCACTAGTGCTTGGGTTTGTGACATGGTCTAGTAACCTCTTGTGGTTCTTAACCGAAGCTTGTATCAGGCATTTATAGGTTGATCTTTTGGTGCAATGACAATTCCAACAATTGGTATCAGAGCTAGTCATAGGTTCAAACCCCACACTTGTGTTGGGGGGGATTATTGCAAGGTGTGACCCTTGGTATTCCTTATAGTACTAGTGCTTTGGTTTGTGACATGGTCTAACTGCCTCCCATGGTTCTTAACTGAAGCTTGTATCGAGCATTGACAGGTCAATCTTTTGGTGCAATGGCAAGTCTAATAGGGAGTGTTCAAAATTGCTATTGACAAAGGGCTATGCTGGAAGAAGGGTTAAAATATAGGTTGGGAAGAGGCTTGGGGGAGACTTGCTAGCTGGCTCTACATCTTACCCATATTATGAAGAAGAGTGTTCAAAATAGGGTCATCAGAAGACAGGGCTAGAGGAACCTCCTCTAGAACCACCACCAAAACCACTAGTGCGACCAGTGCCAGAACCACTACCAAAGCTGTTTCCATCAATAGGGCCTCCATCAGAACCACCTCTGCTTCTAAAGCCACCACCATGGCATCCACCAAAACTACCTCCACCAATGCTGCTTCCACTACCAAAGCCACCACCACCACCAAATCCTCCATTACTCATCCCACCAAAACCTCTGGATGTGATAGGAGGGGTGAAGCTAAAAACCAAGGGGATCTTGTTCACTTTGATAGCTTTAGATCCCTCAGAGGTAGAGGGGATGTTGATTAAGGGTACAAAATTAGCCATGTAAATAGTCATGGGAGGAATCAGTCTATCATGATCTTCAAAAGTGGCCCCTTGTATAATGTTAGGATTGTTTGAAGGAGCACTTACTTTAGTCATACTAGTGAGACTAGCCAAGAGTTCTATGCATGTTCAATCTTTTCCAACCATATACTTCAACTCACTAATGACTTGAGTGGCCCTAGTCATCTTCAAGTTTCTTTCCAAGTGATTTTCTAAGTCATCTAACCCTATGTTAAGGGTAGGGACATTTTCTAAAGGAATATGAATATCCTCATACTCATCTACCAATGATGGTGTGAGAGACGTAGGAGTAGTGGGGAATTGGTCAATATCATCAAAGATCCCTACCTCACTCCTTGACAACTACTCCTGTGTAACCAAACCAATGGAGGAACTAGCAAAAAGGCCTATAGAGAAACTAGTAGTGACCTTCATCCTTTCCATCAGAAGGTGTCATATAATTCTCCTAACAATATACCCAAAGGTTGTGGATTGGGTTGTGATGCTCATAAAACTTCACAACATTTAGGAGTACAAAGATCAGAAGGTACAAGGGAAGATCCTCAACACCAATGAATGAATAGATGTTGGTTCATATCGAGTTCACCAAAAATGTAAGAGAGAGGGACCAACCATGTTCAAGGCCCCAAGTCATGGAGATCCAAGAGTGGAAGGCTGTGATAACTTACCTCACTCTAAAGGAATGTTTTTTAGATGAGGGATGAGAATGATGAGGAATATAAGGTCCTCTAGTCACTCTCCAGACCTAAAATCTAGAATAGGGCCAGGTGAGCTAGTTTTTAGGTTCAACACTATATCTTAGGAAAATTTTGGCCCAAGGATGGAAGGATGGTTTTAGGATGACATTGTGGCATGCTGACATCTCTTAGGTGCGCTAGTGTTCGTATGACCAAAAGACCAAAAATATAGTAAGAACCACTAGAAAATAAATTGATGAGTGAGCTAGTGATTTTTAAGGGAACAACATAGAACTATGAAATAAGAGTACAATTGAATGTGATAAAGTAAATATATTAAAGATAGGGTGACAAAGATGATCTCACAAAAGATCTTGTTCACTAGCTAGCTCCAAATGCATGTCCACCTACACACAATAAAGAGGGAAAATTGTTGGGGGTTGTATAGGGTTCTACCTTAGCTAGACCCCCATTTTGGTGTTTTCACCTCCATGAAAAGCCAAGATTGTAATAATGGAGAAATATATGATAAAACAAAGTAAAGAACACAATAGCACTACAAAACAATAAGTCACTACTCAACCAAATCGTAGAGGAGAGGAGTGAAAATTCTTACCACCTCCACCAAGAGCTCACTAGCTAATGGATGAGAAAAGAGAGGACTCAAGCCCCTGCTGCAATGGTTTGTTCCACACTTGCTCTACAGAGTTGATGGAGTGTTTTTGCTACTACTATGGAGTGCCAAAGTGCTGCTAAGAGTGCTAGAAGTGACTGATAGAATGCTTTGAGAGTGCAAGAGGATGGAATGAATGCTTAGAGGATGAAATGAAGTAAGAATAAAGAAATTGAAGGAAGAATGAGCAAGAGTAAGGAATTTTTGAGTCAGTTGGTCGAATAGGGATGTTACAATTCACTCCCAATATGAAGTGTAATGCCTTTTCCAAATCCAAAAGTAGGAATCTGTCAGGGATGTAAGCATGCCATGTGGACGTCTATGCACCACATGGGAATGCTCAATAGTTTTTCTTCTACCGATGAAAAAAATAGATATCGATTGGAACGAAGGCAGTGTAATGATGTGGAAATTTTCCTTCAGATTTGGTTATCTAAAGTACAGAAGTGTAAAAGGGGAATTTGTGTAAGGGGTGCAAGTTCAATCCTATACAAAGAGTATTCACCTCAACTAAATCTTGAAGGAAATTTGATAGTATATAGAATTGTAAACTAAACTCTCTTATAAAAATCATTTCCTAAAAGTATCAATATATAAAAAATTACATTACATGTGATAATTGTTGTCACATAAAACTGCACCCTATTAAACATAGGCTCACCATTCTAATGTCACAATGGAAATGACATCAAGGTGTGAGACCTTGCAAATTGAGGTCAAGTCTCTAGAGAAGTTCAACTTCATCTTTTGACCCAAGTGGAGATGTGATGGTCCAACTCAACAAATCTAATCCTCCCTCTACCCTACTCTAGTAGTTCATCATGGAAAAAGAGATAAAAGGAATACATAAAAGGGAAATGAGAGGTGATACACCAAGAAAAAAATATGTTTCTTCCTACCTTGAAAATAACCATATATCAATGAGAACAACCAACACACTCATTCAGACATGAAGGAAATTATGAAGGTCTACACAAACATGCAAGAGATAGCGGTGATAATGGTTAAATTTTATTAACATGGTGCATAATCTTTACAGTGGCAGAAGGAAAAGTGCAATGTCTGCTAGAGAAAAATCATGGAGGAGCTATAGGAATACCCTTAGAATGAATACAATTGTTTCTTTTATAGTACATGCATAACTCAAATGACTTCAAACCAAACCCTAACCCTACCAGGGTTTTTAATTAGAAGAAATCCAATCGAATTGAGGGAAAATGAGTTGGCCATAAAATCTCATGTAGAAGATAGCCTTGGAAAAACCTAACATGCACACTATGCCTTTGCAATGAATGCTCTATAAGTGTAGAGTAGAGAATTGCAAAATTCACATGAAATTAGGCCTATAGTAGAAGGAATGTCCTTGAAACACATAAAAAATCATGGATAGCTCTTTTGAATTGAATATAGCATGGAAAGTTGTAAAGGATAAGCCGTGGAACAAGAAAATCTAATCCCAGTAGCTAAAGATGTTGCTTAGCCATGAATGCAGGTCTTCCTATGAACTAGCATGATTATCCATCGTGAAGGTTTGAATGTGGAATGTTGATCTAAGAAAATAAATGATAAGGCTTCCTTTACCAAGTTTGAATAATATTGACAAGAGTCAATAAGCTTTGAATATTCATAGCCAATAAACAAGTAGAAATTTTGGACATGTGAAAAGCATTCACACCTTCATGGGGAAGATGAAACTTTTGAATGCATAAGACAACTAAGAGGGGGGTGAATTAGTTGTACCTTAACACTTTAAAACCCTCATTATCATTCTAATCTACATTCATTCAATAAGCACTTAATTTGTTATGATTATTAGCATGAGAAGAAAATAATAGAAATTGAAACACAACAACACCATACACGAGAATACCAAATTTACATTGAAAACCAAAGAAGGGAAAAACTATGGTGAGGATTAGCTCACAATATAAACTAATATCAACACCAAATACAATGGGACTCACTACTAGAGGGATCACTACCTAAAGAAAGAAAGAAAGGCTCATTAATAGAATAGAAAATAAGATAGAGAAGAATGTTACACAAAGAAATTCATCTCAATGCAACAAAGAATCCAATACAATGTCACCAACACCTTCGTAGCCTAATTGAATAATTGTAGACACCTTCTACTCATAGTATCCAGTAATATAAAGCATGCAAGCTCAGACTACACTTCTCAAATTTTCCCTCTATAACTCTGCAATTCACATCTCTCTTATCTATCTCATTATCCCTCAATAACTCAACTCTTATTTATACCATCTTCAACCTTGAAACCCTTCTCCATGGTTGGCTAAGAACATCAACCATGAAAATTCAAATTAGGTCAGCACAAAAATATTCCCAAAGTGGAAAGTAATGAGGGTGAACCAAAAAACTCCTTAGCTAGGACCTAAATCTATCCTTACATGCCATGTAATGCTTCCACAAACAACGAAGCACCTTCACAAGTAGTGTAAACACCAAGGTCAGTTGTTACCCATGTAAACAAAATTAAAATTCTAAGTACACACTTCCTTTGATCTATCCATAATTCACGGACAACAAATTTCATCTAAACACACTCTAGAATATTCCACAAACACACTAAAATCCAACTCCTTCACAACAATTTTCCAACTAGCTATTTGATTAATATTCCAACTACATATTGTTAATTTTATAAATTCTCCAAATTTAAAACATATTCTTCAAAATTAATTAAATAAACAAAGTTCCCTAAACTTTTTTAATTTATTTAATCTTCACTAAATACAATTAGGAATTAGAGCTCATTTCTACAACTTTTTTTGCCACCTCACCAAGGTCACATGAAAATAAATAACTCTAATTTTTAATTAGAATTATCTTCAACTCTTTTCAAAAAGCACATGGCTCATTTCCTCCCACACTTCCACTAATTTTGGAGCACATGACTTATTCTTCCCACACTTCCACCCATTTTTGGAGCACATGATTTATTCTTCCCACACTTCCACCAATTTTGGAAGCACATGGTCTTCTCTTCACACACTTGAATATTCCATCCAAATGGCATGTTGCCCATTGGTCAAGAAATTCTTCCATCCAAATGGCATGTTGTCTTTGGTCAAGGGGACACCATTTTTATTCTCTTCATCTTCACCATCCATTCTTCTTATTTGATTTGGACCGTTGATTATTGCCACCTCACTATATGCTTGGAAAAGGATATAAATAAAACCCTTGGGTCTTGTATTTGATATCCACATTTGAAGTAGAGTTATTATGTAGGTTTATCACTAGAGCTTGGAGAATTCTTGGAGTCTTATAGCTAGTTTTCACATCATGTTTTTCTTTGCATTTACATCTTAGCTTTAAATATTGCATAATAGTTGCATTTAATGTCCCATCTTGCATCATAGCTACATTTTAGATTAGTTCATTTTAAGTTTGCATTTGAGCATAAGTAGAACCATGCATAAAATCATAGAGATCACTACCATAGTATCCACCTCCACTTGTTCATTTATCACCAACATCATCCTTCACTCATCATAGCCTTCATCATCATTGTTTGCATATAGTTTCATGTAGGCATTTAGTTGTCTTGTATGTTGAATACTAATCTCGTTTCTTAAATGTCATTCTAATAGCCTTTGTGCACATAGAAATATGAGGGCCAAAAGGTTAAAAGAATCATTAAGAATAGTGGACAATGAGATGTTCTTAAAATATTTAGTTTGTTGCAAATTAGAATAAATTGTTTGATTTGAATCTTTAATGTAAATCATCTCATTAAGGTTTGTGTTGATACTAACTCTATACATTTCAAACACACAAAATGGTGCCCACCGTGGGGCCTTGCTCTATTTATTACACTAACATGCTTGAAAATTTATGTTCATCGGTTCAAATGTGAGCCTCTTGGAGCCTCTTGGAATCCTTTTGCACCCATTTTGGAGCCTCTTACACCTATTTTGGCACCTTTTGCATAGTTTTGGGTGTTCTATCTCTATTTTGGCACCTTTGGTCTCTATTTTGGTGCCTTTGGTCTCTATTTTGACACCTTTTGCATTATGTTGGGTTTCTCTATCTCTATTTGGCACCTTTTGTCTCTGTTTTGGTGCCTTTTGTCTCTATTTTAGTGGTTTTTGTCTTTGTTTTGGTGAATTTTGTAGTTTTCAAAGGCTAATACTTTGTGTTGTTGTTTTGTAGGTTTCCCAAAAATGCTTGTCAAAGGCATTCTATTCAAACTACTGACATATTGCATGGGTTGGAAGTGATTTACTTTTTTCCTTTTGGTTAAGTTAGTAACATAACTTGATTAAAAGTTTAATGAAAACCATGTTTCCTTTTGGTTAATTCAGGAAAATAGCTTAATTAATGTGTTAATGAACATCATGCTTTTCGTACTTGATGGACGGTAGGCATATGCTCTCCCCTTAACTAGGTGATCAAAAAGTTAGACCCATTCACTTTTTGTGTGTGAGTGTGAGTGGAGTATATGGTGTGTGTTCTCTCTTTATTCATGTGGAATAAAGATTGATTGAACTGCAAGTATACTTACTCGCTTTTGTGTATCTTAGCAAGCCTACCTTGTGGGAAAAAGTAATCACCCAAGGGAATGACCCAACCAGTAACATGCTAAAGCCAAGCACATTTCTAGCAGGTATATAAGTGTGGATACTGGAACAAAGGCCAATATCACATGGTTGGTTCCAATGAGAAGGGAAGCAATGGTCTCTTACCATATGGATCAATCCCTATGAATGGAAAGTCCTTACTAAAACCATTGTTGTAGTTTTGCCAAAACCTTTATCTATTCTTTACTGCAACATCGTTTGTTGTGAAGGCATCCACATTCTTGCAATTCTTAGTAGAGATTTAAAATATGACATGGGAGATTCATGGGAATTGGTGCTTGACTGCCCCAAGAAGTGAGTGTCATGGAGGGGATCCAGTGGGGTCGGGCATCTAGTCATCTGCTAATAAAAAGTGTGGTTGGGTTTCAATGTGGAATCCAAAATAATACAATATTTCAAAACCTTAGGAGTGTTCATGTGCTTGATGTGTCTTTATCCAAGTGTTTTTTAAAAAAAAAAGCATCACATATTGAAAACAAAAACACTGATTTAGAATTGCATTTAGTGAAACAACCAAGTCTCCCATTGAAAAACCATGAAAACCAAGAAAATTTTCAAAGAAACTTTCAAAAAACCAAGTCTGAACCTATTTTGGCACCTTTGGTTTCTATTTTGGTGCCTTTTGTCTCTATTTTGGAGCCTTTTGTCTTTGTTTTGGTGTCTTTTGTAGAACACAAAAAAATGACCTAGGTTCATCTCTTGTTCAACAATCAGTCTTATCTTAAGAATCCTCAGAAGTATTCAACCATTCCTTAGGAAAAACATAATCTGAACATGCATGTTACCAAATGATTTCATGAAAGATTAAAATTAAGAAACCAAAGTCCATACCTCTTAGTCCAAAAGAACATCAAAGATGGTTATCAACACTTTACAAATTTAGAGAGAGGTTGACCTTTAATTTCTACAAAAGAGCTTGCAAGAATAATCCTAAACTATACATGTTTTACTATTGTCAAAATCCACAACTTTTCCAAGGATTTGAGTAGCTCATTTAGGGAGAACATTTACCACCAGTTTCATAGTTTGAACCAAAACTTTGAAATTGTCTCATGTCCTAGATCATTCCTTAGGTACTTTAGAAGAATAAACTTGTCCAAATTGACCTCTACAATTGGATTTTTCCAACATAAACCAATATCTAACATCACAAATTACCAACATCATCAAATTTATCACACCTTTGATTATTAGGCCTAGTTTCATCATCAGGACTTATCATCCTCTCATCACAAAATGAAGCTACATAGTCAAATCCAACTTAGTCTCATTAGAATTTGTCATTCTATTTTACTTAGTTGTAATCCTTGGTACTTTTCCAAAACCTAGATCAAAGTTTAGTCTAAACTATAGCACTTGTATGCCCACTCAAACAAGGTTGCAATAAAAAAGCTCAAGCAAAAGGGACTTGAAAATCAAAACATTGAAGAGCCAAACATCAAAATTATGAACATTGAAATGCCAACCATTGAAACTCTGATCATTGAGACTCAAAACACCAAAACTAAAAATAGTGAAACACAAAACACCATTGCGACTAAGGCCAAAGAGAATTCTTTCCCTAGACTCAACAACACTAACGAGGAAGAAATAACTAAAGAAGATATCCAACATGCTAAACAAGACCTCAATTTCTACAAGTGTTTAGAAAATATTTTTGACAGAAATTGGGAAAAATACCTCTTTATGCTAGCCTAAAAAGGTGCTAAATTTCTGGAAGACTTTGATGTAAATCAACTAAAGGCACCTCCCAAAAAAATTGAAAATGATCTTGAACAAGTAGTTTCCTTTACTCATCTAGTAAAGAACCTCCAACAACAAATGTTTGACATGCAAAAGGGAACTTAAAAATGATACTTTATCCTAGAAATTTTTCTTGATCCATTTGATCAAAGTATTCACATGATACCTTTTCCCAAACATTGTGAGTTCCCAAAGTACAACAAATACAATGGAAAAACCAATGTTATTGATCATGTAAGGGAATTTAGAACTATGAGTCTCAAATTTTCCTATGAGGAAACTTATTTGATGAGATTATTCCCAAGAAACTTAAGTGGACATTGTCTTGAATGGTTCTACAAACTCACCCCACCAATTAACAACTTTGAGGAATTAGTCAACAAGTTCATCACCCAATATTCTTACAACATCCAACATGACATTACTATGAAAGATATTTGTATATTGAAAAAAAAGAAGGGTGAGACGTTCCTTTTATTCCTGCAAAAATGGAGAAGGTTATTTGCACAATATTCTCATCCTATACCAGAAAAGGAAAATATAACAATCTTTATTGACAACCTTAACAACAAGATGAGTTATATATTGGAATTACAATATCCCCCAACCTTCAAAAAAATGATTGAGAATGGGATTGAAATTGAGGATGCCTTAGTCAAGAGAGGATTCATCAAGATATACAATGAAAACAACTCATCAAACCCCTCCAACAATTACAATAGTGGTGAAAAACCTAAGTTTTGGCAATGAAACAAGAACGTATGAAACAACAATGGTATAGTCAAAGGTCAAAATGAAAAACCTATATTCAATGCAACTGCAACCACTGCCAAAACAAATTAGAATAAAAATCCCTCCAAAAATCAAAAAATAACCAAGGAAACAACCAAGGAAATAATCAAGGCAACAACTAAGGCAACAACCGAAATGTCAACCAAAGAAACAATCAAGGTAATATTGGATCTAGGACACCATCGTATCGAGCATACTCAAATCAAAGGGGGTTCACACCTTTTGGGAAATCACCAAAATCAACATTAAAATAATTTTTCAAAGCTAAAGTCATAACGAGGCTCATTTCTGTGAGTTTCACTGCAACAAGGGGCATAAAACCAATGACTACATGTAGTTGAAAAAATTGATACAAGATCTAATTTCCAATAAGATGATATTTGTAGAAGGACCTTAGACAAACAATGACCATGGGGCATTCAATAAACCTCTACCAAGCTATGAGAAAGGAGAGTCCTCATCATCAAATACCAAGGGAAAGAACATAAACTATATCTATGACACCACCATTCTGCATATTGAGGTAGTTGATGATCCAACCCATGACAAATCGAATCTTATTGAAAATGATAACTCAACGAACGACAACACCATTGAACATGAACAAGAAATCATTACAATTCAAAATCATCACCATAATGTTGACACTACCTCACATCAAATCAATGCTATCAAAATCAAAGAACAACACAACAACACACTCGTCAATGCAATCACACAAGAACAAGCCATGGTAACATTGAAAGGAGCTACCCCTTCCATGTCCAAATCAATTTCTATCCTTGCAACCCAATAAAACATAGTGGATCAATTGTAGAAGATACCCGCACAAATATCCATATTAGAAATTCTCAAGATTTCACCTGCTCACAAGGAAATCTTGGAACAAGCTCTAGTTGCCACCATGGTACCCAACAATCTAGAGGTTTTCCAATTCCAAAATATGGTGGGACATTTGACTATGTCACACTGCTTATCCTTTTCTAAACATGATGATGTATCTATCAATCATCCCCACAATGCTGCTCTACACATTGAGGTCCTAATCCACAAGCACGATGTTAAACATGTCCTAATATATGGAGGAGATGGCATGAATATCTATACTTTGAAACTTGTCCATGCACTAGGCTATTTAGAAAATGCTATTGATCCTAGGAGGAAAATCACAATAAAAGCATATGATGACAAGGAGAGATCTTCACAAGGATTGATAGTGCTACCTATTCAAGTGGGACCAATTGTCAGAGATATAGTATGTCAGGTGCTAGAAAAGGAGCTAACCTATCATATACTCTTGGGAAGACCTTGGATTCATGACATGCAAGTAGTACCATCCACATATCACCAGTGTTTGAAGTTCCCATTCAATGGGAAAGAAATCACTATTGCAGCTGATTCAAACAACCCCCAATATTGTAACACCCTCAAGAAAACTCAAGATGCTTTTGTACCAGACAATAGGGAAGCTGTAATTCAGGGTTTATCAAATGATGGGAAACAACTAAATGCCTTACCAAAGTGGGTTGAGAAAAAGGACCAATCAAAGGATAAGGATATTGGTGATGCCAACCCTTCAAATAAAGAAAGTACATGAAATCCTACTCCACAAAGTCAAGAAAGTCAACTTGAATCCTTATCAAAATGAGTTTCCAAGATCCAATTGAAAGACAAAGACATGGGGGAATACTCATTTCAGCAATCCTTATGTTTATCACAACTTTCATCTTCTCCAAATTCACATGGACAAACATCAACATCAAGACAACAATCATCACAACCCACCAAAATATTTGAGGGAGCCTTTGTAAGAGCAGGCACATTAGTGGACGAGTCAAATGACAATGAGGTTTTAAACTAGTTGTACAAAGATGAAGAATCATCACAAGCATCCACTTCAAGTTTACAGATAGAGCAGTATGGGAAAGGAAAGACAATCATGGAAAAGATGAGATATGCGGGAAAAGGTCATATCGGTAAGAGGAAAGAATGCATCATAGAACCAATACAACCTATCACCATGCAAGCCAAAGATAAAACAAGATTGGGGTATATAGCAGAATCTAGAGAAGAAACTTGACAACAAGTTGTTGAAAGAATCCGACAACTACAAGATAGTGACGCTCATGAAACTGATTCAAATGAGAATTTGTAGGATTCATTGTTTGAAGAGTCTTCTCATGATAAGGAAATTGATGTAGTCCAAAAGTATACACCCATATGTGAGGAGGGTCAAAGTTCAGGTCATAGACTGCTTGAAATAGGATCACTACACATTGATGATTCCAACGAAGATGATCAGACTAAGAGTGAACCAGATAATTTAGAGGAGAGTTACCTTATAGACATCGATTTCGCTATTGGATAATCTGAAGATATTACCATCAGTACTCTTACTGCATCTAACTTTTTCCAATCCAATGACTCCTTACCCCTAATACATCCTGAACTAATAGATTGGGATCAAATTGAGCCATCTGATATCCCCCTCCTTTCAAATGACGAAGCTATTGTCAACTTCCTTTGTTCCACCAATCTTGAAATAGATTCCACCATTGAACATCATAACAAAGATTCCAACTAGGAGAGTGTCAAATTTTCTAGCTACAAAATGAATAATACAAGGAATAGATTTGATGATGAAAACCATTCAATGCCAGTATCAGATCTAGAAAAAGTAAAAACAAAGAGTGTATCCAATAGTGAAAACCTCTCTGAGGCGTTGAAGGATGTAAGATTTTCCACATTCCTCAAACACTTTCAGGAATGATAAAAAATATTGGTTGAACCCACCTAGTCTATGAATATTGGCAATGAAGAAATAGTGAAGACTACCCATCTAGCATAATCTTTGAGTGTAGACATGCAAAATTAACATTATGCATTCGATCGGATTCATTCAAATTAGGTCTCACATTAGGTCCATTCATCACTTTCATCCATTCATTAAATAATCTCATTTCCTAAGGTCATTTATCAAATAAACATTATCATCAGCCTTTTAATAAATCAAACATCATCCCTTTAATTAAATAGGTCAAACATTTATTTAAATCAAATCCTAAATCATATTCATCATTTTCTGATTTATATAAATCAAATATCAAAGTCTGAAAAGTCAACTCACCTAATCAGCATTAAATCAACATAATCATCATTTATTTAATCTAACCATGATTAAATGTTAATCCCATCCCACTTGCATTCTCTAGATATTTCCACTTGCACAGGTAAATTGATTTTATTGATTTATTTAAAAACCTTCATTTTCCCTCAACATGACAAGTCCAACATAGCATTTATTGCTATTTTTCTTGTCCCCCTATCAAAATTTATTGCAAATTTGAATTCAAATTCTCCCTCTCATGGGCACTCTTCCCAAATCTTGCACAACCATTGGCCTATCATCATTTGAAAAGTGGCCTATTCTCATTGGAGGATCTTTAGTCCCACATTCACCATCTTGGCCAATCTATCATCAAGAAAATCTATAAAATAAGGCCTTCATTCTCATTCATGAATCCAAAAATTTTATGCAAGGTTACTCTCTTGGTTTGAGAAATAATCTTGTTCTTTATCTCAATTGCACTTCATCATTTAGCTATTGATCAAAGGTTGGGAAAGGGTCACTAGCACATGTGACACCAATCCACTATGGAATAGGTAATTTGTTGAGTGTTCATTATGCTTGTGGTTTTCTTTTATCTTTTGTTGCATTTTGGAACATTTGCAAGGTATTTCATAGGGTCATACTTGAGGAATTTGTGATTTACTAACCTTGTATGAAGCTTAGTCTTTTGCAGATTTCAAAAGCATGCACCACATTTGGCGCTAGAAGGAGGGCCGCAACTAATGAATTTCATTCCTATTTTCTGTTACTTCATCTTGTTTTCTATTTCATGAAATAGAAATGCTATTAGTAACACTACTTTGAGTTCATCTAAGTCTTTTTTAAGCAGTGTCTTCTTTTTATATTTACCTAACATATGCCACTACTTTCAAATTGGAAAGGTATCTATTTGCCTAAATTCATGCTCGGTTAATGGGTATCTTTCTAAAACATCACCTTCTTTGATATTTCCTAGATTGAATTTCTCCATTTAAAGGGAAGTTCTCATATTGTTCTATCTGATTCATTCACTGAAGCTTCTTTATTTTGGCTGCATGAAATCAAACTTCTATTTTTCTATGAAAAAATTGGGCTTTAGTGTGGGATGGTCTATGCATTGTGTAGCGAGTGCTGGGATGTTTCTTTCAAATAGATTTAAAACATTGGTTGTTTTGTTGTGAAAATATAGTCATATAATATCAAGTTTTGTGCTTACCTTTCCTAATTTGCTTATGAAATATGATTGCTTCCGGTCACTGTTTTGTCATTGAACATGGTAATGTTGGTTTCATTCAACAACTTGTCATGTTAGCAGGATTTTATTAATCTTTCTTTTGTACACATCCTACCATTAATTTTGTTCTATCAATTTTAATTGGTCACTCTCACCTAATCATCAACCAAGACATGCTAATTTTGTCTACTTGAAAGTATCTTTTAAATGGTTAGGCGCATATTTTGAATTGCTGAGTGCATAATATTCATGCCTTGTCTACACACCAAATTACTGCCATGCATCTTTTTTTTATGATTACTTTAAATTGCTACTGATGCTATCGCTGTTTTTGTTGGTTTGATGCGGAGAAGGTAGTGATAAATATTGTCAAAATTCTTGGGCGCGATTACTCATTTGTTGTTGTGCAGATACGCCAGCTAATAACATTTACATCTGATGTTTGGAGCTGACAATTGCATTAATTTTGAAAGTTTTCCTTTATGACACTGGGGAGCGCAGCTTTAAATCTTCCAAATACATCAAATTAAAGGCTTTCATTAGTTGTGCCTTCATACACTTTCTAAATGCATTTATCTGAATGCTTTTAATTCACTATCCTCTGTCTTTGTGCGTTGCTAGTTACTCACTACATTTTATGTATCACCACTGGTGTTAAAAGATTTTGTCAACCAGCCATGGGCTATCCTTTCAAAATTTTATTAGTTGAAAAAGAAGCATTTATTGTTAGTTTGAATATTTTTGTTTGAATGCTAATGATATTTGCTATAAATTTTAGTGCTCACTAATCTATCATTGGGATTATTGCGATAGTAAGCATTTGAAATAGGAAAGGTGCCTTTGAAAGATATACTCCTTATGATTGTAGATAACATGTGAAATTGATGATAATGCTTTTTGAAAGATTCGTTCTTTAAAGTTGAGTCATTAATATTAGCTTTGTATTATAAATCTTCCTCATCATTATGATGTCAAATTTATGATGATGCTTTTTAAAGGTCTCATCTTTTGTGATTAATTGATCTATTCAATTGAAATCATGTTATCATTTAAAGTTAATCATTAAAATAAGTTTAAATATTTTGATCCTCACATAAGTATCTTTTGTTTAATACGTACAAAGCGAAGGAGAAGGCTAGCAAACAAAAACAAAAGGAAGGGAATTTTTTTTTGAAAACTCAAAGTGTTTGATCAACACTACTTCACTAAATTGTTTATCTTTTCATTTTAGAACACTAATTTTCATTTGGGTCTAAAAAGAACAATTTGATTTTTTTCCATTCGCAAAAGGTTAAAATTCAAGCTTAGACACTTACTAGATTTCATTTTGGGTTAAAAATTGGACAAGCAATCTTCATTTTTCATTTGGTGCTTAAAACAAATCACACAATTGCTTTGAAGGCTATAAAACAAACAAGTGCTTGAATTGTGTGATTTTGTCTTTTGAGTGTGTATCCTCTCCCCTTGTGCTTCGTGTGATCTAGGGTGCAAGAGAAACACTCAAAATACATTTTATTTCTTTGAAACACTTCGATTTGGGTTTAAAAATTGAACATCTTGTGCGAGTGTGAGTAGGGGCATTTTTGCGTACATTCTCTTTCTTTGTGCCATCGAAGATCGATCGAGTTACGGATTGTGTCTTTGCTTGCTTTTGTTTATATTAGAGGGCCTGCCTTGGGGAAAAAGTACTCACCCAAGGGAATGACTCAACCGGTAACACTCTAAAGACTAGAGTATTTCCAGCCGGGATATAAATGTGGGTATTGGTTAAACGCCATTTTCACGTGGTTGGCTCTGACAAGATGGATCCGAAAGGGGACTCTTGCAGTATGGGTCAATCTCCATGAACGGAAAGTCCAAACTAGAACCCTTATTTTGTAGTGGCCTATCTATCCATTGAGCGAGTTTATCAAAGTGGTGCATTGGAACTTAGATTCCAAAAAGTTACTTGCCATGTCCAATCTTGGTTGAAATATAGAGGTTAGGATTTCATCATACCTCTATATTTTTCCTTGGTTTCATGTAAAATCATCTCTTCTACGAAGGGCATGAGGCAAGCCCACTAAGAAAAACGTACCCATTAAGCTAGGATGTTACATTGCTTGTTTGAAAACATAGTGTTGTATTTGAAAACATTTTGCAAACAAACATTCAACATGATTCTCAAAATTTCAAACCCTCTTGAAGATAAATATCATAGACTCAATCCATATGCTATTTCTTTCCTTTGGGATTCGTGTCCTTAGAGGTTTCTAAGCATTGGATTATACCTCAATTTGTCTTCTTGAGTAAACAATAGGAAAACCCTTGCCTTAAGTTCATTGAATTTCCACATAAAATATCTTGTGGGGTTTAAAGAAATTAAGACATTGGACATCTTAGTTTGAAACTTTAATCAAAGAGAGTGTTTTTGGTAAAATAAAGACATTAAGCAAAGCTAAACAAAAATGAACTTTCATGTGTGTTGAAGACTCCAAATCCCAAAGCAAAAATCATTGAAAATTCAAAAATGAAAGATCAAATGAAATCAATCCTTGGTTACAAAGGTCTTTAGGAAGCATATGCATGCTCTTCAATACCTAGGTCTAGGAAAACAAAGTGGTATTTTTAGGGTTCATCCAGGGATCAAAGCAAATCAAACCTCTTTCATCCATCTTTCAAAACATCAAACATCATCTCATAAATCATCTTTTGAAAAACCTTGAAATCATCCTTGAAGTGCTAGGCTTTATGACAAAATCAAGCAAACACCAAAATCATTGAGACCAAGTCCTTGAAACATTTATCAAAACACACCTTTTGCTAGGAATGTGTAAATGCATCCTTTTTGCATATCCTTAGTCAAAGTCATCCAAATCATCTTGTCTAGCTTAGTGTATGTAGATGAATCCTTCTCCATATACTTAGTGAAACAATCATCTTGTTTGGGTAGGTGTGGGAAGATGCATCTTTCTCCTCACACATATCCAAATCATCATCCTTTGAACACAACTATCCTTTAGATCATTATCAAACATCTTAGGGTATTTTTGTTCAAAATCAAAATCAAAACCCAAATCAAGATCAAGGACAAAATCTCAAAATCCAAAGTCCTAGCATTTCATTCAAGATTTATCAAAAGCCAAAAACATCCATAACATCCATCTTTTCACCATCATATCATCATCACATTTGATCCTAAAAAAGCATCCTAAAACTTTCACTTTGGGACATAAAATAGAGATTAATCCAAAGAATCAAGAGATTCATCTCCCATATTCTCGAAGATTGATCCTTGTTTTATGGTTCAAATGAGATCTCAATACAAGAAGAGTATGGAAGGCCACAAAGAAACTCCCACTTCAAGTGACCTTAGCCAAACAAACGCAGAAATAAATCTCACAGAATCAAGCAATCCATTGATCCCCTCATCATCACAAAACCAACAAGAAGAAAATCAAGGGGAGGACCTCACCTTTGGAATGTCTCACGAAGAAATAGCTGAAATGCTCCAAAATTCGGACAACCATAGAATCATCAACATCATCATGAGACTCAACCCTTCGTTGTACATGCTTGAACTAGCAAAACAAGGGGCCAAGTTGCCTTCAGATTTTGATGTGACCACTATAGTAGAGACATATTTTCCACCAATCTCATCCACCATCCCCATTTCATCTACACCCCCATCTCAAAATGTCACAAAAAATATCCCACAAATCACATCATTTGCTCCAACTCATCCCAATGTTAACAAGGGAAACACATTTCTCAATGCTCTTCAATCACATCCCCTTGTGAATAACCAAAACTTGGACGCAAACACCACAGTGGAACAAAACATCCTTCATGATCCATTACACCAAAATTTTCCTCTCACTTTACATTATGACCTATCATCAACATCTTTTGACGGAACACCACAAACACCTCTTCTCACAAATTCACAAGAGGAGGGAGACATATTTAGACCAGGGGGCATTTTCAACACCACAACACTCTTGCAAGGATTCACTCCCCTTACATTTCCACCTCTCCCACCATCACCATTGTCATCAACACCACTCCTTGGCTTGGGGTTGCCTCCCCTACCAAGTATCAATCAAACCACTATCCCAACCATCAATCAAAACATTTTGCCAAATTATCAAAGATTATTGTTGACATAACAACAACCAACAAACACACAAGCAATGGCAGCATCATCAAACACCCCCACAACATTGCAAAGCATGGTCTCTCAAGGGCCAATCACATCAACGACACCACTTACCACATCAACAACACCATCCACCAATCACGTAATCAACACGACAACACCATCCACCAACCAAATAATCAACACAACATCATCATCTACCACCATTCCAAATCCACCACCACCTCCACCACCACCAACATTCACCACATCAAACCAATTCGATGCAACATTAAAAGCCACTTTTCAAAGAGGATACTAACAAGTGCAAAAACAAAAAGCTGTGCAACAAGCCACTCAAGCTGAACGAGCTGCCAAAGCTTCACAAGCTGCAATACAAGTGCAACAAGTGCAACAAGTCAAGCATTATTACAACAACAACAACAACAACAAGCCGCTCAAGCTTCCCAAGCCACACAAGCATTGCAAGCACAAAGGGTCGCTCAAGCACAACTATTATTGCAGCAACAAGCCCCACAAGCGCAAGCCCAAGAACAAGCTCAAGTGCAAGAACAACAAGCACAAGCACAAGCACAAATTCTTGTACAAGCAGTGCAATTGCAAGTGTATCAACAAGCAGTAAAGCAATACCAAGATTAGCAAGAAGCAGTAGAATTGGCAGCCCAACAACAAGCGTTGTGGGAACAACAACAAGCAAAACAACAAGCATTGTTAGATCAGCAACAAGCGCAATAGCAAGTAGAACAACAAGTGTTGTTAGAACAGCAACAAGTGCAACAACAAGCAAAAATCCTAGTGCAACAACAACAAGAGCAACAACAAGCATTGTTCATCCAAAAGCAAGTAGAAGCCTACTTTACCTGCCACAACATACCAATACCATTGAACAATGCACCAACCAACCCATACATCCAAACCACGATTGCAACACCCCAAAACACATTCATCCCACCCCCTAATCCTTAGAATGATATGACGACACAACTCAAGTTGCTCTTGCAACAAGTACTCGATCTTCAATCAGGGAGAACAACCAAAATGCAAAGCAACTTGTGTCCCTATCCATTTGATAGGAGCCTAGACATGAAACCATTCCCTAAGGGATTTGAGATCCCTAAATTTGACAAATATTGAGGGACAGGAAACCCTAAAGATCACATCAGGGAATTATAGGTTTATTTTATGGAGGTTGCATATGACGATACTTATCTGATGCAACTATTCCCTAGGAGCTTAGCAGGTAATGCTATAGAATGGTTCTCTGGGTTACCTTCAGGCATTAGGACATTCAAAGAAATTAGAGATGCATTCATTAGAAACTACACATGTAACATGACAATGGATGTTAGTCTTGAAGAACTCTACGCTCTGAAACAAGGAAAGAATGAATCTTTCACTTCATTCCTTCAACGATGGCGATCCAAGGCCAATCAGAGCAAATGGACCATGCCAGAAGAACAAAAAGTCTACACAATCATAGCCAACCTTGAAATTCACCTATCATTTCATCTCAAAGTTCAGGGTATCACCACATATGATAAATTGATCTCCAAGGTGCTTAGCATCGAAAGAGCCCTTGTGACTCAACCCATCGAATCAACATCATATCATGAACCGCAAAACAACCACTCATCATCAAACTACAATGATAAACCTCTTACATGGGCAAGAAACAAGAACATCACTAATGATGGCATTGTCGATGCCAAGGTGGTCATTAGTGGTCCATGCCAAAACACACCCACACAACAAATCCAAACACCAAATCAAAACACTCATCACACAACATATCAACCCAACAATAATCCCACCATCAATAACATCAACGACCAAAGAGGACCACCTCAACGCAAAAACATACCCCAAACAAAAATACACTACTTTGGGGGAACCACTTGAGGACATCATGAAAAAGCTAATCGACGAAAAACTCATCCAAGCTCCTATATTTGAGAATTATCAAGAACCTGATGTCAAACCTCCTTGGTATACTGAAAATCAACTATGTGAGTTCCACAAAATCAAAGGCCACACCACAAATAATTGCATGAGACTCAAGAAGATCATACAAGAACTCATCGACAAAAGAATCATAAATGTGGAATCACTTATAGGGAATCAAGATCTTAAAATCTACACGAATCCAATGCCAAATCATGGCAACAAAGGGAATAACAAGGATAAAGGAAAGGGGTGTAAATCATGTATATGAAACAATTGTTGCCAACCTCAATGAAAACTACATGGTCATCACCATTAAGGGCGCCCATGCCAAAGATTGTGGAGTCACCACAAGAGGCAAAAAGGTCACCATTGTAGGATCATCCCAACCAAATAGAGTCCCTACATCAAGAGCCATTCTGTATAACTACAATGTTGTAGACCAACTCAAAAGAATGCTAGCACACATCTCCATCATGGAGTTGTTAAAAATCTCATCAGTGCATAAAAAGATCCTTGAGGAAGCATTAGCCTCATCTACCGTCCCCGCAGACCTCGATGCAGAACAATTCCAAGCTATGGTCGGAAACATCATAACACCTACTATCCTTATGTTTTTTGACCAAGATTTTCCCGCCCAACCATCTCACAATCGTGCACTTCACTTGGAGGTCATTGTGAACAAAAACAAAATCAAAAGGGTCTTGGTGGATGGAGGTGCAGTTTTGAACATCTGTTCTTTTAGTCTCATCAAGCAGTTACAGATATCAGAAGATTCCATTGATAAAGGGAAGGGCATCACAATCAAAGCATATGATGACCAAGAAAGAGTGTCTCAGGGCACAATTAAGCTCCCTATCCAAGTAGGGCCAACACTCATGGAAACCACATGTTAGGTCTTGGACCTTGAATTGCCATACAATATCCTCCTGGGATGCCCATGGATTCATGCAATGAAAGTCGTAGCATCAACCTTCCACCAATGTGTGAAATTCACACATAATGGACAAGAGGTTATCGTCCATGGAGATCCTGAGCTGTTTTCATACTGCAAGAACCTTGAAGCCAAATATTACAAAATCCCCCAAGTGTCGAAAAATGATGAGGGCCCATTAACATCATACATTGATCCCACCATTCTCACTTCTGCGATAGAGACACCCACCATTCCCACCATATCTGATATCAAGCTCATCATCCAAGAGGACGGTTTTGGAAGTTATAGGCTCCCTAACAATGCTTTTGTGATAGGAGAGTTACCACAATCTCCAAGATCACAAGGACGCCCACAAGAAAATCAAGCTTCCACATCACAAACGTATCCTGAGGATTATCCTGAATTCAAAAGCTGGGGAGACCTTGGATGAGAGGTTATTGAAGCAAATCAATCTCACATTGTGTAGTGAGATGAAAGACCAACACCTGAATTACCAATGGATGAAAGAAGCAAAGGCCTACACATGATGCTTGTGATGGGCTATGACCGAAACCAAAGATTGGGGAAAAATGGCAATGGGCTCTTAATACCAATCATGCCTAAGACATGACCTATAACAAATCTTGGTCTTGGATGCACCCCTCTGAGAATAACCATACATGGCTAAAGTCCTCCGATTAGAGCTGCTAATGTTTCTCCTCAACCAGTCCTAGTACAAGTGCACTCCCCAATACCCATAGGGACAGACATGCATAACTTTATCACTGAGCCCTATATTAGTAGTGATGATGAAGATACCTTATCCAACCTACCTAGGTTATTTGAAGATACCACCCTGTGTATGATTAGTACCATATCCTTTGAACCAAATAGTCAAAATTGTGAGATCCACTTAGTCTACCCCCAACTGATCGACTATGACCAATGAGGACCACTAGTTCTCAATACATTCAAAAATGATGAAGCACTCTCAAAATTCATGGGGTTGAGGGATAACATTCCAGATGGAGATCACAAGGCAGGATTCATAATGGAGTTGGACACACATGCCTATTACAGGGAAATGATTGAATCCTTTAGTCGCAAAAGTGAGAAACTAAGAATCATATCCAAGTCCTTGAATGAAAACCACACCGTGGCACTCTCTGACAACAAAATAGTAAAAATAAAGGATGTATCCAATGGTGAAAACCTCTCTGAGGTGCCTGAGGATGAAGGATTCAATATTCCCCTAAGAGCTATTCATCAAGAGAAGTCAGTAGTCTTGGCCGAAAAATGTAACCCAGTCAACCTAGGAACAGAGGAGACCCCACATATCACATTCTATGCGAAATCATTATTATCAGAAGAGAAAGAACTCCTAGTAGCATTCCTAAAGGAAAGACAAATAAAATTTGCATGGAGTTATGCTGATATGCCAGGACTTGATCCAAATACTATGGTCCACCACCTAGCATTGTATCTAGATGCAAAACCTGTTAGACAAAAGCTTCAAAAAATGCATCCTCAAATTGCTCTATTAGTCAAAATGGAGCTCAAAAAGCTATTAGATGCTAGATTCATCCGGCCAATTGATTAGCCAGAATGGGTATCGAACTTGGTACCTTTTTCAAAACCTAATGGAGCTATCAGAATCTGTACAAATTTTAGAGATTTGAACAAAGCATGTCCCAAGGATGACTTTCCACTTCCCAATATCGATATAATAGTGGACATGATAGCATGAGATGTTATCACTAATAGACAGATTTTCAGGATACAACCAGATTATGATAGCAAAAGAAGATCAACACAAGATAACTTTTACTTGTCCATGGGGGACCTATTGCTGGAACATGATGCCATTTGGCCTCAAGAATGCAGGAGCAACATATCAACGAGCCATGACATGATTTACAAGATACTTGAAGACTATGTCGATGACATCCTAGTCAAATCAAGAAAAAGAAAAGATCATATAGCAACCCTAAGTGCTATCTTTGACAGATTGGAGGAATAAAAGGTTAGACTAAATCCCAAGAAGTGCGTCTTCAGCGTACAATCAGGTAAATTGCTAGGATACATAGTCTCCATGAGGGGTATCGAGGTGGATCCAACAAAAGTCAAAGCAATCCTTGAGATGGAAGCACCAAGGAACTTAAAGCAACTGAGAGGCCTCCAAGGCAGGCTCCAATCCATTAGAAGGTTCATAGCACAATTGGCAGACAAGCAGAACCCATATTCGCACCTTCTCCACAAGGGGGTATCATACAAATGGGATACAAAATGCGAAGAGGCATTCAACAAAATAAAGGAATATCTGACACCTCCATTGTTAATGCCACCTATCCTGAGAAAGCCATTGATCTTATATGTGTCAGCAATAGCAGTAGCCCTAGGAGCTCTTCTTGCTCAGCATGATGAAAATAGAACAGAAAGAGCCATATACTATATCAGCAGGACAATGGTCAATCACGAGCTAAATTACTCATTCATCGAGAAAGCTTGCCTTGCAGTAGTGTTTGCATCCCAAAAATTTAGACATTATATGCTAGCACACAAGATAAAGCTCGTCACGAAAATTGATCCCCTCAAGTATCTCTTATCCAAGGCAATGTTAACTGGCAGAATGGAAAAATGGGTCATGATATTATCAGAATATGACATCGAGTATGTAGAATGGAAAGCAATCAAGGGACAGGTTATTGCAGATCAATTAGCAGAAGCACCTATGTATTCTGAGAATCCTCTTGTATCTAAATTTCCAGACGAATCCATCTTTAACCTCAACGTTGCTAATCACTAGAAACTATACTTCGATGGGTCATATACACAACATGGATTAGGAGCTGGTGTCTTCTTCATCACCCCACAGGGGGACTACATACCAAGCTCATACAAACTAGCATTTCCTTGCACTAACAACATAACCAAATATGAGGCTTTGACTATAGGTCTCAGGATAGCAGTGCAATGGAATATCATAGCTCTCAAGGTATATGGAGACTCTCAGTTAATCATAAATCAAGTCAACAATGAATATCAGACTAAGGATGACAAGCTAACCCCATATAAGAAACTGGTGGAGACTCTAAAGGAATCCTTCATTGACATAACATTTGAGTAGATTCCAAGAACCAACAACAGAGCAGCTGACGCCATGGCTACAATTGGGTCTCTATTAGACATCCCTCATAACGTACTGAAATATGAATTTTTGATCGAGTAGATTCTCGTTCCCACATTCGAGGTACCAAAATCAGAATATGTGTGTGAAATCGTTGGTCCTAGTGATCCTTGGTATCATGACATCTATACATATCTTCGAATAGGAGTCTTACCCGCTAACCTACCATCAAGCCTAAAATGAACCTTTATCAAAAAGGCATCTAGATTTGTCATCCTAGGTGATACCTTATACTGTAGAAGCATAGAGGGTACTTTACTGCGCTGTCTAAATGCTGAGGAGGCATTGACTGCTCTAACCGAGGTTCATAACAGTATTTGTGGCTTACACTCGAGTGGAATAACCATTGCCAAGAAATTGCTGAGGTTGGGGTATTACTGGCCCACAATGGAAAGAGAAGCATATGATCATGCTAAAAAATGTTTACAATGTCAGCAGCATGGGGATCTCATCCATGCTCCAGCTCAAGAGCTTCATCCCATCATTACACCATGGCCCTTTCCATAGTGGGGACTCGATCTCATTGGGAAAATCTCACCCACCTCATCCAACGGCCATAAATTCATTATAACTACAACTAAGTACTTCACAAAGTGGGTGGAAGCCATACCCATGACCTATATCACTAGAAAGCAGATCTCAAAATTCATCCTAAACTATCTCATCTATCATTACGGTATCCCACAAGCTATTATCTCAGATAATGGGACACCCTTCAAGAACCAGGAGGTTAGCGACTTGTGCGAGAAATTCAAAATCTAGTATCACTTCTCCACCCCATATTATCCCCAAGGCAATGGCCAAGCAGAAGCCACAAATAAAACCATCCTCAAAATCCTCAAGAAAATAGTCAATGATGCAGGTCGTGACTAGCACTTGTAGCTTAATCCTGCCCTCTAGGCTTATCGAACCAACATTTGCACACCCACTGGTGCCACCCCATTCTCCCTAGTCTATGGATCAGAAGCCATACTCCCCATTGAGATCGAGCTCCCATCCCTCAAAATATCACTACAAAATCTCATCACTGATGAAGAATATCAGGTCTCAAGACTAAATGAGTTGGAGTTACTGGATAAGAGAAGGATTGATACTTTGAATCATCTACAAGTCTATCAAAATAGACTCAAACGAAGTTACAACAAGAAGATCAGAAGTAAGACATTCCAAGTAGGAGAATTGGTCTTAAAAGAAAATCAAAAGAATGTCCTGAATCCCAACAGTAAAGGAAAGTTTGAACCCAATTGGTTAGGGCCTTTCATCATCACAGCAAGCTATAAATCAGGGGCATATCAACTATCAACACGGAAGGGGAACCTCTACAGGAGCCCATGAATAGATCCCATCTCAAAAAAATTTATGCCTAATTCTTCCAGGTGTAGAACCAAAAAATCCAAAAAATAAAAAAAAGTCCTAAAAAAATGGCTACTTTGGTGAAAACTTGGCAAACAGGCGTCTTGGTAACAAAAAAAATAAATAAAAAAAGCAGAAAAATCCAAAAAAAATAGAAAAAGGATCAAAATAGTAAAGAAAAAAATCATCCTCTAGTGAAAACCACTTCGGTGGCACTTTGGTTAAGTACCTTGGTGAAACCTCGGGCAAATGCACCTTGTGTAAATAAATAAGCACTTTCCATCCACCTCAAGACCTTTACAGCCTTTGTTCGGCATCCCTCCATTTCTTCCATCATCCATCTCTATCCATATCTCCATTCATCACTCATCCACTTGCATCCGCATCCATAGCTTGGTCTTGTGTTCGTGATTACGATCCCTTCTAGTTCACTGATCCATTCTCAAGGTTAGTTTGTTCGGCTTTATCTAGGTTCATTGTGAATTAATGCTTAGGCATCGCTCTCATTGGATCGATTCGTGGTGGCTGGTCTTAAAAGTCCTTAAAAATCGTAAAACTCAAAACATCAAAAATCGTAAAATCCAAAACATCTAAAAATCAGAAAATCCAAAAAAACATTCAAACATATCAAAAATCCAAAAAATAGTCAAAAGTCACTCAAAAAGCCAAAACAAGGTCGCCTTGTCGAACTACATTGTCTGAAGCTGAACGTAGGGGTTGGGATCTTTGATCATCCCCCCCGAGACATGAAATTCTATAGGGGGTTCCTCATAATAAACTCCACATCTCATCATGTATAATATCATTTGTAAATTGGTCAAGTCGCCGTAACTACATGATCTTTGCTATGCGGTATAACGAGGCAAGGCTAATCTATCGACACTGAGGCCCCTAGATAGGTCTTAGGTTGGGTCTCTTGGTCAAAATCTCAAAAAATCCCAAAAATATTGGAAAACTGAAAATCAAAACATTTGTAAAACCTTGAAAAAATACCAAAAATAGCCTCAAAACATTGCAAAATTCTAAAAAATCCAAATATTTGAAAAAATCCATCCGCCAATAAACACCATTCATAATAAAGTGATCGTCATCCTCAACCTTTGGTGAAATAGTTAGAAACAAGTCTAGCAGGTTAAAAGTAAATCTCAAACGTGTCAAGCCTCAAGTCTAAGTAGTACGTAAACAAGTTGGTCAAGTCTTTGTGTCGATAGTCCATCATCCAAACAGTCTCATATCAATCATCTGATAACATCATGTCGTAGGATGAATCCTTCTTACAAAGGGCATTATTTATCAGAAACAACACTTTGGATAGACGAAATGACGTGCTGCCATCCACTAACATGTCCTAGGATGTATCCTTCCTACAATGGGCATTATCTTTTGGCAATAAGTTTTAGTTCTTATCCTTGAAAACACATTCCCTTTCGGTTAGTGGTATTGAAGAACATCAACTTGTTTGTGTGCTTGATCTTTTCTTTTGATTTATCTTATTGCACTCATCCCAAGGACCTCTCGATGATATCCGAACAAAGGATTTAGAGAGATAGGAATGGGGCAAT
>VDFB02358134.1:204728279-204751958 GCA_007258455.2 Sequoia sempervirens
TTTATGGCTTAGCTGTGTATCATTTCTCCAACACACTCCCTTGAGCCACAACATAGGTGTCAAATGCACCTAGCTTGGCTCTAATACCATACAAGAATACCAATTATGAGGACCTCCTATAAAAATATGACATGAAAAACCGTGAACAATATTTAAAAGATAATCCATAGTCTATCTTATTATTTATGCATATTTTCTAGGACCACCTATGCCCAAAACACAAAATAGTTTTTGTAAATACACCAATTAGATCTTATAAAATGCATTACTTAGATCAAATTATATGGTAAATTAAATATAATTAATGATTACTTTTTCTTTTAGTATGAAAGAGGTTAAATTCCAATAAATGTTCTAGTGGGCTTGATTGAGTGACAAGGTGGAGTGATTGTTGTAATGAAGAACTTGCTAGGAAAGCTAACCAAGTTAAAATGTACACCTATACATACATCATTGTGGTAATATAGACCTATGTCATAAAACACAATTGAATCCTATTAGTTCCAAAGTATTTTAGCAAAGAAGAGATAGAGGAATTTCCAACATGAGGCATAATTCAATCATAATATAATAAAACCATTAATCCATAGTTCTATGTATAAATGGACTGTTGTAGAGGAAAAGATACACATTTAATTTGCAAGGCATAACTCAACAATATGAAAACATATAGTAGAATATTGTACATTATTCTCAGGATTTTTTCTTATTTGTGAGAAATGCAAACCTTCCATGCTAATTTTCTCTAAAACACACAAATATAGGGGGCAGTGTAATATCCCACCCTTTCCTAAATTTTTCCATAGCTAGTGATATGATAATATCCCAACAACTCTATGAATTTTAAAATTGAATGTTATGGACTATATTAAAATTATTTTGTGGACTAATAAACTAAAGAATATTCTTGATATTTAATTACACGTCTCTTGAGAAAAACAATGATTTAATATCTTATGAGTATTAAATTAGATTATGAGTATAATTTAAAGAATTATAGTCATGATTTTGTAATTGTCATGTAATAGACATAAATATCATTCCATTTTGTTGGTAAAACTACATATTTAGAGTAATATTATGAAGGTTAAATTTAAATGGTTTATCTAGCACTCAAATAATCATTCTAGACTAACATTTGATTTAAAATTTCTTTTACAATGATTATTGATTATATTTAATAAAAAATACTTGATATTCCCACCAAGTTATTAAGGGTGCAAATCAACTATTGACATGGACTAAACTATTGCAAACAAGGTAAATATATATAGTAGGAGTATCAACTAATGGTGAGGCACTTTAAGTCTAATCAAACATACAATATACCAAATAATATTAATGAAATAGTGGAGAAAATAAATAAATATTCAAACCTCATGAACACTAGAATTATATGGAGAAACCCTTTCAAAAAATCCCACTACTAAAGAGATATGAAACTTTTATTAATATTCATAACAAGATTATAACAATCCAATCCACTCAATCTTCTTTAGTCTAATGTTTTGGCTATTTCTACATAACACTATTTAAACCTTATGTCATACATTAAATTATATATAGAGCAAGGGAAACAAGAAATGATCAATTAATTTATGTAATGAGTGGAAAAAAATCATGGTCCACAAGAAAAGAACACATGCCCCACTATGCATTGGAACATGTACACAAAATATAAATGAACTAATGATATAGGACCTTAAATCCCATAACCTTGATAGTAACCACTCCCAATACTAGTGCTTTATGATGAAGATGTCAACTACAATAAGTCTCATCTATTATGAAAAGATGCTCCACTCTTCCCAATGTAACTCCTAGTACAATAATCATCACGATCTCCTTATTTAATTTTATTATAATAATATCTTGAGCCCATTGCTTACCTTTTCATTTTTTCTCACATATCACACTATAAAATTTTGGAGCTCATTTTCACTTTGCGAGAGTCTCTCGAGGGTTTTAATGGTGTCCAAATTGATATTTTTTAGCTTAATGCATCAAGCTCATTAATATTTTTAATTTTAAGAAAATATTAAAATCAAAGCTCTAGATTGTAATTTATGCCCTTTAGAAAGAATTTAGAAAAAAGCAACATTAAAGATAAGATTTTAAGTGAATGGAACACTAATCCCAACTTACACCAACCAAGTACAAATGGGTATTTAGCTTCATGGAGATTCATTCATGGTTGGTGATGGTGCATGAGTAGGCTAATAGAGGAAGAAAGACCATATGTTCATTAAGAAGAAATTGGGAGAAAAAATAAGCTAAGTTTAAATTTGTAATGATAAGAGGATCTTGATTGAATTATATATATATAGTTCATATGAGAACCAAGGATAACATACTAGAGTAAATAAGCTTTGATAATAAAGGAATCTTGTAAGTATGGGGAAGAAAAATATATCAAACTAAATGCACTACCAAAAGATAGATCAATTGGGATTTTTTTATAGGAAAGTGTGATATTTAATTGAAATCCTAATGTATTAATATTGTATCTTCAACAATCTTGGAATGAGTACTTGGATGCCTATGTTGTCAAAAGATATTATTATTTTACTATTAATTCTCCTCATGTTGAAATTTCCATGAACTAGTTAGGATGCAAATCTCCACCACTAAGCTACCCACCCACTTTATGACAAGTCAATTTACGATTTAGGTATGCTAATTTTTTTGACACCTTTTTCACATTGTGAGATATTACCAAATATTTATAATGGTCATTTGGTTTTGTGTGGATCATGAACCATGTAAGGGTGTGTTTATTGATCTTACTCACCAATAAAATGTATGCATTGAATAATTTTTGTTTTATCATCATTTTATCAACAAGCATATGCATATTTGAGGGTTTATTTAAAATTGACTAATGATATGTTGATTGAAACTATAGGATACATTATTTTACCTTAATTTTTTGGTCTAAAAGATGAGGGAAGTTCTTATTCTATGTCATATTCTTTCTTCTTTAGATGTATCTCATATTTTACTTGGGTATCCATGGATAAAACAATATCAAGCAACATCATCTATGTCATGCCATCAAGGTATCAAATATGTTTGAACACTAGTAAAGAGGTTACAATTGCAAGAGATCTGTATATGCCTTTATTTTAGATTAAGTCATTTAACCTTAAATAATTTTAAGAACATACATAAGGATCCTCTATATAAGTGCAAGGATTCTTTGCCTAATTTGTAAAAATTTCAAAAGGAATAACAATGGTGGGAAAATCAAGACAAGATGCAACAATTTAGAATTCCTAAAGGGTTTACAATTATTAGAGCCAAAGTAGGTTATATGTAGGTTTTATATTATAAAATGATTCAAGAATCTATAAGGCCAAAAGAACCATAAGCATTGCAAACTTTAGTTTAGAAGCATAAGGGATTGGATATTTTCATTCCTAAACATGGTTTTCATAAAAAAAATTACTCATGTAGCAAGCACACTATAGAATTCACAAAGAAGGTTAGGGTTTTTAGCTTCATTTGTTATATGGAGATATTTTATTGTAATGTACATAATCAATGATATGATTCTTGATTTTTTATAAGATTTAATATTATGACACCTTAACAAACCAAGCTATGACTTTCATGGTTCACTCCTACATGTATGAAATTTGCATTTTCATCTACAAGTTTGACCCTAAATTTGTAGTTTTAAAATTATTTTGTGACCTTGACCCCTACACTTCTAGTCTTTAGGAATTTATTTATCTCCATTTTTTAGACTATGTTGAGAGCCATTATAATGTTTTTTTGCACTAACTTTGGGAGGAAACTCATTTTTCCTTATTCAAACCCTTGAATTATGCAAAACGGGGAAGCAAAATACTATATTGAAAATGCTTTAAAAACTTTCAAACAAGTGCAATTTGATTTCAACAAATTTAAAAAAATTTGCATATAGGGTTTCAAATTTAAACAAATACATGCATTTTGAACTCTAAAAAAATTGAATTTTAAATACCTCGTGCTCAATAGTGGTCGATATGTGAATTGGAATGATGAACTTCGAAGAGAGGAACCGAAATTTGCTTTCGCGGGTGAGAGAAACTTTGTTGGGTCGCCGTCACGGATTCTGTTCGCTGCACGCACCAGGGAGACAATGACTGGTAAACAACATAGTAAAAATGTGAAAATGAAATATTTTTTTTTGTTTTAGTCATATTGAAGGGGTTCGGCCGAACCCGGGTTCGGCCGAACCCACTTTAATATGATTTTTTAATAGGGGCGTTGACTGGTTCGGCCGAACCCATTTCAATTGAAGAATGAGAAAATGCTGAATTTTCCTTCCTTTTAGAAAGTGTAAACCACTATTCTAAGGTGACCCTAATCAAATTCTACTTTTCCACTCTCTTTTCCATTCTAAATTTTATTCCCAATTCCATCCATGTAGAAATTCCTTAGCATTTAGATCCTGTTGTTAGCCATAACTTTAACAGGGGTCGAGGATAGCTTTGAGTTTTTACCCAAAAAGTAATTGACAAAATTCGGCCTTACCAGATATAATGTGTTGAAAAGCTCTTTGAAGTTATTCTAGAAAAAAGTTCCTGAGAATATAATGCATAGTTTTGAATTAACCTTTTTGCATGAATTCCATATCTTTAATCGGCTATTTTCAGCTTGATAACCTTCATCAAGAATGAGCAAACCTGTGCTCTCTAAAAACAGTTTTCCAATATGCTTAGCCTCTTCATGAAAGCTCACATTTGTCTCACAAGTGGGTGGCATAGAAGAAAAAGTGTTTGTTGGCAATACAAGGGAAAACAACTGAGAGGGGGGGTGAATCAGTTGTTGTAGAAATTCAAAAATTATTTAACTTATTAACCTTATTCTCAGATCTGATTATTAACCATTAAAACATAAATAATCAACACATCAGAAACACACATAACACCAAGATTTTTTATGTGGAAACCCTGTTAGGGGAAAAACCACGGTGGAGGTTAGTCCACAAGATTATACACTCTTAAAAGTATAATGAAAATGAAATATGGGGAATGCACATGCATTCAGGCACATTTCCTAGAGAACACTGCTCAATTACAAAGGAAGACACACTATCTTACAAAGAGATTTGGATTATAGCCATCTAAATTTTGAACTGAGATAATAGCATCTGCTAATGCCTGATTACAGTTCCAATTAAGCACATGAACACTTCTCCACTCTTCTTCACTCTTCTTCACACTCTACTCTACCTTCGAATGATTTAGAACACTATTCGTGCACACACACATTCGAAATACCTCAAATGAAATGAACAATCATTTTTATATATCTGCAACAAGAAATTTCATCACTACAAGTTGGCCTCAACAAAAATAATAAAATGAATATGAACTGTCAGCCTAAAACATTAAAGATTATCAATGCAAATCAACCAAGTTCGACCACAACTTAGTGAGGACCCAAATCAACATCTCCAACATGAAGACACTTCAATTAATTTCTCCTCGAAGATCCAAAACATGCTACAAACACTATGTCGGCCAAGAACAAGAAAAACATGAACATGCAAGAGAAAATCGCTGACCACGAGCACAATGATCAATGCGGATGTTCAAAAAAGATAGAGAACAATCTAGAAACATCCACAAGCATCAAAAATCACAAGAGAAGCATCCACAACAACTGCACTAACTGAAATAGCCTCATCTTTAATCAGGAACACCAACTAAAGAAGCAAAAAAACTGTCAGAATTAAAATCTTCATAACTCGATCAAATCTTCATGCAGATCTTTGAAACTTGGCATGGATAAACTAGATACACTTGGAAAAAAACCCTTTAGTCCACAACCTCTAATAACAATGTACAAAAATAACCAGCATACTGAACTTTACTTCACCACTGACAACCTGCAACTCATTCCATTACAATTTTCTCAATATCCTTGACATATACAACTTCAAATACATTTATGGTGTGATGGTTTATAGGTGGCATTGTTGTTCTTGCCACCAAGGTTCAAACCCTATTGGGGTGGTATTGTTGAATGGTTATATCCGATTCATAGCTCTGGTCAAAAGTGTTTACCCCTTGAATAAATAATGACAACCACATATCAATAAAACAACCACAAGATCCAAAAATCTCCCCCTTTGGCATTGATGACAACACATGATGTGAAAAACACCATCAACGCAACTAACTTCTGCTTAGGATTTGACTCATCTTCTCCTCAACACTTTCACATAATATTTCTCCCCACAAGTCTCTTTTCCTTAGATAATCACTAGTTTTTCACATGACTCTTCTCCCCCTTTGACATCAATGACTAAAATCTCTAAGCTTTGAACCACATATCTAAATTTCTAAACATTTGACTACTCCCCATGAGTAGCAACCACCACAACATCAATCCGAAGCAAGATATGATTGTGAAATGCATGGATTGATGCAATGCAATGCATCCTTAGTTCTAATTAGGAGGGTAATCACCCCTAACTTCCCTATGAGATACTCGAAAGTATCCTTAGGCAACAACTTGGTAAAGATGTCTGTAATCTGCTCCTTAGTAGGCACATACTCTAGTATGACTTCCTTTTCACTTACCTTCTCCCTCAAAAAGTGAAACGTGATAGATATACGCTTTTTTTTTAATGTGGCACCAGATTCTTGGAAATGTTAATGAAACTTGATTTATCACATAATATAGCAATAGACTGATCATATAATTCTGACATCCTTCAACATTTTTTTCATCCACAATACTTGAGTACAATTTTTAGCAATAGCAATGCATTCGGCCTTTGTAGTAGACAAGGAAATGGCATTCTACTTCTTTCTTAACCATGAAATTAGCTTCTTACCCAAGGAAAATGCGCCACCACTAGTACTTTTTTTGTCATTCACATCTCCTACCCAATTAGCATTAGTAAAGGCACTCAAGGTAAGATCATCATCTTTAGGATACCATAGGCCAAGATCAATAGTTCCCTTCAAGTATCTGAAAATTCTCTTCACAACAGTCACATGAGATTCATTCAAATTAGCTTGAAATATTGCAACAATACATACAACATTCATGATATCAGGCCTACTTTGAGTTAAGTACATCAATCCACCAATCATTGATTTGTATCTTGTCTTATTTTCTTTCAGAGAATCATCTTATGTACTATCAACTTGCATCCAGTCACCATAGGTGTACCAACTAGCTTTGAATCTTCCATACTAAACTTCTTCAACAATTCCTTCACATACTTGGACTAAGATATAAAAATCCCTTTATCTAACTGAGTAATTTGTAATCCCAAAAATAATTTCATCTCACCAATCATAGACATCTCAAATTCATTCTACATCTCATTAGCAAACTTCATGCACAAACCATCATTTCCTCCAAAAATGATATCATCAGCAAAGACTTCAATAATCAAACCTTTATTATGATCAATCTTGAAATACAAATTACTATCGACAATACCTTTGTTAAATCCAAGCTTCAACAAATACTTGTCCAATCTTGCATACCATGCTCTAGGGGCTTGCTTGAGTCCATACAATGCTTTCTTCAACTGACACACCATATCTTCCTTTTCAATCAATTGGAATCCATTAGGTTGCTCAACATACACTTCTTCTTCTAATTCACCATTTAGAAAATCTGATTTGACATCCATTTGATAAACTTTGTAGTTCTTGTGAGCAACATAGGCAAGAAATAATCTTATAGCTTCAATTCTAGCAACAGGGGCAAAGGTCTCTTCAAAATCAATTCCTTCCATCTATGAATATCCTTTACATACCAGTCTTGCTTTGTTTCTAACCACTTCACCTTGCTCATTTAGTTTGTTTCTAAAGATCCATTTTGTTCCAATTATATTCTTGTCCTTAGGTCTAGGAACAAGAATCCATGTATCATTCTTTTCAATCTGTTTTAACTCTTCTTTCATTGTTTCAACCCAATGCTCATCTTTACATGCTTCATTCACACTAGTAGGCTCAGTCTTTGATATCAAGCAATACTCTTCTGCAATTTTTCTCCTAGTCTAGACACCTTTGTTCTTATCACCTATAATCTGATATTCTGAATGATTCAATCTTACATACCTTAGAGTCTTCTTAGGATGTTCTTCAACTTCAGGTTCTTCTGATATCTCTTCTGCTCTTTCACTAGTTTATCCTTCTTCATTTTCTTGATTTACCAGATTGATTTTCACTTGATTTGTAGTTTGAACTTGCTTTCCTTTGATTGCACTGTCATCTTGATCATTAGAGTCATATCCATAGGTTCTGGATAGTGTACCAAAGTCTTCATCAACCTTAACATTTTCACTTTCAACCATTTTCTTCAATATTTTATTGTAACACTAATAGGCCTTACTTTTAGTAGAATAACCTAGAAAGATACCTTCATCACTCCTAGCATCAAACTTTCCTATGATCTCTCTTAATATAACATTTGCTTCCAAATATCTTGAAGTATTTAATAGTAGGATTTTGACTAGTCCATAGCTCAAAAGGGGTCTTACCAATATCACCTTTGATTTGTACCCAGTTGAGTGTGTACACAATAGTACTCACAACTTCTCTCCAATAGATATGAGGAACATTTCCTTCCAGCATCATAGTTCTAGCAACATCTTCAATCGTTCTGTTCTTCCTTTCCACAACTCCATTTTGTTGAGGGGTTTGTAGTGCAGATAATTGTCTCTTTATTCCATGTTCTTCACAAAAAGTATTAAATTCACCAGAAGTGAATTCACCACCTCTATCTGATCTCAGACATTTAATCTTCAAACCTGTCTCTGTCTCAACCATAGCTTTAAAGATTTTGAACATTTCAAGTGCTTCAAATTTCTCCCTTAAGAAAGTAACCCATACTATTCTAGAATAATCATCAATGAGTAACATGCAATACCTATAACCTTGTAAACTTTTGACCTTAGAAGGACCTCACATATCAGTATGCACAAGCTCTAACAATTCATTTGAACAATGCTTTTTACTTCGAAATGAAACGCTAGTTTGCTTTCCCAATTGACATTCCTTACATATTGCATTAGTAGGTTTCATCAACTTAGGTAGATCTCTCACAGCCTTAGTGGAACTTATCTTGACAATATTATCAAAATTAACATGACACAATCTCCTATGCCATAACCAACTTTCATCAACTTGAGCAATCAAAAAACTTTTACTAGTAGCACTCAAGTGAAAGATATTACCTTTTGTTTTTGTACTTGATGCAATTTCATTTCCAGAACTCAATATTTTGCACTTTCCATCCTTGAATTGAAGATTGTATCCCTTATCAACCATTTTACCAACACTCAAAAGATTATGCTTCAATCCTTCCACATATAGAACATCATCAACATTATGCTTACCATCAAGAGAAATGCAACCTCTTCCATGGATCACACCAGTTGTATTATCAACAAATCTCACAACACCACCATCATACTTTTCCAAGCTTACAAACTTGCTTTTGTCTCCTGTCATAGGATGTGAACATCCACTGTCAATTACCCATTCATCATTTTCTTCAACTCGAATAGCTACGGATTTCTCCACATTTGTACAACCAACAGATTCAGTAGATACATGATTATTTTCCTTGATAGAAATACCCATTCATCATCACTTCTATTTCCTTTATCAGATTCATCATCTGTCACACCTTCATCAGCAACATAGTAACACTTCTTCTGAAATCTAGGCTTGTTATGTTTTAGTTTAGGGGATCTTTCTGGACACCTTGATGCAAAATGACCTATCTTATTGCAAAAAAAATATTTAAGAGGAAATTTTACTTCATACTTACCTTTACCTCAGTACTCTTTTGACAATAAGTGCTTCTAGCTCTTCTTCTTCTTCAATCTGTCTGATTTCATCCTCATACTTGAATGTCTTCCTAGATGAACTTTCACCTAGATCATATCTCTATCTATTTCTTTCAAAAGTAGTAGCCTTAAATGCATATTCAACCTTAGGAAGGGGATCACCAAATTCGCTCAACTCAAAAGTAGTCAGCTTACCAACCAATGTATCTCTGGTTATTGTTTGTGATAGTTCGGAGCTCTTCAATAGCGCTAGCTTTGACTTTGTAAGAATTAGGCAGGGATCTAAGCACTTTAGCAACAATCTTAGATTCATCTATCTTTCCACTAGCACATCTAATACCACACACAAGTTCATTCACTCTTTGCATGAAAGTATTAATGTTCTCATCATCGCCCATTCTCAACCTTTCATATTTCCCTTTCAAACTCTGCAACTTAGCAATCTTCACATTAGCATCACCTTCATACAAGGTTTCCAACTTTTTCCAGATCCCATGAGAAGTCTTTATATCCATAACATTTTTCATCTCATAATCAGTCAAAGCACTCACCAAAGCTTCCTTAGCCCAAATATTATACTTAGCATCTTTGATCTCAGCAGAAGTAGTAGGACCATTCTATGGAATAATATACATATTACTTGTAATGCTCCAGTAGGGTTCACCAATGCATCTTAGATGGCACTCCATTCAAGTCTTCCAGAAAGAATAATTTGTTCCATCAAATCTCGGACTATCCTTCTTGTACCTTGCCATCCCGAATCACCTTAAGCTATTAAACTTCTTCCAAGGAACTTTCTCTAATACCAATTGTTGGCAATACAAGGGAAGACAACTGAAAGGGGGGTGAATCAGTTGTCACATAAATTCAAAACTTATTCAAATTATTAGCCATATTCTTAGATCTGATTATTAACCATGAAAACATAAATCATCAACACATCAAAAACACATATAACACCAAGATATTTTATGTGGAACCCTGTTAAGAGAAAAACCACAGTGGAGGTCAGTCCACAAGATTATACCCTATTGAAAGTATATTGGAAATGAAATATGGGGAATGCACATGCATTCAGGTGCACTTCCAAGAGCTCATTTCTCAATTACAAAGGAAGACACACTGTCTTACAAAGAGATTTGGATTACAACCATCCAAATTTTGAACTGAGATAATAGCATCTGCTAATGTCTAATTATAGTTTCAATTAAGCACATGAACACTTCTCCACTCTTCTTGACACTATGCTCTGATTTCAAATGATTTAGAACATTATTCATGCACACACTCATTCGAAATACCTCAAATGAAATGAACAATCTATTTTATATATCCGCAACAAGAAATTTCATCACTACAAGTTGTCCTCAACCAAAATAATAAAATGAATATAAACTGTCAGCCCAAAACTTTAAAGATTATTAATGCGAATCAACCAAGGTCAACCACAACTTAGTGAGGAACCAAATCAACATCTCCAATATGAAGACACTTCAATTAATTTCTCCTCGAAGATCCACAACATGCTACAAACACTATGTTAGCCAAGAACAAGAAAAACATGAACACATAAGAGAAAATCACCAACCACAAACACACCGATCTATGTAGACATTCAAAAAAGATAGAGAACAATCTAGAAACATCCACAAGCATCACAAATCACACGAGAAGAATCTGCAACAACTGCACTAACTGAAATAGCCTCATTTTTAATTAGGAACACCAACTGAAGAAACAACAAAAACTGTCAGAATGAAAATCTTCATAACTTGATCAAATCTTCATGCCGATCTCTAAAAATCAATGTGGATAAACTAGATACACTCAGCAACAAACCCTTTATTCCACAACCTCTGATCAACAACATACAAAAATAACTAATATACTGAACTTTACTTCACCACTGACAACCTACAACTCATTCCATTACAATTTTCTCAATATCCTTGACATATACAACTTCAAATACATTTATGCTAATAGTGTTAACATCAATGACAACCACATATTAGCAACACAACCACAACATCCAACAGTGTGCTTATTATTGGCTACAATCTTTTTGTATAACTAACTTGTGAGACAAATGTGAGCCTTCCTGAAGAGGGTAACCATATTTGAAAACTACTTTTAGAGAGCCCAGGTCTTCGCATTCTTGATGAAGGTCATCAAGCTTGAAATAGCTGATCAAAGATATGGAATTCATGCAAAAAGGTTAATTCAAAACTGTGCACTATACTCTTAGGAATTCTTTTCCAGAATAACTTCAAAGAGCTTTTCAACACATTGTATCTGGTAAGGCTGAATTTTGTCAATTGTTGCTTGGGTAAAAACACCAAGCTATCCTCGATGCTTGGTAAAGCTATGGCTAATAGAAGGATCTACAGGCTGAGGAAGTTGTACATGGATGAAATTGGGAATAAAATTTAGAATGGAAAAGAGAGTGGAAAAGTAGAATTTGATGAAACTCTTGTAAAGTTTAGGTTAATGACTAATGCTTGTGTTCATTGTTATGATGTGAAGATTCTGAATAGTCTTCCTATAATAAAGTATTTTATTGTGATTTTGAGAGAATATTCTATATAGTAGGCTATCTTAGATCAAATAAATGAAGCAAACAATTGTGAAAGAACCAACAATTTTGAATTTGAGACAATGGTGTCTTATGTATAGACTCCCCCTATGATTTACTCCTAGAATAAGGTATAGCAATTTTGAATTAGAAACAATGGTATATGAACAACTATTTAGCCTATCTGTTATGCTAAAACAATTAACTTTAGGTTAGAACATATGCATATCAGCATAAAATATGATGTGAGTATGACAATACCCGAGCTTCTGGTGTTTCTAGATGAAACCTATAGCAAAAATGTGTAGTCTCCATCTGAAGGAACCATCTTCAAAGCTCTTCCCTGAAATAAGGGTTGAAAACATTAGAAGAAAAGCAATACCATAATTCTAAAGTAACAATTTGTATCAATCCAAATGTCATAAAGTATAATTAAAAAGACAAATCCTTACAATTGGACCTCAAATTGGACCAAGCAGATTTATGATTTTATCTTTAGAATGTAGGAACTTTCTCAGTCGGAGCTTCACGACCTCAAATTGGCTCTCCAAAGATTTATGATTTTATCTTTAGAATGTAGGAACTTCCTTTGTCCGATGTGGGTATGTGCAGGATCATGATGGGCCAAAAAGTGGCAATGAGGAAAAAAAAACGTCTTTCATCGACCCAAAAATGCGGAAATGTCGAGTTGAATTTTTTGTGGCTCGGGTGTCAGTAAAAACTTCCAAAGCAAAAACCAAACCAAGATCTCCATATTGGATATCCGATCCAAATCGGATATATCCGATTTGAAGCAAACATATATATAAAAAAATCGGGCCTGTTAAAATCATTTCGCATTCATAAACAGGCGGTGGTGCACAGTGAGGAGATTCTCCACATATCCAATATCTGATATCCATTTTGAAAAGGTTAGATTTTAGATTTTTCTTTGCTTTGATCGAATTTTGAATTAGATTTGTATAATTTGAACAGTTAGTTTTTTATGATTTTTTTTTCAAAATAGGGTTTTTGATTGAATTTTTATGAAAATTTTGAGTTTAGAATGGATTTTGATTAAAAATGAATGTTTTTTTATGGATTTTGATTTTAAAATAGTGTTTTTTATGTATTTATATTAAAAATTAGAGAATTTTATAGATTTTTGTTAAAAAGTAGGGTTTTTTTATTTTTATTTTTTAAACTAGGGTATTTTTACAATATTTTCATTTATACTATCTAATTTCAATTAGATTAATTAGTTTTTAACTTTAATCAGGCATTATGGCTGATGAAAATGAAAATGCACAAATTCCAAATGATCCACCAGCTGAGAATGAAAATGCACAAATTCCAAATGATCCACTAGCTGAGAATGAAAATGCACAAATTCTGAATGATCCACCAACTGAGATTGAAAATGCACAAATACCAAACACTCCACCACCTCTGTAGCCATCAATTGATGAATTAGTTGGTGAAAAATTGCAGCAATTAAAGGGCATTTATGAAGTTTATAAGAGAATCCCTCGATTATTCGAGATTTCAAACACATTGAAGGATATAATTAAAAATATAGAAACCCTCTCCACCCAACATTATGCCTTTCATTCGTGGCAAGAATACATGAGGGAATATTATGCATGTGGATTGTCTTATGATGATGTCAACGATCTCAGAATAACCAAATCCCAAATAGCCTCTTTATTTGTTGACCCCCACACTGGTTTGCCAATTAATGTTAATAAACCAAAACTTTCTATAAAATGGTGCATGCATAGGGACATTGTAGATAACTTTTGGGATCGTTGGTGTATGATTTTTGATAAACCACTGAACAACAATTGTGATATACCATTTTACTTTATTAAAAAATTATATGCTGAGTTTGTGTTAGGGCATCATGTCAATTACTTTGCAATTAAACCCTTCCAAGGCGTTGGTGGCGGTATGCCCCAAGATAGACCAGGGGCAGTTAGAGTAGTCCCACGCCCATATGTTCCCCCTCCTCCCCTTCCTTCGCCACCTCCAGTACATAATCTAGATATTATGCAACATGCGGCCACACAAACTATCCATGCTATTCACTCTTTGAGTGGCCTTTTGGTTTCACATACTTCTACAATAGCTTAGCCACATTTTGGTGATGTTGGCGATGGTTCGAGTGTTGCTGCGTCATCCTCGTTAGGTCCACATATTTGTGTGCCACATACTTGCTCCATGTGCTGCCAAATATTCTTGGGTTCTCTTGGACAACCCGTAGAGCATCCCTTAGACACTTCTGATTATGACCTCCATAATGTGGACATTATAAATCAAACTCAGGGGAGTGGAGAGCACCCTACAGAGTCCTCTCCTACTAGAGAGGGGGACATTGGAATAGTGACACAGGTAATATTTAAGTTGTAAATTCATAACTTGCATTTGTTTTTAAATGAATATTAATAAGAGATAGTATAATGTACTAATATTTATTTACATGGTCTATTTAACAATTGATGTATAAGGAGGAGCTCGCACAGGTGATTGATAGCACTCTTAGGGCCATTTCATTTGGCCTCGACACACACATAGTATATATTTTCGCACTCACTCGTTTACATTTTTTTTATTATATACTTGCTTGCCATTTGAATTGTCATAAATGAAATTGTATAATAACTTATATGTTTATCTTATTTTCCTCTTGTAGGAAATACCTAGTACGAGCGAGGTGCAGCCTTATCCAAATTATGAAAGTGCAATGTTAGATAAGGGGAAGGTAATTGAACTCAAATTCGATTGAATTAAGAATTTTAAGATCTTATATTGATTATACATACATCGACATAGATTGGTAGTTTCATATGTACTTGTCATTTTTATTTATAGGTAGTTATGAGCTATACGTCGTTGTTGACAAGTGCGAGCAAGGTGTAGCCTTGTCCAGATTATGGAAGTACAATGTTAGACAAGGGGAAGGTAATTGAACTCAAATTCAATTGAATTAAGATTTTTAAGATCGATTATACATATATCAATATAGATTGGTAGTTTCATATGTACTTGTCATTTTTATGTACAAGAAGTTGTGAGCTATACATCATTGTTGACAAGTGCCACAACGCTTGAAGGAGTACGTATTGGAACACTTGAAGGAGTAGGTGTTGAAACACCTCAAGGAGTAGGTGTCAAAACACCTATAGGAGATAAAGAAAAAGATCAGCCTAAAGAGGTATGTGTTTATTTTATTTTGTGTTTGGTATTTATATGTTCCTATTACTGACAATTGTATGCTAACTTGGATCAATTTTATGTTTTTGTTCACATATATAGATTTACATTACAAAAGTTGGTTTGGTCGGTTCTTTGAGAGGGGCATATTCTAGGACTCTTGACCCTTTGAAGAGATAGATATTTCAGGTAATCAAGATTACAATTTTAGAGTTCAATTATAATTCAATGTATATTGATTTCGATGTTAATTATTCAATTTTAAATCATATAGTATAACTAATCTCAATTGTGGTTTGAATTTTTCTTGTGCAACTACCTTCAGAGCCAACGAGTGCTGCAAAGAGGCTCCATTTTGATGATCCACCAGTAGTTTAGGATGAGATAGACATTTTGGCATGTAAATTTTGAATAGACATCGAGATGGCATATGCCACATTTTGTAAAACTTTGTTTGAGTTGGCGTTGATGCCATTTTTTTATATGGAGATACTCAAGATTATTAGATAATTTGATATATAGAAGTTGACAATCGAAATTTAATTTCTTCCTCATGTGCATGATTAAACTCTTTGAAAATTTAATCAAGTGAGCAATGGTTGAATATCAATGTACAATACCATAAAAAGAATGGTTATATTATGTAGTTTATATTCATATTTCTGATTACATTGCATTGCACATCTTTCAAACTCAAAGCATTACTTCACATTGCATAAGTAACAACTAGATGTTGATAGATGAAAAAATTTCAATAACAATATAGTTTTTACAAAGTCAACCTAAGCAGTTATGCAATTACTTCACATTACATAACTAATAACTAGGAGCATCTATCAATTGCATTAGCTTGTCATGGAATTCTATGAGACCACATTTCTTTGAGGAAACTTGGAATAATCGGTAGCTTGATATGGAATTCTATAACCGATTAGATAGCTCATAACATATATATAGAAGGAAGCAATCCCGACCCATCTCTAACATCAAATTTTGGTTGGGCCTCCTCGTTGACATCAACTATGTGTGGTTGGGCCTCCTATACTCTAGTATCTAAATCAGGCTCAACTTGTACCCCAACTTATGCACGTTAACTTGAACTCCATTTTGTGTATGTTGAGATCCTAATCATATAAAAGACAAAAGAATTGAGAGTATATTTAAGGGATGAAATATATAAAATCATTTTCAAAAGACTATGTGAATTTTAACATTTGGATATGTTATCATTCTCTATTATATATTAAATATAAGCTTAAATGCATAACATTATTTTTCTATTTACTCTCAAGTCACTATAAAATTAAATATGTATTTCTAACATAATTTTCCTCATGTCTATATATACTCACATAATGGTAGCATAAATAAGTGTGTTTAAAGATAGTTTGAGATGACTTGCATAAAATTTTAAATTATTTAGATAACATACAAGATTGAATCCAAGTTGTGGTTCCTATTATGTGGGAAAGAAATATGAATTCCATGCATATATGAAATAAGACACTTGGGTGTAAAATGATAGAATAAAGGTATAAAAAAATATCATTAACAACTTGCACAAACAAAGAAACTTAAGGGCATTTGTAGAATTCTAAATACAACAATATATAAATTAAAGACAATTTATTTACGAATGATTCCATGGAGAAACTAGAGAAGGTCACACCTCATAGATTGTATTCTTGGTAGGAGATAAAGTACTCTTAAGAGTTAAACCTCATAAGAGCTTGAGAGAAATTGGAAAGTATGCTAAGTTAGCACCTAGATATGTGGGTTCTTTCAAAGTCTTAGAAGTTATTAACCTAGTTTCCTACAAAATAGCTCTACCACCAACACTTTCTCATATGCACGAGTTTTTCCATGTATTATTTAAAAAAATGTGTTTTGGAATTAATCATATTATTGATTGAAATAATCTTCAAGATTAGGATCCAAGAGTGATCACAATTGAGCCTCTCAAATTACTTGAGGTTCACAAGACCCACTTGTGCGATAGAGAAATTACTCAATGTCAGGTCTAGTGGGACCAATATTTTGAGGATAGTGCCACCTAGGGGGACTATGAATATTTTCATCATAGATTTCCTCATTTGTGTAATTAAACGCTTTGTTAGAAAGACAAAATTTATTATAAATTATTTAAAGTTGAAATAAATCATAAGGGATAATGATCTTAAGGGGGGGATATGTCACATCCCATTTATTGAGCCCTCTAGACAATGATATATTTAGCTTTGCATTTTGATTATGATCCTAAGAACCTAAATTTTTGAATATTAGAATATGTTGATGAATTAGTGTTATATCAGTTGATATGGTTTGTTTAAAATTAATATGGAACTTGGTTTGCATATAAATGAAAAGGAATGTTATACTTTGTATATTATTGGTTTATGTTAATATTTTCTTTATATAATCAAACTAGCTACCTTGTTGGCTTGATGAGGTGGATGCAGGAGATTTTGTTTCTCCCTCTAGGATAGAGAGGGAGAGCATCACTAGAGAGAGTAGCAGATTCAAGAAGAAAACCAAGGCCACCAAGAAATTGAGAAGTCACACACAAACCATATATTGCATGGTTTCTTTAAATTATGAATTCTTTCTTGGAACTGGTTGAACTCTAAGTTCGTTTGAGTTGTCATTGGTTTAAGTATAAAATACATACATGTGTCCTTGTTTTATGATTAAAACCTAACTTGGCATGGAATTCTATGATATACAGAGTCTATTGATGCCAAGGTTCAATTTGTATGATATTGAAAAAAGAAACCAACTGAGTAGAGTTATCAACATTCTTCAGAAATCATAAGAATTTTTTTAGTACACTAGCCATTTTGATGTCTTCTTTCAGTCTCAAATGATATTTTGTATCATTGTTACATTGGTCTTGAGAGTGGTAGCTTAATATAGGTCCACAATACAAAATCTAGTTTACTTGTGTAGTGTAACAGTGGCATAGGAAGATTTTTCTTTGAAAGAACCAAAGGATGATTGCACGTTTGAAGTATATAAACACATACCTTTTTTGTAATATCAAGGATACTTTTTGAATCTTCCATGCATTGCTAATCTAAAAGGAAAGGTCTTTTTCCTAATTTGTATGCAGCCATGCTTTTGCCATTGTCAAAAATAGAAAAACTTCCCTAATGATGCAAAGGCATGGCCAACCAGTTCTAACTCTCCACATGAGAGAAGAGAACTGAGTAGAGTTATCAACATTCTTCAAAAATCATAAGAATTTATATGATATTGAAAAAAGAAGACAACTGAGTAGAGTTATCAGCATTCTTCAAAAATCATAAGAATTTTTTTAGTACACTAGCCATTTTGATGTCTTCTTGTAGTCTCAAATGTTATTTTGTATGCAAATGTGTGATAAATCTTAGTTCAATGATGCTAAATTTTTTTTGAAAAAAGAAAGTTGTCTCACGGTCCGCTTTCAATCCAACAAGCAAAAATGAAAGCTCAGCCTCTTGGAATGAAAATGCTTGTTTGGAAAACAAATGAATAAGAATGAGGTAGTTAAGGTGTTTGAAGTTATTTAGAGGTCACTTTTAGGGTGGAAGGATTAAAAATCCATTTTAAATGCACAAAAAAGAATGAAATTACTTCAAACCAAGTTTGTGAAGAAGTTAACTCTGCTGCCCACTAGTTTCCCTTAAGAGTCCAAAGTGTTAAAAGACAACAATCTTTGAAGGGATATTTCTTGGAGACCGTGATGCTTACAAACTCTCTGTCTGAGGCTATGGTATCATGTTGGGACCATCTACAAAAACCTCTCTCAATTTTTGCTATCTCAGAGTTTTCCTGTGGTGATGACTTTTCAGTGGAGGGAAAAGTTGCCAAATGCAAGCAGTGTAAAGTTGCAAAGTGGTGCAACTTTCATTCTGCAACTCGTACAACCAAATAGACTATTCCAACATGTTCGATGGGTACGTTTATGCTAGGGATGGTCATATTTTTCACCCAAACATACCAAATCACTCTGAGCTACATTGGACCAATGATTTCCCTGAAGAGTCCAAAGTGCTAAAAGGCAGCAATCTTTGAAGGGCTATTTCTTAGAGACCGTGAGGACTAAAAACTCTCTGTATGAGGCTATGAGATCGTGTTGGGACCATCTATAAAAAACTCTATCGATTTTTCCTATCTCTGAGGCGTTTTCCTGTGGTGATGACTTTTTAGTGGAGGGAAAAGTTGCTAGATGCAAGCAGTGTAAAGTTGCAAAGTGGTGCAACTTTCATTTCGCAACTCGTACGACCAAACGAACTGTTCCAACATGTCTAGATGGGTACGTTTACACTAGGGATGGTCCTCTTTTGCAGCCAAATACGCCGAATCACTCTAAGCTACATTGGACCGATGATTTCCCTTAAGAGTCCAAAGTGCTAAAAAGAAACAATCTTTGAAGGGATATTTCTTAGAGACCATGAGGCTTACATAATCTCCATCCAAGGCTATGGGATCGTGTTGGGACCATCTACAAAAACCTCTCTCAGTTTTTGCTATCTCGGAGGCGTTTTCCTGTGGTGATGACTTTTCAGTGGAGGGAAAAGTTGCCAAATGCAAGCAGTGTAAAGTTGCAAAGTGGTGCAACTTTCATTCTACAACTCATACAACCAAACAGTGTTCCAACACGTTTGAATGGGTATGTTTATGCTAGGGATGGTCCTCTTTTGCAACCAAATACACCGAATCACTCTGAGCTACATTGGACCGACGATTTCCCTTAAGAGTCCAAAGTGCTAAAAGGCAGCAATCTTCGAAGGGCTATTTCTCGGAGACCGTGAGGCTTACAAAATATTTTTCCAAGGCTATAGGATCGTGTTGGGACCATCTACAAAAAACATCTCTCGATTTTTTCTATCTCGAAGGCGTTTTCCTGTGGTGATGACTTTTCAGTGGAGGGAAAAGTTGTTAGATGCAAGCAGTGTAAAGTTGCAAAGTGGTGCAACTTTCATTCTGCAACTCATATGACCAAACAGACTATTCCAACATGTTTGAATGGGTACGTTTACACTAGGGATGGTCCTATTTTGCAACCAAATGTGTCGAATCACTCTGAGCTACATTGGACCGACGATTTCACTTAAGAGTCCAAAGTGCTAAAAGGAAGCAATCTTTGAAGGGATATTTCTTGGAGACCGTGAGGCTTATAGAATCTCTTTCTAAGGCTATGGGATCATGTTGGGACCATCTACAATAACCTCTCTTAGTTTTTTCTATCTTGGAGGTGTTTTCCCATGGTGGCAAGTTTTCAGCTGAGGAAAAGTTGTCGATGCAAGCAATTTTCTAAAACACCATACCAACACATGAATGATTCAAACACCCATATCCAAGTTACACAACATATATGAGAAACAACATAGACTCCTTTGGACCAGCGTTGACTTCCTATACATTCACCCTTGAAAAGGCTACTCAATTAGCCCAAAAATGCAAAGCAACATACCTTCAAACACCACACAGACCCCTGAAACCTTGGGGCGGAAAATAAACTACCAAGAAAACAAAGATTCTGCAATTGGATTCCATTTATACCTATAACCATCAAATCAGAAAACCCTTGTTTTTAGTGTAATTCTTGAGGGTTTATTGGATGTAGCACTTCCACAACCTTTCAAACTCTGTCACCACCTTAGACACCTTTATTTAGGCTCCAATATTCTTAGAAAACAAAGAAACTTCTGGTATCTCATTTTTGCAAAACCTAGGGTAAAAACTCTATTTTCAAGTGAAAAAAAACCACCATTTTTAGACCTTTAACTCTTCATTTTATTTCAAAACCTAGTTCTCCACACCTTCCACTCTTCAAATATCATTTCCTAAGCCCTACCAACTCATCCCACCAATTCAAATTGGCACACAGTAGGTGGGATGAGATTCAAGCCATTAAAATTTTAAAACTCTTATTCCCCTGTTCAGGAACCCATCTAAAGAAAGTCTGAGTTTTGAGGCGCAAAATGAATAAAGAAACCCTCTATTAAGAAGTTAGAATAAATTCAAGACATGTAATAAAGTTTCAACATAAATTTTTGATACAAAAATGCTTGAATGGCTTGTGCACAGGCAAAAAACACAAGAAAAACAGTAAAATATGAACTGGGCAACTAAGTTGGTAAAAATGAAGTTGCACCCAAGTACTATCAGGTGCATGTCTAAACGTTATGTGGACAAAAAAAACAATCTGAATGGAATTGTAATACTGAGATTGTACCTCGTTTTGTGGTTGCAATGTGTAGTTTTCTGCAAAAACAACCACTAATATAATAGTGCCAATTGGAAAAGAATCCTTACACATCATAAATTGTTGATCCAACTACTAAGACCTATGACTATGCGTTGCATACTTGTAGAAAAGATAGTCCTTAAAATCTGAAATAAAATCAGCAACACTGTATTCTTTTGTAACCAACTCACATCTAGAACCTTCACCTCCACTTTGCAAAGTATATTTGACTATCTCATATCTCTTTTTCTCAACAAACTTCTTTCCAAATTCATGTTCGGAACTCTCATGAAAACATTGAACAAACTTTGACAAGCCACCACATTGTGAGCACTTTGCATTTAAACAATCATTTCTATAGAAAAAGCAACCATCATCTCTAGAGCATAAAAATAGATCTAGCAAGTCCCTTGATGATTTCGGAAGATGCATTGCACCACACTCCTGCAACATTTCATTAGTATGCAAAGTAGAACGGATATAGCATAATAGCTCATGGTACATTGAAAACTCCACATGGTATTTGCAACAACAAGTATTATGAATCTTAAGAGGCACACAATAAAATGGCTTCAAACCCTCAAAAGTCCTTTGTGATATTTCCATATTTTTATGTGTTTCAATAAAAATTTTGAACATTGTTTGGCTTGATTCCAAGAAATGTTTAGGATGTGGTGTACGGTTCGATTGCCAATTCTTAACTTTAAAACATCCTTTGCATTGGGTGATACTCTAGAGTTATCATGCCAAAATTGTTGAATTACCTGCTTTACATTATCGGTTAGCTTCTTATCAACACATGGAAGCCTCCCGAAAAAAGCCCATGTATCATTTTGAATAGGATCATCTATTCTTTCTCTTCTTGAAAGTGCTCTATCCAAAGTTTTATGATTTATGCCAAAATGAATACAAGTTTGTCTCATAAAGCGAGCCTTTTTCAATTGATGGCTTACTAGGGCAGTTGTAATGACTCTCCGAGCAACTCTCTTATCCTTTTCCTTGTTATTTTTTCCAATAGACTTGAGAGCATTAAAAATATTTTTGATAATAATAGAATTTTTTTCGTTCTTCTTGTTCACACGAATCTTCAATTTGGCTAGCAAAGGTCTCATCTTTTGCATCTTTAGCAATTGTACAAAAAGTTGGCATTGCTTGGTCAATGTCTTATCACTAAAATATTGGTTGAAAATTCTTCTAGCCCATAACCGAATAGTTCGTGTTGATCTCTTGCCTTCAAAATTGTTTATTACTATTAGTACAATTTCAATTTCATTTTCGTGAAACCATTCAAAAGAGATTACCTTCACATTTATTACATTCAAAAGACCATAGGGGTTAGGTTCACCAATATTTAACATACCTTGTCTTCGCTTCCTATGGCCTTCTCTATCTCTTTGTCTATATGCTTCAATTTGTTCTTTTGTAAGCTTTCTCTTATGTTTTTTCTTCCGACAACTACTGCTCCCCATTATACCTCATTAAAGATGCTAAAAAATCATTGCTTATGACAAATTTGAGTAGAAGATGCTCCAAAAAGTTGATCTTTGTCTCTTCCTGTCTGAAACCGCGTGTGTGTCACCTGCAAAAAAAATGTAGGGTCCGTTGGAATGCACAAAACAACCCACATGGGGCTTTTATATGGCCCACAAATCTGATATCCATTATAATTTGATATCCGATTCATTTGAAAAAAAATAGGATGTTTTGTAACAGTATGATTTTAGTTCTACAAATTGGATATCCGATTTGTGTACACATAGATCTAAGGGTTAATGGTAGATGGTAGAGGGTTTAAGGGTTAAAGGTTTAGGGTTTAGGGTTTCAGGGTTAAGGGTATAGGGGAGAGAGATAGATGGAGTGAGTGTG
>VDFB02358134.1:204752058-204763119 GCA_007258455.2 Sequoia sempervirens
AGGATCATTAGGATCTTGATTAGCATTGTGTTCACTTAGATCCAAGGTATTTGTTTGAGCTTCTATGCTGGCTTGGGAGGCATGTGTCTCATCATGACAAGTGAATATTTTTTGATCATGGATAGGACTAGGTAGGGGGTTGATAGGAGAAATGGAGGTTTATTTCTCATGGATAGGTAAAGTGATAGGATTTTGACCATGAAATGCATAAAGTTTGCTAAGAGGATCATCATGGCCTTCTTGATCATAGGTAAGATCATAGAGGGGAGCTTGATCATAAATAGGACCAAGTATTTTTTGAGTGGGATCATTAGATGGGCCTAGATCTTGATTAGAATGAGAGGTTAATGTTTCCTCATGCTTAGAATAATGATCTTGACATAACTCTTGGCTTGCTTGAATGGAAGTGAAAGGAGATAACTCTTGAATGGGCTCAACATGTTCTAGATGGTCAACAACCTGGAGACATGATGGAGGATGACTTGGACTTAATGGGGGAGACTCTTGAATTAGCTCAAGGGGTTGTCGATGACATGGTTGGCTTGAAGGACTTGGTATGATGTTTGTGGACTCTTTTGTATGTTCAAGTATATGTGTTGAATGACATAGCAACAATTTATTCCTTGCTTGTAACCCTTGGGTCACATCCTTTGGAGGTGTAGGGGTGGAAGGTGTTGGCTTAGGATTTTGATTTTGATTGGATGATGGTATGATAAAGTTATAGGGTTCCTATGCTAGATTGGTATTCCCCTTGTCAATGGTTGCATTAGAACATGATGAAGTTTGACCATGTTGCAAGGTAGAACTTAAAGTCACATGTGTTTGTCGTGATGTGGCTTGATAGGTTGACGTGGCATTGACATACAAAGAAGTGGATGGATTAGATTGCTATGAGGTGGAAGGAGATGGAACATTAGGTTGAGGTGGCATTGGTTGATAATAAATGGATAGGGGATGATGTTGTGGTTGTTGGATTTGACAAGTGGCCATGAATTGATTGGCTTGAGCTAGGAGGTGTTGGATTTGAGGTGATTTAATTTGTTGAAAATCTTGGAAGAGGGTTTGAAGGCTTTGTATGGTTTGGTGGTCTAGGGGTTGGGGTATTCGGTGAAGTGTTTGAAGGAGGTTTTGAAGTTGGGATGCTAGGACTTTGTTTTTGAATGTGGGCATGGTGTCACACATGTGTGTAAGCTCTCACTTATTGATTTGTTCCTCAAAGTATGCAACATAGTTCATGTCACCATTAGAGGCGGTAGGAGGAGCCCCTTGAAGTATGATTTTAGGTTTTGGTTTTCTTTCATGATTTGGACTAGGGAGAGGGCATCCTTGAATTATGAGCTTAAGCTTATGATTAGGACCATTTTGACAAGTGGTGAACTAGGAATAGGTATGTGATGGTGATGATGTGGAATTAGATTGGATGACTTGGATTGATTAGTATGAAATGGATAGGATGTGGCTAAGAAGGGTGATTAGGATGAAAGTGATTGGAAATGAATGTGTTGGAAGAAGGTGTAGAGTGACTTGTCTTTATGTGTTTGGTGTTTAGCTTGATTTGGAAATGTTTAAATGAATGATTACACATGTACACACATAAATCACTCACACAAGACACATAAGCAAGTTTGAATTTTGAAATTTGAAGAATGTAATGATGATTATTAAACAAGTACACAATGGAAGACACATCAACAAGCCCTATGACTATTCAAGTGGGGTATGGCTAATTAGGTATCAAGCTAGTCTACACAAGGTTGACTAAGGAATGATTTGAAAGAAAAATCCTACCAATAAGCCAGGAGAAAGGGGTAACCCACCCTTTACCTTCACTTCCCAAAGGTATAAAGTTCTTTGGGGCTTAGCTTAGATTGACAAGATTTCGACTCCCAAAGGAGTGTGTCTTTGGATTCACACTCTATTGAGGTCATCCCTTAGAGGGGTGTGTTCTCCAAGTAGGCTTCCTAAGAAGGGTATGACAAAAGCGAACCAAGTGAGGTTTTTTGGAGGACAAACACTTGATTCACACTCACAGTGATTAATTTCCCTTTAGAAAAAATGTGTGTAAAACAATTCAAGCACTTGTTCTTTTTAACCCCAAATCAAGATGTGTGATTGAAGACAAAATTCGTTTTAAGCCCAATTTCAAATATGTGATCAAACAAGATTGATTTTATGCCCCAAATTGAAATGTGTGACAAACAAGATTAATGAGATGAAAGATTAAACAAGTGCACCTGGTTATTTTAGCTTTTCCAAATTTTTTTTGTGATTAATCCCAACACTTTTCCAACTGCGTATGATTCACCGACAAGTTACCAAGACAAAAAAAAACAAATTACAAATGTGCTAAAACAAAAGTCATATGCGCTGAAGAATATGTGAGAATTTGAAAACTTTAGCTTTGTCAAATTTGATAAAAACCTACATGATTGGAAAGCTTATGAAATTCTACCCCATTTAAAAAAAAAAAACTTTGAAAAAGACCAAAATATGGCCAAGATAATGCCATTTTAAGATTTACTATAAAAGTGCTAAAACAGAGGCCATATGCGCTAAAACAGACCTTGTATGCACTAAAAATAGTGCAGATGCACTAAAAACAAGTCCCAAATATTATGAGAAAACCTTAAATGTGACAAAAAAATTATTTTTTTACAATTTTTAATGAAATGGGTAGTATATCGCGCCATTTTGTTCTTATAACACAAATGCATTCCATAAATGCTGCTTGAAACAACTCGAGATAATGTAGAAAGACACACAAAAAGTCTTGAAAAGGAAACCACCGGATGCATTATCAAAATCCGCGGATATTACTCTGAGAAACCATAGATCGCTAAAATGAGAATTTTTCATGAAAGCCGAATTAGAGCGATAAAACTTATTGAGAAAACCCTCCAAGTAGATGTTAAAATGGGGCCAAAGGAGCCCCATGATTGAGCACAAAATGCGAGATAGGGAAAATCAACAAGTTTAATGTGTTAAAAAGAGCTAAACTAATTAAATCTTATCAAGAAGCACCATGAAACACAAACTAGAATGAAAATGAAAATAAACAAAAGATATGCAAACCAATTTTCAAACTAGACGTGATTGACCTCCACGGCTCTTCTCCACCTGCATAAGAATGCAAGATTTTGAAGGCTGGTTGTTGGAGGAATGTTGGTTGCTCAATTCAATAGCATAACAACACGACGAAGGTGATAGATGGAGATGGATGGAAGATTGAAGACTGATTTTGACAGAGTGAGGATGCTAGATGAAGATTTGATCCAAATGGCCTGTGAAAGGTTAGATTTATAGAGTTTTGATGTGGAAAAGATAATTTGATAAAGATTCTATAAGGATTTGATTTTTTGACAAAGAGAAATACAAGATGAGATATAAGATTTTAAAAGATAAAAAGATTTTGATTTGTGTTTTAAAGGAAATAAAATAAGATAAGATATTGAAAAGATAGAAAAGATTTTTGATTCTCTTTTAAAGGAAATAAATTCTAAAAGGCGAGAGGGATAATTGATGAATTATCTAATTAAAATAAATAAATTAGATACGCATGAGTTTCAATTTTTGGAAAAGCGAAAAGATATTTTATGATTTCATTAATTAAATAATATAAATTATTTAATTAACATTAGAAGAATTGATAGAAATGATTTAATTAATTAAATAATATAAATTATCTAATTAACATTAGAGGAATGGATGGAAATGATTTAATTAATTAAATAATATAAATTATTTAATTAACATTAGAGGAATGGATGGATTATGCATGGGAAGGGAATAAATGAAATTAGTCAAATAAATAAGATTTATTTAACTAATTAGATGATGGCATGGGTACTGGGCAAAACATACTTTCTGAGGATGTCTAAATGATGCAATGTTGTGACAAGGTATCTAAAGAGGACATTTTTTGGTGTCTACAAAATGTGTATTATATAAATAGAAAAAAAATTCTTCACACTCGAAGTAATGCAATCAAACATTTATTCCAAAAGTATGTTAGCAAGAGTTAACTAAAAACAAAATGATTTTTTGCTTGGTTTCTTTTAACAATATGCCACATGGAAATGGAATAATCACTAAGAAACCTTAACAATAAAAAATGAAGTAAAGGTTCAAGAAAGGAAATTCCAATCTACTATTGTGTAATGGTGACAAAGGCACTTATATGCGCATGACCTGCATACAAATCTTTGCCATTGAATTGTCATCCATCCAAAGAGAAAATAAACAATGTAAGGATTTGAGCAATATAAGTCCAAAGGGTTATGTTGTAATGGTAATGGAATCGCCATAAGAGCACAAGCTGAGAAACAAAATTCTTGTGACTATAATTATATTTATCCATAACTCTATTGGTCATGTGTCATAGTTGTGCTATAACAAATATAGGGTGCATTACATGTGACCCAAGTTTAATGTGGCTATGTTGTGATAGAAATGGAGGCAATCATATGAGCATAATTCATGTACAAATTAATCATTGTCATCACAATTAGGTGTCAATCATCATTGGGTGCATTTAGGTTGACTCAATTTTAGCAGTTGCAAATATAATGATAGCATGATCAAAGGCGATTACCTCTTGCTACAATAAGAACCTACTCTTTCAGTTTGACATGGCAAGTGGTTGTTTTATATCAATTATGTAGTGCATTGAAGCACAACCCATGTTTAATGGGCTATTCTAGAGAGTGATCAAGATTTTCTAAACCTTATGAATGCTACTTAAAATGACTATGCAAAGGTAGTGATCATATAGAAATGATAAGGTTTTTTTATGCCAAAAGACAATGAATACTTAGAATGAGTCCAGTGATGAATGAGGACAAGAAGTTTGCATATGATTCATCACCATGACAGTGTCAAGTGCAAGCTATGTGGACAACTCTTAGCTATACCTTGGATTATGAGAGGTTCATGAAGACATGAAAGCAGAGTCTTGAAGAGGATAGTGATCTATTAAATACATTCATGTTACAAATGCAAAATGCTTTCACCATGAAGGTCTCCTTGAGCATTCAATAGTGGTAGACCTATTAACTAAGGGAAATGATTTGTGTATACACATTTATAAAAAGGTAGATTGCAGATAATAAAAGATGGCTATAAGACATAAAAGATGATAGTCATTGTCAATGGATATAAGGGAAATCCATATGCAAAAGATAATCTCTATGACTGTAATAAATAGGGAAAGTACCATGAAGCTAAGGGAAAATCAAGAAGTAGGGATACTTACTATAACCAATGGATAGTGACAAAATTTTATGAGGATAGTTAGCTCATACATGATAGTAAACATGACCTTAGTCATAGTTGAAGCTAGCATAAGTGGATATCAAGTAATTTCATTGAGATTGGCCTCATTGAAATAGGATAATCATGGTTATCAATATCTATCAGACATGAAAGGACAAAACACAATTATCTTGAAGACTTTTAAATTGCCATCTTCAAATATGAATGATAGTCATGAAAGATCAATCATGAAGGATTCATGGGACAATTATAGACACATGACAATGGGTGATAAGCAAGATCTAAAACACTTGTTTATTTAGGTAGAAAAGGATGGATAAAAAAAGAGAAGTTATAGTCATGTTAATCTAGATAAAGAAAACATGCAATTCTAGGTTACTTTTGAACACCCACATCAAACCCTAATGAAATTTGTCTTGAGCATTTGTTTTCAAATGAATAGATTTGAGGACAAAACCTCGTAGATTATTAGTAACTAGAGGAAAAAACCCCTACTAGTTTGTAAATGACCAAGGACGAAAACCTATGGGCCAAAGAAGCGGTTCTCACCCATATGTCATGGCTAAATTTTAATGGTGTTCAACATTGGTGATATCAAGATAGTAAAACATACATATTTCCATTAGAAAGACATACATATTGCCATTCATAACTAGAAAAACTCCTCATAACTAGTAAATCCCATTGACACTTCAACAATGAGACTACTCTCATGTCTTAAACATATAATGACATGTGATCTTCTCAAAAGATTTGCATTGTGATATAAAAGTATCACCTATGAAGGTGGTTTTTTTCCTAATGAGAGCTTTGAATTCCTAGCTTGGGATTATGACATGGATAAAACCTTCATGAGGATACAAGAAAGCTCTTTGTCAAAACTTCAAACAAAACTAAAAACCCTAATGACATAGAGTATACTTAGAAAGATGTGAGGATGTTCAGGCTTCCACAAAAACCTTGAATATTACTCAATGTGGGCATGATGTGTACTCAAAACCTTAGACAATCTCCTTGTGCATGCAACACTTGTGAATCTTTGTAGTCTAGATGAATTCAAAGCCAACAAAGAAATGTTTCTTCAGATCAAACTCAACATGCCTATATCCCAGATCTTCTCAACAACGTGGATAGATGCTAGTACAACCAACTACTGGTTCTACGCCATGCCCTCAAAAAATATTTAGACTTCTTCCAACCAAAAAACTAAAAAACCCCTAGCCTTCCTCTTGGTATGTGGCTAAGTAGACACAAGGAATGAAAATTCTCTTTTTCATTGTTTGGCGCCCAAAAAAAAATTAAGTCAAAATTCTATTTTTCATTGTTTGGCACCAAAAAAAACTTAGTCTTTCACTTTCTTTTTTATTACTTTCCACTTTATTTTCCACCTAATGATCAAATTAGTCATTTATTTAGTCATTTATAGCTGTGTTGCAAAAAATAGCTAGAATTTAATCATTTTTAGTTGTCATGACTAAAAGTTTTAGTCATGTAGTCATTTATTTTCCAAATTCTACAAGTACTTATTCCATTCTTTGAGATTCTCTTTTATAAACCCTAGTCTTTTAACCAACTGAAAATTCACTGAACCATTGATGCCCAACCTCTCACTCCACCACCATTCCAAATACTTTATCAGATCTTGATCGTACCACCACATCGACTCAAATTTGAAGTATCCCTTTGCCGGTTTTTCACTCAACTCCACTTCCAACAGTACTAGGAAATGATCTAATACCAAAATAGGAATAATGTTGGCGCTACACCTAAAAGTATCACCCCACCAACCCAAGCCTAGGAAGAATTGATCAATCCTTTCTACAATATTGGTGAATCCCAATCTCCTATTTGTCCAAGTATACACTCCATTCTTGGGAACACAATCCACCACCGACAATGCCAGAGACAAATTCCCTGAAGTCAAGCATCACTCTATTCACTTTTTGCAAACCACCAATTTTCTCTTTTAGATCTAGGATAGCATTGAAGTCCCCCCTAGTACCATCAAATCCTTGGTCAATTGGTCAGCCCGGGCCAAAATCTCTTGCCACACCATTCGGTTGTCCTCCATCCCGATCATCCCATACACATTAAAAGCGAGAATATCCAAACTCACCTACCTACATTTTTCCAATCTGAGCATCCATTTTTAGCCTTCCCCAATGACACTGATATCCACTGAGTTTAGGGACCATAAGATACCCAAACCCCCCACCAAGCCAACCACACTAAAAAAATGCCTTTCCTTGGTTTACAGTAATTAGTGAATTTTTCTCCTTCCAAAGAAAAGATCTTTCTCTCCTGAAGAAGAATGATGTCTGCCTTTAGCCTATCTAGGTGATGCTTAATCAAGTGTGGCTTGTCAGGGGCCATTAGGCCCTTGAAATTCCATGTTAAGATCCTCATTGCTTTCCAAGGGAGGCCTCAGCTCCCTTGGATTACGAAAAAACCCTCATACTCTGGAGACCTTTCTCCCTAGCCTCTTCCTCCCTTTTCTGCATGTTGGGTTTTCTACCATGGCTCTTTTTCCCTCTCTCCAGAGCCCTGGACGTAGATTGGCTTATGCTTCTAGGCTCAATTATATCCAATTCATCTTCTGAAATAAAATCTATCTCACCATCAGATGACAACCCCCCGATAACCACCACATTCTCTAAACCGTCCATTATTTCCATCTCCAAGGGTGCCTCAACAAGAGGCTGCTCATTATCTCCCTGAACATTGTTCACTTTGCTTGAAGTCCCAGAATCTGTGGACTGATACGGGACCAGAGCCAAGTAGTGGGTAGCCGCATCATGGACTAAAGAATCCATCAGAGGAAGCACAGTCAACTTATCCGATCCCCGATTTCTCTTCGGAGGCACCTTACATGAGTCCACTTTTGGTCTCCAAGCCAATTTTGTTCTTGGATTTCACCAAAATTTGTCCACATTATGATCCCGCCCCCTACATCTGGTGTAATAAAATCTCTTCCTCAACCTCAACCTACTGAATCTAGTGTTCACCCCAACAAACAGTAAAATCTCCTTGGGAATTTTCCTTACAGTAGTAATCTTGAGACGGGCATATATGTAAGAATCGCCTTCTATGATCTATGTATCCGCATCCACCAGGGTGCCCAACGATCTCTCAATTTTCACCAAACTTTCCTCCACCCAGTATTCCAGCGAAAAATTATACATCCGGATCCATACTAGCTTGTCATATGGATCGTGCCTTATAGGATCGAAGTTGGGGCACCACTTTTGCATATACATGGGGGAATCACCCAATTTCCATAGCCCACCTTCAAGAACTTCCTCCCTAGCCTTATGAGATAGGAAGATCATGAAAAAAAACCTTTGGGGAGGAATTTGACAATCTCATCCTCCTTCCATTTCGCGTCTATATAAGATTTGATTGTGTTTCAAACACAACTTGGCCCAACCACCCTGTAATTATCGCCAAATCCTCCAGCATTGTCACATCCTCCAGGGCTTCTTCTGAAATGTCAATAGTCATGAAGGATTGGTGACAAGCCGCCTCACGATCTGACGTGTTAGGGCTTTGTCCATCTGGTGAAATTCGCCACTCTGCAAATTTTCGCACCTCCACCATAAGTTTTTGAAAGTATCCTAATTACAATCTTGTCAAACTTGTTAACATAGGCTTTGTTTAAAATAAATTGTCCTCACTCAAAAAAAAATTACACTTCAATATTTTTATAGAAAATCTTTGAAATATATAATTTTCTAATGTACTTGGAATATATAAATACAATAATTTTATAGTAAATATAATTTATGTTTAACCTTGCATGTATGGCAAAAGTAAAAATTCAATTGATATCTATGAAGTGCTTGACCACACAAAATGATAACATCTTATTGAATACAATTCTCACAACATATAATAGAAAATGAAAATGAAAGTAAACACTCCACATATGTAACCCATAGAGAAATATAAAGAACATGACTTTAGGGTTTTAACTTAGGAAAGGGCAGATATGTAAGGTGCTAAAACATTCAAAAAAGATTTATAGATATATAAGGTGCATATTACAAGACACAACGAATGGAGACAATTGTTTTAAATGTCTTGCCACACTTTTAAGGAAATCTTGATTGTAGAGAGTAGGCATAAGCCAGGGAAAATAAGTTTCTAGGATCTTAAGCACATAAGACAAGATTATGTGATTTGAGTATCATGCAAATGAGTTAATTGGATCAATTTATCTTTATTGCTAGCATAATAATTCAATAGTAAATTTGAGTTTGGTCATTTATATTAGTTCATGAATCAATTCAAATAATCATATTGAAATAGCTAGATAATATCTTATCACTTAATTTTAATTGTAAGAGTTATTTTGATATAATAAATACACTTTGTTTATTATTAAAATGGATTTATATAAATATGATAAGCTGAACTTTTTCTAATGTATGCAAAGTCATACAAAATATATTTAGGTAGAACATTAAGTGTATTTTAGTGTTGTTATAGCTTACATTTATAACAAGTTTTGGTGGTTTAATAAGTTGGTCATTAACCACCACAAGCTCTACTAAACATAGTAGGTAGAAGTTTGAATTATTGAGTCACCCTTTTAAAAGTTTTGAAGGTAAAAAAAGGGCATTAGATTCACTTTATTAAAAAGAAAAGTTGCAATTGGTAGCTCGATATTGTGTTCATCTCAAAATAACTCATATAATTTTTTTATATAACCATAATTTATAATTGATATAATTTGTGACATGTAGGTTTCTACAAAGATCTAGTCAATATTGTATTTTATTGGGTAAATTTAATTGATCTTGAATCATAATTCATATCACCCATACAATTTAGTAGGTTTCCACATCTCTTCTTTGATGAGTTAACACTTTTTGTAATCATTTTTTGTCACTCTGAGGATTTCTATATAGGTTACTTAAAATAAATGACAAATCACTCCATGTAGTGATGTTTCAATGGATGGTGTAGAGGCACATCTCTCCTTTTATGTAGTTATCCAAGATTCTTAAAAATTTGGGATCAATGATCTCTTGTCTCTATTCTCCATTTAATATTTCAAAGCTAAAGTCCTGGCTAGATGAAAGGTGGGTGAGAAAAAACAATAGCTCTCGATAACATCGAGTAACCATTTGAGCACCTTATATGATGGATTCAACCAAACTATATGATTCATGATTTTTTAGAAACAATATTCATGATGATGAATGATATAATTTCGATTCCTCTATTATCCTTTATAATTCAAGTGTTGTCTAGCAATCCATCATTTATCAAATTAAGTGCAAATTGAATTTCTTTGAATACCATGATGTAGCAACAGGTCATATAAATATGTGTTGGTCAAGTCATAATGAGTTATAGAAAGGGGTGAAAAAGTTAAATTTTGAATTTGAATTTTTAAGTTTCGAGGTTCATTCCCACTTTCCTTAGGATTGACATCAATTAGTCTTGTGCCACCCACAACATAACATGCAAGGATAAGTTGACCTTATGGTAGGGAGAAAATGTATGGAAATGCATGCTAATGGAACTTGAATAAGGATGAAGAGATATAGAATGCATAATAATCAATTTAATAAAGTGTAATGAAGATAGACAAAGATTAAATCTTCAACCAAACTTAATACAAAAATATGTTGTCAGAACATTCCAAAAAATTTAAACATATATAAATAACATAATATACTAATTTTACCATTACACACTATATTTATTTTTTAATATTGATATAAATATTTATTAAAAAAATTCAAAATAACTTTTATAAATAATTATAATAATAAATGTCAT
>VDFB02358134.1:204763219-204956413 GCA_007258455.2 Sequoia sempervirens
ATGATGAAAATAGAACAGAAAGAGCCATATACTATATCAGCAGGACAATGGTCAATCACGAGCTAAATTACTCATTCATCGAGAAAGCTTGCCTTGCAGTAGTGTTTGCATCCCAAAAATTTAGACATTATATGCTAGCACACAAGATAAAGCTCGTCACGAAAATTGATCCCCTCAAGTATCTCTTATCCAAGGCAATGTTAACTGGCAGAATGGAAAAATGGGTCATGATATTATCAGAATATGACATCGAGTATGTAGAATGGAAAGCAATCAAGGGACAGGTTATTGCAGATCAATTAGCAGAAGCACCTATGTATTCTGAGAATCCTCTTGTATCTAAATTTCCAGACGAATCCATCTTTAACCTCAACGTTGCTAATCACTAGAAACTATACTTCGATGGGTCATATACACAACATGGATTAGGAGCTGGTGTCTTCTTCATCACCCCACAGGGGGACTACATACCAAGCTCATACAAACTAGCATTTCCTTGCACTAACAACATAACCAAATATGAGGCTTTGACTATAGGTCTCAGGATAGCAGTGCAATGGAATATCATAGCTCTCAAGGTATATGGAGACTCTCAGTTAATCATAAATCAAGTCAACAATGAATATCAGACTAAGGATGACAAGCTAACCCCATATAAGAAACTGGTGGAGACTCTAAAGGAATCCTTCATTGACATAACATTTGAGTAGATTCCAAGAACCAACAACAGAGCAGCTGACGCCATGGCTACAATTGGGTCTCTATTAGACATCCCTCATAACGTACTGAAATATGAATTTTTGATCGAGTAGATTCTCGTTCCCACATTCGAGGTACCAAAATCAGAATATGTGTGTGAAATCGTTGGTCCTAGTGATCCTTGGTATCATGACATCTATACATATCTTCGAATAGGAGTCTTACCCGCTAACCTACCATCAAGCCTAAAATGAACCTTTATCAAAAAGGCATCTAGATTTGTCATCCTAGGTGATACCTTATACTGTAGAAGCATAGAGGGTACTTTACTGCGCTGTCTAAATGCTGAGGAGGCATTGACTGCTCTAACCGAGGTTCATAACAGTATTTGTGGCTTACACTCGAGTGGAATAACCATTGCCAAGAAATTGCTGAGGTTGGGGTATTACTGGCCCACAATGGAAAGAGAAGCATATGATCATGCTAAAAAATGTTTACAATGTCAGCAGCATGGGGATCTCATCCATGCTCCAGCTCAAGAGCTTCATCCCATCATTACACCATGGCCCTTTCCATAGTGGGGACTCGATCTCATTGGGAAAATCTCACCCACCTCATCCAACGGCCATAAATTCATTATAACTACAACTAAGTACTTCACAAAGTGGGTGGAAGCCATACCCATGACCTATATCACTAGAAAGCAGATCTCAAAATTCATCCTAAACTATCTCATCTATCATTACGGTATCCCACAAGCTATTATCTCAGATAATGGGACACCCTTCAAGAACCAGGAGGTTAGCGACTTGTGCGAGAAATTCAAAATCTAGTATCACTTCTCCACCCCATATTATCCCCAAGGCAATGGCCAAGCAGAAGCCACAAATAAAACCATCCTCAAAATCCTCAAGAAAATAGTCAATGATGCAGGTCGTGACTAGCACTTGTAGCTTAATCCTGCCCTCTAGGCTTATCGAACCAACATTTGCACACCCACTGGTGCCACCCCATTCTCCCTAGTCTATGGATCAGAAGCCATACTCCCCATTGAGATCGAGCTCCCATCCCTCAAAATATCACTACAAAATCTCATCACTGATGAAGAATATCAGGTCTCAAGACTAAATGAGTTGGAGTTACTGGATAAGAGAAGGATTGATACTTTGAATCATCTACAAGTCTATCAAAATAGACTCAAACGAAGTTACAACAAGAAGATCAGAAGTAAGACATTCCAAGTAGGAGAATTGGTCTTAAAAGAAAATCAAAAGAATGTCCTGAATCCCAACAGTAAAGGAAAGTTTGAACCCAATTGGTTAGGGCCTTTCATCATCACAGCAAGCTATAAATCAGGGGCATATCAACTATCAACACGGAAGGGGAACCTCTACAGGAGCCCATGAATAGATCCCATCTCAAAAAAATTTATGCCTAATTCTTCCAGGTGTAGAACCAAAAAATCCAAAAAATAAAAAAAAGTCCTAAAAAAATGGCTACTTTGGTGAAAACTTGGCAAACAGGCGTCTTGGTAACAAAAAAAATAAATAAAAAAAGCAGAAAAATCCAAAAAAAATAGAAAAAGGATCAAAATAGTAAAGAAAAAAATCATCCTCTAGTGAAAACCACTTCGGTGGCACTTTGGTTAAGTACCTTGGTGAAAACCTGGCAAACAGGCACCTTGTGTAAATAAGCACTTTCCATCCACCAAGACCTTCACACTTGTTCGTGCATTATCCCTCCATTTCACTTCCATCATCCATCTCATCCATATCTCCATTCATCACTCATCCACTCTTGCATCTGCACCATAGCTTGGTCTTGTGTTCGTATTGATCCCTCTAGTACTACTCGATCCATTCTCAAGGTTGTTTGTCCCGCTTTATCGGAGTAGTCTATTGCATCACGCTTAGGGGCATCGCTCTCATTGGATCAGATTCGTATGGTCTTAAAGTCCTTAAAATCAGAAAATCCAAAACACAAAAAATCAAAATCCAAAACATCGAAAATCAAAATCCAAAAACATTCAAAACATATCAAAATCCAAAAATAGGTCAAAAGTCACTCAAAGCCAAAACAAGGTCGCCTTTGTCTAACTACATGGCTCGAAGCTTGAACGTGGCAAGGTTGATCTTTGATCATCCTCGAGACATTAGGTCAGTCCTAGTTCATAATAAACCGACATCTCATCATGTATATCATCATTCTGTAAATGGTCAAGTCGTCAGTCGAACTACATGGTCTCTGCGTGTATAACGTAGGCAAGGCTAATCTATCGATCAGCCCTCGAGGCCCCTAGGATAGGTCTTTAGGTTAGTCTCTTGGTCAAAATCTCAAAAAATCCCAAAAATATTGGAAAACTGAAAATCAAAACATTTGTAAAACCTTGAAAAAATACCAAAAATAGCCTCAAAACATTGCAAAATTCTAAAAAATCCAAATATTTGAAAAAATCCATCCGCCAATAAACACCATTCATAATAAAGTGATCGTCATCCTCAACCTTTGGTGAAATAGTTAGAAACAAGTCTAGCAGGTTAAAAGTAAATCTCAAACGTGTCAAGCCTCAAGTCTAAGTAGTACGTAAACAAGTTGGTCAAGTCTTTGTGTCGATAGTCCATCATCCAAACAGTCTCATATCAATCATCTGATAACATCATGTCGTAGGATGAATCCTTCTTACAAAGGGCATTATTTATCAGAAACAACACTTTGGATAGACGAAATGACGTGCTGCCATCCACTAACATGTCCTAGGATGTATCCTTCCTACAATGGGCATTATCTTTTGGCAATAAGTTTTAGTTCTTATCCTTGAAAACACATTCCCTTTCGGTTAGTGGTATTGAAGAACATCAACTTGTTTGTGTGCTTGATCTTTTCTTTTGATTTATCTTATTGCACTCATCCCAAGGACCTCTCGATGATATCCGAACAAAGGATTTAGAGAGATAGGAATGGGGCAATGATCATCATCTTTTGTCTGTCGTGCTTGTTGGACATTCTTGTAAAATAACTTGGCGAATACTTGCTTTGTTAGATATGTATGGAGGATGTTTCAAATAGCTTGTTGACTATTGCATTGATTGGTTATACCTTTCCATGTTTTGGTCCAAGAAGTTTGAGACTTCTAAAGTGCATCCTAGCAAGGTTTCCGTATGTCAGGTGTGAACAAGAATACTCCTATCTATTTTTCAAGTCAAAGTCCATCACACTAAGTACAATTCCATCCTAGTCCTTTATACCTTGATGCATCGTGCTTAGGCGTGTTATCAAACATAAAGTAAGTGACCCTTTGAAAATCCCAATCCTTGATAAGCAAAATCATCCATCTATCATCATCATTTCTCATCATCATCTCTCATAATGTTGGCTTGTTGGATCCTCTTGTCATCATCTAATTTCTTCATTTTCTGCACTAATATCACAGCATGAATAGTTAATCATCATCACCAATACATCCATCATGCATCCATTATGCATTCATCTTGCATCCATAAATCATCAAAATTCTGCATATCATCTCACATGCATCATCATCATAATATAGATCTGTTAGTCTAAGCATCTCATAAATCATCCATTGCATAATCACAACATATCACCTCATCAATCTCATCCATCTCATATCATATCATCATTTAAGTTGTTTAGAATAATATAGATTTGTTATTCTAAGCATCTTGAAATCATCATTGCATCGTCATCCATAACCACCCATTTTGAACCTCTTTATCGCGAGATCAACCCTTAAATCGAATCTTTTCACTCGATCTCTCAAGGGGGCAATGTACCAGTGTACTTTCCATTGGGGCATCCGAAAAATTAGAATTTTTTGAATTTTGATTGCAACAAGTTATTCTTTGAACCAACGCAACAAGTACATTGCTTCAAAGAGGGGAAAAATGTAGACATGCAAAATTAACATTAGGCATTTGATCAGATTCAGTCAAATTAGGTCTCACATTAGGTCCATTCATCACTTTCATCCATTCATTAAATAATCTCATTTCCTAAGGTTATTTATCAAATAAACATTATCATCAGCCTTTTAATAAATCAAACATCATCCCTTTAATTAAATAGGTCAAACATTTATTTAAATCAAATCCTAAATCATATTCCATCAAATAAATCAAATATCAAAGTCTTACAAGTCAACTCACCTAATCAGCATTAAATCAGCATAATAATCATTTATTTAATCTAACCATGATTAAATGTTAATCCCATCCCACTTGCATTCTCTAGATATCTCCACTTGCACAAGTAAATCAATTTTATTGATTTATTTAAAAACCCTCATTTTTCCTCAACATGACAAGTCCAACATAGCATTTATTGCCGTTTTTCTTGTCCCCCTCTCAAAATTTATTGCAAATTTGAATTCAAATTCTCCCTCTCATGGGCACTCTTCCCAAATCTTGCACAACCATTGGCCTATCATCATTTGACAAGTGGCCTATTCTCATTGGAGGATCTTTAGTCCCACATTCACCATCTTGGCCAATCTATCATCAAGAAAATCTATAAAATAAGGCCTTCATTCTCATTCATGGATCCAAAAATTTTATGCAAGGTTACTCTCTTGGTTTGAGAAATAATCTTGTTCTTCATCTCAATTGCACTTCATCATTTAGCTATTGATCAAGGGTTGGGAAAGGGTCACTAGCACATGTGACACCAATCCACTATGGAATAGGTAATTTGTTGAGTGTTTTCATTATGCTTGTGGTTTTCTTTTATCTTTTGTTGCATTTTGGAACATTTGCAAGGTATTTCATAGGGTCATACTTGAGGAATTTGTGATTTAGTAACCTTATATGAAGCTTATTCTTTTACAGATTTGAAAAGTATGCACCACATTGACAGATCAAGAAAAACCACATTTCATCAAATTCTTCACAGAAAGGAAAATCAACTTTTCTTGGTCTTATGCCAACATGCCAAGGATTAATCCAAAACTCATCATGCATCACCTATGTCTACCAGTAGGAGTAAAACCGGTCAAGCAAAAGTTAAGGAAAATGCATCCCCACATCACCCTCTTGGTCAAATCAAAACTAAAGAAATTATTAGATGTGGGATTTATCAGACCTATTGACTATGCAGAGTGGATTTCTAACATCATACTTGTTTCCAAACTAGACAAAAGCATTAGAATCTGCACAGATTTCAAATATCTCAATAAAGCTTTCCCAAAAGATGTTTTTCCTCTACCCAACATTGACATCATCATGGACTTGATTGCTAGACATGAAATGCTCTTGCTTATGGATGGATTTTCAGGGTATAATGAAATAAAAATTGCTCCTAAAGATCAAGATAAAATTTCCTTCACATGTCCTTGGGGCACTTTTTGTTGGAATGTTATGCCATTCAGGTTGAAGAATGTTGGAGCCACATATTAGAGAGTAATGGGGTATGTGCAGGATCATCATGGAAAAAATAGGCCCTTAAGTAGCAAAAAATTCGAAAAAATCAGTTAGGAATCTTGACATAAAAATTTGAATAATTTATGTATATTATTTCAAAAATATGTAAGAATAGAATCTGTAGAAAATTGAATGTAGTTTCTAATCTACTAGGTTTGTTTAAAAAAAAAATCTATTTGGTTAAAGTTTGAACTTTCAATGCAGTGGTACTTAAATTTTAGGGAAAAAATAAGAAGTAGGTGTCTATCTAACCACCCAAACCACAATAAAATGATAATATTTTTTTATAAGATTTTAGATATAAGTAGATGACTCATGCTTCAATGTGATGCATATTTTTTGTGTAATATTTTTCCAAGTAAATAATTAATAATGAATTTTTTATTAAATTTTTTTTAAAAATATAAAAACTCGTATGTTTGACCACCTTAACTTGGTCAAAACTTCATGAAATTCAATTTTTTATTTTTTTAATCCTATAGTATGCAAAACATAGAATGTGACACATGTTTTGGATTCAAAAAATGTCATACCGTTTGAAAGCTATAGATTTTTTTCAATCAGCCTATCAATCAAGACATTAGTCATAATTTGAATAGAAAATGAATAATAATTAATTATTAAATTCAATGTAAAACATAATTTATATTGGTGGAAAGTTGAGAATCTCTTTTAAAAACCCTTTTTCGTTTCATCAATTTTAGGTAAAAAAATAATCATTAGCCACATACCCATCATATTGCCACTTTTTGGCCCACCATGATCTCGTACATGCTGAATGACCACCATCTTTCATGAAATGATGCACACTTTTATGGAAGACTATGTAGATAATTTGTTGGAAAATATTACACTAGAGAACACCTATAAATCTTAGATAAAATCTTCATTGGGCTAGAGAAGTTCAATGTGAGATTGAATCCCGAGAAATGCGTATTCGGTGTAACATTAGCTAAACTTTTGGGGTACATTGGGTTAGCTAAAAGAATTCAAGTAGACCTTACAAAGGTTAAAGCTATCATGGAGATGCCTCCTAAAAACATCAGCCAACTCAGATCCTTGCAAGGAAGATTCCAATCTATCAAGAGATTTATTTCACAACTAGCAGACAAGACCCATCCTTTCAACCACTTGCTTCACAAGAATGTATCTTTCCAATGGGATGAGAAATGTGAAGGATCCTTCAATAAATTAAAACATTATCTAATGATTCCACCTATCTTGATAGCACTAGTAGAAGGAAAGCCAATTTTATTGTACATAGCAACAACTGAAATATCATTGGGAGCCTTGTTAGCACAAGAGGATTCAATAGGAAAAGAAAGGGCAATATATTACATCAGCAAAAACTTAAACGACTATGAGATCAATTACACCATTGAAAAGGCTTGTTTGGTAGTAGTATTTGCTACCAAATAATTACAACATTGCATGCTTACCCATACCATCAAATTAATAGCCAAGATAGATCCACTGAAATACCTTCTAAGCAAAGCTAATCTAACAAGAAAACTAGCCAAGTGGGTCATGATGTTGAGTGAATTTGACATCCAATATGTTGATAGGAAGGCAATCAAAGGACAAGAAATTATGGATTAGTTAGATGAAGCACCATTACAGGACAATCATCCCATGAATGTTGAGTTTCCAGATGTTGATGTCTTAACAATGTCCACAAAACAATGGGTCTTATATTTTGATGGTTCTTATACACAACATGGATCAGGAGCCAGAATCTTGTTTATCTCACCACAAGGACACACCATTCCTAAGTCCTATAGACTAATGTTCCCTTGCACCAATAACATAGTCAAATATGAAGCCTTGATCATTGGAATCAAAGTAGCAGTTGAGTGGAAGATCACAAAGCTACATGTCTATGGGGATTCACAACTAGTCATTAATTAGGTAAATGATGGCTATCAAAAAAACGATGATAAGTTGATGCGCTACAAAAGAATGGTTGATGAATTAAAAAATTACTTTGTGGAAAAAAGATTTGAGCAAATTCCTCGAAATGACAACAAAGCCGCTTATGCCATGGCTACCATTGCTTCTCTCTTGTAGATTAGGGAGAAACAAGCTTGTTATGAGTTCATGGTGGAACAAATATTCAACCCATATTATGACAACACAAAGTCCTAAGTTATCTACTATCTAGCTGAGGATGCACTACTATATTCAGCTCTATTTTTCGATGAACGTTTGTTGAAATTTTGACAAACTATCATTGAAACACCAATGAACCACTGCAAAAAATTTCGTCAGAATATTTTCGTCGCTTTACCAACACACCTTGAAATGTCAAACTCATGATGTGACTTTTTCGGTACTCCCCATGGTAAAGATGTTCTTATGCTCATCGAACTTCCAACGAAATGTGTGTTGCTTTATCGACAAATCTTAGCTAGAAAACAAGCAGTGAAAATCAACTAGAACATCATAACACCACCAACCAATCCTCGAAATAGCAATGAATTAGGAATTTCATAATGTCAATTATTTTGTCAAAGGTACAAAAATTTCATTGGTCATTTTTTGAAGTTTCATTGGTCATGTTCATTGAAATTATGCAATTTTCTTTTAAAAAAATGTAATTGGCTGGTGTAAAGCCAAATTCGACAACATTTTCCAACATTGTCCTTTCGTATTCCAAAATGGGAGCTTTGTAATAGGGTATGGACATCCATCAAAACATAAAGGATAGAGGATTTTCATTAGTTGTAGTTGCAATTGCCCTATTAGACATGTATGCAAAATTTTGAAGCATAGACAAGGCACGTGAATTGTTTGACAAAATGCCTCAAAGAAATGTCATCTCATGGACTGCAATGATTGTAGGATATGCACAAAATATAATTTTTCAAAATTCTTTAGAAATTTTAAAGCAAATGTAATTGGCTTGTGTAAAGCCAAATTTGACAACCATTGTGAGCATCCTCCCTTCTTGTGCCAAAAGGGGAGCTTTGGAATAGGGCATGGACATCCATCATAACATAATGGAAGGGGGAGTTTTGTCAAATATTATAGCTGGAAATTCTCTAGTAGACATTTATTCAAAATGTGGAAGTATAGATAAGGCACGTGAACTATTTGATGAAATGGCTCAAAGAGATTTCATCTCTTGGAATGCAATGATTATAGGATATGCTAATGATGTTTCAATAGCTTTGGGTGTTTATCTTCTCCCCATCAATTTTTATGCAATTGACATGTGGTTACTTTTGTTATCTCGTATGTGCATAAACAACTATTTTGCATGTGTGTACTTCAAAAGAAAATAACGATAAAATTACAAAGTTTCAAAGTTACTACACAAGGGTTACAAATGATAATAATAATGGTGGTTGTATTTGAGAAAGCATTAGGGAAGAAATTTCCTCTAAAATTTGTTGATAAACCTAAATATTTTGAAACTTTGTATGCATTTATAGATAAGGTTGAGAAGGAATTGAAGTGGGAAAGCATTACATGGAAGATCTATTTATTTAGTGGCCATTGGAATGCTGACTTGCCTAATATATGACCTCAAGAATCAATTATAAATCAATAATAGATTAAAAAGCTATATATTCTCTTTTTTGTAAGAGGATGGAATTTTGGGATAGAAAACTTTTGGGTTCTTTCACATTGTGCAACAATAAAAGAGCGAGTTTTCTCTCTTCATCATATAACAAAATATATACTAGGAAAAATACATACCTGATGTTGTGATCTAGCTAAAGATGCCCAGATGAGATATAAAGCTTCCTAATGGTTATAATTTAGGACTTAATTCACAGTAACATGGCATTCAGACAAAGGAGCAAACAAGGTTTGTTGACCAAATCATTGCAACCAAATATTTGTATTAAGCACTTGAGTTACCACCTTGCTGCATATCCTATTATGAATTCCCTAAAGTACTTGGATCTTATACAATTTTATGTGTATCTTCAGTTATTATAAGTCACAAATAAATTCTTTATTAACTAATCAGCAAAAATTTCTACCATTTTTTGTACTTTAGAAATGATAAGTTTTTCAAAAAAATAAATGATCTACATACCTATAATCTCACAATGCTACTTATTTGTTCACGGTCCAAAGATTGGAAGACAATATACTCATCAATATGATTTATGAACTCAGATCAGAAGGTGGCCTGTGTTGCTTCAATATAAAATAAGAATCCAAAAGCTTGATTACCTTTGTTGAACCACTTAACTTTAGCACTTTCATTTGTACATTTTTTTTCTACCCCCATTGTAACTCTACATAACCTCTTGTTCTTTAGTATTAGTTGAACCTTAGTTTTCCATTAATGGCGGTTAAATGGAAATAGAAGAGGAACTAGAACATTTGAATCCATGCTTTTTGATTGTTGCAACGAATTTAGAAGTGAAAAAAAGAAAAGAGAGGAGGAATAAATACACACAATAGAAGGCTATCCACAAGATAGTCAATTTTCCTATTGTAGCCAACCAATTAGGCCTCTTGGAGCAGCATTCTTTTGGTCCATTGTTCTTTTTCTATTCACTATCATGAAGGAAGGTTTTGAGGCATTGTGGGGGCATACAATACCTATCTAAGTCCAATGGTTTGGGCCTAGTACATGCTTGTATGTGGATTTTATTTTGATTGTCCTACCAGGTAGGGCTATAAGGGTTAAAAGGGTAAAGATGCCTAAAGGTTAGAGCAATGAGAAAATGGAGTTTCCTAAGTGAAAATTAGGGTGTTAAGTTTTGGTTTGGTCCCATTTGACATGATCTAATTGGTTACAAACCCTCTTGGTTGTGAGAGTACAAGAACCCTAGGTGAGTTGGGTTTTTTCCTTGAAGGAATAATGGATTGGAAAGGTCCACTTAAAGAGTATTTGAGAGAGCTATGCTAAGTTGGTGGTTTGATCATCTAGTTGATCATCTAAAGAATCTTCCCTTGCTTACTCTCAATCACTTATTCCTACATAGTTCACTATCCTTGGTCTATCAATCACTTAATGTATTCTTTCCATGTCACAAAACAAGAATCTCCTATCATGAACAAGGTTGTAGTATGAAGGCCTATAGCATACTTTGGGATCTACTCACTTCCTATCAAATTTCCCCATAATAACCCTTGTTATTTTTGTGATGGACATAAGCTAATGCATTATTATTCAATTGTGACAAAACCTTTATGGAGTTACCCTCTCAAATGACACATGAATGCATAAATTTGAGAGGAAGATAGTAAGTTGAATGTGAGTAGAGAAATTTTTGCATACTTGCAGATGGTACAAAATTTCATGGTTAAGTGGAAGCATCCCATCAACAACAAGATCCAAATATTCGTGCATATATCTCAATAGAGCCTCTAAACCCTTTAGAGCTATCTATTTTTCCACTAACCTATTATGCACAAAAAGTCAAATTTTAGAGTTATGTCACCACTAAAAATAAAATAAATAGAGCTTTGGAACCAAATCCACACACAACACAATGTGGTATTCATACAAAGTCACACAAACAAACTAAACTCAGAACATTGGAATGGAAAAAACTTGAAATTATGATGTAGATCATGGATTCAGTTTACACAACTGGAGGCACATTTCACAATAATGGGTTCTTCATGTAAAACATCTATACGAGGTTCAAATAGTAAAGAGATTGATGAAAGATAGAGGAATTAAAAAGATATTTACATATAGTAATTGGATTGAGCTTTTCTTTGTTTCAAGAATAGTTTAATATTCTCTACTTAACAAGGCCAACCATGTGACAGTGGAATTTGATTTGGCCCCTCCCCCCCCCCTCACATCACTCTCAATTCCCCATGCCCTATCATATAACATTAATCATTCATTCATCCATTAATAACATATAACATTTAGTCATTAACATATTCACATTCATTCATTCATCCATTAATAACATATAAAATTCATTCATTCATTTGTTACATATTATCAAAAATATGGTTGTCATAATATGATTACAATCACTTTTTTTTTCTTTTAATTTTGAAGCTAAAAAAAGATGAAGTGGAGTATCATTTTCTAATTCATTTGTCCCCCCTTCAGTTGTTCTACCCTCTGATCTTGATCTTAATGTACACCTAGTCATGTACTGATCATGACATGGAGGCCGCTTTAAGGGGGTCTGCTATAATAACAAAGAAATGTTAAATTGATATGTTTTGTAATTATTGTTACAAGTATTTTATTAATTAAAAGAACATTAGAGTGGTTCTCTTTACCTGATGGGGCCACATCATGTTCTTGATCTTTTCGTATAGCCTTGTGCTGAACATGTTGAATACCCTCTAAATCATGATCTAGAGTTGAAACATGAAAGGTTACATTAATGAATACACCAATTGCAATTAAATATGTTCAAAAGAACATTAGAGTGGTCCTCTTTACCTGATGGGGCCGCATCATGTTCCTAATCTTCTCTAGCCTGATCATGCTCAACATCATGTTGATCATGCTCTACATGCTCTAAAGTTGAAACACGAAAGGTTACATTAATTAATACACTAATTACAATTAAAGATGTTTAATTGTATTAATCCATACTACATTTTGTATAGCACATGAATACATCCAATATCGGGATGCACACAATGACCTTCATCTGCAGGTTGTGCTCCACCCTCACCAGGCTACATTCCAATGTCAGGTGCAGTATTATCATTGTCTTTCTATTTAAAACAAATAGGCACACAATTACTTTATGGTGGAAATTAATATTGAATAGATTTCACAAGTATTCAATTTTAAATAAATTGTATTGATTTTATTTACCTACGTGTTAGAAGTAATGGAAGATTGTGTTTTCCCAGTCAAGACTCTTAAGCATTCAGCCACGGCTTCATAGCCATGCCGAAAGGAAATTTTTATTTCCTCTTCTATGGGCTCTCTGTTGAATTCAAAGCCCTGTATTTTTGCATAAGATCATGAATTTTGCTTCTATGGTGTGATAAAACCAAAATTGTTTGCAATTTATTATTTGGATGCAACATTTCATTTATTGATACTTACAATTCTTGCGGCTAATTTCATATAACCACCAGAGCCAAGTTTGTGCCACCCGTATTTTTCTAATCTTGTCTTTCCTGCCTTCGATATGTCGGGTAGCCTATGAAATTTTTGAAAAAGGTTAGATTATGTAAAAATAAAGAGTAATCAATATATAATTACATTATTGATAGTATCACATACCTTCCTTGGCTTGATGGTGTCTTTCCTTTTTTCTTTTCAGCTTTCTCCTTTCCATTTGACACTAGGTCCTTCCACTCCCTCTCCAGAATCATGGGGGGATGCTCGTACATTTTTTTCTTCTCTAAATGTGACCTATATTGGTCCCTCACATACTTTAGATATGTACCAACTTTCTTAAGGACCTTCGTTTGGTTGAATGCTTTATCATCAAACAACACAACTAAATGGTTAATGAGCTCATCCTTTAAATCTTGATTTTGGGTATTCCATTGTGTATGTATGGTGGGCCCAAAGAGCTCCAATGTTATATCACCTTGATTTTTATAAAAAAAAAATTATTTCCTACAAAATGATTATGGGATCATTAGTCTAAAAAGAGTGATCAATAAGTAAATTTCAATTGGATTATATATAATAATAATTAAAACATTTTAAATTACCTAGGACCTTCTCTATCTTTATGGGAAAGAAATCCTCGATCACCACAAATGTGATTGGTAATGTTCACGTACTAGTAATATGGGAAGATCTAGGAAATATTGTTAAAACATCACCAACACTAGTGGCCTCTACATCACCAGTACTACCCGATGTGTGCATGCTATGTGTTACCAACATTTCAGTCGACAATATAGGCACGAATGATGGGGTCAAATGATCATGTGATGTATGTGCAGGAAGATCAAGATGGACACTTGTACCAACCCCTACTCCATGGGAAAAACCTATAGTACCCTAATCATGGGCAACAACATCATGAGGACACAAAAAATCCTATAAAAACAACACATATTTAGTTCATGACATAAAAGATTACAAATTATAAAACCATGAATGAACTTATGTTATAATTAAAGACCTCATGACAACTTACTTGCAAGTTTTGTACTCTCTTAGTCAATAGTTTAACCCTCTCTCTTATCTCACCTATTTGAGGCACTATGAATAACAATTGAAGTATTTCTTCATTACATTTTTTTTGTCTTCCTTATCATATCGATAGGGTTTGTTGAATATATAATGTCATCATCCAATAACAATGACTACATATCGACCCTATGGATGCTCTCCTCTACTGCTAGTGCCTTTCCCCGACCAGCTGTCTGCAACAAGAATATTTAAAACATGATTGAAATTAACCCAATAAACTTATGAAAAAAAACATAATAGTAAAATATTTTGTTCGTATCTAATTTGTACAATTACAATGAGGTAAACCTATTGGATAGAAGCGCCTAAAGATGCATCACAGTTTGTGGTTTGGGCCAAAGCCTTCCCCATACAATCAATGTCCTGTTGTGACAAAAATTAAATATAAAAAAAACATTACTAAAATGAAACCAATAGACTTACAAAAAAAAACATAATAATAAAATGGTATATTGCAGCCATTAATTGGAGGTTGGGTAAAATGGTATATAGTACATACCACCCCCATAGTAACTATGTTTGTATCTAAGTAATTCAAATTGTAATCAATTAGCAACTCTTCCCCTATAGATATTGATTTTATCACACATATGAATACATGGTTTCCCTCGTGTGCCTCGAATATGCAATTGGGTTGCTTATTTGTTGACCCAGGTCTAGTACTATTTATAAACCCTACAATATTCCTTGATGCTTTTGGCCTTTCATCAATGTACATAGCCACTCCTTTATTTTGATCCTTATCTCTTAGTTGTATATAATTTTCTCACAATGTATACCTACGCATACTTCCTGTATATCGAACCAGCTGCATCCAATCTTTGTAACTATAACAGGGTCCAACATACTCCATCAATTCAGTAACTTTGTCATAACAGAAATTTATGTCATGCATGCAAAATAGGCCCAAACCATGTAATGACGATGGTGCTATGCAATATATCCTCTCGTTGACACAAAAATCAGTGTTTATTAGAGGAAGTTCTCTGGGTATCCATTGTTTTCGTAGATGTTTGTACCTCAAGGGTGCCTCGATGTCACCTATGCTCTCATCATCATAAGAACATGACCCCCCTTCAAAAAGAAAAAATTCCATGCATTTATAGAATTTTCTTCTAATCTTTTGACCTCTAGTTGATCTCCCTCTTTTACACCTACTACATGTCTCGCTTTCCTCTTCTCTTCCTGAATTTCCCTCACTTGAGGAAGAAAAATCTAACAAATACCTATTTGGTGGTACCTGCACTCATAATGATGTTGGATGAAGTTCTTTCATGGTGATGTGATCCCAAGGTTACATTATGATTAATCTATCATTTCATCACTAGAATTTGATTGGTTATAAGGTGATCAAGTCTTGATAGATTGCAAATTATTGTTACTATCATCCAAATGTGTCCATCACAAATCAAATCAATGTATGAAGGAGACTATCCCTTGCAATTAATGAATTTAAACTTTGTAACAAGTGTTAAATGTGAATATGGTCCACCAGTTACACAACCAAGGCCTCAAATGTATTGTGCAGAAGAATGGTTTCACCATACATAATATTTTGGTTTAATTTGTCTTGAAAAGATGAATTAGAACACTAATAGACATAATTCAGGTGCACGTGTGAGGTGGTTCAGCTTTCCACTGATAAAATCCATATGTCTAAGTGGCTAACAGGGAGGGAGTGTGTACTAGGATTGGTTAATTCATCATAAGTTTATACTTTGGCAATAAAAAATGTTTAATTCATCTTAAATCTTCCTATGTATAATTGCTTGGAGACTTTTGGTATGTTTTAAGTTAGGATGAGTGGTTGCATCAATTTTCTAGTTCTCTATGACAAGGTTTCAACATCTTCAAATAGTGAAAGTTAGTGCTCATAGTCATTTGAAACAACATTTTGATTCTTCAAAGGCTTGTAGTAGGTTTTGAGTCTTGGTGATAAGTTTCAATGTAATCACAAGGTCTCCATCCTCACTTTGTAAGCTCAGTGCACCTTGGAAAATTAAAGAATCAAAATGCCATGATGCAACCAGGTACTTGAGGGGAGTTTCCTTGGTGTTTTAAAATGGTTTTTATGCCTTTTGACACCTCTTGAAGGCTATTTGTATTTGAGCTTGTGGAAGTTGTATTAACTTGCCTTAACTAGGCAATTAAGTGTCTTAATGATGTTTTGTTAGTTCCCAACATACAACCAATTCAAATTTTAGTTGTGGGATATTGGGAAGGTTGGTTGAAGATAGAAATAAGCGTCTCTTGGTTGAGGCATGTGGATTGATCAATCATTTTAAAGTTTTAATGCAAAAGCTTGTTGTTTTCTAGAAAATCTATGTAAATTTCTTGTTCTATTGCATGGTACAGCCTTTGTACATATTTTATGGGTAAATTACTATTATGGTTTGATAGAGGGAAGACCTAGTTTTCTTTTGGAGGTGATTTGATAAGTTTTCATTGAGTATAAAAGAAGATATCACCAGTTTAGTAGGAACTGGTCTGAAAACCCTGAAAACTAGGGTTTTGATTGAAGAATGGCTCTTTCTTCCATCTCCATGTTTTAATAATGCTAATTCTTGGTGAGATGGAAGATATTTTCATATTTTTAGGGTTTTGGAGAATGACATGCTGTGTGGAGGAATTTTTGCAATGTTCTAGGCCTGGCATCCTCATGTGACAAGCCTAAATTGTGAAGCAAAAAGTTGAGTTTTGCTTGTTTAGGGTGATTTTAACTGTGAAGGAACATAGGATTGATAGACATGGGTGTAACTAGCCTATAAGAACCTATTTCAAGGATTTAGGGTGAAGGGGAGAGCATAGATAGTTAGTTGTCCTATTGTAGCTTGCTAATTAGGCCTCTTGGAGCATCATTGTTTTGGTCCATTTCTCTTTTATTGTCCATTGTCAAGAAAGAAGGTTTTGAGACTTTGGAGGGGCATATATTACTTGTCTAAGTTCAATGGTTTGGGTCTAACAAAAGCTTATATGTGGATTTTATTTTGACTATAATACCAGGTAGGGCTACAAGCTTTTTAGTGGTAAAGAGGTCTATTCGTTATAAAATGTAGTTTCCTATGTGCAAACTTGAGTGTCATGGTTTGGTTTAGTCCTATTTGACATGATCCAAGTGGATATGATCCCTTTTGATTGTTTGAGTACAAGAACCCTAGTTGGTGGGGGGGGTTTTCCTTGATGGAATAGTGGATTGGAAAGGTCCACTTAAAGAGTATTTGAGAGAGCTATGCTAAGTTGGTGGTAAAGAGGCCTAGTGGTTAGAGCGATGAGAAAATGGAGTTTCCTAAGTGAAAACTTGAGTGTCATGGTTTTTTTTAGTCCTATTTGACATGATCCAAGTGGATACAATCCCTCTTGATTGTTTGAGTACAACAACCCTAGTTGGGGGGGTCTTTTCCTTGAAGGAATAGGAAATTGGAAAGATCCACTTAAAGATTATTTGAGAGAGTTGTGCTAAGTTGGTGGTTTGATCATCTAGTTGATCATCTAAAGAAGCTTCCCTTGCTCACCAGTTCCTCTGGAAATTGATATTGATTAGCTATTGTCATCCTTTTTTCAATAGAGGATTTTATATCATTCTAGAGCTTGCCTTATTATTGAATATGGGAACACAAGTCTATGTTAATATATTTTTCATTGAAAGATAAAGATTGAGAGGTACCTATTCCACAAAAATCATTTGAGACACGATCCCATCCTCATCCCTTATATCATATCTTTGGAAGTGTAAACCTTGATAAATGAACAAATTTGGAAGTTTTGACAAGGATGAAGACTATGAATGAAAAGGAATGTACATGAAGCTATGAAGGTGGTTCAAGTTTCCTTTAAGATCCAAGGTTGAAAATCAAGAATAGTGACAAATGCATTAGGTGGTAGATCTGCAGATTAAAGAGCAGTCTTCTACAATAGGATCAAGTAGAAAAAAAAACCTTTTAGAGCATTTGTTTAAATCCTCATTAGGGTTCAAATGAAAATCTGATGTAAAGGAAAATGTTACAAAAAATGGTGCATTCTAAAGCATAATAGTGGGGTAGGTCTTGTATGATGTCAAAAGGGGATATTTAGACTGTGATGAAATAAAAAAGCATATACATGACACTCCATTAGATTAAGCAACTAGAAGACCTTAATTATTTTCCTAAGAGTTTTTAGAAGCTATCTCATTTGTGATGGGAGTTGTTTTGGCTGTTTGTGTACATGAAGGGAAATTTGAATGCACTATCATAAGATTTTTCCTTGATAAGTAAAAGCGTGATAGCCAAGAGTAGGTTGATTCACTGCCATGAGACCATATTTCTTTGAGCTATTTTTCCAAATAGTTCGTTAACTTGTCTATGTTTCTTTCTATAGAATAATACATAAATATTTATTCACTTTCTTCTTCAAAAATCATGATATGCAATCAAGATTGTTAAAAGAAAGAGTTTTAGAATATGGGAAATTTTGTTTTTAGGTCCATCTTTGAACCCTTGATTCTACCCTATGTAATACTTTAGCCAATTATATGTTAAGGTGGTTAGAATTTTAAAATATATCTACTTAGATGTGAAATTTTATCCCTCAAGTCCTCAAATCTTTGGGTAATGTGTTGCAAGTGGAAGAAACAAGGTCTACTTTTCCCCATCTTAACTCTAGGGTTTTTATATCTCTCAAATCTAATGAGTATATTCTACATATTTTATGATTTCAATTGAGTGATAATCAAACTAAACATGATATTAAAGTTTTGAGATCTTTGAATGTTTGTTTTCTATGTAAAATGGATGGTAATCAAAGAAGGCGTGGCCCAAAAATTCTTAAGAATATTAATAGACTTGTAGCTAATAGAATTTCATCCTTGATTGTGTAGGAAATAATAAAATAGACAATAGAAGAATTTATGAGAATGAATTTGATAATTTAGATGAGATTCTTGACAAATTGGAGGACTCTCATTCTAGTGAGGCATATGTTGGTATCCTTGAATATATGCCTTTTGTCAATAATGAGCTTGCTCTTCTTATTTTTTTTCAAAGATAATTCTAGGTAATAAAAAAATTCCCAAGAGCTGAAATGTGGTCTCATGGTGATGGAAAATGCCTCAATGGTGATGGAATTCCATGACAAGCCATATACAAGGTAGTGAACTATTTGAAAAAATGTCTCAAAGAAATGTGGTCTCATGGTGATGGCATGTGTATATGGCTTGTCATGAAATTCCATCACCATTGAGGAATTTTTTCAAATAGTTCATTGCCTTGTCTATGTTATTGCTTACTATTATGCTTAGACAATTTTTTTCCAATCATCCGTAGCTTGATCAAAAGCACCTGTTTTAGGCTTTTAGCCATAGCATTAAGGCAATGAATTGTTTAATAAAATGCTTTGGTAGTCATGTATGAAAAATGTCATAGCATAGCAAGGAAATGAAATGTTTGAAAAAATGCCTCAAATAAATGTAGTCTCATGAAGATGGAATGCCATGACAATCCATAGCCATAGGCATTCATCATGGAGTTTCATCACCATGAGACCACAATTCTTTGAGGAATTTTTCCAAATAGTTCACTACCTTGTCTATGCTATTGCTATTATGCTTTGATATATTTTTTCCCATAGCTTGTTTAAAAGCACTTTTTTTAGGCTTTTAGCCCATAGTTGCATGGCAATCAATTGTTTGATAAAATGCTTTAGTTGTTTGTTTTGTTTTGAGCGGTATTTAGTGATTTTAGGTGTTGATTATTAAACTATAGTAGCAAGTAACTTTGTAAGGAGAGGAATTTGTGGCATATGAATCTTCCATGCTCCATGCAATGCCATAACTTGAGAGGCATCCATATAAGGAAAGAGCATGTGATTTAAGAATGCCAACAATATCACAATTGCAATACCTAGTGATGAGGCTGAGTATAAAAAGGAAGAAACATGACACCATTGTATAATGTGAATGCACAATGTTGATTCAATCAAATGTTTCAGACAATGTACAGTTACTACGGTGAAATGAACACAATATAATGGACCACTGGCATTGAAGACAAACCAAATCAAATCAAAAAACCTATAAAAGGCATATTCATAAATTTTAGATGAAATATACTGACCATTTTGGTGATGGACGAGATGCAGAGGCCCTCACAGAAAAACAAATCACAAAAAATCCAATTTTGGAGCCAAACAAGCTCGATCACTAGGCTTCTTGCAACCTTTCCTCCTAGCATGTGACTCACTTCTACAATTGATGAGCTAGGTTTTGATTAAGTCAATTAAAATGAAAATTGTGGCACCATATTGTTAAATTTTACATAATAAATTATATATAATTAAAATAATTATATAATATTACCTAAATTTATAATATTAATATAATATTATAATTATTATAATATATATTAATATAATATATAATATTATAATATTAGCTAAATTTATAATATTAAATTAATATTATAATTATTATAATATAATTAATATAATTATCTCTCTATATCTCCCACTATCTATGTCACTCCCTTTCCCCCCTCTACCTATCAATATCCCTTTCTCTCTTTCCCCCTCTTAGCTATCTCCTGGCCCCCTCTCTATCTCTCACCATCTCTCCCTCCCTATCCCGGTCCCTATCTTCTTCTCTCTCCCTTTCTACATATCGCTCTCCCTAGTCTCCCCCTCTTCTTTCTCTCCCTTTTTCTATCTATCTCTCTCTTCTCTCTCTTCCTCTTCAACCTATCTCTCCCTCAAGTATGTGTAGGATCATCATGGAAAAAATAGGCCCTTAAGTGGCACAAAATTTAGAAAAATCAGAGTTAGGCAACTTGATGTAAAAATTTGAATAAGTTATCTATATTATTTAAAAAATATGTAAGAATATAATTTGTAACAAAATGAATGTAGTTTCTAAACTACTAGGTTTGTTTAAAAAAATCTATTTGGTGAAAATTTGAAATTTCAATGCAGTAGTACTTAAATTTTAGGGAAAAAATAAGTAGTTGTTTGTCTGACCACCCTAACCATAAAATGATAATATATTTTATAATATTTTAGATATAAGTAGAGGACTCATGTCCCAATGTGATGCATATTTATGAACTTTTTATTACAACTTTTAAAAAGTATAAATAACTTGTATGAACCACCTTGTCAAAACTTCATGAAATTCATTTTTTCTTTTTTAATCCTATAGTATGTGAAGCATAGAATGTGACACATATGATACCGTTTGAAAGCTATACATTTTTTCCAATCAACCTATCAATCAGGACTTTAGTTGTAATTTGAATAGAAATGAATAATAATTACTTAAATTCAAAGTAAAGAATAATTTATATTGGTGGAAAGCTGGAATCTCCTTTGAAAACCTTTTTGTTTCATCAATTTTGGGTTAAAAAAGTCATCAGCCACATACCCATCATATTGCCACTTTTTGGCCCATCATGATCCGCACATACCCCCTCGACTCTCCCCACTTCTCTATCTCTCCTCTACTTATCAATATCCCTTTCTCTCCTCTCCCCTCTCATTATCTCATGACCCTCTCTATCTCTCACCATCTCTCCCTCCCTATCCTTCCTATCCATTGACTCTCTATCTCCACCTCTCTTCCTTTCTCTTCCCATATATCTCCATCTCTCTTTCTCTTCCCATATATCTCTATCTCTCTCTATCTCTCACCATCCCCCTCTATCTCTCTATATCACCCCATTTCTATGTCTCTCCCTCTCCCTCTCTCCTATCTTCTTCTCTCTCTCCCTTTCTACATATCGCTCTCCCTATTCTCACCCTCTTCTTTCTCTCCCTTCCCCTCTCAGCTATCTCCTAACCCCCTCTCTATCTCTCACCATCTCTCCCTCCCTCTCTCCCCTATCTTCTTCTCTCTCTCCCTTTCTACATATCACTCTCCCTAGTCTCCCCCTCTTCTTTCTCTCCCTTTTCTACCTATCTATCTCCATCTCTTTTCTCTCCTCTTCAACCTATCTCTCCCTCAACTCTCCCCCTCTTCTCTATCTCTCCTCCTCTACCTATCAATATCCCTTTCTCTCTCTGCCCCTCTTAGTTATCTTCCACCCCCTCTAGTCTATCTCCCACCATCTCTCCCTCCCTATCCCTAACCCCTATTGTCTTCTCTCTCTCCCTAGTCTCCCCCTCTTCTTTCTCTCCCTTTTCTACCTATCTATCTCCATATCTTCTCTCTCCTCTTCAACCTCTCTCTCTTGACTCTCACCCTCTTCTCTATCTCTCCTCCTCTACCTATCAATATACCTTTCTCCCCCTCCCCCTCTCAGCTATCTCTTGACCTCCTCTCTATCTCTCACCATCTCTCCCTCCCTATCCCCCCTATCTTCTTGCTCTTCCTTTCTACTTATCGCTCTCCCTAGTCTCCCCCTCTTCTTTCTATCCCTTTTCTACCTATATATCTCCATCTCTTCTCTCTCTTCCTCTTCAACCTATCTCTCCCTCGAATCTCCCCCTCTTCTTTATCTCTCCTCCTCTACCTATCAATATCCCTTGCTCTCCCTCCCCCTCTTAGATATCTCTTGCCCCCCTCTCTATCTCTTACCATCTCTCTCCCTCTCTCCCCTATCATCTTCTCTCTCCATTTCTACATATTTCTCTCCCTAGTCTCCCCCTCTTCTTTCTCTCCCTTTTCTACCTATATATCTCCATCTCTTCTCTCTCCTCCTCTTCAACCTATCTCTCCCTTGACTCTCCCCCTCTTCTCTATCTCTCCTCCTCTACCTATCAATATCCCTTTCTCTCCCTCCCCCTCTCAACTATCTCCCAGCCCCCTCTCCATCTCTCACCATCTCTCCCTCCCTCTCCCCCCTATCCATCTACTCTCTATCTCCACCTCTCTTCCTTTCTCTTACCATATATCTCCATCTCTCTTTCTCTTCCCATATATCTCTATCTCTCTCTATCTCTCACCATCCCCCGCTATCTCTCTATATCACCCCCTTTATATGTCTCTCACTTTCCCTCTCTCCCCTATCTTCTTCTCTCTCTCTCTCCCTTTCTCAATATCACTCTCCCTAGTCTCCCCCTTTTCTTTCTCTCCATTTTGTACATCCTATCTATCATCATCTCTTCTCTCTCCCCCTCTTCATTATCTCTCTAATGTCAAGCCTTCTTAAAATAGTATTTTATTAAACTATAAGTAGATTATTGTCACCACTCTTCATTCCACATGAAATGCCAAATGTACAATTTTTTTTGTTTCTTTTGTCAAGTTTCATTAACCAAGATATTTAGTGGGTTGAATAAAGTTGTGTTATGACCCTTGGTCTCTTAAAACTAACTAGACAATATTAGGGAGATCGGGAAGGGGAGAAAAGTAAACTCCTTCAAAATAGGGGTAGTTGTGGGTTTGTTCATTTTCTTTGTATTATAATTACCTCTCACTTTCCTCAATCTACCTTTCCCCATCAAGTACTCCCCTTCAAATTTGTTAATGGAGTTGGGATCCCAAATGCGATCTAAATGGATCTTTGTTGCAAACTTAGGAAGATATTCAGTAATGTACACCATGGTCTAGTACACCATATATCCCTCCACCATAAAATTCTTAGGATGTTCTCTTTGTCTAACAAAATCCTTCAAAAATTTCAAGTGCCTCTCAACCATCCACATTGACCTTGTGTGTATAGGTCCACACAATTCAATCTCCTCAACTTGGTGTATGAGATAGTGTTCTTATGCATTGAAAAATGTTGAAAGTAAAAATTTTTGCATTTCATACATTAGACGAGGAATTTTTCTCTTCCAATAATTTATATCTTCTTTATGAATTTCTTTAGAGGACAACCATCTATAAGTGATTCAAGGTGCAAATATATTAATGAGATTTAACAACAATATACAATATATTACATAACAAGTAAAACAAATGGAAATTATAAGATCTATACAACGAATTGAACAAATATCGCTATTTACCTCATATATTTTCCAAGATCATATATAACTTTCTTGACATTGTTGTCGAAGTTGTCTGGGAGAGATAAAGGTAGAACATACTGCAACAATTATAAAATGATCTTTTCATTATTTTTCTAAAAGTAGTAAATATAGTACACTGAAAAGTACATGTAGTATATATATAATATACCAGAATAATTACCTTAATGAAGGTATGCCAATCATGCATTTTCATCCCTAACCCAAATTCACCTTTCTTTCTTATGATATTGTTTATGTTTGCAGCAAATCCTGTGGGAAATTGAATTTTTTCGTATGACTTCTTTTATAGCATTGCTTTGTTGCTCCGTTAATAACCAAGGAAGGGCACTTATATTAATTTGGTCTCTATTGCTATTTAATTAAATGACATTTTTCATTGCATAATTGGCTTCTTGAATGCCACTTTCTTTGTCAAGCCTTCCATCCAATATTTTCCATAACGTCTCTATTATATTCTTTTTGATATGCATTATATCAAAAAAATGCACAATTTGTAGGTGCTTATATTAGGGCAACCTACTAAATTTTCTGGGATAACTTTTCATTCCCTATGGAAGCTAACCATTAATGTCTTGATGACCTTCATGAAGCATATAAGTTAAACAAATTAACAATGAAAATCATTGTCAATTACAGTATGAGCAAACAAAACACAATATAAAAATATAAATTCCAAAAATATTATATATGATAGATAAACAATTTGATCTAATGTATAACCTTGATGATTAATTCTATTGTATTCCAACTTCCATAGGTGAGGTGTCATTCTTCGTGGTTTTGATGTAGTCTCTTCTTTCCCATTGAAAATATGTTTTTCAATAGCTGGATACTTATGATTTTTGTAGAGGAAGTGCCTATACTCATCAAACACTTGCTTTCCTAAACATGTTGAACAATGACATTTCATCTTTGGACCACAAATCGGACATGCAAATTTTCCCTTTGTTTGAAGACCTGCAAGATCATATATAATTGGATTAAATATGTCAATTTTTTATAATTATATATAATGAATAGGTTATTTAAAAAACATGCCTGATATCTACTTCATAAAATTAAATATTGTTAAAGTGCAGTTGAATGTTATAACATACCACAAAAATGTGTTAGCCCATGGGCATCATGAAACTGTCCATACAAGCATTGCATGGAATTGAAATTGTCTTTGTCTTATTGGTCTAGAGACGTCATACATAGTGATGCCATTCTATAACTTTAGTAACTTGTCGATAAAATGCTCAATATATACATTCATATCTTTAACTTGGTACTTACCTAGTTGAATGAACATAAACATTACATAATTATTATAACCATTTTACTACAATATATATAAATTAATGTACATGACTATTAAATGAAAAAAATATAAGTCATTATGCAAAAAATAAGATGCTACTATGTTAAAGAAAATTGATGTAAACAAATACCTGGAACAATCATTGCCAACATTATGTGCTCCCTCTTTATTGACATCCATGGAGGAATGTTATTGTTGATAACAAAAATAGGCCACACCGAGTAAATGGATTGACACCATCTGTTGCCAATGAAAGCCTAAGATTACAAGGTTCTTCTTTAAAGCGGGGCCATTTTTTCTCCATGTCCTTAAATGAAGAACCATCCGCAAGCATTCAAAGAATGTCATCTCCACTTCTTTTTCGTGCATCGTAATCCATAAATTTCTCTAAGCTTTCACACCAAATAATCATTGCATACGTGGAATAATGGGAATGTAACAAAGAACCTCGTGAGGAACCTTTTTTGTTAGTTGATCTATTTGATATCTACCGATATGACATTCTGGGCATTCTATTGCAAATTCATGTTATTTATGATATATAATATGATCATTGGGACATGCATCTATTGCTTGATACTCCATTCCAATATCTTTTATAGTGGCAGATAAATCTCAGTATGAGCGAGGTAAAATATTTGATGATGGTAACAAAAATTCACTAATCAATCTAGAACAAAAATAATTTGTTAATATAAAGAATATTAATGGTACATATTTCATCTTTTAATTACTAATGATGAACTAACAACAATTAAAATAGATGAAAAAAGATGACATATATGACATACCTTAACATCCATGACATTGCTATGTTGGATAAACCATTCATAACCTTCAAGTTCACTAGCAACAATATAGCAAAGAGAAGAGTTGTTTCAAAGCCTTCAAAGAGGGGCTTGTGTGCCTTCCCAAGTACAGGTAAATCATGAGCATCATCAAAGTCATCTTGATCATCATGGTCAGCTATGCCACTAAATGTGTCATGGATCAATGTATTTGTACCATCATCTTCAACTGTGTTTTCTGGCACATGATCATCTTCTTCCATAGGATCATTAACTTCATCTTTGATATTCATAGCTCCATGTTCCTTCACTTGCAAAACCACATTCTCTGAGGTGTGATAATCCATATCTTGTGCCCTAGGGTGCCCCACCTTTATAATAATGATCGACACAAATAAACCATGATCATGATCAAGTGATTTTATATATATATAGAAATGTTAAAATGATATAAATATTTACAAATTCAATCAATATAAAGACATATAATGAACAACTTACCAATGGACGATAATCATGCTACCCTTCAATGTGACCATGCTACCTACAATGTATCTCAATTGTTGTGATTAAAAGTCTTCTCATCTTTAAGACCTTGTAATTATTGCAAGGACAATAATATTTCCCATCACCCTTTCTTTTCAATCTAGCCCACATTCTAGCAATTGTTTGTTCATTTTGTTCTGCACTAATATTATTTGACATGATTTTTCTTTACCAAGCTTGAATATTTAGATCTTAAAAAAGTATCAAAATCAAACTCTAATAATTTTTAATCATAGATAGGTAACAAAATCTAATAATTCTGATATTTTGCACCAAAAAAATTTGGCATGAAACCACCCCTACAAAAGAGAAGATAGTCTAAAGTTAATGAGCCCAAAAAACACTTTAAAATGCTAGTTCTAGAACTTATTAAATTTTAATTTTACTATAATTTCCAACCATTAGACTACTAAAATCAAAATATTGAACTTGCACAACAAAATTTGGAAATGAAATTGTCAAAATGCACAAGTCTAAAAATGAAAACTAATGAGATGTTGCTTTAAAATATGATTTTCAAACCTGGAAGTACAAATCTAACTTCACAAATTAATTCTGGAAAAAGACAATTACTGCCCTCAACCTAGCGATATCTTCTTGAATTTTTTTATTTTTCCAAAGAAAATCATCCTTAGTTCTCTACAAATTGTCACAATTAGAGCAAATTTGCAAGTACAGAAAATTTGCAAGTATAGCAAAAAACTGTCCCAATAAATAGGCAAACTCACTATTATTCATGTCGGCCACAATTTCATTTTTTTTTCTAATTTTCCATTGTTGTTAAAATTTTGACGAACATGTTTGTCGAAATTTTGATGAAACTTCGTCAAAAGTTAAAGACAAAAACCAAATTCATCAAAATTTCAATGAACTTCGGGGATAAAAATTTAAAAAATTAAAAATTACATTTCAAATTTCACAAGCAGTCAATAATACATCAAATTATAAATATTTCATCAAAAAAAATTGTTGGATTTTGTAGTCAAATGAGTTAGTGATGACAATTCTCCATATGGGAAAATATATACATACCTAAAAGACAACACCCTCCCTCCTAATCTATCTCGTAATAAAAAATGAAACTTCATTCGCCAAACCACTTGACACACCCTTATCACAAATGTCCTTTATCAATGAGGTCTTGATGGAACTCTCCTTCGATGTCTGGAATGTGACGATTCTAAAAAAAATTATAGGAAGTACATGAGGGTGTTTGTGGCACTCATTTGAGTGGTAACCCTAGCTAAGAAACTCCTTCGTTTGGGATATTATTGGTCGACTATGGAGAAGGATTATTTTCAATTTGTCAAGAAATGAAACTTCATTTGCCAAACCACTTGACACACCATTATCACAGATGTCCTTTATCAACGAGGTCTTGATGGAACTCTCCTTCGATGTCTGGAACATGACAATTCTAAAAAAATTTACAGGAAGTACATGAGGGTGTTTGTGGCACTCATTTGAGTGGTAACCCTAGCTAAGAAACTCCTTCGTTTGGGATATTATTGGTCGACTATGGAGAAGGATTATTTTCAATTTGTCAAGAAATGCAAAAAGTTCTAGATTCATGGCAATCTCATCCATGCACCAGCATAGGAACTTCACCCTTTTACATCAACATGGCCCTTTTGTCAGTGGGGATTGGACCTTGTAGGCAAGATTCATCTATCTTCATCCAATGGACACAAGTTCATTATTACAGCTACTGAGTATTTCACGAAATGGATCAAAGTTGTTCCTCTAACTACTATCACAAGAAAAAAAATATCATCCTTCATCTTGAACTGTATCATCTATAGATATGGCATCCCTTAGTCTATCATCACTAACAATGGATGACCTTTCAAAAATCAAGACATTGAAGAACTTTGTGAGAAATTTCATATCCAACATTGGTTTTCTACACCCTATTATCCTCAAGGCAATGGCCAAGCAAAGGCTCAAACAAGACTATCTTGAAGATCTTAAAGAAAACCATCAATGATGCTAGACATGACTGGCATGTACAACTAAACCTTGCTCTATGGGCTTACCAAACTAGTATTTGCACCCTGATAGGAGCAACACCCTATTATTTGGTCTACGATTTAGAAGCCATTCTACCTATTGAGGTTAAACTACCATCACTTTGGGCATCACTAAAAGGGATCATTTCATATGAGGATCACAATTTCTAGGTTACAAGAATTGGAACTCTTGGATGAGCATTGTCAGCATGTAGTGGATCACTTGAAGGAATATTAGCAAAGGATATCTAGAAGCTACAACCATAGACTAAAGCCTAGAACATTTCAGGTTGGCAATTTAGTCTTGAAAGAGAACACCCACAATCAACAAGATCAAGAGAAGAAGGGAAATTTGAACCAAACTGGCTAGGTCCCTTTATCATTGTGTCAGCCTTCCAATTAGGAGCATATAAATTGTATACACCAAAAGGGGATTTTTTTGATGAACCCCTCAATAGCCTGCATCTAAAAAATTTCTACACTTGAATCATCTAGTGCATTGGGAAAAGTTCTTGAAAAAATACCAAAAACATCAAAAAATGTCTTGAGAAAAAATGGATGCCTTCATGAAAACCTAGAAAACAGGCATCTTGGTAACAACAAAAGAAGAGAAAAAAGATAAAAATACAAAAAAGGTGAAAAAATGGCAACATGTGCTATTTGTGATAGGTCAGCTTTTCCATCTATTCGAGCATGTCGACCATTTTCTTTTGCCATTCACTTTCGCCATCCATCTGCCTATCCTTTGAAAGCACCATGTACATATTTTGGCATTGCAATCGTGTCTCACCCTAGACTGGGGGCAAAACCTAAACTCACTAGGGGAAAATAAACTTTGAGCTTAAACCAATAGAAAAATAGCAAGAAGACAAACACAACAACAAAAATGATCATAACACAACCCAACATTGAACATCAATCACCATTGGAAATGCATCAAACATCCATATCATATCAAAAAAACCAAAAAAGGTCAAAAAGTCAAAAAGTTAAAAATAGAGTCATCTTGTCAAACTACATTGTCCCTGAGCTTAAATTTAGGCAAGCCTAATCTTTGATTAGCCCCCAAGACACCCTAGGTCAAGTCCTTTAGTGGTCCCTTGTAATTAGTTGTTGTCTCTCATTTGTTCATATCTTGGTTTTGTAAATCAGTTGAGTCAGTCGAACTACATGGTCTCTACATGTATAACGTAGGAAAGGCTAATCTTTGATCAGCCCCTGAGGTCCATAGAATAGGTCTTTAAGTTAGTTTCTTGGTCAAAATATTGGAAAACACCTAAAATTGGAAAATCATCCCAAAAACATCAGGAAATCAAAAGGATGATGCTCTTCTGAATCATGGGATTATCACGTTAAACACAAATGTTAAATTGTTCTACTTTGATTTTTGTTATTATATCTTTGGAGCCCCTCAATGATGTATTGAACTAGAGGAGCCAGGAAGGAGTATGATTTTTCCTTATTTGCTATCTACGAGTTGATCATTATTACTGTGCAAATTATCGCGAGACGTGTGATACAAAGTATCACTGATGACATTCTAAATTTGCATTAGAAAAGGATTAACTCTTGTTTGTTTATGCAAGCAATACTCAAGTCATCTTGGTTCAATTATACTTAGATTATTGTGTTAACTTGCTCTATCAAACATCATGGAAATAGTACTTAGGTCATCATGGTCTAAAATATACCATTGATGCTTGTACTCACTTTCAACATTTTAAAGGCCCAATGATGATAAAAAACATGACAAATTGGCCGTTATGAATGACATCTTTTGCAAACGAGATCTACATGGTTAGAATAGATTACATCCATGTTAGTTTTCATTTGTATTTATGAGGTTTCCAAGGCTGCAATGATGATGTTATTTCTATTATCAAGGGATTTAGTGCACTTGACATTACCAAAAACACAACATTTTCATATTGTTACACATCACTAGCATCATCATCAATTAGAAAACATTCTCATTTAGTTGCATATCACTTGCATACACTAGGGAACATTACAACATAATTCATCCATTCATGCATCACATCAGAAAACACAAAAACAACGTCCATTGCATCTCATTTACATATTCAAAATAATTTCATATAGTAGCATTAGGGAAGTGGTTCACTAAGTTTAAATGAGTGAGTCTCTTCATATTTCCAAGAGGGTTGGGAAATATGTTAGGTTTTGTGAAGCTTAACTTAATCAATGATCAATTGAAAACAAATTTCCCACAACTCTTGGAAGGTGGATAGATTCACTCATTTAAGCTTAAGACCCTAGAAAATAATCATCTGCATAATCATTTACATCACATAACCGTCACTCATCATTACAAAACATCACACATCATTTGCATCGCATCCATACATACTCAACATAATCACGACATGAAATATCACACATCATTTGCATAATCAAATCCATCAACCATAAAGAATAAACATCATAATTACATAATCATCATGATCATCATCATATAAACATAGAACATCATCATTTCATCCATCATACATTCATTCATTCATTACATCACTTATTTGCATTAGAAAAGAACAAAAACATAAATTGCATCACATATCATTGGAATAATAAAATCTATCACCTACATCATATAGGCATCATAACACATCAATTGCATAATCATTTGCATCCATAGGATATCATAACATCAGAATCATTATCATAACATGGAAATTAAATGCATCATAGACATGTATCATCATATCAACACATAGATCATAATCACGTTGCATATCATATAATCTCAAAAATCATAATGTCAAAGTGTACAAGGATATCCCAAGAGTGACGAGATACATCAATATCAAAAAATGGTACTATGTCGTAAAGTCTGAATACAAGAATTACATCATCAATGTATCAATAGTGTATACATTATAAGATACTATGTCGAGCTCCCCCTAGATGGTGTTGGCATCACGGAACTAGTACCTCCTCCACCTGACGAAACTGCACCAAGGTCTCTCCTATCTCTAGACAATGGCTAATTAACACCCATGCTAATAGTCTGAGACTAGAATATGCTAGATCGAGATGGTGCAAAGCTCTCTCATCGCTTGGAAGGAACTAGCTCATGATATTTACCCCTGCAAAACTGCAACTCATGAGCAGTGTGTTGAATCTCTCTAAGGAAATCCACTATACTCATAGATGTTGCATCCAGTTGTAATTCTTGGTAATTCCCTCAACTTGCTCTACCCAATGTCTGAAGGAATCCCTCTCTATCGTAAGTATGACAACCAATGTCTATACCTATTTTATTTGCTACCTATTTGCACCTCTCTCAGCTGTCAATATCTAAGTTTGTGCCCGATCCTACACTAACTCATCCTAAAGTGTCTCAAATTGTGCCTGAGCCTACACTAACTCACCTTGAAAAGTCTGAAACTATGCCTATAATGGCTCTATTTGTGCCTACTAGTGATGAGAAGGGACTCAATCCAAATCCTAGGAATCACTGACTGAGGTACGGTAATACTCCTACATCTAGTAACTACAAAATCTAGAAAGCTGCACCCGATGGCCCTACACCTAAACTGCTACCACCATTAGCACCCTTTTCATCCCCTCCATCCTTAATATCACTCTCTACCTCCTCTCCATCCCCTCTCTCGGTGCCCTATCATCATCCTCAACTGGTGGAACTGGGTCATCAGGACTAGATAACCTCAGAAAAGGATGCGTGTAGAAATACTCAGAATAATCCTTTGTCATCCATGCATTTGTCACCTATGGAAGATAATCCCATACACATGGCACCAATGTATAATAATCAGTACAAGCAGCATCATAAGATATGTAAGGGCCCCACTCTATCACATCCTATCATCATCGTGCATAATGGGCAACCCCTTGGGGCATCGCCTGAACTCGTCCAAACTTTTCAAAAACCCGCATATACAAATATCTCTCAAGCATAGAACATGTCTGTCCAATCAAGTATCACAATAGTAACATGTATGGCATCTCCACCTAATCCTTTAGCCACATATCACAATCCAAGTATGGGTGCCATGTCATGGTCTCCAGATCATCTAGGGAACATCTCCAATAAGCTAATTTTCCTAGCTTATGCTGAACATGTGGACCACTGTAACTAAACACATAGGGTCTACCTGCTAGTCGTTGTCTATCTTCCAATGGTCAATTGATCATAATATGCTCCCATGAACATGTCTACAATAACGTAATCCTAAAAGAGAGGATCGTCACCCCACAATACACAACCTGGTGCAAATCATGATATAAGTGGGCTAACATACATGAACCCCATGCATATATAGTCCCCTCCAATGTCATACACTCCAATACTTGATCCCAACCCATTGAAAATCCATTTGACCTATGGTTACCAAAAACAAATCTGCCAAAAAACCCAACAATAACACATGGTAGAGGATCATATCTATTGACCATCTCCTACTAGGGGACCCAATGACCTAAAACATGATCATCTCAGAAAATCCTATGCAAGGAATTGGTCCCACCCTACATCATTCTATCATACACAACTATCTCACCCATCACTGAAATCTATAGAATATGATAAACATCCTTTGGAATAACTATCATCTCCCTAGTAGCTAAGTGAATGGTATTGTGGTCACTATGCCACCTCTCCACTAGAGCAGTCAACAAACCCCTATTAATCCTATACTAGGGTATGTCTATCAAGGATGTCAACCCACAATGGGTGATAATATCCAAATTTTCCTAGGTCAACTGGTAAACCATCTCCCACGTCTTCAGGAAATGATCCCAAGACTGGAGCACATCAAAGTCCTCCTAATCATATTAGGGAAAACAAATTAGCATCACATTAATCAATCTATCATTTTTTTCCCTAACACAATCTTCAATCAAAATCAACAATTAATCAAATATGTTCAATCAAGATCATCAGTCAATCAAATCACATTCAATCAAGATTATCAATCAATCAAATCAGGTTCAATCGAGACCATTAAATCAATCAATCAAAATGATACATCATCAATCCTATCATCGATCCTTACCTATCATGAGGTCAATACATCAGTGATTCCTATCATCCATCCTCGCCTTTCATGAGGTCAATCAAGCATCAATCCTATAATCAATCCTTGCCTATCATGAGGTTGATCAAGCATCAGTCCTACCATCGATCCTCACCTATCATGAGGTCAATCAAGCATCAATCCTATTATCGATCCTCACCTATCATGAGGTCAAAACATCATGAAGTTATCCTATCATCGATCCTCACCTATCATGAGTTCAATATATCATGAATCCTATCATCGATCCTTGCATATCATGAGGTTGATACATCAGTGAATCCTACCATTGAGCCTCACCTATCATGAGGTCAATGCATCATCAATCCTATCATCGATCCTCACCTATCATGAGGTTGAAACATCATCAAGTCATCCTATCATTTGACTCTCACCTATCATGAGATCAAATCATCAACTATCTTATCAAACATCAAATCAAGCAACAAACATCACACAATCAGACTAAGATAAATCAAAAGCATCACTGAATAGAACAATGCTACAACTAACATGATTCATGAACATCATACAAGCCTCAACACACATCAACAAGGCATCGTTTGACATAACCAGAAGGAATTTCATCAATCAAACATCATCGAACAAGAAAAAAATAGGGAAAATCATCAGGAATCATTTAGGAGAGAAACCCCCAAGCTTGCAAAAATGGCCATTTGGGACCCCAAAGGTGCCAAAAAAGAAGCAAAAGGCACCATTTGGGACCCAAAAGGCACAATTTCAAAGAAACAAGGGTAAAAACATGAAGATAAGCTTGCAAAAGGTGCCATTTAGGACCCCAAAGGTGCCAAAACAGAAGCAAAAGGTGCCAAAACACAAGCAAAAGGTGCCAGAATAGAAGCAAGAGGCACCAAAACTACCAGAAACTCCCAAAAATGACTTGAAAATAACAAAAATAGCCCCCAAAAGTGAAGAAATGAATTTCAATGGCCTAAAACACCTATCTACCAAGTTTAAAACATCGATGAAAAGGTTGGAAAATTACTAAAGGAGGTTTCTTGTAATGCCTATTGTAGGTCCAACTCTAGCAGGGTGACTGTGGTGACGAAGATGCTCAAAACAATGCTTGTGAGAAGGGATCTCCATCTTCCTCTAGCTCTGCACTCTCCAAATTATCCAAACTCACAATGGGAAAATGAATTCACTTTTCCCATGTTTTACCCTTTTAAGGGACAATGGAGGGAATTATGGTGGGATTTATTATCAAAAATGGGATTTAACTAATCAAAATTGTTCAAAGAGAGAGTGTAGAATCAAAATTTGAGAGATAAATCATATCTGACATTAAAGAATCAATGGTTTAACATTGGATCATCATTACATCACTACAACATCATCACATGATTGACGAATCCTTGACAAAACATAAAAAATTCCACATTTTACCGATTTATCTCTCGAGGGGGCATATATCCATCAATACATGAAATCAACGTTTGGGGCATCGTCTAGGGCATCAAAAACTTTTTTGAGCATCGGTATCAAATTTTTCTTTGAAGAAACATGTAAACACATTACTTCAAAGAGGGGAAAAATGTATACACCTAAAAATGGTCATCACCTTTAATTAATTAAATACTAGCTATTTGATTAATATTCCAACTACATATAAATAAATGCTCAATTTATTTATGTCAAACCCCAATCCAAATACCTGCAAAACACAATGAATAGACACATCAAGAGATCATATGCAATTAAGAACAAGGATTCCCCATGAAATCCATCGAAAAAGTTTTAAATAGGAAATAAAACAAGAATGAGATGAAAGAACAAGAAAACAAGTTAAATCCTATTGAAGACAATGCAAACTCTTGATCCCATGGGGGAATTGGTGCCAATTTGATGTGAAATTTGGACCTTTCCCAACTCCAATGCTAGCTTTGATGTGTGATGAAGAATGTGATCCACTTTGATGAAGAGTGATGGATGCTTCAAGAACAAAATCTGCATAACCTAGCTATAAATTCGAAAATGTGGATGGAGATTGCTAAATATTTGAGCATGGTAAGTTTACTGAAAGTGTAGATGATAGAAGAAGATGGAAGCATGTTCAAAATAGAGCAATGTGGGACCAAGAATTAGCCAATGACAAAGTGCCACTTGTCAATGGGTGAATGGATGGAGGATGTGCAAGTTTTGAAGAGTGTGTCAATAAATGCATATATTTGAATTTTGAAATTTGTTGAAATGACTTGTAAGAGAGAAAGAAGATGCATTGAATGCCACTTGGCTCAAGGAAAAGGACTTTGTAAGAGGAGTAAATTCCTTGTTGGAAGGACAAAGTCCACTTGGATTTTGAATTCAAACTTGAGGAATATTCCTTAAGAGATGCCTTGTTGAAGAAAATAGAAATTTAATAAATCAAATAACTCTATTTTCATGTGCAAGTTGCAAAAGCTAGAGGATGGGACATGAGAGGAGATTAGATTAATCAAGGTTAATTAATTTAATGAAGGGATTAAATGATGTGACCTATTTGATTTAAATTTGTGGATTTATTTAAATCAAATATGAGAAGAATGTGATAAAGGATTAATTAAATAAGAACTTTTGATTTATTTAATTAAAAGAGATGATGTTAGATTAAACTAAATAAGGTTTTAATTTATTTAATTTAATAGATAGACTTTAGAGATTTAATCAAATAAAATTAATTATTCAATTAAATAGGATAATTAGATCATAATGGTTAATTTAATTATCGAGGAAGGATGACTTAATTAGCTAACAGATTTATTTAATTAAGAGAGGAATATTGATGAATTTAATCAGATAAAGGTATTTGATTAAATGGTTAGACCGAAGGATTATTCAGGATGAAGCGATGTTAGTAGTCAGGATCAAATGTCCAATGTTAGTCAATACATTTTACGTGTCTACAATTTATATTGTTCATTTTATAAATTTTCCAAATCTAAAACATATTCTTCTAAATTAATTAAATGAACAAGGTTCCCTAAACTTGTTTTATTTAATTAATCTTCACTAAATACAATTAGGAATTAGAGCACATTTCTACAACTTTTTGTGCCACCTCACCAAGGTCACATGAAAATAAATAACTCTAATTTTTAATTAGAATTATCTTCAACTCATTTCAAAAAGCATATGGCTTATTTCCTCCCACACTTCCACTAATTTTGGAGCACAACTTATCCTTCCCACACTTCCACCCATTTTTGGAGCACATGATTTATTCTTCCCACACTTCCACCAATTTTGGAAGCACACGGTCTTCTCTTCACACACTTGAATCTTCCATCCAAATGGCATGTTTCCCATTGGTCAAGAGATTCTTCAATCCAAATGGCATTTTATCTTTGGTCAAGGGGACAACATTTTGATTCTCTTCATCTTCACCATCCATTCTTCTTATTCGATTTAGACCGTTGATTATTGCCACCTCACTATATGCTTGGAAAAGGATATAAATACAACCCTCGAGTATTATGTTTGATATCCACATTTGAAGTAGATTTATTATGTAGGTTTATCATTGGAGCATTCTTGGAGTCTTATAGCTAGTTTTTACATCATGTTTTTCTTTGCATTTACATCTTAGCTTTAAATCTTGCATCATAGTTGCATTTTATGTCCCATCTTGCATCATAGTTGCATTTTAGATTAGTTCATTTTAATTTTTCATTTGAGAATATGTAGAATCATGCATAAAATCATATAGATCACTACCATAGTATCCACCTCCAATTGTTCATTTATCATCAACATCATCCTTCACTCTTCATAGCCTTCATCATCATTGTTAGAATATAGTTTCATGTAGGCATTTAGTTCTCTTTCATGTTGAATACTAATCTCATTTCTTAAATGTCATTCTAATAGCCTTTGTGCACATAGAAATCTGAGGGCCAAAAGGTTAAAAGAATCATTAAGAATAGAGGACGATGGAACATTCTTGAAAGATTTAGTTTGTTGCAAATTAGAATAACTTGTTTTCTTTGAATCTTTAGTGTAAATCGTTTCATTAAGGTTTGTGTTGATACTAACTTTACACATTTCACACACATACAAATTGTTTATTCTCTCCCTTTAACATCAATCAACCTTCTAACTACTGTTATGCAATGTATCTTTCCTAAACTTCTCTAAATACTCCCTCTTAGGATCACACACCAAACTGGACCAAATCAACAACTACTTCACAATGACAACACACACACTTTTGAATTCAACAACCAACAATGCTACTACCTACTCCCTATGAGAGGTAGCCATCGAAATTAGTCTAGAATAAAGAATGAATCTTGAGATCCATTGGATTAATGCATCTTCATATGCATCTAGTTCAAGAAAGGAGGGTAAATGACAGCCAACTTCTCCAGGAGATACTCACAAGTATCCTTAGGAAGATACTTAGAGAATATATCAACAATCTAATCCTTTGTAGGCACATATTCAAGCTTTACTTCATTCTCCACAACCTTCTCTCTTAGAAAGTGATATTTGATTGAAATATGTTTTTTCCTTGAATGTATTACTAGATTCTTTGAAATATTGATTGCACTTGTATTTTCAAGAAGATATAAATTGGTTCATCATACACCACTTTGATATCCTTCAATGTTTATCTCATCCATAGCACTTGTGTGTAGCTAGATGTTGTAATGTACTCAACCTTTGCAATAGATAATGACATTGAATCTTGTTTCATGCTTATCCATGATACCAATCTGTACATACAAGAAAGAATGCACCACCACTTGTACTTTTCCTGTTATCAACACAACTAGCCCAATCTATATTTGTGTAAGCACTCAAAGTGAAATTAGTATACTTTGGATACCATAAGCCATGATCTAGAGTACCCTTTAAGTATTTGAATACCCTCTTCATTGCTACAACATGTGATTCTTTGGGATCTTCTTGAAATCTAGCCACAAGAAAAATTGCATGGATGATATCGAGTCTAGTAGCAATTAGATATAGCAGTCCACTAATCATTGATCTATACTTTCTCTCATTAGCCTTAGGATATTCATCATTCTTGCTTAGCTTGCAACTAGTAACCATAGTACATACGAATTTAGAGTCTTTCATTCCAAACTTCTTCAACATTTATTTGACATAATTTTATTGTAAAATGTATATGCCTTTATCTATTTGATTTATTTGTAGCCCAAGGAAGAAATTCATCTCCCCAAACATAGACATTTCAAAATATTTTCTTATTTATTTTGTAAAATTCTTACACATCTCTTCATTTCCTCCAAAAATTATGTCATCAACATACACAACCACAATAAAGATTTGATCTTTTCAACTTTAAAATAAAGATTACTATCTGTGATACATTTATTGAATCCTTGTTGTATCAAATACTTATCCAAACTTGTATACCAAGCTTTGGGAGCTTGCTTCAATCCATATAATTCCTTCTTCAATTTTTAGATTTTTCTAATAACTGAAATCCTTCTGGTTGTTCCATGTATAATTCTTCCAATTCTCCATTCAAGAAAGTAGACTTCACATCCATTAGATAAACTTTAAATTCCTTATGTTTTGCAAAAGCTAAAAAAATCCTGATTTCCTCCATTCTTTCCACTAAAGGAAATTTATCCTCAAAATCTATTCCTTAAACTTGTGAATAGCCCTTAACACAATCCTTTCCTTGTTTCTTACCACTTCTCCATTCTCATTTATTTTATTTCTAAATACCCACTTAGTTCCAATTATGTTTGTATTTGTAGGTATTGGGACAAGTTTCCAAGTATGATTCTTTTCAATCTATAGTAGTTATTCTTCCTTAGCCTTTATCCAATGTTCATCTTTCCATGCCTCAATCACTATTTGAGGTTCAACTTCAGAGAGTAAACATAAATTTATCTCTTCTTCTACAACTTTTCTTTTGTCTCCAATGATTTGTACTTCAAAATGATTCTTTTGTACATACTTAGTGGTTCTAGGGGTCTTTTTTGGAGCTTCTTTCCTCTTTAGTCTACATTTCCTTTTACTTAGCCTTTTCGTTTTCTTCGCAAATAGGCTCATCTAATTCATATCCATCTATCACCACTAAATTTTGAAAATATTCATCAACCTTGACACTTGCACTCTCAATAATATTTCTTAGTCTTTTGTTGTAGCACTAGTAGGATTTAATTTTAATAGAGTATCCAAGGAAGATTCCTTCATTAAACCTTACATCAAACTTTCTCAAGTTGTCTTCATCTCTTTTGATATAGAATTTTCTTCCAAGCACGATAGAGTACTTGACAGTAGGCATCCTTCCATACCACAACTCGTAGGGAGTCTTTGTGTTGTTTCCTTTTTCTTGAACTTTTTAAAGTATATAAACAATAGTATGAATTGATTCTCTCTAGTAGACTTTCAGTAGGTTAGGTTCTTTCATCATAGTCCTTGTAGGTTCTTGAACATTCCTATTTTCCCTTTTGACTACTCCATTTTGTTGTGGAGTTCTAGGGGAAGACAAGTGCCTCTTTATGCCTTGATTTTCACAAAACATGTTAAATTCATTGGAGGTGAACTCTTCACCTTAGTTAGACCTCAAACAGTTGATTTTTATTTCCATTTAATTCTCAACCATAAATTTAAATTCTCTAAACCTATCTAGGGCTTTAGAGCTTTTGCTAGGAAAATTAAACCATGTCATTCTAGAATAATCATCAATCAAAATCATGAAATATCTGCCACCTTGAAGACTTATTACTCTTGTAGGACCACAAAGATCTATATGCACTAAATCAAATAATTTGGTAGATGATTGTTCTTTTCCTTTGAAACCTCTTCTTGTTTTCTTTACAATCCAAAAATCCTTGTAGACAACATTGATAGGCTTTGTAATCTTTGGTAGATCTCTCACTGCTTGAGCTAAATAGATTCTTACCATATTATCAAAATTAATGTGACACATCCTCTTGTGATATAGCCAAATTTCATTAATTTGAGTCATGAAGCAATGACCATCAACACCCTTGAGTTGATAAACATTTCCATTTGTCCTTCAAACAAAAATCATAGTTTTGGACCCTTTTCTAATCTCAAATCCATCATCCTAAAACATAAGATTGTATCTTTGCTACACATTTTTCCAACACTCAAGAGGTTATGCCTTAAACCCTTAACATAGTAAACATCATTAGTATTATTATTTCGATCAAAACTAATTGAGCCTATTCCACATATTTCAGTACTTGAATCATCACCAAATATAACAATTCCTCCATCATACTTTTCAAGTTTAACAAATTTACTCTTGTCTTCAATCATATGGTTAGATAATCCACTACCAATGATCCAATAGTTCTTATCATGTCTAGCATTAAAGATAGATACCAGTGTACCTTCGATATTATCATTTATCTTTAGATGACTTTCCTTCACACATCTTCTATTAGTAGAAACAATGAACAAGCATTCACCACCATCATCATCTCCATAATCAAATTCATCATTAGAAATACTTGCATCTTCTCTGACATAATAGCTTTTCTTAATAATCTTACCTTTGTTCTCCTTTTTTATCATTAACAACTCTATTTGGACATCTTGAAGCATAGCGACCTATCTGTCCACAATTGAAACATTTGAAAGGAAACTTACCTTTGTACTTACCTTGATACCATTTTTCATTCTTCTCACAAAGTTAGCTTCTGTATCATCAAGATCCTCTTGATTTGATTCTTCAATCTTCTATGATTTCCTAGCCTTAAAAGTAGTCTCAAATTTTTCACCATTATTTGTACCAAATTCTCTCATTTCAAACACAGTTAGAGAACCATACAATCGATCTCTAGTATACTAATCTAGATTTGTAAATTCATCAATAGTAGAAACTTTATGACTGTAAGCTTTAGGAAGGGTTCTAAAAATTTTCTTTACCACTTTTGATTCTTTGAATTTTCCACCAAGACCTTTGATGGAGCTAACCACTTCATCTACCCTTTTCATGTATCTTGTAATGTTTTCATCTTCAAAAATTCACAAGTTCTCAAATGTAATCTTCACATTCTGCATCTTAGCTTGCTTAACCTTATCATCTCCTTCATAAATTATTTCCTACTTTGTCCAAATTTCTTCAACAATTTTCAAATTCATAACTTTCACTGATCCATAATTTGTAAGACTACTCAAGAGAGCATACCTTTACTATTGCTTTCATAGGCCTTGATTTTAGCTTCATTTCTTTGACTAGTTGTAGGCATAGTATATCAATTATAATATGATATCTAGAAATCAAATCCTAGATAACTTAGAAATCCTTCCATCCTTGTTTTCCATAATGCATAGTTTGTTCCATCAAACATAGGGATCTCCTTCTTGTGTGCCGTCTTAGATCTACCTTAAGTGGTTACGATTTCTTCCAAGGAAACTTCCTTTGATACTAATTTTTGAATGCACAAGACAAATGAGAAGGGGGAGTGAATTAGTTGTACCTTAACACTTCAAAACCCTCATTAACATTTAGATCAACATTCATTCAATAAGAACTTAATTTTTTATGATGAATTAGCATGAGAAGAAAATAACAAAAACTAAAACACAACACCATACACAAGAGAACATCAAATTTATGTGGAAATCCCAAGAAGGGAAAAACCATAGTGAGGATTAGCTCACAATATAAAGTAAATTCAACACCGAATACAATAGGGCCCACTACCCAAAGAAAGAATGAAAGGATCATTGCCATAATAGAAAAGAAGATAGAGAAGAATGTTATCCAAAAAAAATTTATCTCAATGCAATAGCGAATCCACCACAATGTTAACAACACCTTCTACTCACTGCCTCCAGTAATCTAAGACATGAAAGATTGCACTAGAACACTTCTCAAATTTTCACTCTATAACTTTGAAATTCACATCATTCACATCTCTCTTATCTATCTCATCATCCCTCAGCAACTCAAATCTTATTTATACCATATTCAACCTTGAAACCCTACTCCAAGGTTAAATATGCACCTCAACCATGAAAATTTAAATTAGGTCAACACCAAAACATTCCTATGGTGGAAAGGAATGAAGGAAAACCACAAAAATCCTTAGCTAGGACCTAAATCCATCCTTACAAGCCACAACATGCTTCCACAACCAACAAAGTACATTCACAAGTAGTGTAAACACCAAGGATGGTCATTACCAATATAAACACCATTAATATTTTAAGTACATGTTTCCTTTGATCTATCCATAATTCATGAACAAAAAATTGCATCTAAACACACTCTAGAATATTCCACAAACACCCTGAAATCCAACAAACTCCTTTGCAACAATTTTCCCCTGAAGGATGTACACACCCAATACATCTAGACAACTCTTCCATACATTGTAACTCAAGAAACTATCTTCCAAAGCACCAAACCACAAACCACTTCAACTAAAGAAAGATACCAACACTATCAAAACTCTTTTAGATTTGAAAGACCTAAAACATTACTGTGGATAAATAAGAAGAAAAACGATTTCTCCCAGACACCTCTACAATACATAGTTCACACTCTAGTCAACACAACTTCTATACAATGATTCAACATACCAAATTTTGGATATAACACCTCTAAACATATCTCACCAACATATCTAAAATGTACAGGCATATCTTGAACCTAGAAGAAATGAAGAGCAATATAAGAACACACCTCTGCAACCTAGAACATCACTACAATACACTGTTTCCTTTTTTTATCAAATTTTCTAAAAAGCACTTGGAAACCAAGCACTCGAGAAACATCCTCATCATCTTCATCACTTCCTCAACACAAATGAACCAACTGCAACATAGCAACTCAGCCATATATCACCAAATCTTATCAAAGCAACACTAGAGGTTGACACCAATATCTTACTAGTGTCAACATAATGCAACTAATCAAAGGATGGATAACATCAATTTCTCACACACACAACAATATCTCTCAATAATGATCTTCTTCTTCCTTGACACCGAATGACAACACAAGCTTGTTGACATCAATGATAACACCAATTTTCTCATACTTGCAACATAAACAAGATAAAAAATAGGCCTCTAAAAAATTAAGAGAGTATGCAAAAAGATGCCACAAGTCCAAAAACTGCAGTCCATAAGTAAAAAGTGGGTTCACCTTTGATATGCTCGTGAACTCATGGAATGTATTGAGATTGCAACATGAGTCAAAATTTTGTAGTTCCACAACCTTCATTTAGGATTTCTTTGTAATTTTTGGGCACAAAATGGTAGAAACATGACACATGGCCTCATTTCATAGCTCCACAAGCTGTCCTTGCCTTTAGTAATAAACCATGCATGGAAATGTAGAATCTAGTAAGAAATTAACACTTATCAACAGATTGAGGTCTTGTAGGGAGAGAAAATGACAAAATAAGAGCCTCCCCCATGGGGCTCAAAAAGACTTGAGACCTTATAGCCATACAATAAAATATTTAGGGAAAAGGGGATTGCTCATTTTCCTAATGCAAGGGGCTGATCAAAAAATGGGAGAGACACCGTCATGTCACGACTTTAGTGGTAGGTGATCCCAATAATCGGTCAATGTGATATTAGAACAAAATTGCAAGGGTTTTTTTCATACTTAGTGTTTTAGGCAAGCACAAGGTTTTCAGGCAGATAAAATGCATGATTTTAACACCCCTATCTTGCACAATCAAGGGTCAGTATAAAGTGACAACATTTTGGCAATTTCTACAAGATGTTTTCCTACTAATCATGGAATTTAGATGTTGTATTAGTCCATTGGGTATAGATTCAAGGAATTTATTTAAAAATAGGGCCCTCCAAAGCAAAAGTAAACATGTGCAAACTACACCCAAAGGAAAGCAAGAAAAACATAACATACATTCCCTTAAGGAGAATGCAAGGTGTGCAAGGGAAATTCTTAGAAAGAAGGAAAAGCTAAAATAATATGTACATGAAATTTTTAAAACCTAACAAAAGTAAGGGGTATGTGCAAGATCATAATGGGCCAAAAAGTGGCGATATAATGGGTATGTGTAGGGTATGTGGCTGGCGAATTTTTTTTAACCCAAAATTGATGAAACAAAAATGGTTTTTAAAGGAGATTCTCATCTTTCCACCAATATAAATTATATTTTACTTTGAATTTAATAAATAATTATTATTCATTTTCTATTTGAATTATGACTAAAGTCCTATTTGATAGGTTGATTGAAAAAAATCTATAGCTTTCAAACAATATCACATTTTTTGAATCCAAAACATGTGTCACATTCTATGCTCTACATACTATAGGATTAAAAAAATAAAAATTAAATTTCATGAAGTTTTGACCAAGTTAAGGTGGTTAGACATACGAGTTTTTATATTTTTTAAAAGTTGTAATAAAAAATTCATAATTAATTATTTACTTGGAAATAAATTACAAAAAATATGCATCACATCGGGACATGAGTCCTCTACTTATTTTATTGTGGTTAGGGTGGTCAGATAAACACCTACTTCTTATTTTTTCCTTGAAATTTAAGTACTACTGTATTGAAATTTCAAATTTTCACCAAGTAGATTTAAAAAAAAAAAAACCTAGTAGTGTAGAAACTACATTGAATTTGCTTCAGATTCTATTCTTACATATTTTTGAAATAATATAGATAACTTATTCAAACTTTTACGTTAAGTTTCCTAACTCTAATTTTTCTGAATTTTTTCCCACTTAAGGGCCTGTTTTTTCCATGATGATCCTACACATACCCTAAAGTTTGAGATGAATTCCATTAACTAAAATGGGAAGATATTCACCATCTAGCTTGGAGAGATGAATTTTTTTTTCCTCCCTATAGTTGATGATGATATAAAGGCCACTCTAGATCACATCAAATTTGGTGTGTCTTCTAGCGTTGGCTTTGTCTACATCCCATTTTAGTACCAAATATCCCTCTTGGAACACTCTATGGAGAGCCTTTTTATCAAAATTTATTTTGACATGTGCTTGATGAGTCTCTAAGACCCACATAGATTTGTTCGTAATCTCTTCTAACTCCATTAGTTCGGCCAACCTTATTGACATAACATCATTTTCTTCTAGTACAAACTAATGTGCTAGCTCAAGAGAAGGAAAATACAATGAGAATGGTAACCTTGCTTCTCTTCCATAAACCAACATGTGAGGAGAGTTACCAATTTCTCTCTTAGAAATAATTCTATCACCCCAAAGGGAAATCTTAAATTTTCTATGCCAACATCTTTGATTATCCTCAATAGTCATTTTGATGATCTTGATGAGGTTCTTATTTCAGGACTCAGCAAGGTCATTACCCTGATGGTAATAATTATATGAGGTTTTTAAATATATTCCATGTTTAATTGCCCAATCCATAATTTTAGCACTAACAAAATCCATGCCATTATCAAAGATAATATTGGAAGGAGAACCAAACCTTGTAACAATTTCATCAAGAAACACTAGGACCAAAGTAACAGTGGCATCCTTTAAGGAAATTGTCTCTTTCCACTTGGAGAAGTATCCTATGGTTGTCAAAATCCATTTATGCCAAACACTATATGGAGGATTTATCAGGACAATAAAATCCAATCCCCATTGTGTGAATGGTTGATCAAATTGAATTGGATGGAGGGGTAGGGAAACCAACCTTTGATTTTAGAGAAGAAAGTGACTTTTTTTCAATTCCCTATCCATTTGTGAGCATCACTAAATAGAATTGGCCAATCGTATCCAACCCTCATAATCTTAGTAGTAGTAGTCCTTGTAGAAAAATGACCACCTGAAGGACCATCATGAAATTCATCCAATAGTTTGCTAACCTAATTTATCTTTATGCTTCTTAACAAGACCCCATTGAAGTCCCTTCTGAAAATTAAACCATTCACTATGACATAGGGAATGGAATGCAACCTAAAATACTTTATTTTGGTCATGTTTAGACATAGAGGATATCAACCTTCTTGTAAGAAGATAAACATATCATTCTCCCAACTGTCTTGAGTGTTTGCATTTGATGCTTGAGGTTCTTGTAGCATAAGGGTAGTCTCTAAAGGTTTTTCAAAAGATGAGACAATATGTTGACACAATCTTTTTCCTTTCACAAGTTTGGAGATCTTAATATCAACATCATATTTCATCACCTTGGTAATCCATCCAACTCTTTTCTCACTAATATCCCTGCTTAACATAAATTATATGATGTTGGCATGGGGGATCATTAATTGGATCTTATTGTTAGACAACATGTGTCTAAATTTCTTCAATGGCCTAACAATGGCAAGAAATTTTTCTCAACAGAGTTGTACTTGAATTCATAATCTTTGAGTCCTTAACTAAAAAAAGCTATTGGTTGCTCTAGATTTTCATTGTTTAGCTAGGTTAGAATGATTGATATGCTTTCTTTGTCTCCAAATGTGTAAAGGATAAAATCCTTGTCATAATTGGGATTGACAAGGGTAGGGGACTAATCAATTTGCTATTTAATGGTCTCAAAGCTATTGTTTCCTTCCTTGGTCCATTTGAAAACAATATTTTTCTTAATCATAGAAGTGGGGGGATTTAACGAAGTAGCAAGGTTTGGTATTAATATTCTCATATAATTACTTGTTCCCAAGAAGCTCTAAAATCCTTTCTTGTGGCTAGGGAGTGGGATAGCCAAAATAGATCTCACCCTTGTAGGATCAATGACTAGGCCATCCTTCAAAACAATGTGTCCCAAAAGCTTTCCCTGGTCAGTGACAAAGACACATTTGCTTGGATTTAAGGAAATACCATATTCCTTCCATTTTTACAGACCTCTTCAAGGTGGCTAAAATGGCCTCTTACATGTTTTGAAAAGAATGTTATATCATCCAAGTAGACTAGTAAAAACTCTCTAAACGCACCTTGAAATGCCATGTCCATGGCTCTCTAGAAAGTGGCATGTGTATTGGTTAAACCAAAAGGAAATTTTCAATAAGCATATGTACCCCAATTGGTGGTAAAGTTTGGTATGTGTTGATCAAATTTTTGAACTAGAATTTGATTGTAGTTTGAATAACCATCTAAGAAAGAAAATCTTTTTGAACCACTAACCTTTTTACAGAATTTGCTCCATGGAAGGAATAAGATAATGATCCTTCAAGGAAGCCCTATTTAGATCTCTAAAATCCACACAAAGCCTTATTTCCCCATTCTTCTTTCTAATAGGGACAAGGTTTGCCACCCATGAAGAATGTTTGATAGAAAATATCATCCTAGCCTATATTAATTTGGTCAACTCCTTCCTAATTGAATGCTTGATCGAAGGATTTATAGACCTTTGTTTCTACCTTATAGGCTTGGCACCTAGATCCAACTCAATTGTATGCTGGGCAAGGTTTGGGTCAAAAATTTTTAGGTCTTCATAAGTCCATGCAACTATATCACTATATCTATTACAAAGATCAATAAAAACCTTATGTTCAATAGCAAAGGATACCTTTCCCAAGTGTAAGGATCTCCCTTCTACAATAGTAATTGAATTAAAGCCACCCCTATTTGCATCCAGGTTCATTTTCTTCTTGTAACATCTATCCAATTAATCACTAATAAAGTATGAAAATCATGGAATATCATGAAGCTAATATAGATCTAATCTAAAAGGGGTCAATTTCTTTTTTAGAATATATGAATAATATTAACAATTATCACAATTAGTTTAGAATCCATTTAAAGTACTCTAACATGAACTTACAACTTCAACTTGTTTTCCATTGCAATATAGGTTTACACACACTTGAAACCATATTTACGATATTTGTAACAATCTAATTATAATAACTACGCTACTCTAAAATAGGTACAATGCTATAGACAAGTAAACAAGAGTCATCTACTCCCTTCAAACAATAGATCACAAGAAAGATAAAGGAATTAACATATGTATTACAAAGCTCTTCACTTCATACCTTCATAACCTATGCCAAAAGAAGAGATAGAGCATCATCGAGGTGATATCCACCCTACCACGAAGCCTTAGCTTCCTTCTGCAACTCCACTAGAGAGAAGTCTAACCCATCACAAAGGATCTAGCAATGTGTAGCCAACATTCATGATGGAATCTAATTCACTATATGTATCATTGTCAAGAAAGAATACCTATATGCTCATGCAATTCACATTTATTAAACTCATCCATTGAACCCATTTATATGAAAGAGAATGTAAGTCAACCCAAACAATGCACTTATGAAAGTAACCATGACAATCAAGGTTTATAGCATAGAATGTCCTGATCATCTCACTATGATGTTTGGCACTCTATAAGATGGATAAAGCAGTAACCATAAGATTAAGGCTACACCGACATCAATAAAAAATGTGGTTTCAAGAAAAGGGCTAACTCATATTCCCCGTGTTCCCTAAACCCACTCACTAATAGTGATTTAGAACCCAAGGTCTTATTTCTTCATTGGTAATTTTCAAGTTTAGAACCCATCCCTAGGCTCTAATGAAAGTATAATAATAATTCACACATACTCATAAAATTATACTCTTAAATATTGATATTAGCTATTGAATTAGTATACTTATATTATAAATCAATTCACAATTTTGACTCTGTAGATTGCAGCAGGAAGGGAAGTGTTCAAATAGTCGTAACTTTTACATTACTAAATCAAATTCAAAACATTAAAATGTTCTGGAAAGGTTGAAGAATGAAGAACAAAACCCGTCATTTTTTTTTTAAGAATCACAACTGTTTAAGAGCAGATTTATCTGCAATTCATCACACTATTTCCTACCAGAACAACAGTTTAATAGAAAAGCAATTTGTATTATTTTGATAAAATATACTCTCATTAAATCAAATTAATTTTGATTATTTATCTTCTTCAATCTTCAGGCATGCCTCTTTAATCTTGTCTAATTTTGTATCAACTATTTATGTAGAACTATGCATATTCACCTTCTTCAAACAACAACCATTTTTATTTAGCATATAAATTAATCTGAATAATTTCCAATTGCAGCAGACAATCTATTTAATCAACAAACCACAATTTGAGTAACTAATGTCTCTTTTAATTGCATATTGAATCCTACTTACTCTCCACTGCCTATTTACCCTTGTATATCAACTGTGCTTAAAGAGTAGTGCTGCAGGGAGCCATATGTTCTTGTTGACCTCATGTTTCCTTTTGGATTTTATTATATCTAGATTTTAGCATACTGGAACTAAAATTGAAAAGGTATAAACTCAGCAAGAAGGTATTCTTCATAAGAATGATAATTACATTAATCTTTAAAATGCAACTCATTAAATGTATATATTCATATTCAATCCTCTCTACACAAGGCTTCTTTACCTCACACTAGATCTCCCAAAGTTTCTAAAGAGCCCCCTTTTCACTATTTCCTCTATGGAGCAGTCCAAAAGACACTGAAAATATATATATATATATATATATATATATATATATATATAAACTTTGAACAAAATTTAGATTAATTTTCTATTAAACTTGTGATTTTCTATGACTTGTCTATTACTGTCACAACTACAAACTCTTGATTACAACATTGTGTGACCTTTGTTTGACCTTTGTTTGGCTATCCCTCTCACCACCCCTACAAGTTATCAACATATGCCTACTACATATTAGTTCCTGCGGGAACTATAGCGAAGCCTTCAATCCATAAACAGTGATTAATGTATGCTGCGATGGCTAATTAGAATGCAGTTTTTTTTAAGATTTATGCAATGTTTGTTGGTTCGGTCAGTGAAGGTGCACATTTTTTAGTCTAAATATTCAATAATTTTTTTTGGCACTCTCTGATTGGCGCTCTGCAGATTGTGAGAGGCTTGCGGGCATTTCTAGGCACTATACCGCGTAAACTTCGAGGCTGTTGCAGCTTGTTGTTAGAGGTGAATGAGGTTGCATTCTGCATGCAAGGGAGATGTGGACAAGCATTCTAGGGATGGTGGCAGTTGTAAAACAGTTTGCGTGTCTTTACTATTTCCATCATTTTCAACTGGTTAGGATTTTATATGGCAAAAATGACAAATGCAACTAAGATGTGGACAGGCATCTTATGTATGGAGCCGATGCACCTAACATGTAACAGTCAACCATCGAACTGGATCTAAGATGTGCAATTTCATCTTTTTTGTTGTCCTAGAGTGTAGTTGGGTTCTGTTAGTAGAAATCCAAGCTGATAGCAGGGCACAATGCAAAGCAATGTTGGGATTCATAGTGGGGTTGTAGTGTCCGCTATTGCTTAGTATTTATGATTGATTGATCGAGGCCAAATAGTTGAGAATTGATATCTGAATATAACCCCCTACGGCTATATCCATATTTCATTATTTTATATTTTTCTTAAGCATTTTCTTTTGTTTCTTTCTTCTGCAATCTTTTCTGACCTTAGATGTTGGCACTTTTGTGTACAAATGCCTTGATTTGGTTTCAAAATGCAGTATTGGTTTTTTTATTAACAATCTTTCTCTTTCCTTAGGTTCACGATATTGTTTCTGGTTTTATTCCAAGATTGGCAAGTGTTTGTTGATTTGTTATAACTTCCTCTGATTCCCCTGTGTTTCTGATTTTGTGTTGGCATAAGTAGTTCTTCAGATATTGCAGGCTTCTTCCTTGAAGTTCATAATATGCTTTCTGCAACTCATGGTAGATTTTGTCTTGCATATTGGTTTTTTAATTAACAATCTTTCTCTTTCCTTAGGTTCATGATATTGTTTCTGGTTTTATTCCAGGATTGGCAAGTGCTGGTTGATTTGTTATAACTTCCTCTGATTCCCCTGTGTTTCTGATTTTCTGTTGGCATAAGTAGTTCTTCAGATATTGCAGGCTTCTTCCTTGAAGTTTATAATATGCTTTCTGCAAATCATGGTAGATTTTGTCTTGCATCATTGATACTCCATGCCATTCAACTTCCAGAGTTTCAATTCACCTAATTTCCAGTCTTTTATAGTGGCAATGTACCGTTTGGTATTTGATGTTGATAGTTATTTCTTCTGAATTTCATTGTTTACCCCATATGGATTTGGAAAGTATTTAGCAATTCTCTTAGGAAATGCTTTGCTACTTTGGTATAAACTGGTTACACTTAGCAAGTTTCTAGTTTTGCTCTAAGAAGTGCTTGGAGAGATGATATTGCCTCTAATTGTTGTCTGGGTTTCTTTTTTTGGTTTTTTAACTTATTCCAGAGGTTGACAAGCCATGTTGGTTTGTTCTTCCCTGTTTTCTCAAATTTATATCTTGAAACTCCATGCCATTCAACTTCCAGAGTTTCAATTCACCTAATTTCCAGTCTTTTATAGTGGCAATGTACCGTTTGGTATTTGATGTTGATAGTTATTTCTTCTGAATTTCATTGTTTACCCCATATGGATTTGGAAAGTATTTAGCAATTCTCTTAGGAAATGCTTTGCTACTTTGGTATAAACTGGTTACACTTAGCAAGTTTCTAGTTTTGCTCTAAGAAGTGCTTGGAGAGATGATATTGCCTCTAATTGTTGTCTGGGTTTCTTTTTTTGGTTTTTTAACTTATTCCAGAGGTTGACAAGCCATGTTGGTTTGTTCTTCCCTGTTTTCTCAAATTTATATCTTGAACTTCTTTACAAATGATATTGTGTGTGACAACTATTTTTTCTGTCTTCTCGTATTTTTCCTTGCTGTATTTTTTGCTTTCATGAATTGCACTGCATTTTCTTTCTAAGTTATTACAATCTTGTTTGCATTTTATGTTCTTGAAATCTAGAAATTTTCTCACTGAAAAACCTTAATGATATAATGTGATTTGATAGATGGACCCTGCCTCTATTCTGGGAGATGCAATTGACTATTTGAAGGAGCTTCTGCAGAGGATCAATGTCCTTCACAATGAGCTTGAATCTACATCTCAGGGACCTACTTTACCTGGGGCTTCTAGCTTCCATCCTTTGACACCTACAACACCTGTTTTACCTTGTCGAGTGAAAGAAGAATGCCCATCTTCATTGCCCAGTGCTAATGGATAGCCTGCAAGGGTAAGTCATCAATTACTCAAATGAAGCAGCTCAAATATGCAAATCAAGTGTCAACTCTGTATACAAGCATTGTAATATTTTTCCCAATATTTGTTTGAAAATTTCATCGATTATAAACATTTTGGCTTTCATAATATGACAAATTACACCTACGCTAAGAATTTTTCCTAAATTACTTTGTTTTTTTATGAGAAGATCTAATGTATGTTTTGATGTCTTTATACACCATTTATTCTTGTCTTTTGTATCTTGCTACATAAGGTAAACAAAAATATAGCTATTAGCCTAGTTATTTTATCTGAATATTGCATTTGGGCAAAGTAGTTGTTTAGCCAGAAAGCATTATTTGGATACCACTATGATTATTTAAATTTCTCTATTTTAGTTTGCATGTTATGTATTTGCATGGTGCTTATGCTTTTTCAATCGCAATATGTGCATTCCTTAGCAAACTATGTTGAAGGAATGTCCCAGGGACCTAACGAAGCTATTATTTAGGACAAGAACGTGATCTATTTACAAAGATTTCAGTTGTTCTAGGAAAATTGGGCCGGATCCACTTCCAAGCACTTTGTGAATAAAAGCTATAAATGCTTTTTTGTAATCTTTTTAGGACTTGTCACATTTCCTCCATAGTTCATGGGATAAAAATATACTAATTTTTTATCATAGAAAAGATCTACCTTGCATTTGCAGGCATGTCATACATGCAACTGTACTGTGTCAATAAAAATACGTTTCTAAAGCTCAACGTGTCCTTACATCATATTCTTTTTTTTATATTTTCATATGTATTTCAACAAAAATGTGATTTCAAACTAAAAATGTACCTTGTTTTCGATAGTATAACCATTGATTATATACTGTTTATAGCTTTCTACATGGATTGAATCCATTGTGTATATTTTGGTAATAGGCTAAAACATGGAATACTAGCACCTTGTTAATATTAGTACCTGAGCATGCAACTTTCTTTCCTCTGATAGAATGATATTAGGAATCAGTTTATTTTTGGCATTAATTCTGTTGTCATTTTTCATATTCTATTCTTGGGATTGTTGTAATAATTGGCTATTGCATATGCCTTGTCTCTTTAGCCATTTAAACATTTAACAAGTTCTTTGTTTGTTACAATTTAAAAAGACAAGTTTCAAAATTTGCTAAAACATTTTAATAAACTATGTTAGTGTTACTATAAATTGTAAGCCAAATAATCATAGGGAATTTTAATAAAGTGTTTTAATGTTACTGAATACCCTAGAATATGGTCAACAACCTACACTCCCCAAGCCACAAAAAATAGGAAATGATATTCTGCTCTGCCTCGAGCCCTTCTTCATCCCTGTCATTATTTAGTGCTAACTGAAGACATTGTATCCAGTTCCCTTTTGGGTGTTTAGATGACATGAGGATTCAAACCCAAGAAAGAAAAAATAGCCCACCCGGCTCTGCTTTGGCTGTACCTGCGTGTTGCATCTAGACCCAAAAATGATTTAGCAAAAAAAACTTGTGTTTCTCATGCAGATTTGCTTTGGGCATGTTTGGTTCAGCAAAATTCCTCCTAGGTTCATTTGAGAATGAACCCACAATAAAAAAAACCATGCCCTGCCAAAAACCCCCACCTAGATTGGCCCAGAATCCAAAATAGGTTCAAACCAGACCAGAGTCGAGCCTTGTAGAGAATGAACTTGCTACATATAGAATACTTGAGACTGGATAAGGGCAAGAAAATAAGTTGCGGCATTAACATAGGAATGTTTTAAGAAAATCCAAGGCGGACAAAGAGAAGGCTAACAATCAAACTGTAGAATTGAAAACAAAAATTGAGATTCCAGAGACAAAATTTGAACATGAAACAAATTAAAAGAAGACAACCATACAAACTCTTAAAAACCCTCTTAGACAAATCACACCTAGATAGATAGGCTTAAATACAAGCCTGATAAAGACTTCATACCAAGGGGCATTGTTAATGAAATTGAGGTTAAATTATAACTTCTAAATGGCACCTTTTGATTTTGTTGGGACCCTACAGCTTAGATGATATAATTGATAGGTGTATTTTTTTACGAACACCCAGGCATGCAAATGGCCTTTATTATTGAGGGGTGGCACATCTATGGACTGTAAAGGTCGAAAAGACTTTCACCAGGTCACAGGCAAGAACAATGATGGTTTTTACTCAGATTTGCTTCCTTAAACATGGGTTGCATGTCTTTTGGAATTTGAATCAGAGTAGAGACATGTACAACCCATTGATCAACCCACAACCAAATTGAGAAGGTTGAAATTTCTTGAAACAAATTCGATACTGTGTCAAAAGCAGATTATTCTTAAGGTAGAAATCATTGAAATAGTCAATCAAGCGCCCAAACAAAGATCATAACCATATGCACATCTCTACAACCTCAGAAGATCAACCACTAAATCATACTAGTAGAAATGACTGTAGTGTATAGATAAAATTTCAAGTTTCTTTTTGTTGTTGTGCTGGTTTTTAGATCCATGGCAGAAAGTGGGACTGATGTTAGTTACAAGTTTATAACTGTGTAAGTATTTTGAGATATTCTCGTTGTTGAAAGTTTTGTTTTGTATCTTTCTTGGTGGTTCTTATTAATTTTGAAAAACTTATTACCCTGCCTTTGAGGGGCATACATGCCAACAACTCTTGAATACATTTGAACCACATGGCAAAGGTTAAGTGCTTGGGACTGCATGCAAAATGTAGTCTAAACTAAGTTAACAGCCAACAAATAAATCTGGTTCATTTCCAAAATAACCAAACTACTGCACCACCAGTTCTCCAACCAACTAATGTCAAACTTAGACATCAGTGAATCACAAACTTGAAATATGTGCACATTTCAATGAATATTGATGAGAGTCTCTCGAGGAAAATTGTTACTATGATTGACAAGCAGTTTGTGGAAGAAACAGGGAGAACTTGGCCAGAAAGCTGGGTGGCAATGATAGAAGACCATGTACAATTATAGCACAACCCTTTGGACAAAGCTGTTAATTGTTCTCTTGCTATCTATTTTGCAATATTTATTTTATTTTCCATTTGACTTTGCTATGTCATAGTTGCATTAATGGTCTTGCGGCTCTTGCCTAAACTTGAGATCACAGAATTGTCATTGTGTGCAGAACCTATGTTTGGCCCCTATTGATTGTATTTTGGATATAACTCTGAATTTGTGTAGCCTTCCCTTTATCCCTGAATTTGTTTTTGATTGGTCTTTGATAGTATGCATTTTGAGATATTCAAATCTCATTCTCAGGAACTATTGGCATGGTTATTGTGGGTGTACATAAACATGTTTTTTGATGATTATGTGTGACATTGAAAAATGAGTCTGAAGGTGAAGGTTCAGATAAGGTTCAGATTTTGATCATAACTATTGGAATTTTCAGCTTCTTTTTCAATGCTTATGCTAAAACTTTCAAATACATGAAATAGGACAACCACCATTTATATCAGAGTTTGTAATTTATTTTGAGGATGAAATACATTTGTTTCATTTTAAGCAATTTTATAAAGAAATATAGTTGATTGTAGTTCTTAAACAATTTCTTTATACACCATCGTAGAAGCCTTGATTGTTGTCTTTCTTGTTAGACTTTTGAATCACATTATAGCTTATCTACAATTAATTGGAAAACCTTGAATATTCATTTTGTAGATAGTACTATAATTTGTTTTCTTCTTATCAGCCATATTGTCAATATGGCAGAGCTCCAATGAAATACAACACTTATCTTTAGAGTCTAATGATATACAGAACAATGCGTCCTTTGCCATGGCCGAGGCTTTTGTTCTTGCAAAGAAGGCTATCTCTAGTCATTTTCAGCAGCCTGTCCTTGATACCATGCAGTAGCCACCCCCTAGTACTATGCATCAGCCTACCCGTACACAACAAATAAAGACAAATTTGTCCTTGCACACTTTGGCAGGAACTTCTGCTCTGCAGCTCTTGTTTATATATGGAATAGCTTCTAAACATGGGAAAACACTATTTCACATTGCAGGCTTGACACTGCTTTGGCAGGAACTTCTGCTCTGCAGCTCTTATTTATATATGGAATAGCTTCTAAACATGAGAAAACACTATTTCACATTGCAGGTTTGACACCGCTTTAAGTTTGAATATAAAAAAAACTTTGTATGAGCATATTTTCCTACCAGACTTGCAGCACAATAGTATAGACTTTAGACACTTCCAATGTTTCAGGCTTAGGGATAGCTTTGAACTGGGAGGTTTTAAGAGATTTGAAATAACTCAATTATAACGCCATTGGAATTTTCTAATCTGGTATATCTTCTTTCTGCAACTTATATTTATAGGAAGAACAATTTATGCTCTTTCTAGCGAAAACTTCACTAATGGTTGCTGCCCCAATCTGTAACTAAATACTTTTGAGCAATGAAATAATAGTCACAAGAGAAATTCATCCCATTTCAAATAGTGGTGACTTCTAGAATTATTTGCAATGTAAATGAAGTGTTGAAGGCAACAACCATTATTTACAATTTTGTCGATGTAAATGAGATTCATAGCAGCTAATCAAGTCATGAAACTAAACAATTAAGAAAAGATTGGAATGGGATTTGCAAGATCACTTATTCTTCAAATAGAAGTTTCAATCAAATTTTATACCAAAATATAGAAGTATTGACAGGGCACGTGAACTATTCATAGAATGCCTCCCAAAAACTGTGTTCTCATGTAATGGCTGCAAGTTAATGTACCAAAACCCCCCCTTTTTTTCACAGAGCTCTCTCCAAAAAAAAAAAAAACATATTTCTCCCTTCCCAAAATTCATCGAAACTTAAGCAAGAGAACTATCAATCCTAAGGCCAGCTTTCACCCTCCACGTTAGTGCATGTAAGATTTGGAAGCCTTGAAAAGGCACGTAGAAGGGAGAAAAGGTAACAAATTTAAGTTACTTTTTATTTGACTACATATTATTCCTCTCTAAATAATATTTAGTGTAACATTTTTATTAGAATATAGTATTATTTAATAATAATATTAAATCCATTTCTTTATCATAATAATATAAATATCAAAATACAATGATATTTAATAATTTTGAATATACACATGGGTTTGTTTGTGCATACACAATAACTTATATATGTATGCTTGCACATGTAAAATGCAGATTTATTTCTAAAAGTGAAAAGTGTGAATTCTTTTATAGAGTTCGAGATGTATTTTACAATCTTAGGGTGCATATATAGATGTATGGTTCCATACTATGTATACCAAAACAAATAAATAAAAAATTTAAGCTTTCATTGTATGTATTTACATATGATTATAATGGTGAAATTTGCATTCGCATGCCAATTCCCATTCAATTTGGGATGGTCCATTTTGACAAAATGTCTTAATACAACCAAGTATCCAAAAGTAGTACACTATTTGTGCTAAGTTTGGTTCATGACCCAATACTAGCATGAGCTATCGAGTTTTAATCCCTAGGAAATTGTACACAAGTGTACTGTAATACCCCTCATGTTGTTTGGGCTTGATACATTGAGACTGTGATAGTACTATTTATTGGTTGGTTTGGTGGAATGGTTAGTTTAGATTATTTGATTATGCAATGGGTTTTTCTTAATATTATATATGTCAATGTTGTGATTCTATGATGTTTAATTTGGTTTCAGTAATAAATTGTTATGCAATGGTTTAGTAATTAGTTTATGCTCTGATCAGTTAGTTAGAATTGTTACTTTACATCTAATGTTGTATTTGTTAGTATAGCTTAGGTGAGAGGACAGTGTAGCACCACTCGTTTACGAGTGCCCTGCTACGCTGCAATTCCTTCTCATGATATCATGTGTTCAATTATATATATATATATATATATATATTACTTGACATTTATTGGTATGCAAGAATTGTAGGAATAAAGTCTCGATTCCACCTATTTCGAAGGATAGGGTGAGCATTAAATTAACCCAACAGGTACAATGTTGAAAAAAGGGAGTTGATAAGGAAGTGTCCCCATCCCAAGTCTGTCATCCTGGTTCGAGTTTTGTGGTGTCATGATTTAGGTTTTGTCTTTGTCTTTGTGTAGTTTGATTGTTGATTATTTATTTTATTAATGGTTAGTGGTTATTTAATTAATCTTATTTTATAAGATTAATTAATGTTGTCTTGTTGCCTTAATTAATTGTGAGTTAGTAAAATGTTGAATTTAAAATATATTGTAAATTAAAAAGTTATTTAATTTATTAAAAGTGTAACTAATTAAATTAAATAAATAATGATGATGATAATTATATATTAGCTTTTTCCTAATATTAAATTAGAAAATATGTAGAGAATATCTTGAGAAAATAATTAATTTTTAATTAAAATTGTGAGATAAGTGCATGCTTTTAAAAACAGGAAAATAACCAATAATTGAAGAGGATTTTTGAGGAAAAAGATGATGAGTTTTATTTATTTTTATTTAGTTTTATTGTGGGAAAATGGGGATAGACACAGAGGTTTTTCTGGTTTTTTTTGGTCTATAAAAGAAAAGAAAAATAGTTGTTTTGTGTGTTTCTAGGTAAAAGAATTGTTTTGAAGAAAAGATAGATTTAGAAAGAGTTGAAGGCAGGAAATCGAGAAGAGGCTACAGAGGGGATTCTACATCAAATGAAGGACTCTAGGTTCCCTTAAATCTATTGTTTTCTTCTTTTTGAATCTGTGAACAAAATCTTGTTGCCATGTTGAAAATTACTTTCTCTATGTTGTGAATGAGATCATCTGTGATTTAAAGTTTGATTGTGAAACCTTTGAATTTCTCTGTTGAAAACTATAGTTAAACCCTTCAAAATTATTCAATAAAATTAAGCTAAGAAATTGTTTGTTTGAAAAGAAAACCATGTTTATCATATTTTAAATTGATATTTTTGTTTGCAAGAGGGTTTTGTTTTGTTGTGTTAAATTCTTGAATCTTTGGGTTGAATTTATTTGCCCAATTTATTTTGTGTCTGCTATAAAAATTTGATTGTTCATATTACTTATTTAATATATAGATATATATTTATATATTTATATAGATGAAATAAATAAATATATGCATTATATCTATATATTTTGTCTTCTTGTAAAATCTACATATTTTCCAGAATCTGCGTATTGCAAATTTTCATAGAATAAAATATGTTTGAGATTATATTTTTTGAGTTTCGTGTAAAATATATTTATATTAAAAATATATATAAAAAAAATAAAAATTATATATTAAAAGAAAAAAAAAGTTATTTTGGGGAGGGGTCGGCCATGCCGTACCCCTGTAACCCCCTTGCATGGTGTTCGACGGCAGGTAATGGCTACAATAGTCAAGGACTGTCGTACCCAACAGCTCAAGTGCCAACAACCCTTGGTTGTTGTGCGTGGCCATTGGGGAGGCTGCGACCTCCCTAAAGGGAGGTTCACAGCCTCCTCAATGGTGGCGATTTATATGTTTTTATTTTTAAATTTTCTTTTCTTTTCTTTTAAAGAAAATTCATATTATTTTAAGTTATAAATTTTATTCAATTTAAATTTAATGTAATGTTTAAGGGTATGTGTAGGATCATCATGGAAAAAATAGGCCCTTAAGTGGCAAAAACTTCAGAAAAATTAGTGTTAGGCAACTTGACGTAAAAATTTGAATAAGTTATCTATATTATTTGAAAAATATGTAAGAATAGAATCTGTAGAAAATTGAATGTATTTTCTAAACTACTAGGTTTATTTAAAAATAAATAAAATCTATTTGATGAAAATTTGAAATTTCAATGTAGTAGTACTTAAATTTCAGGGAAAAAATAAGAAGTAGGTGTCTATTTGACCACCCTAACCATAATAAAATGATAATAATTTTTATAAGATTTTATATATAAGTAGAGGACTCATGTCCGGATGTGATGCATATTTTTTTGTAATTTTTTTCCAAGTATGTAATTAATTATGAATTTTTATTATAACTTTTAAAAAATATAAAAAATCGTATGTATGACCACCTTAACTTGGTCAAAAGTTCATGAAATTTAATTTTTCTTTTTTTAATCCTATAGTATGTGAAGCATAGAATGTGACGCATGTTTCAGATTCAAAAAATGTGATACCGTTTGAAAGTTATAGATGTTTTTCAGTCAGCCTATCGATAAGGACTTTACTCGTAATTCTAATAGAAAATAAATAATTATTATTTATTAAATTCAAATTGAAGTATAATTTATATTGGTGGAAAGCTGAGGATATCCTCTAAAAACCCTTTTCATTTCATCAATTTTGGATTAAAAAAAAGTCGTCAGCCACATACCCTACAAATACCCATAATATTGCCACTTTTTGGCCCATCATGATCCTGCACATACCATTAATATAAATAAATAAATATAAATATATATAAATATCAGTGAGTATTTTAATTATGCTTATATAATGATTTTTAAATATATGACTTTATATATATGTATATATGTATATACATGCAAAAGTGTATATATGTATATATATATATAGATATATATATATATATAGATATAGATATATATACATTTATATATATATACTTGGATGGTGATAATTTTATATGTTGAGGATATGGTGAAATTATATAAGTTCATATGCATCAATGTTAGAAAAATTATATAAACTAGTATTATATTAGTGTAATTGTAAAAATTAGAGATAAAATGTGTTAATCTACTGAACGTTTTCGAGTAGTTGATTAATTGTTGACAAAATCTATTGTGTATTGAAATTGTTTTTATGGCATTATGTATGTATTGGTTATTCTCAAGATCATTCATTTAATTAATTTTGATTTTCTTCAATTTGGGTTTATGTTGGGTGGGAAACCCTAGAGTCAATGTATCATGTTATAGGAACTTAAGTTATTGTTTAGGAACTTCCAGAGGTGGGGATACTGTTATTTATATTCGATCTCGTATTTTGATGCTTGGCCTATGTTTTGACCATGGTGGTGATTTAGTTTGCACTTGGATTGTACTATTTTTGTGGATGTGTTTCATATGTTTTGGCGAGATGGTTATGCCTCGCAGAGGATCCATTTGATTGGTTTAGTATTTCTTGTTGATACATTTCTTTTGTGTTGGATCTTTTGTGTTGAGTGTTTAGAGAGAGTGGCTCTAAGTGGGGGTCGGCGCACAAAGGGGTTGTCAGGGTAACCCACATAGAGTTAGAGTAATCAGTGATAACTTAAGTAATTAATCGTGGGTGAGAATTAAACATTAATAAGATAATGGTGATGCCTCGCCTGCCTATTAGTGCTATCACAGACTAAAGGGGACCAAGAAGGTTGTGGTTGGCAAGATCGTTGCCTTGTCCTCATGAAAGGTTAACGATTCTGCATGAGTAACCCTATGGAGCGGCGCCTTGAGATAGGCTGTCAGGAGAACCATAGATGGAGGCGACACCTTGAACTAAATTGTCTGGATAATCCATGTATAGATGGAGGTGGCACCTTGTGATAGGTTGTCTGGATAATCCATGTAAAGCCATGCGATGACACTTTCCTCTAACATTCCAATTGTGTTGTTTTATTGAAGTCCTCTGGAAGTGGTCTTTTGATATTGTGACTTGAGATTTAATGATGATGTGTTTTGTGACTTATTGTTGTATTATTTGGAAAGTGATTTATTGTTATGTTTCGAAAGTGGTCTATTGTTATGTCTTTTGGTGATTTAGTGTTGTTTAGTTTTCAGTGTGGTCTAGTGACATTATGTTATCTTTTTTAGAGTTATTCTTGTGTTACTATTGATGTGCTTGGTCGGGGATCCTTCCTTGTCTACTCCCAACATGAGGGTGGTTGGGTGGTTGTTGGGTTCCCTTTGGTTGCAGTTGTATCTTTCATTGTAGGGTTTTGGCAGATGTTGTTGATCCAGGATTCACATGCTCCATATGTGTATTTGTGCTACTGATGTATTTATTTATTGATGTATCGACTCTCATGTATGTTGGGAAGTTTTATGATGTAATTTGTATATGTGATTATTGGGATGTATTTTCAGATGGATGTATTGTAATATCATACCTTGTAATCATTCGTGAACTATCATTTGTAATTACTGATTATGTTATTTTGTATCTGTGGAAGTATATATATATATTTATTATCTTTATTATTAATTCATTTGTGTTTTGCATATATGGTTTAATATGGATTACTTTTATTAATGTGGTTATTGTTCATGGGTGTTTTAAATGGTGATGTGAGAATGAATGGTTTTACATAATTGTTTAATTATTGTTTAATCTATTATCTTTGTTATGGATTTTTTTTAGTAATGTCACCTCGTGTACCCCAAGGGATTTAGTTGTGCAACTTAGAACATTGTTATGTTGGAATACTTAAGCACGTTTTCTTATGTTCTTTTAAAAAAAGAAAATTGTTGCGTGCTTATTTGTTGCTTTGGGGTTTGCACGGTGGGGCATTACATGTACACTAATATTATGCAACTTAGTTGCATGAATCTAAGTGTGTGTGTGCAAAATTCCATCATGACAAGTTACCCCCACCAACTAGAACCTTCTCCTCAATGGTACTCTCTCTCCAATATGATAAAATTTCAAAAGTTCATGATGTAGATATGAAATAGAACACACAATGAGACATCATCATTATAATAATTCTTAATTACCCTACAAGTAATAATTCGCATAACCAAATTATCTTTCCTAATCACTTGTTATTAAATAATTAATAGAAAAAATAAGTAATTAAGCTAAGCTAATTAAATGGGATGTGACACTTCTACTTCAACTGGTCATTCAAACTTAAGACTGCCTCAATGGTGATGAGGCCCTTAGGTAACTTGTTGCTACTTAACTACATGATTTCATCACCATATTGACTCTATAACTTGGATTAATTTTTACCAAAAAATTATGTGTCTTCTTATAGAAAATTTATAATTTTTTGGCCACTTTCAAAGACCTACCAATGCTCTTGATTATTCAGAACTTCATCTCTTACAACCAGTTTGACATATTGCTCCTTTTTGTTTGTGATGTGAGTTAGAATATCAAATTGTGCACCAATTGTTGCAAGCCTATCTGCATACTTAATCTAGTTTCTAGGGATAGTTTGTGTAACGCCCCATCGCGCAAACCCCAAAGGACAACTAAAAATACAACAATTTCTTTTTTGAAAACATAAAATATAAACACTAAGTTTACTTATGCAACTAACCTAGCTAATGATTACATGTTAAACATCTAAGTCCCTTGGGGTATACGAGGTGACATTACGTAATCTATCCAATAACAAAATTGATAAAAAGTAATTTACCAATTCTACTAACGTAACTCATCCATTCACATATCATCATTTAAACATTTATTAAAGATAAGAAATAAGAAAAGAATGACCCCTAAGGAAACCATACATGTATTTATAACAAATTGTACTTGGAAATATAAAGAGCTCATTTTCATGAACATAACACAACATCAAGGATATTTACAATTATGGATAAAGCATGAATTACATAATGTGATTATACATTACATCATTCTACAAGTATATCTCATTGAGCAATTACTCAAGGTTACATCATAAATCTACCCAATACATGGGAGAGTAACATATCAATACACAAAGTATAATAGAAGTACAAGAATACATCTAGAAACATATAAACTCTAGATCAAGCTGTCTCTACAAAAATTTGCACTGAAAGGTACATCAACGAAATAGGGAACCCAACGAGGCGCGTAGCACGTTCCACCCGACCACCCCCGTGCTAGGAGTAGATAAGAAAGGGTCCCCAACCAAGAACATCTAAACAAATACACAAGACTAAAATCCAAGCATGGAAAGGTAAAACACTCATAAGGGAAACATAATATCAAAAGACTACTTCCAAAACATAACAACAATAAATCACCAAATCATATCATTAGACCACTTCGAGAGGTTAGCAACAAAATCAACTCAAGGGAAAGCTAGAGGAGAGTGTCATCGCACAATCCTACATGGGTTATCCTGACTGCCTATCTCTAGGTAGCGGCCCCATCTATGGTTATCCTGATAGCCTCTCTAGGCGTCAACCCCATAGGGTGACTTGTACAGAACCATTAACCTCTCATGGAGATGAGGAAATGATCTTTCCAATCACGGCCTTCTCGGCCCACCTTTAGTCTATGAGAGCACTAGCAGGTGGACGAGGTATCCACAATTATCTTGTTAATGTTTAATTACCCACCCCCTAATTAATTAATTAGGTTTTCACTTATTACTCAAACTCTAACATGGGTTATCCTAACAACCCCTTTGTGCATCGATGCCCACGTAGAGCCACTCTCCCTATAACCCAAAACACAACAATAAATTCCAAGCGGTTGTACCCACAAGTACTCTAAAACACAAAATAGAACAATCACGAGGCAAACCATCTCGCCAAAAGTCATATGAATCAACTCCCATAAAAATGGTACAACCCAAGTGTAAACTTAAAATCACAATTATAGTCAAAATCGAGACAAGTATCAAATATAAGGTAACATAGTAAACCACCATTTTCCCATGCCTTTGGAAGTTTAAACCATAACCTTAACTCCTATAAAAGAAAATCGACTAACTTAAGGGTCCCCACATGCTTATAACCGAACTTAAGAAAATCAACAAAGAACTCAAAGAAAATCAAAGAACTAAATATTTATTCAACATCAAGATTTTGTTAACAATGCAAATTTACTATACTTAACAATCACATTAAGATAACACATTGCATGAAATCCATCATAGAAGATAAACTATCAGTTTACTCAATTTATTTCATTAATTAAAAACACTCGATTGGATTTGATAAAATATTTTCTTTCAATTTGTCCAATAACATGAAATCATTATAAATGATCTACGTAATATTTTTTAATAATTTTGGACATGTGTATATATATATACATATATATACATTCACACAAATATATATATCTATATATATTTAAATCACAAATTTAAATTAACATTATAAAAATAACCACAAAATTATAATCCACATATATATATTTATTAATATAAAATAAGAAATTTAAATTGAATTTAATTTAAAGATTTAAAATCTTTTAATACTAATTTAAAATGAATTTTAAAACAAAAAAACTATTTTTATAAAAGAAGTGATGCAGCCTAGGAGGACTGCGTCCTCCCTGTGGGGAGGCTGCAGCCCCACCAAGGCTGTTGTGTGCAACAATGGTGGCTGCGCTCCACAATGGGAGTGGGGGGTATGGTAGGAGCTAGCCCTCCCCCCCATTAATATATATATATATTTTGTTTCTTTTCATGAAATAATTTCGTATGAAAATTTTATTAAAGTTTATTTTAAATAGCAATTTTCTCCAGAAATTTGCCCAAAACATAAATTATATATATATATATATATAATTTGTATGTTATATATATAATAAAATACTTATTTCAAACACTGCATTCAGGCATATCCACAAGATTCATTAGTACTAGCAAAATAAATTATTTACACAGAAGAAAGAAAATTTCCACAAGGGTTTTCACAGAGAAATCCATTTACAACCTACAGATATTTTCAATTGTTTTCTTTTGTAACTTTCCTATTGTTTAACAATATTTTTTTTCTTTTCTATGAGGCTCTCTAATTTTACAGTAAAAATTTCTACAGAGGCAACAAAATAATCATGGCAAAACTTCAAAAGCCGAGAACAAAGTTTTTCTATAGAGGAACTTTTAACAAACTATTCTACTCGGAAGTTATCAACAAACATTTCTACTAAAGGTTATAACTAATTCACAATAGTTTCCTCTTACACAAACAATTTCAGACAATCTTTTCAAAACAAGAAAACAATTAAATAAATAGTAAAAGAACCTGTTTTCCTAAAGCTTGAAGGAACGAGGGTTGGAGCAAAGCTTTGCCTCCGGAATTTCAACTTCTAAATCCTTCCCAAAAACTTCACCTCCAGCCATAAGCAAAATATGAGCACAAATATATGCTGTAAACCTCATTTAAAAAAAAAAAAACTAGAAAACCCCCAAAACCCCACACTATTCTACAACCAATTTCTTTACATGAAGAAGCTTCCTGTCATTCACCGCATGCCAATATTCTCTCCAAGAATATTTTAAAACAAGAATTTTTATTAAATTCCCACTCACTCCCATAAATGCATTCTCATTAAAATATAACTAATTTTTAATTATTTTTCTTTTAATAATAATAAAGCATTATAAGATATTTAATTTAATTTAAAAATTCAAAAATCGATACCACTTTCCTTAAGAAAATTTAAAATTCTAATTCACATTATAGCATCTAATATTTTATTTAAACTATTCATTCAATCAAGAATATTAATCAATTAACTTAACTATAATTATCTACAAATAACTATATCAATTAAATAACATTAATTAATCACATAAAATAAAAATTAATTAAACAAAAAAAATTTACATACTAAAATAAATAGTCAACACTAACCCAAACATAAACAAAGACGAGTTTGAGACAAAGACACCATTGGACTCACAACAAGGTGACAAACTTGGGACGGGGACACTTTCTTAACAACTCCCTTTTCAACATCAAACCCGTTGGGTTTATGGGACACACTCAAAACTGACTAGCAGTTGGAGTCAGTGTCTAGTACCTCCATCCTGCATAGAAACAAACATCAAGTAGCATGTAAATCACCATTGCAGGCACACCATGAAAGGTAATCACGGGGTAGCAGGGCACTCGCGAGCAAGTGATGCCACTATGTCCTTTCACCAAGACACACTAGCAAACACATCAGAAACCATAGCAACATGGAATAACAACATCACCACATATATTATTAAAGAAAAACATAACATTTAACCATATAACATAATCACTATGAAATGTATCATCAAGAATCATATGTAATATCAAGTACAGAAAACCAACCAAACTATGAATCCACACACAACCAAAATGGTGAACTAATCACCCACACAAACCAAGTACAAAATCAACACGTAAGAGTATCAACAACATGAGGGGTATTACAGTTTGGATGTTAAAACCAATGAAATCCTCAATTGAATCTCAAACTATATGTTTGTAGGATTTGAGTAGATTATTCCTTGTCGAGTTTTGATTTTTGACCCAATGAACAACCAATCCACTATCACCAAATACTTTTATCAACTTGATGTTCCTTTTTTCTGCAAGATGGAGACCTTGGATTAGGGCTTCATACTCAACTACATTGTTAGTGTAGCTAAACTAGAGCCTCAAAGAAAAGTTGTATTTCTCCTCACTTGGAGATACTAGCATTGCACCAATGCCTACACCATTTCTATTTCTTGAGCCATCAAAGAAAATCTTTCACAATCCCTCCAAACCTCATTGTTTATGATATTAGGGATAGGATCACTTTCTTCATGAATGCAATAGGTGTCAAGACCAATCTCATCTACCTTTTGATCATGCAATGTGCAACTCATGTTAATGGGACTATGATTTTAATGTTCAAGGTGATCTTTTGTTACGAGTTTAAACCTGATGGTCACTTTGGTACCATATCAAATTCAAAATAATAGGTGGGACCAATCAAAATATAAGTAGGTACCACCTATATTGGTAGTGAAATCTCTTGACAAACAAATAGAAAAATGAACAAGGAGGTTTATGATTGAAATGTCTTGCAACACATCACAACTAGGGGATGCATGCAAATTAAACTTTATATTTTTAATTACTCCCATTGTTTTGAAAACAATGCCATCCAATTGTAAAACTCCTCTAGCCACAAGTTCATACTGAATTCCCAGGAGATAAACTACCTTCTTCTTCATAACATAGATACTAGCTCCTCGATCAATCATGCAATTGTGTATTATATGGTCCCAATAATTAAAGATAAATAGAAGGGAGATGGCTTACTAGTTTTTTTTAATCCCTTTCTCATTTGGGTTGCATTAGGCTAGTTGATAGAGTGATTTTCTCCTTTGCCAATACCTTCTTTGGTTAATTATGTTCCTCTAATTTTTTCTACAATAGATCCCTATGAGATGGAATGTGTAGAGCCTCCCACATAGTGACATCTAGGTTAGCCTTTTTCATCTAATCAATTATATTGAAAGGAAGCTAACTGGCATTGGGAAAAGCCTTTGGAGTAGTAAGATCCAACCTTGTAGCTTGGGTGATTTGAGGTTGATCCATTTTTTGCTTGCTTCTATCATTAGGCTAATGTGGTTATAGGACAATTTTTCTACCTATAGGTCCAATAACTATAGCTTTTTCAAAAGGTTGGGGAGTTGAAGATGTACCACCCTCCATTGCTCTTTTCTTTGACCTTTTATTATGGGTTACTACATTAGTATCCACTTGACTCATACCATAATAACCTTCTTGATTCCAGTTGACTAATGAAAAGTCCTCATGCAAGTGTTTATGCCTGCTAGCAGTTGTTTGGTTTGCATCAAATTGTTGCCTTGAGGTGGAGGTTTTATTATGAACCACTAGAGTTTGCACAAACTCTCCATTGTGGAAAGCATTTTGGTTATGGGGATAGTCACATGTGTAACACTATTCATGCTCCTAGGCTAGATTATTTTGAGCTAAGACAAGAGCCTTTGAAGTGTTGGAAGCATTTGGATTTATGTTATTCAAGGGTTTATAGTAATTCTATTGATTTTTCCCTCGGTATGACTATCTGTTTTGCTGATAACTTTGATTTTGAGGTTGATAAGGTTTATTGTTTTGAGTTTGTTGCCTCTCTATTGCCACTATATTATTACCAAAACTTTACAATATGGTTTAAACCTCATGTAATTCATTCAAAGGTGTAGCAGAAATAGATGGTTGGCTAGTGGAAGCCACTAGAATTGGAGCCAATGTGGGTTGTTGAAGAGATAGGTCTAGAAATAGAGGCATTGGTGGCCTAGGAGCTGGGTTAGTGTAGGATCATGTGGGTCCAAATTAGGTCCTTAAGTGGCAATGAAAATTAAAAAAACTAGACTTAAGCAACTTTGCATAAGAATTTGAATAGGTTATTAACATAATTTTGAAAATATCTAGGAATAGAATTTGTAGCAAATTGAATGTAGTTTGTAAGCTACTAGGCCTTTTTTGGGAAAAATTAATTTAATTTGGTGAAAATTTAAGATTTCAATGTAGTAGTACAATAAAATTTGGAAAAAGTAAAAAGTAGGTGTTTTTCTGGCCACCCTAATGAGGAGAAAAAATAAATATTTTTCTGAATCTTTCAATATAAGTAGAGGACATATGCTCGGATGTGACACATTTTTTTTTGTTATTTTTTTGCAAGTAAATAATTAGTTATGAATTTTCTAGTAGGAAATTTTAAAAATATTAAAAACCATTTTTCCGGCCACCCTAAGTTGGTAAAAAAATTATGAATTTTTCTAAACAATAGTTTGTGAAGCATAGTGTGTGACACATCTTTTGGATTCAAAAAATGTATAACTATTTAAAAGTTATAGTTTTTTTTCAATCAAAACTTTACACATAGTGCATGTAGAAAATCAATAATAATTACCTATTAAATTCAAAATAAAGCATATCTTATATTAGTGGAATGCTATCAATTTTTTGAATAAACCCTTTTTGTTTCATCAAAATCAAATGAAAAAAAGTTCTTAGCACAAAGGGTGAAGTTTGAAAAACCCTTGTAAACATGTTGGGGATGATGACTTTTTGGGTTCGTTGCCCCGAAGCCAAATACCAAAGCAATAATGAAGCAAAATGGATATCAATTATTAACGGATGTCTGATAGAAACAAATATCCATTTCTTAAAATAAAAAAATATTAATATATATAAATCGGTATAGATTTAAATTTAAGATGTTATAATATTAATATTAATATAAGATTTATATATATTGTATATTAATATATAATATAATATACAATATATTCAATATAAATATTTAATGTTATATTAAACATAAATATAGAATTATATAGTATTATAATATAGTATTAAAAATTATTTGATGGAAAATATTTTCCTATCCGTTCTATCTCTATGTCAATCCTTGTTGGACCTAAAATTATTGAAGTCTCATTTGTTGTGATACCTAAATCTGACTTGTTCAGGGTTAGAATCTAGGTATTCCATGGCTAGTCTCCATGAATGTAGTAACCTTGGTTATCCACAAATGTTTGAAGTTTCCTAATGATATCATGGTGTATACTATCCAAGAAACTTGATACAAACCACTCGTGTTGCATGGGGGTTTTTCCCTTGATCATTTTTGGCCTGCTCTAGTTGGACCTTTACCACCTAGAGAAACTTACTCTATAAGGACCACTTTAGGTAAAACACTAGAGGTTTGGTCTCTAATAATATATTCCCACCTTCCTCCCATGCTATTTCTATGAAGGCTTCTATGTATATGAAATAGTGTTCCTCACCCCTTATGCCTTCTTCTTTGAAGGCTTCTATGTATATGAAATAGTGTTCCTCATCCCTTATGCCTTCTTCTTTGAAGGCTAAGGACAAGTAGGCTCTCACCCTTAGGCCTTCTCCTTCTTCTTCTATGACTTTGCAACCCTTGGTGGTATGCTTAGTTCCTTCTATGATTCCTAGCACAAGAAAAAGAAAGGCACCTAGGTTATGGAGATCTAAATCGTAGGTGTTCCAACTTCCTATCTTACCAACTGTTTCTTGTCCCATTGCATATGGTAAGGGGAAAAATTCACATGGGGTTGTTCCTAATTCTCAAACTCCTCCTATTACCCCACCTACCTCTGAGGAATACAAGGGAAAGAGGCCCATCATTGAGACCCCTATGTCTATTCCTCTACTTGTTCCTATTTAGGAGTCTACTCTTTCACTAGTAACGGCTGTGAAGAGCATTCCTTCAATGAAAAAAGACCCTCAAGATTCTGCTCCTCCACCACCAATGGCTATGGAGATTGCTCCTAAGGTAGAACAATATCCCCTAGAGCCTTCTTAGATTTCCCTTCCTGGTGCCCATAATCATCGCAACCAGCTTGTGCGTGAGCAGAAGCATCATGGATGGGCCTTGGTCCAAGAGTGTGAGGCCTTGCAAAAGATTAGTGGGGACATTCCTATCTCTACCTCTACTTCTTCTTTTGTATCTATTCATGTTTTTGTTTCTAATTTATCTTATGTTACCATCACTTCTATTTTTCTTTTGACTTCCTTAGTGGATCTTGATAAACCTCACCATAAGTGAGTGCAAGTGTTCATCACTCCTTCTAGGGAGCCTCCTTTGATCACCTATTTACTAGATCTCCCTCCTTTACCTAATCCCATTGACATTCCTCACACAAAGGTTGTGTCTACTATGGCTTCCACACCTTCTTCTTCTTCTTATGCTTTTGATGTGAGGATTTCACATCCTCTTCTTAAGTGAAAGTTAGAGCATGACCTTGTTCCAAACGATGGTTGCAAAAAGTCTTCTTCACCCTCTTCGTCTTATTCTACCTTGGCCTATACCATTCTCATTGTGGGTACATCACCTCCTTCCCTATATTTTTTCACTACACCTCTTTTGGAGGTTGGAAATGACTCTTTAGTTCATCCTCCTCTTGTTCAATCACAACAATTCACTCACTCAATGGATGAAATTCCCACTCTTTCTTCCACTTTTGATAAGTTTGTGACATTGGCCTCACATGACCTTATTGATGAGGATGTTGAGGTGGCCTCCTCCTTGAAACTTACTACAGGTGGATCAACATGCATCACCCTTGGTATTCCCCCTACAGGATCATCTTCCTTCCCCCTACAATGGTCTAGATTGGGAGCAAGATGATTTTTTGGGGGTGTCAATCTAGAGAAGCATCTCTTCTTCACCTTTAGATTAGATTTGTATGCTTGTTTGTGTTCCCATGTGCTCGCTTGTTTATGTTTGTTCTCTTTCCTAGAGGACCCTTGATACCCTTGTAGGTACTTGGATACATGGGAGAAAAATTATAGTACATTTCTTCTATTTGTCTCATTATTATTCTATTTGTCATAAAATTTGTGTTTTCATGTCAGGAATGGTGCAAAGTGTAGGAGCATTTAGTCCTCTTCCATGTTGACCCAATTTTTATTTTGTCTTGATGTGCTCTTCTTCTCATTTTAATATATTTGGGGGTGATGACAATTCATATATAAATTATACTATATTTATCTATCTATATTTATGATCAATTGTGACCCTGAATAATTGGATCCTCTTATGATTTTGATTTCTTCATTTATTATTTTCTTGATGTTGTGGATTATATTTCTTCCCCTCATATGACAAAATTCCACAAATACATCTCACCATGTACATAATGCCACAACATCTCTTTGTCTTTATCTTCTCCTTAGAATGACATACGCTCATTTGTGTAGCACACATCATTCTAAGGGGGGGGGTATCATATCTATTTATTATTATTTTTTCAAAAAAATGTCTTAAAAATATATCATGATTTCTAATGATCTTGTCTTCTAGCTTGGAAGCAACTTGACTAGACTTGTCTTTTCTATCTCTTTTGTGATTATTCTGTAATGTATTTTGCAACAGCCATAGGTCTATTCGCTTTTCGTATGGTCTCTAGACTTGCTATCCATCCCTATCAACGTTGTATTTTATTTGATCAGATTATTTCATGTGTATAAATTTTATTATGTCTATTTTTTTCTTTTTCGCCTAACATTTTTTTCTACATCTAACATGTTTGTGGTGAGATTGTAGTCAACTTTGCAAGATGGAAGAACCATGTCCCCTTTGCACCTTGGATTAGCTTGTCTATTGCATATATCAAATCAAAGACCTACATCCTATTTTTCCTAGGTGTATTCTCTTTGACCTCTTTCTACTTTAGCTCACACATGTTCGCTAAAGTGGGGGAAAAATGTAGTGTTGCAAAATTGTACCCTGTGCAATTTCACATTGCATAACCCTCCCTTTAGCTTAATAAAATATGATAATGCAAATCCCCTTTTCCTTAACTTCGATTTCATCCTTGACCTCTTTATTTTTGGTCTTCAAGTGAACTTTTGTCAAGGATGCTTTTGTGATGCATAGACGTCTATGCACCGTACGAACATTCTGAAAAGATTCTTGATTTTATGGCTGTTGGGACATTACACTTCTACCTTCCCATGAACTGTAACACCTCTATAGGCTACAGACATACCAAAAATGCTTTCTTGCATTCCTTTTCTCCATTCAAATTCACTTTTCTCTCATTCCTTCAACTCATTATTGCAATCTTTCACTCTCAAACTCTCATTCTCATTCTCTCCTACAACATTGTTCCTTCATGTTTTATTGCTCTTGGCTTCTACATTGGCATATTGGCTCTCTCTTGTCTTGTCTAGAGTGGTGTGTGCTCTCCTTCAACATCAAAAGCTTTCTAAAGGGAGGGTAATCACTCTCTCTTTTCATTATTATATTTATTTTAGTAGCATATTTTCTTTTATATTTTATATTTTCAAGTATCTATCAATTTCTTTATCTACTTTCTCTCTATTTGTCTATCTGGTTGTTCATGGAGGTGGAAACACCAAATCAAGGGTTTGAAAAAGAAAAGCCTCAAAACAACCCCAACATTTTTCCTTGTTTCTATGTGTGTGGGTTGTTGATTTGGAGTGTTGTAGGATGTTTTGTAGCATTGGACCTCTCATAAGTTCATTCCTTCTCATCTTATTTTGTTTCATTTTATCTATGCATGTTAGTCATTTTACATTAATTTTTATTATTTCCTTCATTTTGGTAATATAACATAAACATTCAGATTTTAGTTTCTAGATAGATAGTAGACCCTTTGTGTTTCTATGAGAAAATTCTATTTTTGGTTTGTATGATACCATAATGCACCACAAGGATTCCCACACACTGCATTATCCTCCTTAGCTGAAATCCAACCAACTTGCTCTCAAGACCTCTGAAGTTTACTCTTCTTGTTTCTGAAGTCTTTATTCCAAAATCTATCCTAAAAGATAAAATTATATAACCAAAAATTATTTGTCCTTTTACCTTTGTCACTTGATCTTTGACTTTGAGGTAGTTGAGGACCATTTTCTCCTTGTAGAATCTTCCTTGCCCTTGAGACTCAGGAGTAGAAAATCTCCTCCTCTACAAATGAAAATTAGATCTAAAGAAACAAAAACTCAGTCAAGTACCATTGATGATGGATGGATTAGGGTTGTATTTAACAATCTCGATGCCTAATTTTAACCCATTAACACACAAAATCAACAAAATACCAATTTGGGTAAGACTTTATAATCTTCTTTAGGAGTATCGTAAAGACAAATCTTTTAAGGTGATAGAGAAGGTCATGAGAACTTTCATTAAAGATGTTTTTTTTTTCAAAGGATACTTTGGAATGCATGTCAAAATATGTGTTGAAATGGACCTAAATTCAACCACCTAGGTAGATCTTGAAATAAGAAAAGAAAAGGAAGATAGAAGAAAAAAGTGGAACTAGATACATCCCAAGTATTATATAGAAAATACATTGGGAAGAGGGAAATCTATGATAGATTGCAATATAGAGTTTCCCCCAAAAAAGTGAAAGAGGAAAAAGAAGGGGTAAATGATAAGAATATACCAAATGACATGGAAACTAGTGTTTTATCTGAAGGTAGGGAGTAGATGGAAACAATGGTACATGAAAAAGTAAAGGTTATTCCACTCATTTTTGAATTAGAGGACATCTATAATTATAACAGTGATAAAAATGCTACCAATTTGGTGATAACATGTGACCTCTTTGGGATAAAAACCAAGAAAAAATATATAACAAAAGTTGAAAAATCAAGAGCAAGCAAGAAATATAGGAATTCCACAAAAGGTAATGCAAATGAGCAAACATAGGTCTTAGAGGAAGCAGAGATAGAATTTTTTGAGGCATCATTGTTCAAGGATCTAGAAGTAGTTGAGTATGTCTTATTATCCACCATGGAAAAGCTCAGGATTAGTTAAAAATAATTAACAAAAGTAACCCCTAATTGTGGGGAAGAGAAAAGAAAGGTCAAGGAAACAAATAAAGAAAAACTAATCCAAGATTGTGATACATAAGGGTAGATGAAGATTACTAGGATGCTAAGATCTGGGAAGGGAAAGACCCATACTAGAGGGCCATGACTATCTCCTCATGGAATGTTAGGGGCTTAATTTCCACTAAAAAAAGCACTTGGTCAAGAGTTAGATGGAACTATCAAATGTAGAAATTTGCATGATTTAGGAGACTAAATTGACCAATAAAGAGATATAAAATGAAATTCAAGTATAATTTTTGGGAAATCAAAATTGTGCAACCCAAGGAAGTATCGGGAGGTTTAGCAATGTTCTGGAGACCTCAATCTATTTTGTTAGTAAACCTAGTATAAAACAATAATTGGCTAGGATGCAAGGTAAGGAGACACACTCTGAATGTCTAATTCATTTTTAAAAAATATTTATCGTCCATCTACATGAACAAGAAGCAACTTTGGATTGAGATAGATCAATTCTTATCTACATATCAAAATGGAATCCACATTTTAGGAGGATATTTTAATACTATTCTTCAAATTCATGATAAACTTGGAGGGATTTGGAGAAAAATAACAATCTCAGGTGGATTTTGTAGAGATAAATCACTTAATAAAGATTCCCATGAAGAATAGATCTATACTGTAGAAAAATGTACATCTTTACATTTTCACACTATGTTTGCATCACTTTTATTAATTGGACTTAATTAAGCTTCTAACTACCTAAATTATGAATTCCAAAGCCTTATTATTCCCATTTTCTAAAAGAGAAACCTACATTAAACCAATGCTAACATAAATTAAAACACCTTGGAAATTTTGTCTCTTGGACTTAGATTCTAGCCCCTTTAAGTGCTAGGACCCAATTTTTAATGTGTTTTTTGTGGCATTTTAATGATTCAAATTCAAGTTTCAAATGTCAGCTTGTAGAATCTATTTTTTGGAAAGTTAGATAAGTTACACATATAAATACATAGTATTTTTATCAATTCAAAATAATCTAGCATTAAGGAAACTTTCACAAGAGAAAATATTATTGTCAAGAGCATTGAAGAGCAGATTTATCAGTTGTCTACAACAAAAAACAAGATCATATTATCATGTCAAGGTTCATGTGTGTTCATGTCATTTTTCGAAGCTAACATTATGATGTATGTTTCAAGCATTCAAGCATCAAGTCAATCAATCATTCAAGCTGATGGGTCCAATTATTAGCTTATTTTCTATTACTTTCATGCATACTTTCAAACACTTTTAGATACACCTTCCAGAAAATACCCCTATATTATGCTATCTTTTCATACTTATTATGCAAACTTGGACCTAAATCACAATGATGGAAATATGGGTATGACATAATAGTATTGCATGGTTTATATGTGAGTATGCATGAAACGTGGATGAAATTCTATGTTTTAATTATGGTAGTTATTCTTGTGCACATGCTTTGTGAATTAACTTTTTTGTAGCCAAGGAGGAATAGTAGCATGTAGCAATTGGAAGTTGTAACCTGCAGAAAAAGGAATACTGGGACAACAAAATAGGGGAGTTCTTGATTAAGTTGAATGTGATAATTATTGTTTAAAGAAACTTGATGGAGATTGAACGTGCATCATTATAACAAGTTAATAAGCATTGGAAAAGAAGGAATCCTTTATTGATAGTCCATTTTGACAAATGTTTATGTGTTTTACATGTAATCCTATTTTGTAGAGTTGTAGTTCTATTAGGATTCTTCTTTCTTTTCAGTTATGGTTTGAACAATTCAATATTAATTATATGCTCTAGTATCTAGGAGTTGAATTTAATGATTGCAGTTAGTTGTTTCTTAGAATAAGACTCCCTCAAGATTGTATATAGTTGATGGTTGAGTCCTTAGATAAGTTTGTTGGTTTTTTAGGCTTTCATTATAAGTTTTTTTTAGTTCTTCAAGACATGATGGATATTCAGAATGATTTTCATTTAATACAATCTATGACAAATATCCTATGTAATCTTTGATGAATAAAGTCAATTTCACATGGATGTGTAGAATCTGTTAGTTATATTTGGTTCCAATTAAGTGATAACAACCACTTGAGCATGCTACTCAAGGTAATTGTTCTTCACTTCATTTTCTAGTTGTTTTTCTTTGTTTAAATAGTTGTTTTTTGTTTATCATTACTTCATGAACTACATGCAAGTTAAACTATAATCTCATTCCTTGCTTATTGGTAATGAATGTTCATGAACATGCATGTAATGATTAACTAGTAGTACTTTAGAGGTTAAAGTAGCTAACTTGTTAGTTTTGATCAATTTTGAGTTGATACAATAATAACTTATTAGTAGCAATTCAGTTACAGTTTAAGTTGTAGGTACCCGTAGCCATTAGTTTTGGTTTGCTTCTTTCACTATTATGCAATTTTGTAATTTACAGCAAGTAGAATAGCTTAAGTGGGATAACTTAGGTATTTTTGAGTCTTTGAAGGAACATACAATGCAACACCATCACAACTTTACAAATCTTGGGTTGATATTTTAATGTAGTCTTTGCAATGTTGAGTGGACTGTTCAATTAGATAAATCAATGAATTGTGTAGGTTTTACCAAGTTTATAATACATTAGTTTATAATCTACATTTTTGGCATCATTTCCAGGGATGGTGTTATCTTTATAGACTTATTTTCTAAAGCTTTCATAGTTTACATTTTGTTTTCAACATTAGGATCATTAGAATTAATCTTTTCCAACACTAGAAGATACACTAACATTGTACAGGACTGCTACTATCATTAGTACACAAACAACAATATATGACTAAATAAACTACTAAAAATTGCATATAAATGACTAATTTTAGTCACGTGACTATTAGTGGTTTATTTGTAGTCATTTATAACACCACCAAATTTTTGACTAAACTATTTTAGTCATTTATTTAGTTCTTTAATTTTTAGTCATTGATTTGGTCATTGATTTAGTTATTTATTTAGTCATGGTAGTTATTTATTTAGTCATTAATTTAGTCATTGATTGTTGTTAACTGGACATTTATTTAGTCATGGTAGTCATTTATTTAGTCATTAATTTAGTCATATATTTAGTCATTAATTTAGTCATATATTTAGTCATTAATTTAGTCATTACTTTAGTCATATATTTAGTCATTAATTTAGTCATATATTTAGTCATTAATTTAGTCATTTTTATTTAGTGGTTTCCATTAATTGGTAGTAAATATAGTTATGCAATGAATAATTTATTAAATACCATAAATTTTATAATGTAAAACTAACATAATATTAAACTTGAACTAAAACATAAAAACAAATAAAAATATTACATATACGAACAAGGTACAACATGCTAGAATTAAAAGATTGATTCAACATCATGATAAATAAAGGTAATTTACAATGACAAATTTAATGCAAATATATATACATACATACATACATACATATATATATATATATCAAGTTACAAGATGTCAAAGCTGTCTAAGAGTATATATGTAAATATAATAAAAAATTTCAAACTTGTCTAAGAGTTTCTAACTCTTTCAAATACACCATGATAATTAAGATCCCTAAACAACACATTCAAAATACTGCATAAAGCCCGGTGAGCCAAGATGTCTAAGAACTAGTACATGATAAACATGTTCAACTATGTCATTTTTAGCAAATATTTTAGTGGTCACCGTGTCAAGGTTCCCTCTTTCTCTTTCAAACGAACAACTCCATCTATTTTTTCTTCATAAACAAGGGGTATGTTACTTGTGACCTTTAAAATGTTTACATTTGTATCTCCTGTTCCTTTCAAATTGACTCCATATACAATATATAGGGAGTGAATCTACCCAATGCTCAGAACATCACCATCAAACAGATCCAACACCCTAACTTTATCCCCTTCTTTGAGTTTATCCATACATTTCTGCAAAAAGAAAAAAAAATACACATTATATTACATAGGTAATGATTACCCTTGTTTGCATAATAAAACAACCATTACTTACTTAAATAGTACTTGCATGTGTGTGTTAAAATAATTGCAAAAAGAAAATTTCAAAAATAATTACAACGATCAATCTAATTTACTAAAAAACCAACACTCATAGTAGTGCTTACAATGTTACTATTAGCTTCATGCTAATTAGATAAAAAGGTCACAAATATAAACACTACATTATCATGCACGCATACTAGACACATAAGGTTATGACAACACTGTTACACATAAGAAAGGTAGTTAATGCACAAAAACAAAGAATGCAATATGAGAGCACTACTACTGTTGCAAGGTAAAGGTGAAATACATTGGGATGTACAAAAATAGTAGAATTAAATCTCTAAAACATAACCCCATGTAGTCAAAAATCGAGAAAAAATCTAGAAAAAATTAGATTTAAAAAAAAAGGTAAAAAATTGTAGAACAAGAGATAAAAACTTTTTTTTTTTTGAAATTGAAAGGTATTTCCTATCCTAGAGATATAGAGAGCAAGTAAAATAAATATTTTAACTAATGAATTGTAAAAAATAGTTTTTTGTATTTTATATTCATATATTTGATTACATTGCATTGCACATCTTTCAAACTCAAAGCATTACTTCACATTGCATAACTAATAACTAGATCTGTTGATAGATGATAAAATTTCAATTACAATATAGTTTTTACAAAGTCAACCTAAGTAGTTATGCAATTAATTCACATTGCATAACTAATAACTAAGATCAACTGCCAATTGAATTTGCTTGTCATGGCATTCTATGAGACCACATTTCTTTGAGGCATTTTTTCAAACAGTTCTCTGCCTTGTCTATGCTACCACATTTTCCATACATGTCTACCAAAGAATTTTGTCAAACAGTTCACTGCCTTGTTTCTATGGCTAAAATCCTAAAACAAGTTCTTTCAAGCAAGCTATGGATGCTTGGAAAAAATCTATCAAAAGCATAATAGTAAGCATGAGACCATAGTAGTTTGAGACTCCATAAATCTTTCCCTATCCCTAAATAAAAATTAGCACTATCGGCCTAACAATGCTTCATCGATAGAACCCCCATTATAGCGTCGTTGATGGCCTAAGGAAAGTAACACATAACCTAGTATAAATGACAATACCCTATCGGGCCGACTCCTAAGGCGCTCTCCCCGATAGAATGATAGAGTCAACAAAATTAAGCACATTATTGTGACACATGAACATCAGTGGAAAAAATGTTTGTATTCCCTTGATGGCCCAATATAACCATGGATTATCAAGTGCATAATGTATATTGGTGGAGTTGGGGTGCATTGGGGTGATGTTATCTAGCATCCCACCGATAGACCTAAGGAAAGTTGTTCATCGGTGGAGAAGGTGGCTATCGGTGGAACAAGAATCAGTCTCACCAATACGACGATAATGATTATTACTAATTGATGTGACATCTTGAGGCAATGTCGAGATATTTAAACTAAATGTTCTCCCCTGATGATAAGACTGAAATGGGTGGTGCATTTAGGGATCTCTAAAAAGGACTAATTGTAGGTTTTAATTCTTGAAGTGAATGAGAGAAGTGTGTGGAACCAGTTGGCGGTGATGATCAGCATACGCTAAGCATTTATGGAAAGGAATGTGAATGAAGTTATTAAATTCTTGAGGCATTACTTTCTCAAAGCTCCTCTATTGTGGCAAACAATAGGTGTGAAAACGGTGTACAAGAGGTGGTGGATTTGTTACTACAGAGGTGATGAAGGCTAGTTTCATGCTTAAAACAAAGAAACAACTCTCACACTTTTATGGAGAACCATCAGTAAAGAGATTGATGGGGTGTTTCCTGTATATCGATGAACGATAATTGTAGTCAGTGCAACTAATTCTAGGAGGAGGATTCAATGACTTCAAACATAGGTACAAAACTAATTTGGACATTTATTCGTTGATAATGGATTGGGGCTCAGACTTAGGAGAGCCAATTGAAGTTGTGAAAAAGGTGATGAATGAACTAGTGCATAAGGATTATCTATAGGACATGGACTCGCTATTGGAATGGGCGATTCTGGGAGTTGGGATGGATATCAGTGAGGGAATTGAAAGCGGAGAGGATGAAGAAATAGAGAAAGGCATACCCTTTGTGAAATGGACAGAAGGAAAACATAAAGCTAGATGGAGAGAGGGAACACCACGCGGGTGGGAGGCTTTGAAATTGATTGTGGAATTAATAGAGGTTGAGGTAGTGATAGTGAAGGCAAAGGTTAAAGTAGAGCAGCTGGAGAAGTTGGAGCAGAGACCTTAGAGGAAGAAGAAGATGAACAAGACCTCTATGGAAACTGTGGTGAGTAGCTCATCTATAGCTCTACAGTTAACATAATCCTCTTCCATGAATTTGAGTTTTTTGGCTATCTATAGTTAGTTTTTGGGGGTTTTACAAAATTGTGGGCAACAAAAAAGAGTTTTTGGTTTGTAGGGTAGTTAGTAGTTATTCAAAAAAGACGGTGAATGTAATTTTGAGTGAAAATTTTGATTCTAAAGTAGTTGTTAAGGACTAGCAGTGAAGTCACTGCAGATAAACTATAAATTTTGAAAACAATGAATATATAAACTCTCCAACCATACAACTATAATCTCAAAAAATATTGTAAATAAGGAAATTAATAGTTTGAATGCAAGTAATCTATGTCAATTGTCAAACATTAATATTCTTCGGTTGTCACCTAAACTTGATTTAATAAGTAATAAGCACTTACTGGTAATCATGCTTGCCCACCAAAGTGGCTCATATAGGTAAGAATAACCTCCCACTCCTACAATAATTTTTTCATGGTCACTTTTAGTATGTAAAAATAAATTTGGAAAGAACAGAGTTGCAAAGATAGAATAGAATGAAGACTCTAAATAAGCTATTTTCACATTGTAGCTTTCTAACAATCCAACATGACACTAAAGCTTAGTGTTTGATTTTTGTTCAACACAAAAACAAGAACTGAGCCATAGGATAGAATACTGAAATCAATTTTTTTTTTCAAAATAAGTTAGTATACTCAAATGTGAAAGGAGATGAAAGCATAATCAAAGAAATGTGTTAAAAGGGCGCCTCCATTTACATGCAGTGCAGGTGGCAATTGTCTAAATTTTGAAGTTCAATACTCGAATTTTATTTAAAATTGAAATATAAATGTCCTTAGTTGATCAAAAGTAACTAGTAGATAAATCTAACTAGTTCAAGGTATTCACTATCATGTTTACACATTACCTAAGTATCTACTAAACAAATAAATCTTGCGTAGAATGTATATATTTCTAATTTGAAGATCATATTTATAGTCATGGAGTGTTACATGAGGTATAGGTCAAGTCTCTAGCTGATATATAATTGGTGCAAATCTAAGGTCTTAAGTTGTCCCGCCTAATAATATTTATTCCAATCTTTAAATGACATAAAAGATTGAGGCTTATCCTTTTTTGTTCTCAATCAAACCATCTTAACCATATCATACTAAATTCTATTGTCAGGACCAAAAAATTTAAGTTTTGAGAGTCCCACTCAATCTCAAGGACAAAAGCATAACGTCTGGTTTAAAATAGGTACATACCAAAATCTTCAAATAGTACAGTGATATCTTCAACAAAACTCTAAGTACTTAAATCCTTCCATGGTTTTTTGTTGATTTAATTAAATTATCATAGATGATCTAAAAGGTCAAAGGGCCTTCATTTTTCTTGTAAGTTGTAATCCCTAAAAACAAGTCAGTCAGTCATCAAGGTAAATACATGACTAGAACATGGGTGAGGTAATAGTCATGAAGGTGATTACATGATTAGAATAAGTGTGAGGTAACTGAAGGCATTATACCTCTGTCCTCATCACCCAAATCAAGATTTGAGGCAAGTGGAGGAATGTAGCCTACTCACTACTTTTGTACAACAAACTTTAATCTATACTTTCTTTATAAATGTTCTAAAAAAGAATGTCATATGACCACCAAAATAATTTCAACTATCACAGTTATATGATTTGTCATCAACACCATCTCATCACAAAACCATCTGTTATAATTTAATCTTGACTGAGGAAATACATACTCGGTACATCCTCTTCAATACAAGGAAGTGATCTCAGTCACTTATTCAAGCCAACAAGTACTCCACAACCTCTCTCCTCCTAGCAAGTAATACCCCTTGAGTTCTCTCAATGGACCCTTCTCCCCATCAAGCTTCAATATGATGGAAAGTTTTTGATGCAAAGCAATTTTGCTTTGAAAAAATCATCACAAAACAAACTAATTCAAACAATCAATTAATTCAAAAAACTCTTCCAAATTACTCCTTTGCAAAAACTCTTCAACTCATCTAGTAGGTTTGCAGACCCAGATTTTTGACTTTATCTCAAAATGAACCACTCAACAATCAATCTATCTACTCTTTTAAACACCCTTTAAGGAAAACTATAAGTTACCTCCAAAACCATCATGGGTTGCTTTGGACCATCTCACACAAAACCTAGAAACAACGTTGTCCTAATAGACCAATTAGGTCTTTGTTTCAAAGGAGGTACCTCAAATTATTTCCACCAACTCCAAACAACCACTCAGATCTTCTTATCAGTCAACATAGGGCCCTAATCAACAATGTTTAGATGGGAAAACTCTCATCTAACCTATGTAACTGAAAACCCTCACTTTACACTAGCTTGGGGTAGGGTTTATTGAAAAATGACATTACCAACTTCTCACAGCTCTGCCACCACCTCCAACACTCTTCATTATTCCTGCACACACTTACAATATGAATTGGTCAATCATAACCTTATTAATGACTTCTAGAATCAAAACTCAAATTGACCTAAGACCTCCATGAATCAACATTTCACAAATACCTTGGTGCTCCTACACTAGTTTTTAAATGTTTAATTCAAGAAGAAATAGAGCTATTCAGATATATAAGTCAAAATCAAATACATTTTTACATTTATGTATTGGTATTGAAAACTATTTTATGAAGGCTCAGATTAGGGTTTTCCTAATTGGCGCCTCTAGATTCCAAGTTAGAATCTTACAAGACTTAAATAGTGTACATACCAACCTCCACTTTACTGTCACAACCACCTTTGTTACATTTTTCCCCCTCAATCCATCATAGTACCAATGTTAGGGGTCATCTAGAGGTCTCTAACAGATGATAAGGTGGAATCAGCAAGAGGGGTGTATACCTCTATTCCAACCATAGAGGTTTTTGTGGTCAGGTAAAACCCCACCTTGAAACCCCAAACCATATAAACTTGATTTTACAAAAAAATCCATTCATGCATACAGGAAAATCTGACTCTACAACATTGAAAACACCAAATGACAACTATAGGAAAAAGTAGCTTAAGTATACAATATATGCAAGATGTGGAATCATAGACAAAAATCCTGAATTGTTTGACAAAATGCCTCAAAGAGATGTCATCTCATGGAATGAAATGATTGATTGCACAATGTGCACAAAATGGATTTTTCAAGGAAACTCTAAAAAATCTTTGAATTAATGAAGCACTCTGGAACACATCCTAACATTGTAAGCTTTGCTTGGGTTCTAGGTAAATGCAGTTATACATGTTTAGTGGATAAGGGTTGCAAATACTTCACACATCAGTAACCCTTATTGCATTACAATTTACATATATAGTTGATCATTAGATGTGCATGGTTGATCAACCATTCATATTTTTAGTTGGATCCTAAAAATGATGCAACTTATGTTCTTCTCTAAAACATTTGTATGAGGTTCAAATAGTAAAGAGATTGATGAAAGATAGAGGAATTAAAAAGATACCTAGATGTTATAGTTGGATATGTTCTGGTAAACATATATGCAAGATTTGGAATCATAGAAAAAACACCTGAATTATTTGACAGAATGCCTCAAAGATATGTCATCTCATGGAATTAAATTATTGATTGTAGAATGTGCACAAAATGGATTTTGCAAGGAACCTCTCAAAATATTTTCTCAAATTTGAAGATCTCTAATGTTTAAGGCACGTTTTTCCCAAAATAGCCTGATACGTTTTCTGCCCATGCCCTATTGTTCTTTATCACCATTTTGCTTCAATTTCCTAGCTCTAAACCAAATCGTGATGATTAGAAAATAAATCCCAATCTTCTAAGTACACTTGTCTTCATGTTGGGCTATTTTAAACAAGATTTGATTGACTTTGAAACACCCATTCAACTCTATTTGGTTCCAAAAAAAAAAATTCATATCATCTGAAACAAAACCCTTGAAATCCATTTGCTTCATTCTGAAAAAAATGGCTAGAAGACTTCACACACCAAGGGTTCATCAAATAGTACAAAGAAATAATGCAACTAAGAATAGTTGCATAGCAACTGAAAATGGTAGTGCAACAACTAAGAACAATTATAATAGGTGAAATCCATGGTTAGTATAAAATTCTTCCTGACTATTGAGTATAAAAGAGCATATTCGTTGATTCAGAATTATGTTGAGAAATCAGTTGTGGTGTAGAAATTCTTGTCTGGGATGATACATAATTCAGTGCCATGGAGGCTGTATATTGTTGGGGATCTCTTCTAGATGCATTTATCTAGTGCTCTCTTTCACCAAGGAATGGTTTTTTAAAGTGAACTCTTGGTGGGGCTTATCCGACGCAATTAAGATATGCTTTGTTGGGTTTAAACTGATTTGGTCAGGATCCATTGGGCCAAAAAAATCCTTCTTCCATTAGATGATGTGTCAATGAAAAGTTTCTTAGTGGTTCTTGTTAGTCTCTAATTCTAATGCACGTTTGGTCTAGGAGAGTAGAACACACTTATTTGAAAAGGACTACCTTATCGGTCTATCGGTCGAACGTGTCTTCTAGTTCTAGCAATGCATCGACTGTTCTATTTTTTCATCAGTGTGAGGATCTTCTATTGGTGGGATGAGGTCTCCTATTCTCATGATGGACCGATGGGGTTGTCGTCAGTGGAGTTGATTCCTATCATTGGGACTTGGGTGGTGGTTCCAATGATGGGTACAAACTCCACCAATGACATCCCCATCAGACTATCGTGGGAACAGGAGACCTCCTCCTACCAATAGAAGATCCTCATAGTGATGAAAAAATAGAACCGTCAACACATCGCTAGAACCAAAAGATGCGCCCGACTGATAGAACGATAAGGTGAGGGCAGCCAATTCCATTTTCTATAATGCAGTAAGAGTCATATAGGTAACACTATGTCAGGCTGGGGAACTCTTCTTGGAGGTTCTAAATGATTTGCCTTTTTTTTATAAGATTATGTTGGTAGTGCCACCTGGATCATAGTTGTTTGGTGGGATTCCAAACCCAGAAAATGAGGTGCAGTTGTGGAAATCTCATAGAGAGAAGCTACAAGCTACCATGATGATTTTTCTGAGTGAATTTATATCAGAGTCTTGCTTAGCGTGGCTTAAGACATGTGCAAATGATATTCTCTATGCAGATAGGCTTGGGGGAAAGTATTTGCTTGATCTTGTGAAAAGTGGAAAGGAACTTGTAGAGAATGAGACATTGATTAGAGAAACATTGGACAGTTTGGATGCATTTGAAGGGAGCTTGGAGTGGCTAAAAATGGTTTTTGGTTCAAATGTTGAGTTTCCATGGCAATGCATGTGTGAGATTGTTTTGAAGCACTCAAAGAGTCTGTGGGATGAAATTTTTGAAATCCTGTTTGTTAGTAGGATGAAACAAATAATAGTTGGTGGATTTGTAGATCTGCATGAGAGAGTTAAGGTTGGTAAATTCCTTGAAGCCATAGTTACATCTCTGGAAAGTTATAAAGATGTTGAAACCCATTTGCACAAATTAACTACTAGTGAGGGTTGGCTTGTCAAGAGAGGGGACCTAAAAAGTTTCAATTTACTTGGGTTGAGTTTTAGATTTATGATGACAAATGATGAAGACTGGTTTGGTCACCTTAACGCTTATTTTGGAACTGAGGTTAGTCAAATAAAAGATACCATAGATGAGGGGTCCAAGAATATTCTGGAAGACCTCCTAAGTTGTCTTCATACACATAAATCTCCTTCAAGGATAAATGATTTAGCACCTTATTTGCAAGACTAATGGTTCCATTTTACCTCAACATTGATTGTTGAGATTGAAGAACATCTTGCACATATTTCAAAAGCTCTCTATCAAGAAATGAAAAATGAGGAGATTCCAAAAAAAATGAACAAGGAGCCACTAGAACTGACAATTATAGTGGAAATGGAACTTTTATGAGGAAGTATTTTAGTTGCTCTTAGTTTTCATTCAACTTCCCTTCTACGAGTTCTTGGCTCGTCTCAACTCTGGTTTGTTAAGAACAAAGCTTCGGTTTCAGGGAAAGGATCTTGGACTTTTAGATATTCTAGTACTGATTTTGATTACCTTTTTCTAGATAGTTCTAGAAGACAAATACTAATGAGAGGGGTCAATTTGAAGCCTAAATCACAAGATAAAAATAATAGCACCAAATTGAATAAATTGAGAAGAAATATGCACAATTTTTTTATTAGAGCTCATAGCATGTGGATATTGTGGATAATTGAAGAGCTTTCAATCATATAAGACTTTGGATTTTATCATTGGTAGTTGTCATGAATGATAAGGAAACTAAAGGGTCAAATAGAATACATGCAAATGTTGATTCATCAATTTTGTTATACATGAAGAATTGGTATAGACCTTAATATGTGCCAAATAGATATTTTCTATTAATTAGTATATCAAACTTAACTACTGTTCCCCGAAGATTTTGAGACTTGTGAATTTATTCAAATATGTTAGTGAACCCAGTGACTCGGGTTCCACTGCACTGTAAACATTAAACCCTTGCCATCCCTGCACTCCTTTCATTGTACTCTACATGGTTGATATAAGAGCCACTTTTCACTTTATTATTGTTTATCCTTTTTCTTTGCATGCTACTCTATTTTTTACACTCAACTTCAAAAGTGATTTGCATTCCCCCTCAGAAAGTGGAAGCTAATTTTAAGAGTTCAAATTCTAAAATTTATATAGACAACTCAATCTACATGTCCCTTAATATCATTTTTATAGATAAAAGTAAGTTCTCATATGAACTATGCAATTTGATAGTGGAAACTTTGAAAAGAAAAGATCACGTTTAACATCTCATAACAGAAAAGAAAAGAATAAACAAACCTTGATTCCAAGTTCTCTATATAAATCCTTAACTTTTGCAATAGAAGATGGATCTGATTTTCCATAATTAGCCTAAAAAAGAACATAATCACTATTAGTCAACAAGCAGCTAGTGCAAAATTACAGAGATAGTCACAAATGAAAATGGACTTATCTACATACATATAGTCTTTGAATTTGGCTCTCATTTGCCTATTCAAGAGCTTGCGCTACAAGCCAGGAGAATTTAAAGTCTTCAATGACCATTCCTATCTACATGTACCAACTCCAAAAATAGAATAGTAAGTCTATGATTAACATACCTATGAGCAAGAAACTTACTTTTAAGTTTATTTAGGTACAACAAAAGAATGCAAGCATTATGAATTATTTACAAAAAAATGATTATAATGACACGGAATTGGACAAGAGTCTATAGGTACCTTTTCTCAGTTGCATCTTCAATTTCAAAATTCATTTTGAAATGCATTCCAGTAGATAATGGATGGTTGAAACTCTTAACATACTTGGTATAAGGAATCACAAATTATGTTGGACTTCTCCTGCAAAAATTGAAACATGCAATTTTGAGAAATACAAAGAAAAAGTATCCAGTTTCCACATATGTATAATGCTCAATTTATATGTGAAACTCTAGAAACTTTATTATCTGGTCATAATAAAGATCACCAATAATATTGAACATTAAAAGAGTTACAATGAGTTTCATATTTATACATGAAAGAAAAGCAATGTGAAATACATACATTAAATCTATCCACCAGAGGGCATGGTTACAATATTGGTGGATGCAATTTTTTTGAGAAGTATCTCAAATATAAGGACACATAATGCTCAAAGCCATATAACTGTGATATGTTTGCAAACAAGATCTAATACTGTTCCAGTGGCTACACAGTAGATGCTTCAAATTAAAGGAAATGTAAATATATTTATATTATTTTGCATTTTATCTTTTTTAAGCTTTTAAATATTTCCTTTTTAACCCTAACATAGGGTATTGTTCTACTTCTCTCAACTATTCAATTACCATCTCAGAACTTTTCAACTTCATCTACCAAGAGCTGAGTTCCTTGATCCAGTTTATATTTGTATGATTTCTTTCTATTCCTATATCTATTGCTGTAGTAGTTCAACAAAAGCAAAAGGGAGGAATTGTAAGAAAAAACCACAGTCCTGTCAAGCTGTTGGGAAAACTATAAAGAAGATGATACTAATTCCATTGGAAAATCAACTTCCTTCACTTAGTTTAAATGTGGCTTCCATTATTGTTTGCATGTTATAAATGTATGAGTACCATGCAAAAATAATAGCTCAATTTTGTATCAAAACCATGTTCATTTCATTGGAATGAAAGACATTTTGGAAAGATTTCAAGTCATGAAGTTGCAACAAAAAAACCAAGAAAGGTCACTTGGACTTCAAAACACTCCACTTGTCATTGATAAAAAAAAACATTACAAGCTTCAAAATCAAGGGAAGAGAAAATCAATCCCATTTTCACCACCATTGAAGGAAAAATATTTAAGGTCGAATAAATGAGAAAAAATCTTACACATTTAGTAAGATAAGAGATGAGAAAAACATTAATTGGCTAGATAGCAACCATCAAATTTGGATGCAAAGTCCCAAATCTAGCAACTTTAGTTGTGGAAAGTACTAATTAGTAATTAACATACTAGTACAACATCTACAAGCACGTCATTGGCCAAATTCCAAATACTACCTAAATTTATATACCTTTATGTTCCTTGAGTTTAAAAACCAAACTCATCATGCATCAATTTGGAAGTTTCGTTAGATCCTAAAAATTATATGTTGGTTAGATATTATAAATGTTGAGGATACATCAACATGCACATAATATGCTTTACATCATTGAGGATATATAATAAATCCTTCACATGGACAAAAATTAATTATATCTAGAGAACAAATGGTGCAGGGGCACCTTCACAATGCCATGTTTCCATGGAACAAATATTGAAGGTTGATTAAATTTTGATTATTCAACATTGTTGTAAGGTCATTTGAGTCATTTTTCATTTGTTGAGGTCATTAGGATGGTCATTTGAGTCTATTATGTCAAATTTTGTAAAAATATGAAAAAATTTCATGCAAAGATGCAAAAAGTGCAAAAAATGCACAAGGATGGAATACCAAAGGTCATAGGGAAATTTGAGTTAGTTTCATTCATTGGAGGAAGTTGTAAATACTTTAAAAAGGAATTGTAACTTGTTTCCAAGATAGGGGGAGGTTGTATTGAAGATGTAGTGAGTTGGAGGAATTATATTGTGATGGAGAATCATAAATAAATTCTCTTTTCTCAAATCTTACTGAAAAATAGTGGTTTTAGATCTTTATATGGCCCAGTACGGGCAGAAGGTCACTTCAAATTATTTTCAGGTAAAATTATGCTCAATATCCTTCCCTCCAAATTTTGTTTCATGCATTTTGGTTCAAATTTGAATAAGATATTGGATTTTTTTTTTAAACAGTGGAAACCCTGATTTAGGGTAAATAGTGACATAAAAAATTGTGTTTCTCCCAACTTTTCCAAATTAAATGTTCTAATTTTTAGTGAAAAGATTCCACATGGCATGTAATTTCATGTTTTTGAGGTTTTAGACCATAAGGTACAGGCTAATATGTGAAAAGAGAGAGGTTAGGACTGAAAATATGTGTATTGTCTGAGAAAATAGAGTTTTGGGATAGTCAAATAGCCTAAAGCCTACCTAGGTTTGTTAAAATGTTTATGAAAATAGATTTTTGAGCATGAGTAAACCCAATGAAGACTATTTGAAGCATTTATTGAATGATTTTGAGACTAGAGATAAGAGAATCAATAAACCCTTATGCAGTTTAAGCCCAATTAGACCTAATTTGGAATGGTAACAATCAAGTTTGAACCTTGTTTCCTAAAACAACCTATGATGATCTTTTGATACATTTTAAAACCCCTTAAGGGGGTATCCTAAAATCCATCACAGTATTGAATGGAGGTCTGTGTCAAAGGATATCTTTGATAGTTTATGTTTGGAGGACTACTAGCTTTGAAGACAAGTTTGAGTGAAAAGCCATTTCGGTAATATACTTAGGTCCTGGTGTTGAGTGTTTTGAGTGAGATGGAGTCTCTAATGAGTCTAAAGATGTTGATTAAACTCTTTTGGGTTAGGAAAAGTGGAAACTTAGATTTGTGCTCTTGTAGTGATCATTTACATGGTGAATTGTCTTGTGAATTTGAAGAAACTAAATGGATTTAGTCCATAGTTGAGGAACATGTTTTCAAGTGATTGATTTTCTTCCTTTACACTGCATAAAAAAATCACTTCTTTCCTTATGACACCAAGTCAACTCAAGCAAGTGATGAGTATGAAATTCTAACCATTGAGGTACAAAGGACCCTATCAATCTAATGGAGCACATAAACAAAAGTAGGTCAAAGTTCAAACTATACAAAAGATTTTAATTGGTTATGTATAAAGCTTGACTTGCAAGATGAATTTCCCCAGTTAAAATGAAGAATGATGAAACCCATTTACCAATGTATAGTAGGAGTTTGCATAGTTTACTATTGACATTTTATGTTTTGATATGAGCAATTGATAAAATGTATCTTCTAAATGGTGCCAATTAGCTACAAATGCAAGAGAGCCACAAAACAAGTTAAAAGGTTAAGGAAAGAATTTCCATAGTGAAGGGAAAATATTAATGTATCATTCCAATAGAATGCAAATATGTCATAAATATTGAATAAAAATGTAAGGAAAAATAAAAGAAGCATATGGACAAGTAGAAGAAGATGAAGACTAGATTCATTATAGAAACTTGAAAAGCATGATGAACATGGTCCATCTGTAGGATAACCAAGATTGAAGTGTAGAAGGGAAGATAAAAAATAATGGATCATATGGCCTGACCGCGTACAAATTTGAAAAGTAAAATTAACTAAAACCATGGAAAGTGACTAACCACAAGATTCTACACAAACCATGTCTAATGCAGAAAAATGGGCAGAAGTTGCAATCCAAAACTAGGCACTTTCACTTCTCCATTTTGGCGGGCTACCTTGAAAATAAGGTTTCGTCCTTCACTTCCCCATTTTAGCGGGCTATGCCTGAAAATAAGGTTTCGACTCACTTCTCCATTTTGGCGGGCTACAATTGAAAATAAGGTCTTGATGAAGGGTTTAGAGTATGTTTATTAAAATGAAAATTATGGCCAAGATTTTAATAATGAGCACATTTATTTATTTATTTATTCATTTATTTAGTCATTTTTATTTTTCTGATATTAGTCATTTATTTAGTCATTTAGTTGTGATTTTACTTGATGACCAAATTAGTCACTTATAAATGACCAAATTAGTCATTTATTTGCCAAATACTACTAGTGTTAGTCACGTGACTAAATTTTTTAGTCATGGTCATTTATTTGTGAAATTCTACTACTGTATATAAAGCCATATTTTGTGTATGCAGAGGCAGAGAGATTCTTTAGGTAGATTCCTTCCCTCTTCACACCAAGAAGCCATATCAAAAATTGGTGAACCTAGTACTCAAAGCGAGGGTAATATTGAAGATGAAATTTCCCTATCACCCACATCTACTACACTTACAAAGGGAACATACCGCACCATGGGTGATGCAATGGATGATGATCCTGAATGTGCAACATTTGAGTTCCCAATCACTAACTAGAAAAGGGCTACAGTGCTAAAGAATATCCCTCCTTTAGCCTTACTAGTCTTTTATGGGTTAATGACTGAAGACCCAAATACATTTCTATTTGAATTTAATGTCTTGCGCCAAATTTATGACTATAGTTATGATTCTCATAGGCCCAAACTCTTCCCTACCACTCTAAAAGATGCAGCCCTAAGATGGATCATGGGATTAGGCAGAGATGTTATTCCTAATTGGGACACCATGAAGACATTGTTCTTGGAGAAGTACTAAGACTATTGTAGGGGACTTTATAGGAGGAAATATGACATTTTTAGAATGCCAAAAAAGGAGGATGAACCAATAGAAGACTATCTGGAGAGATTTTAGTCTTCCTTGAATAAAAACCCTCAGAACAAGTTGTCTGAAGAGTCCCTCAAGTTAGTATTTTTGAGGGGAGTTAATGATGACTATATAGATTCCCTCAACCTCATTGGACAAGGATATATCTCTCAAATACCATTTCAAGACATCTGTAAGGTCTATAGGAATTATTTTAGGACTTTCACTAAAAGACCAAGAGGAGAAAGGATATCCACTATTGGAAAATCATCTATATGGGTTTCAAAGATAGAATTGAGCAACCTGTTGTCCATCATGAAGAAATAAATTATCAACCACTTAGCAAATTAATTGGAAAATATCCACATCAAGAAGAAGCAAGATGAAGATGAGGACATCCTCACTAAATACTACCCTAGTTGTAGGCAAAGGAAAGAAAACTATAAATGCAAAAGGGGGGCTAGCATCCAACAAGAAAGAGTAGAAAAACCTAATTTCCAGCCACTTGAAGCAGAGGACAAAAAACTATTTTATATAGCTCAAAGAAGGCCATGGAAACAAAGATAAGTAATTCCACAAGATCCTCTTAGATTTAACTCATCCTTTCCCATTAGAAATTAGAACTTTTCTACTTGAAATTCTTAGCCTTAACTAGCAAACCAAAATTCATTGAAACATCCTCAACAATGGCCACAACCCCAACAAAATTGGAACCAACAGTAGCCAAATCCTTGGCCACAAAAAAAATTCTAGGGTTCCAATTATAATCCCCACTGGCCAACACAACAAAATCAGTAGCAACCTCAATGGAAAAAAGGTTAGTAGTGGCAGCAACAAAACCTGAACTATTAACAACCTATGCTTCCACCTCAACAACAACAACAACAATCTATTACGCCTCCATCAAATCCTACATCCCAACCACCTAAGCCACCACAAATACCTTCCCAACCTACACCTAACCCTAACAACAAGCTTGTTCAACAGGCTTATACTAGCGATGCTATTCAATACCCCACTTATGGGGTAAAGGTGAGTGATATCCACCTCAGATCAAGAAAACAACTTCTTGGACCTTCATCCCCTCAAATTACTGATATAGAAGGTGATGAACCTACAATTGAAGCTTAAAAAAAAACCCTTTGGAACCTTAGTAAAATTAGGTACACCACACTATTTCAAGTCCAAAGCCTCCTTTTCCTAAGTGCTTAGCCATTCAAAAGCATTACACACAGGCTAAGATAGACCTCTTAGGTCAATTAAAAGATGTGAGCGTCAAGATTCCACTCATCCAAGCTATCAAAGATATCCCATTATATACTAAAATTGTAAGGGACCTATGTCTTAAGAAACCAAGAAGGAAACAGAAGGATCCACAAACACTCCATGTCCTGGGAAACCTTGTAGATATCATGTTAGGGAACATAACTATCCCTAGGTACACAGGCCCTGGTAGTCCATTAGTGGACATCAAGATTAATGGGACCCTTATTAAGAACACTTTGATAGACTTGGAGGTAGTGATCAATGTTATGACTAAAGAAAAAATGCAATTACTTCAGTTAGCCAACCTCAGACCTACACAAATGATTTTACAACTAGCTCATAGTTCAACAGTCAAGCCTAAAGAAATCATTGAAGAATTAGTTATTGAATTATACTCTTGGGAGTATTCTACTGATTTCATAGTTTTACAACCAAAGGTTCATCTTGTAGGATACCCACTCATCCTAGGTAGACCATGGTCAACTAAATTTGATGCATTCATAAGCTATAGGTCTTGCAATATTATAATATCTAATGGGACGATGACCAAGAAATTGGTCCTCTATCCTCCAACCCAACCTTATGTTGATCTTGAGAAAACTATTTGGCTTACTCTGGATGAGGAAGATAACTATTCTTTATAGATATTGATGACCATAGAAAACAACCCTTTATTGGATGATCAAGATGCAGATGAGCTCATTACTCACATAATTCATAATGACTACAACAAGAGCCTATAGAAACAAGACTATCTCGCATGCCCAGAAGGCCCCTTGCAAAGTATTATACCTACAAATTCCTCATAAGAAATATCTCAGATCTTTCATTCCTTACTACCACAATATTGTGTATGAATCATCCCAAGCCTTGACCTATCATCTATACAAGAATCATCCAAGGAATTAGAAGTCATGCCAGGAAAATTGTTGAACATAAATAATTCCTTGACAAAAGAACAACAAAATTCCCTAGACACAATGTTGCAAGAACACTCAACGACATATGCATGGGATTACCATGATACAAAAAGAATAGATCCTGACTTATGTATGCATAGGATTTATATCAATGATGGTTATAGACCCATTAGATAGTCTTAGAGACATATGAACCCGAATTTGAGAGACAGTGAAAGATGAACTTCAAAAACTCCTTGATTCAAGTTTTATCTATCCTATATCTGATAGTGAATGGGTTCCACATTTGGAAATTTTTCTTAAGAAAGGTGGAAAATGGAGAGTTTGTGTAGATTACAAGGAACTGAATATAGCCACTAGGAAGGACCACTTTCCATTTCCCTTCATAGATCAAGTGATTGAATCTCTAGCTAGGAAGTACTTTTAATTCCTAGATGGTTTCAATGGTTACAATTAGATATAAATTGCTCCAGAAGATCAGGACAAAACCACATTCACTTGTCCTTGGGGTACTTATTTCTACTTCATTCTACCCTTTGGCTTATGCAATGCTCCAACTATCTTTTAAAGGGCAGTGCTCAACATCTTTTCTAATTATGCTCATGGTTGTATGTAGATATATATGGATGATTACACCATATATGGAGAGACTTATGAAGAATCCCTCAAAAATCTAGAAAAGGTATTAAAAATATGTAAAGAACACAACCTCTCAGTTAGCAATGAAAAGTGCTTTATGATGATGACACAGGGCATTGTTTTAGGGAACTTTAAATCCAATGTAGGGATTCGGGTTGATCCACATAAAATAGAAATTATTTCTACATTACCTATTCCACAGAAGCAAAGAGATATCAAAAATTTTCTTGGCCATGTAGGCTACTACAAGAGGTTTATTAAAGAATTCAGTAAGATTGTTGCACCATTGTTTGTTTTGTTGAGAAAAGAAATTGAATTTGAATGGAAATTAGAATTCCAACACTCATTTGAAGAGCTAAAGATATCGTTGAATCAAGAACCTATTATGAGCGGCCCTAATTGGACCCTTCCCTTTTATATACTTACATATGCTTTAGATTTTTCTATTGGAGTAGTTTTGGGCTAGAAAGAGGGTAACAAAGAATATGCAATATACTACATCAACAAGAATCTTCAAGGAGTAGAGTTGAGCTATACTGTCACAAAAAAGGAGATGTTGGTAGTAGTGTATGCCATAAATAAATTTATACATTTCATTACTAGTTATTTAGTTTTTATTCATACAAACCACAATGTTATCAAATACCTTATGAATAAACCTATAGTAGAGGTAGATTGGTCAAATGGATACTCCTACAAGAGTTTGATATTACCGTAGTGGAAAAACTAGGTAAAGCTAATGTAGTGACATATTTTCTGTCAATATTTCCAACACAATTAGTTGAAGGAGTGGTGGATGATTCATTTCTAGATGAATACTTATTTTATCTAAATGTACATATAACCTGGTATATTGATATTGCTAATTATTTAGTTATTGCTAATTATTTAGTAATAGGGAAAATTCCACCATAATTTTCTCAAAGGGAAAAGAGACAACTAGTATGTAAGTGTTTTCCATACTCTTGGATATTAGGTTACCTCTTTTACATTGGCCCTGACAATATCATGAGAAGGTGCATAAGGGAAAATGAAATATTTGATATTATGGAGGCTTGCCATGACGAGCCATGTGGAGGTCATTTTGTAGCAAAAAGAAAAACATTTAAGATCCTCACAATTGGCTATTATTGGCCAAATTTGCACAAGGATTCTTTCAAATACACATAGAGCTATGATAGGTTCTAGAGGATGGGTAAACCAACAAGGAGTGATGAAATGCCATTGCAGCCTTAGTTAACACTAGCTCCTTTTGATAAATGGGGTCTAGACTTTATTGGACCAATCTCACCTACTTCCAACAACAAGGAATCCATTCTTTTTTGCATTGATTACTTGACTAAGTGGGTAGAAGTAAACGCATTACAATTTGATAAGATGGCACTGTGGCTAAATTCTTGTATAAAGATATATTTACTAGACCTGTGGAGTACCTAGAGAAATAGTCACTGATCAAATTGAGTATAGTAAGTTTGCTCAAATTGTGGATGATGAAGTGAGGAAAGAAACCTCTTATTTATAGAAAGACAAGATGAGAAATTCCCAAAATGAAGCAATGTGGGACTTTCAACCAATAACCAAGTACCACTTGTCAAGATGAGAATGGATGAGGGATGTGCACATTCTGATGAATGTGCCCATAAATGCAATTAGGTGGAATTTGAAAATAATGAAATGACATGTAAGAGGGAAAAAGCAATGTCTTAAATGCCACTTGGCTCAATTCAAAATATGAAATAAATTTCTTGTTGGAAGGACAAAGTCCACTTGGAAGGATTTCAAATTTGGAAGAATATTCCCCTATTATGCCATGTTGAGAGAAAATAGGGATTTAATAAATGAATTAAATCTATTTTCATGTGCAAGTGGAAAAAACTAGAGCATGGGACATGAATTAGGATTAAATTAATCAAGGGTTAATTAATTTAATGAGGGATTAGATGATGTGACAAATTTGACTTAGATTTATGGGTTGATTTAAATCAAAGATGAGAGGAATGTGATTTTACAGATAGTTAAATAAATATTTTGTTTTTATTTAACTAAAAGAGATGGTTGGTTAGATTAAATTAAACAAGGTTTAATTTATTTAATTTAATAGATAGACTTTAGAAATTCATTAAATAAAATTGATTTATTTAATTAAATAAAGAACCAGGGTTAATTAGATTAGATTGATTGATTTAATTAACAAGAGAGAATGACTTAATTAGATAAATGATTCATTTAATTAAGAGAGGAAAATTGATGAATTTAATCCAATAAGGGTATTCGATTAAATGGTTAGACTGATGGATGATTAAGGATGAAACAATGTTAGTTAATCGGGATCAAGCATGTAATGTCAATCAGTACATTTTACATGTCTACATTTTTCCCCTCTTTGAAGCAGTACACTTGTTGTGCTGGTTCAAAGAATAAACTATCTTGATCTAAAGCCAAAAATTTTCCAATTTCAAAACATGCCCCACTATTTCCCTGATAAGAGAAAATATGCCAATATGCTACCCCTTCGAGAGATCGGATGAAAATTCTGAATTTTGGGTGATCTCATGAAAAAAAGAGGACAAGGTGCCTGATGGGTCTAGAAAGGATCCAAGAGGTCAAAAAATGAGATAAATTCTAGAAACAGTACAAAACGGCCCTTAGTTGGGAAAAAACAAGATCAAGGGACCTAAATTCATCCTGGACGGCTAAACGGTGGCAAAAAACCCTAATTTCTAGGCTTAAATAGGCCTTGGGGGCCACTTCCAATTCATTTTCACATTCAACCTTTAGAATTCCTGCGACTTTGAGCTCTGACCTTCTGGAGAGAAGCCACAATGACAACTTCCCATGCACATTTTTGACAGGGTATGGACGCATCAGAGACTTCCTGGCACTGGACCACCGGTGAATCAACTTGACCCAAGCTTTTTTTTTATTTTCATGCTCATTCAATGCCTTGGGAATCTAGGTCTCTAGGAGCAATGCCATATTGCGCTGCTAGGATTTTCAAATAGTGTCGCTCGACATCAAACTGCACCGCCATCATGAGTAGCGACACTGCAATGTAGTTTGGAATTTAGGGCCAAATTCCAAACTCATCCACTTTTGCAAGGTGCAGCACTGCGGTGCACTTTAGAATTAGGGTTTTTTGCTTAAACTCAAATGCCTTTGCAAACTACAACACCATGGTGCAGTTTGAGAGTTTGAAGGCTCTAGCGGCGCAGTTTGAAATTTGGAAACTACATTACCTTCACAGGAAGCAACGTTGAAGTTGTTTTCAGGATGCCAAGACAAGCCAGGATCAGGATTTTTTGATGAATTTTAACATGGCGACTTTTACTTATGTAGGAGGATGCAAGAGAGATCTACTCACATGAGCACAGGTCCTGAGAGCTTTTTATTATTTTGGGTGAGTTGACCAAGTGACAGTAGGAGAACCTGGGGCAGATTGGTCTCTAGTACATTGCCTATGCGCCACTTGTTCAGACTTAGTTGGAGATGTTGAAAGCACTCATTGAGTGATGGCACAACAAGACCTCTTCCTTCCACCTCTTGACAGGAAAGGCTATAGTCACACTAGAGGATGTGTGGTGGATCTATAAACTGCCCATTCATCACGAGTGCGTGATCTACGATAAAAATGTCGGGAGGGAGGCCTGCCACAATGTCATGGGCCTTGATCAACTTGTATTTTGTGAGGGAAAGATTGAGTTAGAGCTAGCATTATAGGCATTCTGTGTTTGGTTTTTGATTAGTTATTGCAGCCATTATTTTAGGTCTCGTCACACCATATCAGTGTGGCCGATATTTCAGTCCTGGATGGGAGCTCACTTGGGAACTGATGGTCTAGTGACAGACACTATTTGCATGGGGGCCAGTTATTCTATCCTCACTATACAGAGATTAACATGAGTTTGCTTACCTATATGGCCAAGCACTTGGAGTGGGCGTTACACTTCTACACATCTAGGCTTGGGAGCACATCATTGTGCTTCATCCTCAAGTTGTTCAGGTTCCCATGGAGCTAGATGATCCAATTGTCTGGCAGTATAGAGGGGGTGTTTCTTTCACCCATACAGGACAACACAAGATTCACCATTGGTGAAGAGTCCTAGAGGACATGTGAGTGTTCACTTGGTGGCCATACCTTGGATAGCCTGCCTAGTTCGATGATGTTCAGTAGTTATTCTTTGCTCACCAGGACCAACTGATGAAGGGGTGAGAGGATACGATGCTTGAGATGTACCTACCAGGTAGGGTGCAAAGGTAGTTTGGAGAGGCACAAGATCGGCTTGACGATCAGTATATGGCCATTTTTGTGAGGACAATGAGCCAGAGGTCCTAGGGTTGGTACATACCTGCTCATGAGGCAGTTTAGAGTTTCATTCAGTTGGTGGCTAGGCCATGGCCATATGACTAGGGATAGGTGAATCTAGGGACCACGTAGGTGTATTGAGACTGGTTTCGGCCACCACTTCAACTTACAGTTCCAGGGATACCATCTGCTCGACGAAGAGCCAGAGGTAGAGGGTAGGATGAGGCCAGGGGGATGGTGATTAGGGTTAAGGAGGTGGTGTTCCACCACCAGTTCATCAGGTTCAGGATCACAAACCTCAGGATCAGCCACTCTGAGACCCATAGGAGGGAGAGCAAAGACAAGATGCCCCCCAGCAGGACCAAAATCTAGGACATCAAGACAGAATCTCGACACCACCCAGAAATGGGGATCAGGATCAGCCTCCTATGTAGCCACACCTATAGCCAAATCCTAGAGATGGGAAGATTTTGCAGTTGCAGGCCTAGGTACATCCATTGACAACTAAGAGAGATTAGCTATGGGCAGAGCGGGACCAGGTGGTCCTATAGAGACAGGCTGCAGAGTTACATGAAGCATACGAGATGGGATGATGATAGTAGCTAGAGGGTATGGCCACATATTCCTCCTGGAGCACAGTACTACTTCGAGCCTACAAGGAGGTTGTTCATGAGGCCGATTATTACAGTTTGTAACCGCGGGCATCTTTAGTGCCAAATTTTTCATAGAGGATAGGGGACAGGCCGACAGAGGATCATAGAGAGAGAGCTAGTGTCGAGGGTAGTAGCGAGCAGGGCTAGGCCTACCTTTGATCGAGACAGGATTCTTTTTTCACCCCTTGGGCTCATTTTTGATAGCCCCATGGGCCATTGTACTCATTGACATACATATGTACATTGATCTAATTTTTTGTACCATGACACTGAGTTATTTTGATGATATATGAGATGATGATTTTGATTCGACAATATGTGATATGTCTTATCTTATTTATGCATTATGAATGATCTTTATGCTATGCAATGATGTTCTATCTTTTGATGCTATGATGATGATGTTTTATGATGTGATGCAATGATTATGTGATGCGTATTATATTTTATGTGATGTTGCAAATGCAATCTTTTTCTCTTTTTATTACTTTTTCCTATGCACTTTTTCATGATGTATGCAAAATGTTGTGGTGTTCATTTGGATTATATGATATGCACTTATGACGATGTGATATCATGATGATATGTGTTATGATATGTGATGATGCTTATGGTATGGATACTTTGATATGTGATGGTGTGATGGATGCAAATGATGTGAGATTTATGATATGATAAATGTGATGGATGCTTATGTGATATGATTTGTATGGGATGATTTATTTTATGCAAATGACTAATGTAGTGATTTATAAGATGCTTATATATGATGGAGATGCAATTCCTATGGCATGATTTTGACATTTTCTATATGATATGATATGTATAATACAATTTGCTAACAATTTTTTGGATGCAGGATGAATGCAATGATGATGATGACTTGATTTCTATGGAGTTGGGATTTTCAAAGGGCCAATTACCTTATGTTTGATTACACACATAAGTATGATGCATCAAGTTATAAAGAACCAAGATGGCGTTGCACCTAGTGTGATGGACTTTGAATTGATGATCAAATAGGAGTATTCTTGTTCACACCTAGCATATAGAACCTTATTTAATATTAAATTTAGATATTTTGGACATCTCAGACCAAAGCATAGGAAGGTAAGCCTTCCTATGTGGTCAACAAGATACCCAAAACGTCCTCCCTACATCTAAACAAAGTACTCATGACAAAGGTTATATTACAACAGTATTCCAAAAGCTCAGTAGAAACTAGATAATGATCATTGCCCCATTCCTATCTCTCTAAATACTTCATTCAAACATCATCAAGAGGTCCTTAGAATGAGCACAATAAGATAAATCCAAAGAAAAGGGTAAAGTAAACAAACAATTTGATGTTCTTCAAAACCGCTAGCCAAGACTAAACTATGGTGACACCTGATGTTGATGTCCATTGTAGGAAGGATTCATCCTAGGACATGATGATATTAGATGATTTGATATGAGACTGATTGGATGATGAGTTATTAAAACAAAGAGTTGACCAACTTGTTTACGTACTAACCTAGACTTCAGACTTTGATGTTTGTGTTTTCACTTTCGATCTGCTAGACTTGTTTCCGACTATTTCACCAAAGGTTGGGGATGATGATTGATTTATTGTGAGTGAAAGTGAGATGAGACAGATGGATTTTTGAAATATTTAGATGTTTTTGATGTTTTGCAATGTTTTGATGTTTGTTTTTGGTATTTTTGAGATTTTGACCAAGAGACTAACCTACAAACCTATCCTAGGGGCCTCGGGGGATAATCAATAGATTAGCCTTGCCTACATTATACACGCAGAGACAACGTAGTTCAACTGACACATACTCAATTATTGTTGAGATTTGAACAATTGGATTATCAGTTTATTATGACAGGCTCCTAAAGGAATGACCTAAGTGTCTCGGGGGATGATCAAAGATCAACCTTTCCTACGTTCAAGGCTCAGAGACCCGTAGTTCAATTTTTTAGATTTTCTTGGTTTTATGAATGTTTTTGGATTTTCTGATTTTATGATTTTTTTTGGATTTTTTGATTTTTTGATGTTTTTTGGATTTTTCTGATGTAGGGACCTCAGGAATATACACAAATCCGATCTGATGAGAACATGCCCCCAACATGAAACAATAGACTACTCTGATAGAGGTAGGACAAACTAACCTTAAGAATGGGTTGAGTAGTACTAGGAGGGATCATGACATGAACACAGGACCAAGGTATGATGCAGACATGGATGGGTGATGGATGAAGATATGTAATGCGATGGAAGATGGATTTGTAATGGATGAAGGGATGGTGCAGAACAAGCTGTGAAGATCCTACTTGTTTACTCAAGGTGCCTGTTTGTCAGGTTTTCACCAAGGTACATGCCCAAAGCGCCACCGAAGTAGTTTTCACTATAGGATGAGTTTTCTCTTTACTTTTTTTGATCATTTTTTTTCTTTTTTGATTTTTTTTTTGTCACCAAGATGCTTTTTTACCAGGTTTTCATCAAGGTGACCATTTTTTTAGGTCATTTTCTGATTTTTTTTTAATTTTTTGGTTCTATACCTTGCAATATTTAGGCATATTTTTTTTTGAAATGGGAGTTGTTCATGGGCTCCTATAGAGGCTCACCTTCTAGTGTTGAAAACTAATATACCCCTGACTTGTAGCTCGTTGTGATGATGAATGGTCAAAAACCAGTTAGGTTCAAACTTTCCTTTATTGTTTGGATTTAGGACATTCTTTTGGTTATCCTTTAACACAAGTTCTCTGACTTGAAAGGTCCTACTCCTAATCTTCTTGTTATAGCTCCTCTTGAGTCAATTATGATAGACTTGCAAATGGTTCAATACTTCTCTATGTTGCTCATCCAATGGCTCCAACTCATTCAGTCTTGATACTCAGTATTCTTCATCCGTGATGAGGTTTTGTAGTGATATTATTGGTGACGGGAGCTCGATATCAATGGGTAATATGGCCTCTGATCCGTAGACCAGGGAGAAGGGGTGGCACCTGTTGGTGTGCGGATGTTGGTTCGATAGGCCAAGAGGGTGGGATTTACCTGCAGATGCCAGTTATGACCTACGTCATTGACTATCTTTTTGAGGATTTTCAAAGTGGTTTTATTGGTGGCTTTTGCTTGCCCATTGCCTTGGGGATAATATGGAGTGGAAAAGAGATGTTGCATTTTGAATTTTTCACATAGGTCATGAACATCCTGATTCTTGAAAGGTGTCCCATTTTATGAGATAATAGTTTGGGGAACACCATATCAACATATTAAGTAGTTCAAGATAAACTTTGATATTTTATTTCTAGTGATGTATGTCATGGGGATGGCTTCCACCCACTTGGTAAATTACTCAGTGGCAGTTATGATGGAATTGTGGCCATTAGATGAAGTAGGAGTTATTTTTCCAATGAGATCAAGTCCCCACTGTGAAAAGGGCCATGGTGTGATGATAGGATGAAGCTCTTGAGCTAGAGAATGGATGAGGTCCCCATGCTGCTAACATTGTAGGCACCTTTTGACATAGTCATGTGCTTCTCTTTCCATTGTAGGCCAATAATACCCCCTCCTCAACAATTTCTTGGCAAAGGTCATTCCACTCGAGTGTGAACCACAAATACCATTATGCACCTCAATTAAAGTAGTCAATGCCTCCTCAGTGTTTAAACAACATAGTAGGGTTCCTTCTATGCTCCTACAATAAAAGGTATTTCCTAAGATGACTAACCGGGATGCTTTCTTAACAAAGTTATTTTTAGGATTGAGGGTAAGTCAGCAGGTGGGACACCTATTCTTAGGTAGGTATAAATTTCATGGTACCAGGGATCATCGAGACTAATGACTTCACACATAAATTCTGACTTTGGTACCTCGAATGCGGGTACAAGAAGCTGCTCTACCAAGAATTCATGTCTTGGGATGTTGCAAGGGATGTCGAGTAGGGATCTAATTGTTGCCATGGCATCTACTACTCTATTGTTTTCTCTGGGAAATTTCTCAAATGTGATATCAATAAATGATTCTTTGAGGCTCTCTACCAACTTTTTGTATGGAGTCAGCTTATCATCCTTTGTTTGGTACTCATCATTCACTTGATTTATTATCAGCTGGGATTCTCCATACACTCTGAGGGCCATGATATGCCACTGCACTGCTATTTTGAGACCTATGGTTAATGCTTCATACTCTGCAATGTTATTAGTGTAGGGGAATGCCAATTTGTAGGATCTAGGTATACATTCCCCCTATGGGGTGATGAAGAAGACACCAACTCCTCATCCATGTTGCATGTAGGAACCATCAAAGTAGAGTTTCCAGTGGTCATCTATGTTGAGATTGAAGATGGGTTCATCTAGAAACTCTGATATGAGTGGATTCTCTGAATACATGGGTGCTTCTGCAAGCTGATATGTGATCACTTGGCCTTTGATTTCCTTCTATTCCACGTACTCGATGTCATATTCAAATAGAATCATGACCCACTTTCCCATCCTTCTTGTGAGCATTTCCTTTGATAATAAGTACTTTAGGGGGTCAATTTTGGTGATAAGTTTAATTTTGTGTGCCAACATGTAGTGTATAAATTTTTATGAAGCAAATACTACTACTAGATAGGCTTTTTTGATGAATGAGTAGTTTAACTCATGCTCGACCAGTGTGCGACTGATGTAATAGATGGCCCTCTTTGTCCCATTTTCATTGTGCTAAGCTAGGAGAGCACTAAGGGCTATTGTTGTTCCTGACACATAGAGGATTAATAGCTTTCTTGGGATTAGTGGCATGAGGACCAGAGGTGTGAGCAGATATTCTTTGATTTTGTTGAATGCTTCCTCACACTTGTCATCCCATTTGTATGATACTACCTTGTGGAGTAGGTGAGAATATCGGTTTTTCTTGTTTGCCAGTTGTACTATGAACTTGCAGATGGACTGAAGCCTACCTTGGAGGCCTCTCAATTGTTTCAATGTTTTGGGTGCCTCCATCTTGAGGATTGCTTTTACCTTGGCAAGATTTATTTCAATACCTCTCATTGACACTACGTATCCCAATAGCTTTCCTGATTATACGTCGAAGGAACACTTCTTTGGATTTAAGCGGACCTTGTATTCCTCTAGCTTGTCAAAAATAACACTCAAGGTTGCTATGTGGTCCCTCCTCTTTCTATATTTTTCTACTATGTCATCAACATAATCTTTGATAGTTTTTTGGATCATGTCATGGAAGATTAACATCATGGCTCTTTGGTAGGTGGCCCCAACATTCTTTAGGTTGAATGGCATCAAGTTCCAACAGTAGGTCCCCCATGGACAAGTGAAGGCCATTTTGTGTTGGTCTTGTTTGGCAATCATTATTTGGTTGTACCCAGAGAAACTGTCCATTAGAGAAAGCATTTCATGTCCTATCATCATGTCTACTATCATTTCAATGTTAGGCAATGGGAAATCATCTTTCAGACATGATTTGTTTAGGTCTCTAAAATTTGTGTAGATTCAGATGCCCCCATCAGGTTTTGAAACAAGAACTAGATTTGACACCCACTCTGGGTAGTCTATTGGCTATATGAATCCTCCGTCAGGTAGTTTCTTCAATTCCATCTTGACAAACAAAGCAATTTGAGGATGCATTTTCCTGAGTTTTTGTCTAATGGGCTTTGCTTCGAAGTGGACTGCTAGGTGATGGACCACAATATCTGGATCGAGCTTGGGCATGTTGCCATAGATCCATAAAAAGTTAACTTGTCTCTCTCTTAAGAAATCTATTAGGAGCTCTTGTTCCTCTGATAGTAATGACTCTACATAAAATGTGATGTGTGGTGTCTCCTTTTTTCCCAAGTTAACTGGATTGCATTTTTTGGATAGGGCCGCTGATTTTTCCTACTGTAAAGTTTTGAGAGGAAGATTGTATCCCCCATCCTTGAGTTCCTCTGAGAGGTTTTCACCATTGGATGGATCCTTTCTTTTTATTTTTGGGTCAAAGAGTGCCACAGTGTGGTTTTCACTCAAGGACCTAGAGATTATTCTCATTGTTTCACTTTTGCGACTAAGGGATTCAACTGTTTCCCCATAGTATGCATGTTTGTCCAACTCGATGATGAATCCCACTTTATGATCCCCACATGGAATATTATCCCACAGTCCCATGAATTTAGAGAGCACTTCATCGTTTTTGAATGTGTCTAGAACTGGTGGTCCTTGTTGATCATAATCGATGAGTTGTGGGTAGACTAGATAGATTTCATGGTTTTGATGGTGATTTGTCTCAAAAGACATGGTACTAAGCATGAGGATAGAGAAATTTTCAAAGAGCCTAGGTAGATCGGTTATGGCATCTTCTCATCACTACTACTGCAGACATCAATTATGTTGAATGTAAAGTTATCTAAGGGCAAGCTAGTAGATACGGGCAATTGCTGGGCGGCTGTCATTTGCTGAGGAGTTTTGACATTTTTAACCATGAGATTTCTGCCACATATGGTTATAATCAGAGGGGTACATCTGAGGCCAAGATTTTTCAATCGCATCTCAAGAATAATACGTATTAGAAGCCCATTGCTATTTTTTCCAAGATTTTTGTTTCTATCATAGCCCACGGTGAGCATCATTTCTAAACCCTTACTTTTGTCATCGATAGGTAGATCAGATGCTGGTCTATTGTCTTGGTATAGGAGATGGGATGAATCCTCTTCTATTATCTCTCGACCTAGATCTCCCCATCTTTGAAAGTTGGAAGAGCTTATTTTGAATGTTTGGGATGATGAAGCATCCTTTGATTGTGGTCGTCCCCGTGACCTAGGAGATTGTGGTAACTCTCCTACCACGAAGGAATTCTTTAGGATTGTATATTGTCCACATCCATTATCATGTATAATAACCTTGATCTCGAAGATGGTGGGGATGGCGGGTTTCTCTATTACAGAATGAAAGCGAGAGTAGTTGGGTTAATGTATGGGGTTTATGGGCCTTCATCATTCTTTGGCACTTGGGCGATTTTGTAATATTTTGCTTCTAGGCTCTTGCAGTAAGTGAAGGGTTTGGGATGCCCATGTATAGTGACCTCCTAGCCTTGATATGTGAATTTGACACACTAGTGGAAGGTTGATTCCACTGCTTGCATCCCATGGATCCACGGATGTCCTAAGAGAATATTGTAAGGTAAATCAAGGTCAAGGATCTGACAGGTGGTTTCCATTATTGTTGGCCCTACTTGGACAGGGATTTGGATAGTGCCCTGAGACACTCTCTCTTGATCATTGTACACCCTGATTCTGATTCCTTTACCTTTGTCAATGAAATCCTTAGAGATTTCTAGATTCTTTATTAGCTTAAGGGAACAAATGTTTAAACCTGCACCTCCATCCACCAAAACCCTCTTGACTTTGTTCTTATATACTAGGACCTCCAAATGGAGTGCGCGATTGTGAGATGGTTGGGCAGGAAATTCTTGATTGAAAAATGTGAGAAGGTTTGGGGTAATGACATTTCTGAAAATAGCTTGGAATTGTTTGGTATGAAGATCCGTGGAGACAATGGATGAGGCTAATGCTTCTTCAAGGATCTTTTTATGGGCTAATGATATCTTCAGTAACTCCATGATGGAGATCTGAGCTAGAGTTCTTTTCAATTGATCAATGACATTATAACCACTGGGAACAGATCTTGGGTTGGAAGTGGGTGCTCTAGGAGTCCGAGATGACCCTGCAACGGTGATTTTCCCACCTCTTGTGGTGACTACACAATCAATGCGGGCTCCTTTGATGGTGATAATAGAGCAATATTCATCCAAGGATGTGATGACATGTCGTATACATGATTGAAATTTTTGAATGTTTCATTCCCTTTATCATTATTATTGTTCCCTTTATTGTTGTGATTTGGCATTGGATTTGTGTATATTTTGAGATTCTAGTTTTCGGTTGGCTGCTCCACATTTATGTTTTTTTTATCAATGAGGTCCTAGATTAGGTTTTTTAACCTCATGTAACTATTAGTGGTGTGCCCTTTGATTTTGTGAAAGTCACAGAGCTATTTTTCATTGTACCAGGGTGGTTTTAATTTTGGTTCTTGGTAATTATCATAGGTGGGAGCCTTGATGAGGTTTTCATTTATCAATTTCTTCATGATGACCTAGAGTGGTTCTCCAAGGGCCATGTACTTCCGCTTGGTGGGATTTTTGTTTCATGAGGGTGGTACCCCTTTATTATTTAGCTTATTAACCTGATTGTTGATTGGTAGGTGTTGTTTTGATCATTGTTTTGCGATTGTTGGTAGGTTTGATTGTTTCTCCTTGGAGCACTGATAATGACTTTAGCATCAACTAGGCCATCATTTGTGACATTTTTGTTCCTTTCCCATGTGCGAGGTTTCTCATTATAACTATTGGATGGGTGATTTTTTTGTTGTTCTGGATATGTAGGTGTCCCTCCTTGTGAAATAAGTGATCGTTCAATGCTAAGTGCCTTAGGGATTAATTGATCATATGTGGTGATCCCTTGCACCTTAAGATGGAATGCCAAGGATCCATTGAAGTTGGAGATGATGGTGCAAACTTTTTGTTCTTCTTGCATGAACCATTTTCTCCTATTGGCTTTGGATCGCCATTGTTGTAGGAATGAAGCAAATGATTTGTTCTTTCCTTGTTTAAGAGTTAATAGTTCCTCAAGATTGGCATATGTACTGATATTAAATGCATATTTTTTTATGAATGCATCCACTATCTCTTGGAACTTCTCGACGCTAGGAGGAAGGTGAGAGAACCACTCCATGGCATGGCTAGCCAAACTTCTAGGCAATAGCCGCATCAGATAGGTATCGTCATATGTGACTTCCATGCAATGAACTTGGAATTCCCTGATGTGATCTTCATGGTTTCCCGTCCCACGGTATTTATCAAATTTGAGGATCTCAAATCCATTTGGGAATGGTTTCATTACAAGGATCCTATTAAACAAATAGGGACACAAGTTGCTAGGTTTCTTCATGGTTCTCCCTGATTGAAGGTCAAGTACTTGTTGTGAGAGTAACTTGATTTGTGTTGCTACATCATTTTGTAGATTAGGGGGTGGGACGATGGTGTTCTGTGATGGTTCGCTTGTTGGAGGGATGGGTGGGTTGGTTGGTGTGTTGATGGATGGTTTTTGTACACTCTAATGTGCCAAGTATGCTTGTACTTGTTGTATCAACAACACTTGATGTTGATCCTATTGTTGGTGCGCTAATAGTGCTTTCTATTGAGCTTCTTGTTGTTGCACCAACAATGCTTGTTGTTTTTCTGCTAGTTGGGATGCTTCTTTCTACTCTTGGTATTGTTTCAATGCTTGTTGATATGCTTGTTGTTCAGCTACTTGTTGTTGTGTGAGGTAATGTGCTTGTGCTTGTGCTTGTTCTTGTGTTTGTGCCTGTTGAGCTTGGTACTGGGCTTGAGCTTGCACTTGTGCTTGTTGGGAAGCTTCTTGTTGTTATAATAGGGCTTAGGCTTGAGTAGCCTTCTATGCTTGTTGTGCTTGTTGTGCTACTATAATGGATTGCACTACTTGGGTGGCTTGTGCTGCTTGAGTGGTTTGTTGTGCAGCTAATAGTGTTTGTGCTTGTTGAGCAGCTAGTTGTGTAGCTTGTCGATTTTGGATTTGTTGAAGTTCCTTTTGATATGAAACTTGTTGAGAAAATTGTAATGCAATGCTATATTGGCTTGATACATTTGTGTTTGGTGGTGGAGGAGGTGGTGGTGGATTTGGTATAGTGTTTGTTGTTGTGGTGAGAGGTATCATCATATTGATGATTGGGGTTGTGGTGGTGGATGATGTGATTGATATGTTGGGTCATTGAGAGGCCATGTTTTGAGATACCTGGGGGATGGTTGATGATGTGGCTTGCATTATCGGGATGGTTTTCAACTGTTGTTGTGATGTTGATGACAAGATGGAAGGATTCTGTATGATATTTTGATTAATGATTAGAGGGTTGATTTGATTTTGTTGATTGATATTTGGTAAAGGGGGAAGCCCTAAACCAAGAGGTGATGTGGATATTGATCGCAAGGGAGGGAGTGGTGGAAATGTGAGTGGCATACTCCCTTGGTGGACTGAAGAATATGTAGTGTCAAAGATGTCCCCTGGTCCAAATAAGTCTCCTCCTTGTGAGGTTATGGGGAGAGAAGTTTGAGATGTTGCGTGAAATGATGATGACGGGTCATTAGGATCATGGAAGGTGAGGGGGACATATGGATGTGATGGATTTTGTGGGATGGATTTCCCCAAGATGGTGTTTTCATCCAACTCTTGATTATTCACAAGGGGGTGTGTTTGTAATGCATTAAGAAATGCACTCCCTTTATTAACGATGGGTTGAGTTGGAGCAATGGATGATGTAATTTGGGGATAGATTGAATGATTCTTTAGAATGGAGGTGTAGATGAGATTGGGGGCATGGATGAAATTGGTAGCATGACCCCAAAAGGTGTTTCCACAATGGTACTCACATCGAAATCAGAAGGGATTTTAGCCCCTTGTTTTGTTAATTCAAGCATGTATAGTGAAAGATTGAGTCTCATCATGATGTTCATGATTCTATGATTCTCTGGATTTTGGACCATCTCGGTGATCTCATCTTGTGTCATTCTGAAGACATTGTTAGTGATATCCTCTACTTGACTTTCCTCTTGAGGATTTTGTGATGATGAAGGAAAGTTAGTTATGGGATTGCTTGATCTAACGGGATTTAACTCAAATTTTTTTTGGCTTAGGCCACTTGAAGTGGATGTTTCTTTGTTAGATTCCATGTTCCTCTTGTGTTGAGATCTAGTTTGCACCATAAAATAGGGATAAATTTTCAAGAATGTGGGAGATGAATCTCTAATTCTTTGGATTGATCTAACTTTAGGTAAAAGAGAAAATTTAGGATGATTTAAGGATCAAAAGTATGATGGTGAGATGCATGAAAGGTGGATGATATGGATGATTAGAACTATTGAGAAATCTTGAAGGAGACGTTAACCTTTAGGACTTTGTATTTGATGTTTGATTTTGAAATGGGATTATATTTTATTTGATTTGGATTTTGATAGTGAACTCATAAACTCCAAGAGGTTAGATGTTTTCCTAGAGTAAATTTGTCCTCAAGATGCTAGTTTGACTAAGTGTGAGAAGAAGGATTCATCTAAACAAACCTAACTAAACAAGATGATTTTTTATTGGATTTTGATTTTGGATAATGAACTCCTAAATCCCAAGATGTTAGATGTTATCAAGGGATAGACTTGTTCACAAGATTTGATAATTTGACTAAATATGTGGAGAAGGACGCATCTACACACATATAGTCAAACCATATGATTTGGATTTTGTTTTAAATGATTTTCCCAAAGTTTAACATGAAGGACTCTTGCAAGATTTTCAAGAGTTGATGACGAGATGATTTTGGTTTGACATTCAAAAGATGGATGAAGGTTTATTTTTTATCTTATATTTACCTAAAAAGACACTTGCTTACAAGACCTCAATTTTGAAGAACATGCTTTACTCTAGACAAGGTGTTCAAATTCCCGAAAGAGATTTGGATTTTGTTGACAAAAGAATTCATACAAATTTAGATTATGTCTTGAATCTCTTCTATAAAAGTTAAAAAGCAATCTTTGTCTAAATTCATATAGCATTGAGAGATGCTTTTGGTGATCTTTTGGACTAAGAGCTTTTACCTTTGGTTTCTGGATCTTGATCTTTCATGAAATAATTTGACACATGTGTGGGATTCAATTGTTCTTAGTATTTTCTTAATGATTTCTTTTAACCACAAACACTTCTTGATTAGGTTTTGAAACTAGATGTCTAATGTTTTAATTTCTTCTCATCCCACAAAGTGTATCATGTGGAAATCGAGGAAATCAAAGAAAGAGTTACATAATGTTTACTTTAGTAGAAGCAAATTGAGATGAAATTCAAATGCCTAGAAACCTCTAAGAATATGAATCCCAAGGGAAAGCAAGGGCATGTGAATTTGTTCAAGGATATTTGCTTCTCCTAAAGGGTTTGAGATTTGATGCTCATGTTAATTTTTTGTTTTCTAATGTTTTCGATCAAGCAATGTGTTTTGATTTCAAGAACAAGTACAACCCTATGGATATTTGAGACAATATTTGTTGAGTCCCCACTTGGACAAGTCCAGCTACACCTACTTTCATCGGATGGTTAGATGTTTGACCCCACTGGCTCCGCTCCACGACTCAACACTTCTTTTGGGGCAGCCAAGCATGATCAGTACCCATGAATCTCCCATGGCATACTTTCCATCTCTACTAAAAGTTGTAAAAGTGTGGGGTGGCTTCAGAATGACCGTTCTTGCACCAACAAATAGATAGGTATTTTGGCCTTTCTACACAAGGGTTTTAATGCAGGCATTTTATTCATGGGGGACCATCCATGTGGCAAGAGACCATTTCTGCCCTTCATGTCAAAATAATCCTTGTGATATTGGCCTTTGTTCCAATATCCACACTTATATCCTAGGTGGAAGTCGCTTGGCTTTAGTGTGTTCTTGGTTGGGTTGTCCCTTGGGTGAGTAATTTTTCCCACAAGGAAGGCCCTCTAAGATAAAAAAAAGCAAGCAAGCATATCCATAACTCGATCAATCTTTGTTGTGACCCAAAGAGAGAGAATGTATGCAATATGCTCCACTCACACTCGCAAGAATTGTTCAATTATAAAATCCAAATTGAAGTGTGTGGGTAATTATTTACGCAACTTGATATCACCAAAATTCCTTTTGATTCTCAAGATCATCGTGAGGTGTGAGAGAATCACATACATCCTTTTAATGATATCACTTTGGGTAGCTAATTATAAAACAAAGAAACACTTGTTCATTTTCAGTCCACAAAGCAATGATTTGATTCTTTTTAGTGCACCAAAATGAAATATGGAATTTTCCTTGTTCAATTGTTAATCCTCAACCAAATCTAGTGAGTTTTTCCTAATGTTCTTTTTAAACCCCTTTGTAGCAAAAAATTAAATTGTTCTTTTTAGAGCCCAAAAGGAATTTAGTGGGTCCTAAGCTTGTGAAAGATAACAAATTTTTAAGAGAAATTGTGAATTCTCTAAGAGTGTTAAACAAACACTAAAGTGTTCAAAAACACTTGGTATCATGAGGTAATGATGTCATTATGAGACCTCCACTAGATTTCCTTTCTTCAAATTGAATAAGCTAACCTATCAAGAAATTAGTTAGGACTACAAAACAGAGGTCAAGAAATCAATTAATAACTCAAAAGATCATAATTAAAAAAGCACATGTCATAAAAAACTGAGATTTCATATTTTTCTTTACTCCAATGGTGGAACCTGCACAGGTAGTGCAATTTAAAGGAACCAACGGTGCTATATGGTGCCGCTAATTTTGCAAGCGTCACTCTACACCAAAATATAGAAGGTGATTGTTATTTTTCCCAGTAGTGCAGTTTAAAATTTTGAATTCTGGGCGGGAACACTAGAGCATTGTACTTTGAAAATTGGAGTGGTGCTATATGGCGACGCTGGTGAGGTAGCGGTTCTGAATAGCGACGCTAGTCTACTAGCGGTGCACTTTCTTGTAGACACAAAACAAACACAAAAAGCACATAATTTTTGATAAAAACGTGATTAGAAAATGAGATCTGCCCTCCATCTAGCACCAAAATGTAGAACCAAGATCCTAGTACATGCAAGAGACAACAAACAAACACATTAGAAGATTCAAATGGAAGCTAAGATCAAAGTTCCCCATAAACTCCATTAACAATGTTCAAAATAGGAATAAAAGCAAGAACACAATGAAAAAGCAAAGAAATAGATTAAATCCTATTAAAAACATGCAAACTCTTGATCTTATGGGGAAGTTGGTGCCAATTTGATGTGAAAATTGGCCCTTTCCCAACTCCTATGATGCAATATTGATGAGTGATGAAGAGTGATCCACTTTGTTGAAGATTCAAGTGTGCTCCAAGATGAAAAACCTACATAACCTAGTTATGACTTGATGAAATGGATGAGAATTACTATGCTTGAGTATCGATTTGAGTATAGTAAGTTTGTCCAAATTGTGGACGATGAAATGTGGAAAGAAACCTCTTATTTATAGAAAGAAAAGATGGAGAAATGCCCAAAATGAAGCAATGTGGGACTAAATTTCAACCAATAACCAAGTTCCACTTGTCAAGATGAGAATGGATGAGGGATGTGCACATTTTGATGAATGTGCCCATAAATGCAATTAGGTGGAATTTGGAAATAATGAAATGACATGTAAGAGGGAAAAAGGAATGTCTTAAATACCACTTGGCTCAATGCAAAAGATGAAATAAATGTCTTGTTGGAAGGACAAAGTCCACTTGGAAGGATTTCAAATTTGGAAGAATATTCCCCTATTATGCCATGTTGAGAGAAAATAGGGATTTAATAAATGAATTAAATATATTTTCATGTGCAAGTGGAAAAAGCTAGAGGATGGGACATGAATTGGGATTAAATTAATCAAGGGTTAATTAATTTAATGATGGATTAGATGATGTGACAAATTTGACTTAGATGTATGGGTTGATTTAAATCAAAGATGAGAGGAATGTGATTTTAGAGATAGTTAAATAAATACTTTGTTTTTATTTAACTAAAGGAGATGGTTGGTTAGATTAAATTAAACAAGGTTTAATTTATTTAATTTAATAGATAGACTTTAGAAATTAATTAAATTAAATTGATTTATTTAATTAAATAGAGATCCATAGTTAATTAGATCAAATCGATTGATTTAATTAACAAGAGAGAATGACTTAATTAGATAAATGATTTATTTAATTAAGAGAGTAAAATTGATGAATTTAATCCAATAAGGGAATTCGATTAAATGGTTAGACTAAGGGATGATTAAGCATGAAACAATGTTAGTTAATCGAGATCAAGCATGTAATGCCAATCATTACATTTTACGTGTCTACAATACCAAATTAGATACAAGAAGTCAACGCCTTACCACCCTCAAGCTAATGGTCAGGTGGAGGTCACTAATAGAGAAAATGAAATTATTATCACCAAGACAGTGCAGCTACATTAAAAATATTGGGTTGCAAGGCTTCCAAAAGTAGTATGAGCATATAGAACAACATGGAAAACAAAAATTGGTTCAACACCCTATGAGCTAGTGTATGGAAAATCAATAATCCTTCTGAATGAATTTGAATATAAGACATTAAAGACAACAATGGAACTGGAGATGGACCTAACAAAAGCTCAAAAGGAGAGGCTACATAATTTAAATAGATTGGATGAGATTTAGATGGAAGCAATCCATCACACTAAGGTAGTACAACAATAAAGGATGAAGAGGCATGACCAGTATGTCAAAAAAAATGAGTTTAATGTAGGGGACTGGACATGACCGAGTTTCTTTGAAATCTACCACCCAAATCAAATGCAATAGATAGATGTGACATGCAAAACTGTCCTAAAACTTATACCTACTTTTTACTGATATTTCTAATTTCCAAATTTCCATTCCTAAGAATTTGAGCTAAGTCTAGACCAGAGTTGAACCTAGAACCTATTTGTGAGATTGAATCAAGAAGACACTGAGGAAAGGACTCACTGTTATGGTATGGCAGTAAAATTATATGAGGAAACAATAGGAAGGAGAAGGGTTTTGAAGGTGGCAGAGAGAATTGAGCTAAATTTTCAAGACTGAGTTGAACACATTGAGCATAAAAGAGTAGTCGAAATTGGAGGTGATGACATCAAAAGGGAGTTGTTGACTCATAAGAAAATTATAGAAGATGCAATGGTTATACTTATTTTTACTAGGGTTAGCTAGCTTGATTACTTCTTGAAACTAATAGAATATAATGATGATATGACAAGAAGGTTTGCATCTACACTTGAGTATGATGAAGCAATGGTGAAGGGACTATTAGTGGATTCATCTAAGGTTTCCATAGCACACATTACTGGGTTACCTAGGACTAGAGAAAATTTTCCAGCACGTGCAGATGTCATTGTAGCCAGGGAAGAATTTTGTGAATGAGGAGAGGATTTGGACTAGTCTTCACAAGGTACAAATGGAATCTCTCTTCTTTGGTTATGGGATAATTGTGCTTCCTACATTTTTAGATATCTCACCTATGATGGTATGAAAAATATCTTGTATACAATACATTTTAAATTACTCAGTCACCTTCGGCATAATAAGTTGGTAAATGTGCCAAAATTTCTTTATAATTTGTTGAAAAGGATGGCATTAGAGTATCAAAGAAAATAAAGTGACACTTCCCTATCACACCACTATTTGATTGCTTTATTGATAAAAAAAGTTTGAGGATTCAATACCCACAAGTAAATTGGGAAGATTTTAAGGAGTGTATAGACATTATAGTTTACTAGATGCACCCATGGTACCTGAGAATGTAGAACCATAGGATGAGCCTATTAAAGAAAGCCCTCATGTCTCACCTACAGCTTCACCTACCCATAGCGAAGGTGAGCATGAGGAACATAATGAACTAGAGTCTAGGTCACCTGTAATTGAGGAAATTCCATGTTGTTCAAAATAACAAAGACCCAAGAGTAGGAGAGGCAGTACATCCACATCCTCCACACCTTCTAAAATAAAAGAGAAGAAGGATACACAAAAGAAGAAAGAGGGTGTTCCAAAGAAGAAGAAGAAGAAGGGTGTTAAAAAGGAGAAAAAGAATGTTTGGAAGGATATACCTATACCTAGATGTTCAAGCAGATTAAAGAGACAAGGTGTCATGAGGGGAAATATAGAGAAACCTGAAGAAGAGGAAAGACGCAAAGAACATTATGAGGAAGATGTCACATTAGTTGAGATAGACTCTAAAGGAAAGGGAGATATCCTTGGTAATGTAAATATACAATTGAAAATGAAGAGATATGTGTTAACAACTTCTAATTCAAAATCAAAAGATGTGTTTATTGCTAAGAAAACACAAAAGGAAACTCTAGACAATTTTACCTGTGAGGACTATGAAGGGGGAGGTAATGAGAAATTTGTGGATATAGAGGAGTTGTATATAGAGGAAATAGATGTTAGGAAGGATATCCAAGAAGCCTTGGACAAAAGTAAACAATTGGAAGAGTTAGTACAAAGCTATGAACAAAAGGACAAGGAGAGGGAAACAAAAATAGAGGAAATGGAGGAGAAATTACAAACATATGGCCACAGTACTAATCTGGATTTATTGGTACAGTTGGCCATAACTAAGACTGGGGATTTAGAATTGGTAATACCAAATCAGAAAGCTCCTTCCATTAAAACTCCAACTCGCAATACCACCTTTTCACTTGGTCATCAACTATGGAAAGTGATTGATGAATTTTCACAAGGAAAAATGGAAGAAGGGAAAATAAATTTTGAATGAAAAGCATGCAAAGGAACTGGAAAAGAAATAGATGTAGTTAAGCAGATCAACATTTTGGTTGGAGGAAGTGGTAGAAAAAGCTACACAAATCATCAGATGTAAACCTCCAGCAAGGACATATCCATTGTTTCTGCAAGAAATATTTCTATGTTTTCAATTCAGTAGGATAATTAGTAAACAGTCAGTTGGTATGAGTAGAATTTTTGAGTTTCTTAATACTTTTGTTGATTCTACACCTGAGGAGCAAGATCAGTTGTGTGAATATTGTTTACACAATTATGTAGTGCCAGATGAAACAAAGTGGAATCCTCTTATATTTGTAGGGGATGATGAAGCCTTTTAAGGACTTCATATACTTTGCAATATTAACACTTAATACTTTATGTTTGGCTTAGAAACTTATGATATTATCTTTTATATACTTCAAATATGAACTTAATTATACATAAGAACATAGAATATAATTTTTTTGTATGAATGCTTATTTATGTCAAATGCATGATTAAAATGGTATTTAATGTGTGACTGTTTCATGATGATGACTATTGAATGTGTAACTGGAAGGGGCGTTTACTTATCAAAATTAAATGCTAATCATTTTCTATTCAAAATGAGATTGGCGGCTAACCTTTTACAGCTCAACATCCTCGACCGAGTTACCTATCAACCAAGCAGTAGTTCCAACTATGTACACCTTCTAGCTCCTGAGTTCTATTCAACATCAATTGAAGATTGTTGCAAGCTCTTCACAACTATTTCCCCGACCCTCCAAGATATCTTTAATAAACTGTAGCTTTTTTAATTTCCCACTTTTTCCCTATTTTGAAATAAGAGATGGATATCGACATTAGATTATCTTCATTTTGATTTTCAAGTTTTCTTTTCTTTTTCAATTCCCAATTGAAACAATTTGTAGTTTGCCCCTCTTTGGGCACATTTGATGAAAATAAAGAGAAGTTGATCCAAATTATGTGTTGGATCCCTTTAGAGGCAGAACAAGGCCCACTCTACTAAAGGAAGGTAATCCTATTAAATTTGTAGTTGATCTTCATTCATTTAAAACTTCATCTTTGTCCTTAGAATGATTTGCAAGTTGAATGTTAGAATAAATCTCAAATCTGTCATTGCAATCTTAAGATCGATTACTGTGTTAATTAATCACAATCTTAGATCGATTATTGTGTTAATTAGATAAACAAATTTCTTTTCAGTATTACTTCTCAGTTAAATTGTAGATTAAATAGTTAGTTAAACATTGATAAATGATTATGTTTTTAATGGAATATGAGCAGAGTAGAAATTACCACTTGTTAGATTAAAGAAATGAGGATTGGAATAGTTTTTTCTAAAGTTAGATTTAGATTCTAGATCTTGAATTGAGTAAATGTTAGATTCTTGTTTTCACACAATTAGATTAAGTTAAATATCCAATCCTCACCATTCAATTTAGCTTGGAGTATGAAATATCTCTGGACATCTTATGTTTTGAAATAATTTATTTTAAAAGCTTTAGAATAAGTTAATTTAGGAAGAAGTTAGAAAAATAGCATAAAGTAGCATAGAGTCACTTCTGATAAGGAAGGAACCACTCCGAACCGCTCTTGACAAAGCGGAATTACCAAAAAACCCCCCAAAAACCACCAAAACTGATCCAATTCTTACCATAGATAGCTTTAGACACCCTTGGGTTGAAAAATTAAAGAATAAATGATCAGGGAATTGTGACAACAATGACCCCTACCTATCATTTTTAATTTTGTTGCCAGGGAATGAGTGTTGCTAAGAATCTCTTTGTTGGTGTATGAACAGAAAAAGAGACCAGTTTGGAAGATAGAAAATATTGTGAATGAGATGAGCTAGAGACCATTAAGGAAGGTTTTCTTACATGAAATATTGATTTTGATCAAGAACAACAGATAAATCAACATCATATTGAAATTCAAGTAGATAGTCAAGAAAATCAAGAAGATCAGGAATGTTTCCAAGAATAAGAAGAAGAAATGGGTGACCAAACAAGAAATGACCCCCCACCATAAAATATTATCTTTTCCTACCCTATTAATCTGAATAGATAGGATGATGATCCTCCTATGAAAAACATTTCTCCTTCTATTTTACCTACTTTAGGGGAAAAACTTCTGAGGATCCTGACCAATTTCTCTTTGAGTTTAAGGTTTTATGCCAGACTTATGACTATACAATTGATAACTAGGAGTTGAAACTATTTCCTTCTACTTTGAAAGAATCAACCTTACGCTGGTTCATGGGTTTAGGTGCAGGGACAATCTCAACTTGGCAAGAAATGGAAACTAAGTTTTTCGATAAATACCAAGATTATTGTCGAGTAAGAGATAGGAAAGAGGATTTGTTTCAAATGAGACAATTAGAAGATGAAATTTTGGAAGATTATGCTAATAGATTTTAGTTTTTTCATAAAAGGTATGGTAATGGGTTGGATAATGAGATTAGTAAGACAATTTTTCTGAAAGGGATTGATGATGAGTCTAGAGAGTCTTTGAATCTTATAGGGAAAGGAGATATCAATAAGCTTTCTTTAGAGGAAATTATTGAGATATGCAAAAACTACTCTAGAACTAGATTAGGGACTAGAGGCTCCCAAAGAAATAAAGATCTCACTCCTAATATGTCTCAAGTAATGGAAGAAATTATAAATCTGAAGACTAATCTACTCCATCTCAACATGCAAGGGGATAAGAATACTACTAAGCCTTTATCCATTTATTGTTCCAAATGTAGAGGAAAACATCTTTTGAGAGAGTATCCATTAAATCAAGTTAATCTTTGTGAAATTTGTGACAAACATCATGCAACAAGTTCTTGTAGCCTCTTACCTAGAATTAAGAATCATCTGAAGAAACACCTTGTAGTGGAGGAAGAGCTTAATTATGTTGGAAAGAGATCTTAGAATACTAGATATAATGCTAATCAGGGTCAATATAGTCCTAGAGCTAGTTGGAATCAGAATCCTTGGAAAAATGCAAACTAATGGACTCCTCACTACTATTATGCCTTGCATAACCACCCCATTTTATTCTGGATCAAAATGGGTCCCCCTCTTTATGTTGTTTTTATCACCTTTGGTTGTTTGCTTGGGTCTTAGGAGTTCTTTTGTTTTCCTCCTAAGGTTTGTCTTTTGTTCTGTCGGAGTCGGATCCGGATCTAAATCTGAACATTGAACTTTGTCAACGTTTCTCATTCAGGTTCAATCCCGACCCCGACTTCACCTTTTCCTTTGTTTCTTCTTTGGTTGGTCATTTTCCTCTCAGTTTTGTGTCCCATGTCTTAGGAGTTTCCTCTCTTCCTTGGTTCTTTTGTTTTGTTCCGGCGAACGCGGGATTGGGACTCACATTGAACTTGGGAATGCCTTCCAAGTTTTGTTTCTATTCCTTTCCCGATTCTGGTTCCACCTCTTTTTTCTTTTCCCTTTGGTGTTTCTCATGTTGCTCTGGTGGACACGGAACCGAAACTAGAACCGAACCCTGAAATTTTTTAAAGTTTCAAGTTCGGGTTCCGTTCTGGTCCTGGTTCCGTAGGTCTTGTTTTTTTCTCTTTTGTTCCTTTTGTTTTTTCATGGGGTGCTTTCCCCCTTTCTTTTTCATCTTTTTCTTCATCATCTTTTTGGGTGTTGTCAGAGGCGGGGTCATAACGGAACCCAAACCTGAAACTTTAAAAAGTTTCAGGGTTTTATTTCACTCTGATTCTGGTTCCACCCAGTTCATTTTTCTCCGGTTTCGATCACTTGGTCGAGTGTCAGGTTTTGTTTTTTTGCATCATTTCCTTTTCACGAGGTCAGAGTCAGAACGACGATGTATGTGAGGTTAGCGATTGGTTTATGTCTTGCCCCTGTTCTAACTCTGGTCCTGGTTCCATCTTGGTTCCGCCCCTGCCAGTTTTGAAGGTAAGTATGTTTCTGGTTCCATCTTGGTTCCGCCTCCGCCAGAGTTCATTTTCTTCGATATATGAAAGGTGGGATGAATGATGATATCTCCTATGCTTTAGAGGACTAATGGAGGCATTATTTTGCAGAATTAAATCATACATCAGAATGATATCTCTCAATGAAGTCAGTTAGGAAGCATACCTCAATCATATTTGGCATAAAATTCCTCAAAGAAAGTCGGTGAGACCCTCTTGTTGTCTTGCTAACTAGCAGTGTGTTCTATTGATCTGAAATACATCGGTCGCCCAGAAATTTCAGTCGCCATGAGTTTTTATGTATCTCTCCGCTTGGAAAGAATTCACGCCGACCCTTGTACACAAGGTCAGCATCGGGAAGAGGTCTTGCCAACAAATGGAGGTCTTGGCGAATGGTGATGCCTTTAGCATAGGGTCTAGCCAAAGGGGTGAAGTCTCGATGAAAGGTTTGAGTTCGGCATAAATGCGTGGCTTCGGGGTAATGTCTCACCGACAAGGTGGAGTCTCCCTGAAATGGTCCGAGCTTGCCAAAAGATGAAGGGTTTGGTGTACTGTCTTGCTGACCCGATAGGGTCTTGCTGACATGGAATGGTGGTCCCGGAATGAGCTCTTGCTGAAAAAAATTCCCTCGGGAAGATGTACTGCCGAAACGGGAAGGTCTCGTCAAGAAGGATTGCCTTTGGTGTAAAGTTTGGCTGATGGGGGTCTTGGCGAAAGGTTATGCCTTCGGCATAAGGTCTTGGTGAAAAGAGGTGTCATCGGGGAGATGTCTCACCGATGGTTGTTAGTCACACCGAAGGATTCTCCCTTCGGTGTAGTGTTTTGAGCTCGGCGAAAGGTATCGCCAACCAAGAAAGGTCTCGCTGAAACATAATGAGCTCAGGGAGAAGTCTTCCCAACTCGTTGGAGTCTCACCGAAAGGTGGGGGCTTCACTATAACCTCTAGCCGACAAGATGGGGTCTCCCCGAAATGAAATGAGCTCGCTGAAAGGAGGCATCATCGCTATGAGGTATGGCTGAATGATCGTGGTTTTTCCAACAAAGGGGGGGCTCGGTGTGAAGTCTTCATGACCAGTGGGATTCTCACTGAAATGCAAGGGTTCAAGCTCGGGAAGAATGGAAGGGGTCGGTGTAATGTCTTACCGAAAAATGGTGGTCTCGCCGAAGGAAGTTGAGCTCGGCATGATATCTCGTCGATGATGGTATGTCTCGCCAAAGGTCTTGTGGCTTCGCTATGATATCCTTTTGATTGAGAGAGTCTTGCCGATTGGGATGAACTTGCCAATGGAAAGGGATATCGGTATGACTAATGGGAGCTCGCCGTGACCTCCTACCAACTGCACGGTGTCTTTCTGAATGCGGATGTTTTGCCAATGGAGGAGCATATCGGTAGGACTCCTAAGGACTCGCTATGACCTCTGGCCGATAATGATTGTCTTGCCGATGGTTTTTTGTGATATCGATATAACTTTTGCATTCGATATGAGGTCTCACTGATAGTTGTATGCTATGCCAATGTTGTTGTAGAGTATAATAGCATCGAGGAGACACGACAAGTGTCTCACCGACATGCAATTCCATTTGAGTAGCCTTTGACCACTTGGAAATCCTAAGTGGCATGCATTCAACCAATTAGAGAAATTCGAAGGTGAACCATTGTCAGTTTGACTGATTGACTACCCCTGTGAAGAAGATCAACAGAATGTGCACGACATGGGTTGGCTCGATGAAGCAATGGTGTTTGGATCTAGTAGGGGAGGTTGGATGCTTCTTCTTGAAGATGGTCAACTTGCAGAAAGATCTTGAGTAGGAAAAAGGTAGAAAGGAAGAAACCTCATGTCACAATGATAGTTGTGGTGTCTACTAGCAAAAGGTAGATCGATATTAATGGCTATACTCTAGGGCATTCAAAGCAGCTTTGATGGAAGTTTGAGGGTGGACACAGAGGCCAAAAGTTAATGCGATTATTCCAAAAGATTTGGAGGCCATTCCTGGAGCAATCCTTCACCAACATGGACAACGGGGATACACATTTAATGCAGAAGTAACTTGATTAAAAAGATCTAATGACGGATCTTTCTGGAGGATGATATTTTGTAAACCCTAAAAATAGGGGCCAACACATTCTTTTGACACATTCGATATATCTGGCACTTTTGCCTCTTTAAAAAGGAGGAAGGGACCAAAGTCTAGTAGAATAGTAGGAGTTTTTTTTAAGAGGTAGAGAAACTTAAGAGTAGTAGTAGAATAGGAGTTAGATTCGACAGAAGGCAGTAATGTATCCATTTGGTTCTCTTAGTATAGATGGAAACAATCTGAAGACATAGGTTGTCTGTACACTGGTTATTGTGCCAGATTTGTAAATGTTGCTTATCTATTTCACCAACAGTAGAAGAAACCGGATTTAAATCTACTTCATATTGTGTTCCTGAATGGTGTTTATCTTAGGTTAATCATTTGATTTGAAAAGCTATCAAGGAATGAAGTTTTATTTTATGTTTTGTTTAAATAGTGATTTACAATCTACTGTTGAAATTAGCACCGTGAATGAATGAAACTGTGTGTTAATCATAAGTTAATTTTGTTCTGCAGTTGTAGTTAGGAATTCCTTGAAAGGTAACAAGTCTGGTTAAGTTGGATGAATTATCATTCTCTTCGGTTCCAAATATTTGATCTATCTTTTTTTGTTTCTTTAAAAACCCTGGTTAAAGTAGGTTTAAATTTATGTTTGATCTTAGAACAATCTAGAAGCTCAACACCAGTAGGCCCCTTGAACATTATAGTTCACATCAACCATTGAGTGAAATCAGCACAATCGAGAACCGATTACCAAGACCTTGGGAGTTAGATATCCATGTGTTATTCTTTCTCTTTCAGGAGAGTAGAATAGTAATATTTTATTTACTATTGTTGTGCTCGTCCAAACCATCAACGCCTACCAAACACAACCACCACCTACATTCTGGGGTCAACCTGAATGGATGAATCCTCAGTGGAATCAATCATAGTGGAAATCAAATCAGCCATAGTGGTAGCCAAACTAGCCATCGTGGCAATAAAATCAAACACAATTTCAGCCAAGGAAAAATTAGGGGCCAAGGCATCCCTGGGCACAGACACCTCCATTAGTCACTCGTCCTAATCATGGTAGTGAACAAGTAAACAAACCTTAGTTACTAGCACAACCTGTTTCAAATCCAAAGAACAATCATACTAATGTGAATCCTCCTACTTTGAATGTGATTGATGCTAATGATATTCAATTAAGGAACTATAATGTTCCATCGATACCAAATGAAAAAGATCAAGAGGGTGATAAAGAAAAAGAGAATTCAAGAGAAAACCAGAACCCTAATGATGAAGAAAAGGTTAATCAATCACCCTATCTTGAACATTTGAAAAAATAACAAGTAGCTCCTAACAACTCCCAACTGAATATAATGAATGTGGTAGATTCTCAACTTCTCCGTGAATTGAAAAAAATCAATATTGAGATACTATTATTTTAGGCTATTAAAGACATGTCAAAAATAAATTAGTTGGCTAAGTCTCTTTATATGAAAACACTAGGTAGGAAGAAGAAATTACCTCCTACAATACAAATAGGGACCAAACTCACTAATGTTTTGTCAAGATCACTCCCTCAAAAGTATAATGATCTTGGTAGTCCTGTGAAAACTTTGAGCATTCGTGGAATTGAGATAAAAAAATGTGCTAATTGATCTAGGAGCAAATATCAATGTTATTACATCAGACATTGTTGAAATGTTGGGTATGACAAAGGTTCATCCCACAACAACTATTTTATAGTGGGAAAATTAGTCTACTGCCAAACCTGAAGGTGCTCTTGAGGACATCATGGTTACCATTGATACATGGGATTATCCAATTGAATTTCTAGTTCTTAAAGCTAGAAAGAAGGATTCTGGTTATCCAATTATCTTGGGTAGACCATGGTTGTCTACTACATCAGCATTGATAGATTGTAGATTAGGGAGTATGATCATTTCTAATGGTAAGAAATAGGAGTTGTCACTTTATCCTCCAACTCAACCATCATTGCAACCTAATACTCAATTTTGGGTCGATGAGAATATGGGTTCAGAGGGAGATGTCATTATCGAATTGGCCATGGTTACTTTGGTAGAACATGCCAAGGAATATGAAGAACAATCTCAATTCTAAAAAGATCAGTCAAGTAGTGAAGAAGAGGAACTGCCAGGGAATGTTACATCAGAAAAATTCACACCGATGTCCCTTGAATACACTTTTTGGGGATCCACTTGATTCTAAAAATGAGACCAAATAAATTACTGTAGTAGGAGATAAGCCTCATTTCATTAATTCATCCTTATCCTCCTCACAAGAAGATGAATTAAAGAAAATTTTGGGAAATCATACCGAAGCATTTGCTTGGGAATAAAAAGACATGAGAGGAATTCACCCTTCTATTTGTACTCATCATATTTATATTGAAGATGTTAAGCTAGCAAGGCAAGGTCAAAGAAGGATTAATCATGTTCTTTGAGGCTTTGTAAAGCAAGAAATAGGAAAACTACTCAAAGTAGGATTTATTTATCCAATATTTGATAGTCAATGGGTTTCCCCATTGGTTATTGTTCCCAAGAAGAATGGAAAATGGCGTGTGTGTGTAGATTATAGAGAATTAAACAAAGCCACCAAAAAAGATCATTTTCCTTTTCCATTTATTGATCAAGTACTTGATAACCTAGCTAGCAGTAGTTATTTCTCTTTCCTAGATGGCTTTAGTGGATACAATTAGATCCAAGTGGCTCTTGAGGATCAAGATAATACTACCTTTACATGTACTTGGGGTATGTATGCTTATTCAGTTCTACCATTTGGACTGTGCAATGCACCAACCACTTTTCAAAGATTTGTCTTAGCTATCTTTGCTGAATTAACTACCTCATGTGTAGAAGTATCTATGGATGACTTTATAGTTCATGCACAAACATTTGAAGAAGCACTTGAAAGTTTGAATAAAGTTTTGCAAAGATCTAAGGATCATAGGTTATCTTTGAATCATGAAAAGTACTCCCTCATGATGACGGAAGGGATTGTTTTGGGACATCACATCTCAAAATACAGGATAAAGTTGATCCCAAGAAAGGGTAAATCATTCAATAGATTGAGATTGCTAAAAATCAAACCAATGTTCGTAGTTTTCTTGGGCATGCTAGGTACTACAGAAGATTTATCAAAGGATTTAGTAGAATTTTTGAACCTTTGTTTACATTGCTCAAGAAGGATGTGGATTTCCTATGGACAAGTGATTGTCAGAAATATTTTGAAACAATTAAACATGCCTTAACTACTTCTCTAATTATCAAAGGACCTGTTTGGGGAGTTTCATTTCATATACATTCTGAGGTGTCTAACTTTTCTATCAGTGTAGTTTTGGGATAGAAAGATGAGAATGAAGCAATGCATTCTATCTTCTACACTAGTAAAAATCTAAATCCTACTAAAAGGAATTACATAACAACTAAGAAAGAGTTTCCAGTCGTAATATATGCAATTAATAAATTCAGGCACTATATTACTGGTTACAAGATATTCGTTCACACAGACCATGATGCTATTAAATATCTTATGAATAAAGTTGTATTGGGTGGATGAATTATAAGATGGTTGTTATTGTTGCAAGAATTCTATGTGACAATTATAGATAAGCCTCGTAAGGATAATTTTGTTGTAGATTTCCTTTCTAGAATTGTTTTGCAGGGTAATCGAGAGCCAATAGATAATACATTTCTAGATGAGTTCTTGTTTGCAATATCAATTCATCCACCATGGTTTGTTGATCTTGCAAATTATCTTGTAATAGGGAAGTTTCCAAATCATTTCAATTCTAATAAAAAAAGGATATTAATTTGTGAAAGTTCTAGATTCTAATGGAGAAATGAATTTTTGTTTGAAATATGTCTTGATCATGTTCTTCATAGATGTATTGTAAAAATTTATTTTCATGATGTTACACATTCTTTCCATCATGATCTAGAAGGAGGACAATATTTAGTAATCAAAATTGTTTATAAGATACTAGGAGTTGGTTATTTTTGGCCATCTATGAAAAAGGAGGCTTCATTCTTTTTTAAGCATTGTGATGAATGTCAATGCATGGGAATACCTACACCAACAATGGAGATGTCATTACAACCTTAAATAGCTCTAGAACCATTTGAGAAATGGGGAATTGATTTTGTGGGACCTGTTGATCCCCCTTCTAGAGGATAGAATTATATTCTAGTTTGTACAGACTATCTTAGAAAGTGGGTCAAAGTGAAACCTTTACCAACAGCAAGAGAAGATAAAGTAGCTGATTTTCTGTATCAGCATATTCTTTAGAGATTCGGTACACCAAGAGTGTCAAACCAAGGGCCTCAATTTGTGTCTGCTATGATGGAAGCTTTTATGCAAAGATACCGGATGACACATAGGAAATCCAAACCATATCATCCTCAGGAAAATTGGAAAGTAGAGGTTACTAAACGATAATTTGAAAATATCTTGACAAAAACTATTTCATTGAGAAAAATAGACTAGGTAAAAAGGTTAGATGAAGTAGTTTGGGCTTACAATACAAGCTGGAAAACAACCACCAGATTCTCTCCATATGAATTAGTGTATGGGAAAACTCCAGTTATTCCTTTTGAGTTTGATTTGCACACATTAAGAACAACATTAGAAGTTGGTATTGATTTTCCTGAGGTAGAGAAAAAATAGGATTCTACAGTTGAACCGATTGCATGAAATGAGAATGGAAGTTGTTCGACATATTGAAATAATCTAGAAGCAGAGAAAAGAATGGCATGATAAGCACATTGTGACTAGATGGTTCTAGAAATGAGATTGGGCACTACTATTTGATTCCAAATTCCAAGAGTTTAAAGGGAAATTCCATACAAGATGGTTAGGACCCTATGAAATTAATCAAGTTTTTGAAAATGGAGTTTTTCAACTAATACCAATAGATGGAGAAAGAAGGATTATGTTGGTTAATGGACATTGTTTGAAGATATATCATAGACCAACATCAAAAGAGGAGTGTGTATTTGAATTATACAATAAAATTGAACATTTTCTTGTGGAGGATATTTCTTCCATGAAAGAATGTGCTTCTTTATAATCCTTTTGAAGAAGGAATAAATAAAGGAGATAGATGGAGAACCAAAAATGGCGGTTTATCTCATGAAAATTTCAAAAAAAAGAGAAAAAAAAAGAAATAAATTCTAACCTTCTTATCTGTTGCAGGTACAACTTTAAGAAGATTTTGATCACTCCTTATTAGGCTAGAGAGACCCTGACAGCTCCTGATCGACTTAGACATCAATTTCATGGTTGAAGCATTGATTAAACGTACAAGTTAACTCAACTTCTAATAGCTCCAGATCACTCCTGATAAGTTGCATTTTTAGTTTTGAAAGAAGTTTGGGAGGAAGACTCATAATTGCTTTAAGTTATTAAATGATCAATTAATGAATCCACAACATTCAGAAGCAAGAAGATGGATTCATGTGGCATTGGAAGCTTTTGGCTTCACTATTTTACTAACTAGTTTGTTGACTGTGCAGGTACAAATTCATTTTATATTTTAGATTTTAATAGTTTAATATTATAACAAGTGGACGAATTGGGATCCCATAAGAGTTGAGCTCAACGTGTTATATTTATTAACCATAATCAAGTACATCATACAAATCTGAAGAATTCTGACAGATGTTGATCCTTTTTGGAAGAAGTGAAGATTGTTCCAATAAACTCCACCATCGAATAAGCCACTAGTCAAATCAATATCATTTCATATTGATGGGGTATGTATTTATATGATGCATTTATTTTTCAAAAGTTTAAATGCATTTAATTATCTTTCATAGAATTGTTTAAAAGGTCATATCATTCAATTAAAAGCCAAGTGTAATTTATTGAGTGGATGTTGTGAGGTGACATCAGTTGTCATGTAATGATTATGAGGTGATCGATTCAGAACTAGTGAACTATATGCCAACATCAATAAATGTACTTCCGCCACCTTCCACTTGCAATTTTTTTTTTTAAATAGTTGGCAAGATATCTCATGCATGTGAAATATACTCCAGCTTAAACTAAACTTTCTGTGGTCAATTAAATGAAATTTAATGTCATGAAACAACTATAAGCTATTTTAAAATTGGTTAGCAAAAAGAAAAGACCTGTTATCATTCCTATAAAATAGTTTTTCTAAATTTTATCTTGACTAAAGATTGTTACTGAAATTCTCAAAGTTTCAAGCCAGTTAAAATGGGATACAAGAAAATGTCCAATCCAAAAAAAGAAATCATGGATAATGAGACAAGGAGATGTTTACAACAGGCAGGATGGCTTGAGCTCATACTCAAATATGAAGGGTGTGAGTGGGACATCATTCAAGAGTTTGTAAGAAATTTTCACCTCAGTTTCATTGTTGTCAGAGAAGAGACTATTCTAGTGTCCACAATTGTAATTAGCGCATTGTCTGCAATCCTAGATGAGGGTGAAATGATTAAACGGGGTCAGCATGATTTAAAAGAGCTTCTGCAAATATTTCTTGTTGACCTAGAGCCTCAGCCTATTTTTCAAGTACATAAAGGGAAAAACAAGGGCATTGAAAGGAGTCTTCAAGAGCCCTAGTCTTCAATAGTACACTACTTAATGAAATATTTCACCTACGAGGGTCAATATGCTCCAATGTTGGGGCCAACTTTGTGGTTGTTAATTCATGTTCACCATGGTCAAGCTATACTTGAGGTAAGGGTAAATTTATCTACATTCGTATTTTCACAAATTAGTGACATGGAAATGAGATGCAAGGAAAAAGAAAGTAGAATAACACATCATATTTTAATGCACTTGATAGTTAAGCATCATTTCTTGCAAAAACCTAACAGTGAAGAGAAATGGATAGAATTTTTGATGAATTTTGAGGGTGAGGGTTTAGGAAAATATAAAACCCCTATGTCTAGGACTTTGAAAATTGAAAACGGGAAAAGTTCAAAAGAAACTAGGACTGTAAGAAGGCCTAAAAAACAAGACCCAAGACCCTCAGGAAGCAATTCTTTCCAAGAAAAGGAAAGAAAAAGAGATTAAAACCTCACAAGATACTGAAACCAAAAAAGAAATCCATAAGAACGAAAAGGAAACTAGGAGGGAAAAATGATTGAAAAAGAGAAAACAGATGGAAAAATTAGAGAAATTGGAGGAAAGAAAGAAATCAAAAAGGGAAAAGAAGAGAAAAGCTCATAAATATCCTCCCATTTTTCAAATTGAGGAATCAGAGGTAGAGGAAGTTGAAGGAGAAAAAGAAGATTCCCAATTGCCAAGGAACAATTCCCTAGAATTATTCTCTAGGTCCCCTATTAAGGAATCATCTATTCCAAGCTCTAGTGTTCATGAGGGAAGCCCTTCTACTGCTCAAAAATATCCTTTCGAATAGGAGGAAATTGAAATTGAAATTCCTAATTTTTTTTCCCAAACTCATTTTACTAAACAAATGGAAGAAGTATTTGTTCGTAGGGAGGGGAAACAACCTTTAGAACAGTAGGAGGAAACTGATAAAAATGTAGACCAAAGGAAAGAAGAAGAGAGGCAAGTTGAAATTGCACTTAGGTTATCTAGGCTAGAGGAAGAAATAGAAGAGTATAGAATGAAAAAATTGGTGCTAGAAATGAAATTAAAACAAAAAGATGAGGATATATCAAAATCTAGTACCGAAATGGAAAAACTAAAATCACAAGTCCAACAAGACACAAGTCAACTGGTTAAACAACTAGAAAATGTGAAAGGAGATCTAGCCAAGATGACAGATCAGCATGAATAAAAGGATAATGAAATCTAGGGGTTAAAAGAGGAAGTGGAAAGAAGGCGCCAAACAACTCCTGAAATAGCAAAACCAAAGCAGATTGTATCTACATCTTCTAAGTTACTTTGTTTACCTCTATCTGAAGATAAACCCAAGGAAGAGGCCGCAAGGTCAAGATATCTTTCACTTACTACTATGAAGTATAAACAACTAAATAAACAACTTCAAGATTAAATTGAAGAAATTCTTAAGGAAAAAGAAGAAGAATAAAATAGACTAACTAAAGTTGTGGATTTTGCGTTTGCACTTGTAGCAACTAGGAAGCCTTCAGGAATGTATGGTTTATTCCTTAGAGAAATTTTTTTAAAGTGGAAATTAAACCAATTAATTTTGAAGAGGCCTCTAGATTTCTAGACTGATAATGCTTTCCTTCAATCATATTTTAATAGTCATGTCCTAATGTCCAGAATCAGATGTGTTAATTTTTCCAACATACTTTTCTCATGGGTGATATAAGTGACTCACTTCTCAATATTTATGTTGGAGAATTACAGATCGGTTCTTTTGTCTCTTAACTTCAGCATCAGGTGGAATGGACAAGAAGAATGGGAGAATACAAAGATTCCCAAAAGAGATATGAATTGCCAATGAGGGGAGAAACACCTAATGCAATTGAGTTCATTAAGAAATTCAGATTGGTAGCTAGGCTCAATGATGTTGTGCTTATTCATAAAGCTAATTTATTAAAAATTATTGCATGCTTTCAAGAAGTGGAAGGAACATTAACACCAATAGCTCTCCAGGCATGTACTGAGAGATTTAATCATATTTCAAATACACTCAAGAGAAGGGAGCCAATCATCACAAATAACATTAGATGGAACTTAACCAAGGTAAGGCATATAATCAGTCTGATACATGAGTAGAAGGAAATTTCAATTGGCATGAGATTCAGGATGCTTATTATCATCATGTCCACACCTAAAATTAATGTACCAGATAGGATACCGGCTGAAGTTTTAAAAACTTGGTATGAAAAGTTGCAATAGAATCATGGTTTTGTTAATAGACATAAATCAGTAGAGGAATACAAAGGAGGAGTCTTTGACTGTGCTCTATGGATGGAAACACTCAACAGAGGTATTCCTAATGTTATCAATATATAACCATGAGGACATGGTTATGAACAGGAGGGGGAGAATGATGAAGCCTTCTGAGGACTTCATATATTTTGTAATATTAACACTTAATACTTTATGTTTGGCTTAGAAACTTATCATATTATCTTTTATATACTTCAAATATGGACTTAATTATGCATAAGAACTTAGAATATAATATTTTTGTATGAATACTTATTTCTATCAAATGCATGATTAAAATGGTATTTAATGTGTGTCTACTTCATGATGATGGCTATTGAAAGTGTAACTGGAAGGGGCATTTATTTATCAAAGTCAAATGCTAACCATTTTCTATTCAAAATGAGATTGGCGGCTAACCTTTTACAACTCAACATCCTCGACCAAGTTACCTATCAACCAAGCAGCAGTTCCAACTATGTACACATTCTAGCTCCTAAGTTCTATTCGACATTAGTTGAAGATTGTTGCAAGATCTTCGCGACTATTTCCCTTGAGCTCCAAGATATCTTTAATAAACTAAAGCTTGTTTAATTTCTCACTTTTTTCCTATTTTCAAATAAGAGATGAATATATGTATCCAGTCTCATGTTAGTTTGGCATTAGATTATCTTAGTTTTGATTTTTCAATTTTTCTTTGATTTTTCTATTCCCAATTGAAACAATTTGTAGTTCACCCCTCTTTGGACACATTTGATGAAAATAAAGAGAAGTTGATCCAAATTTTATGTTGGATCCCTCTAGAGGTAGAGCAAGGCCCGCTCTACTAAAGGAAGGTGATCTTGTTAAATTTGTAGTTGATCTTCATTCATTTAAAACTTCATCTTTGTCCTTAGAATGATTTGCAAGTTGAATGTTAGAATAAATCTCAAATCTATCATTGCAATCTTAAGATCGATTACTGTGTTAATTAATTGCAATCTTAGATCAATTATTGTGTTAATTAGATAAATGAAGTTCTTTTCAGTAGTACTTCTTAGTTAAATTGCAAATTAAATAGTTAGTTCAACATGATAAATGATTATGTTTTTAATGGAATATGAGTAGAGTAGAAATTACCACCTTTTAGATTGAACGAATGAGGATTGGAATAGTTTGGTTTAAAGTTAGATTTAAATTCTAGATCTTGAATTGAGTAAATGTTAGAGTTTTGTTTTCATGCAATTAGATTAAGTTAAATATCTAGTCCTCACCATTCAATTTAGATTGGAGTGTGAACTATCTCTGCACATCTCCTGTTTTGAAATAATTTATTTTAAAAGCTTTAAAATAAGTTAAGAAAGAAGTTAGAAAAATAGCATAAAGTAGCATAGATCTGCTTATGATAAGGAAGGAACCACTTCAAACCACTCTTGACAAAGCAAAATTACCACAAAATGCCCCAAAAACCACCAAAATTGATCCAACTCTTACCGCAAATAGCTCTAGACACCTCTGGGCTAACAAATTAAAGAATAAATGACTAGGGAATTGTGACAACAATGACCCCTATCTATTAGGGGATCTCCAAGTAAGGGAACTTGCATCCTATTATAGAAATGAACAACTCATGGGTGAAATAATGGAAGAATATGAGGAGAAGGACTTCAGTCAATTGCTCTCCCCATAAGGGAATAATCTAAAAACCTTGATGCAGTTATTGATGAATGCTGGAAACTCATTGATCATAAGCGTGTAAGAAAGAAAATTATGAAACTTAGGAAGGTAGATTATGAAAGAATGCAAACATTAGTTATAGGTCTAAGACAACATTGCTATAGTTACACACAAAGTATATGGAACAACTTAACTCTAGAATTATAGAGAAAGGATCCTCATTCCATGTATAATTTCACCACCATGCTTCAAAGAGTACACATGTATATGACAATTGGTGTTGACAAAGTAACTTATTGGGTGCCACTCACATTTTACCCACCTATGTTGCTCTATCCAATTCCATATTGGACTGGGGAGAAAGGTCAAAAATGTGAGAGAGCTGGGAATACTAGAATGAGGCAACTTACAACTTATAGAGGTTTTTACTTGAAATAGACCTAGGGAATTGATGTTTTTATAGACCTGAGGCAGATCACCTTGCAGTATAATCAATATCCCTGGTGTTTTTCTTGGGTACAAGAAAAAATCTAGTTGGGGGAATGATGGGTCCAATTATTAGCTTTTTTTCTGTTACTTTCATGCATACTTTTAGACACTTTTAGGTACACCTTCTAGACAATACCCCTATATTATGCTATCTTTTCATACTTATTATGCAGACTTGGACCTAAACCATAATGATGGAAATATGGTTATGGCATAATAGTATTGCATGGTTTATATGTGAGTATGCATGAAATATGGATGTAATTATATGTTTTAATTATGCTAGTTAGTCTTGTGCACATTCTTTGTGAATTAACCTTTTTATAGCCAAGGAGGAACTGTAGCATGTAGCAGTTGGAAGTTGTAACCCGCAACAAAAGGAAGAAAGGGATAGCAAAATAGGGGAGTTCTAGATTAAGTTGAATGTGATAATTACTATTTAAAGACATCTGATGGGGATTGAATTTGAATCATTATAACAAGTCAATAAATTCTAGAAAGGACTCCTTTATTGATAGGATTTTGAAAAATGTATGTGTGTTTTACATGAAATCCTATTTTATAGAGTTTTGAACAGTTCTATTAGGATTCTTCTTTCTTTTTAGCTATATTTTGAACAATTCAATCTTAACTATATGCTCTGATATATATGAGTAAAAACTAATGATTGCAATTAGTTGTTGCTTAGAATAAGACTCCCTTGAGCTTGTATATAGCCAATGGTTGAGTCCTTAGATAAGTTAGTTGCTTTTTCAGTCTTTCATTACCAGTTATTTTTAGTTTCAAGACATGATGGTTATTCAGAATTATTTTCATTGAATACAATATGTGAAGAAGATCTAATGTAATCTTTCATGATATGCAATGAATGAAGTCAATTTCACATGGATGCATAGAATATGTTAGTTAGATTTGTTTCCAGTTAAGTGAGAACAACCACTTGAGTAGGCCACTCAAGGTAATTGTTCTTCACTTCATTTTCTAGTTGTGTGTCTTTGTTTAAATAGTTATTTTCTATTTATCATGCTACTTCATGAGCTACATGCAAGTAAAACTAGAATCTCATACTTTGATTATTGGTAATGAATGTTCATGAACATGCATGTATTGGTTAACAAGTAATACTTTAGAGGTTAAATTAGTTTAGTTGTTAGTTTTGATCAATTTTGAGTTGATATAGTAATATATTATTAGTAGCAGTTCGGTTACAGTTTAAGCTATAGGTACTTGTAGCCATTAGTTTGGGTTTGTTTCTTTTATTGTTATGTAATTCTATAATTTACAGCAAGTAGAATGGCTTAAGTGGGATAACTTAGGTAGTTTTGACTCTTTCAAGGCACATACAATGTAGCACCATCACAAGTTTACAAACCTTGTGTTGACATTTTAATGTAGTCTTTGCAATGTTGAGTGGATTGTTCAGTCAGATAAACCTCTAAATTGTGTAGGTTCTACCAAGTTTACAATATATTAGTTTAGACTCTACACAAGCCAACTCATGCAAGATCCAAGCCTTAGAGAGATGTGTTAGACTTTAGTCCTCTAAGGGTAGCCACTAAGGATTTGGTTAGTTGTAGGATAGCTTTTTTCATTCATCAAATTTCTTCTATTTATTATTATTTTATCATCAAGGTTTAATTACAAAATTGGGGATTAACCAAGGCAAACCCCTATTCACCCAAAAATAATTTTTTTTATAAACTCTCTTTGTTTGTGCAGATATACAAGTGAAGAAGGACTAGAGAATGATCAAAAGATAAATTTTTCAAAGTTGTTAAAGTTGTCAAGATTATTGTCAAGCTACAAAAACTCACATACAATTTTTATTTCTAGCTTTTCGATAGTCAAACCTGGAGAAATTAGAAGCTTAGTTTTGGGATCTTAGGACTATAAAATCAGATTTTGGACCCCTGTACAGAGAGCCATTCACCCTAGGGTGAATTTTTCCTTTAGCAATGTTCAAAACCCACTTAAATTGGTGTCATGTACATGCCATCCTTCCCTTCTTAGATTTTCCTATAAGTTGTTTTTGTTTATGTTATCATATATTTAATCTAGATTTCAAGTATTAGGTCATACAATTGAGTTTGTTAATGCATATAAATTTATCTCCCAAAATAGCCAATAAATCATTTTTGTCATAAGAAAACAACAAATTCTTCCCAATAGGGTTGACTCACCTTAATGTTCAAAGTCAATCCTACCCTTGGGAGATTTTTTTTCTAATGTAATTAGGGAAAAGGTGTGTTTTAGGTGTTCCATTTTGGTGATCCCATTTGTCTTTATTATCTTATCCCCATTTTTACTTCATTTCAAGATCACACACTTGGACTAATAAAAAGCTAGGATTTAGTAACATAGCAAAAATACTAGACTAATCTTTATTTAAAGGGGATATATGGGTTAGCCCATTTTCCTATGAATGCAATCTTATCCCATTTTCTGGATCATATAATTATATAATTTAACTTTATATAGAAAATGATAAAATTCTAGAGAGATGTCCATTTAAATTTAAGAATATGTGGATGATTGATTCAAAATTTCTCAATCTAATAGACAAATTATGGTCTGAAGGTGCTCAACTAGGCACTAAAATGGTTTGTCTTGCAACTAAGTTAAAATATGTGAAAAGACAATTAAAACAATGGAACATGGGGCATTTCAAAACTATATTCAAAACAAAATGGAAACAGAAGGAAAAATCTAGGAACTTAATGAAGAGATCATCCTAGTAGGAATGGATCAAGGGAAATAGATGGAAAAGGAAGAGCTCATGAAGTATTACTCAAATGTTCTAGTCAAGGAGGAAGTGTTTTGGAGGAAAAAATCAAGATAGACATGGCCTAAAGATGGAGATAGAAATTCAAAATATTTATATCAACAAAAACTCACAGCCAAAAAAAAAAGCAAGATAAAGTTGGTAGATGGAACATTAATTCCAAATTTAATAAAAATGGTTCAACAATTTCCTATTTTCAAAATCTCCTCAATAACTAGGAGGGATCAAACTTGAACTTTGAGGAATCAAATCTTATTGATATCCAAAAGTTGATCATAAAGGACCATAACAAGATGATTATGGAAGCCTTCTTTGAAAAAGCGATAAAAGAAGTAGTGAGACAATTGCTTCTGAATAAATCCCCTCATTTGAATGGTTTCCTTGCAAGATTTTATCAAAAATGTTGACATATTATTGGAAAGGGTATTATTAAGGCCATTGAGACTTCTATAAGAGAGGTAAGTTTATAATGGATCTAAATAGCGCATTCATAGCACTAATACAAAATAGTAGCAAGCTCTATCTTTGGATGAATATATGAAAATTTCTCTTTATAACACCATATACAAGATTATGAAAAAATCAATAGTCAATAGAATTAAAATAATCCTCCCCAAAATCATAGCATAAGAGAAAAGTGGCTTTATCCTTGGGAGATCAATATTTGATGGGGTCATCATTGTCATTCACTTAACATAATCCATAGGTAAATGATGTATGTTAGTAAAAATAAACATTAAAATAGTACATGATCGTGCAAATTGGAGATTTATTTTCAAATTTATAAAAGCTTGTGGTTTCAATAGAGCTTGGATGGATTGAATTTTCAACTTCATAGCTTTCCCAAGATACTATTTTTTTGTTAACAACTCTCAGGCTTCTTTGAGGGTTCTTGTGGCCTTTGACAATGGGATCCCTTATCTAATTTTTTCGTCACCATTATGGTTAATGCCTTAGGAAGGACCATAAGTCAAGTATCAATTGCAGGTAAACTTGAAGGTATATAGATAACTTGGGTAGTGTGGGATCATCATGGAAAAATAGGCCCTGGCAAAAAATTCAAAAAAGAGTTAGGCGCTTGACATAAAAATTTGAATAAGTTATCTATATTATTTCAAAAATATGTAAGAATAAAATCTGTAGCAAATTGAATGTAGTTTATAAACTACTCTAGGTTTGTTTAAGAAAAATCTATTTGGTGAAAATTTGAAATTTCAATGCGATACTTAAATTTCAAGGAAAAATAAAGTGTCTATCTAACCACCTAACCACAATAAAATGATAATATTTTTTATGATTATAGATATAAGTAGACGACTCATGCCAAGATGTGATGCATATTTTTTGTAATTTTTTCCAAGTAAATAATTAATTATGAATTTTTATTATAACTTTTAAAAATATAAAACTTGTATGTCTAACCACCTTAACTTGGTCAAAATTCATGAAATTCAATTTTTATTTTTAACCTATAGTATGTGAAGCATAGAATGTGATGCATGTTTTGGATTCAAAAATGTTATACCATTTGAAAGCTATAGATTTTGTTCAATTAGCTATCAATCGGACTTTAGTTATAATTTAAATAGAAAATGAATAATAATTACTTATTAATTTCAAAGTAAAGCATGATTTATATCAATGGAAAGATGGAATCTCCTTTAAAAACCCTTTTCGTTTAATCAATTTTGGGTAAAAAATAGTCGTCAGCCACATACCCATCATATTGCCACTTTTGGCCCATCATGATCTGCACATACCTAGTAATTCCCCACTAGTTACTCATCAACAATTTGTTGATGACATAATGCTCTTTGGGGCAGCCAAAAGAAAAGAAGCCAAGAAAATGAAATAAATTTTAGATGTATTCTCTCAAGATTTAGGGAAAGAGGTTAATGCATCCAATTCAAAGATATTATTTTTTCCACTAATATACAAAAAAAAGAGATCATTAGAGTTTTGAATTTCAACAAAGGTAATTTTCCAAGTGTTCATATCTAGGATTACCCCTCATAACAAGTATTAGGACAAAAAAATTATGGGATCCCTTGTTGAAAAAAGTCTCTAAGAGAATGAAATATTGGAAAGGAAAATGGTTATCATGGGAAGGAATAATATTCATGTTAAAATATATTCCCTCAGCATTGTTTATATATTTGATGTTGTGCTTATCTCTACCTACCAGATTGAATTAGAAATTAAATAAAAAATGAGAAATTTTTCTTGGAAAGGAAACATTAGTAAGGATAAGGTAGTTCTTATAGCTTGGGACTCGATTTGCAAAAAAAATAAATGAAGGAGGTGTTGGAATTAGAAGAAATATATCTCAAAATAGGGCTCTAGGAGAAAAATAGGTCTAGAAGATGTTTGAACAACCACAATTGAAATGGGTGAAACTCTTAAAAAGATAATAATTAGATAGCCAAGAGATAATTAGAATTCTTACAACAGATAATATACCACAAGGCTCCCGAGTATGGGACTTCATGAGGAATTGTAGATCGATCATCACTAACTACCTCACTTGGAACATAGATGATGGGCGAATAGCATTGCTTTGGGAAGACTCATGGGGAGGATTCCTAAGTCTGGATAAAATGATAAACTTAGCTCAATTAAAGAGACTTATAAAATTAAATTTGGGGTCAAATATTAAAGACTACATGAAAGAAATTCTTAGAGAAGATATTCCCATGTCAAGGAAATAGAAAAATCTTGGATTCATTGGATGTTCCAAGAGAGGATTTTGAATCTTTGGAAATCATCTTGAAGGAAAGAGATACTATAATTAGGTTGGGAAGAATACTCTAAAATGGAATGAGGAAAAAAATTTCAATACAACTCAAAATATGGGTATAGATTGGTGGAAAACAATAATGAGGTAACATATATCCCAATTCATCTCTATTGGAATAAGGTGTCTTTGAAAAGATAGTATTTTATCTTGGGTAGCCCTACAAAAAAGATACTATATGTAGAGAGATTCACAAAAATGGGTTACAACAAACCCTCTAGATGTTCTAAGTGTAGGGCTTATGAAGAAAGTTTTGATCATTTACTATTAGGCTACTACTTTGCACAAGAGTGTTGGAAGTGGCTTTGTGAAAAACTAGGATGGGTAGGTTCCCTACCAAATGATATTTTGAGTCTCTTTAAATCATGGTGGATTCTCCACAAGAACACTACCTTTTCATGTTTATAAGTCATCAATCCTTTAATCATAGTATGGGAAATCTAGAAAGAGAGAAATAGAAGGATATTTTAGGACAAAGAAAGAAGCATTCCCTCCTTAAATAAAGTAGAAGTTTCCATAGTAGAAATTGTAAATAGAAAGGATTTATTTCAAAAAAAAATAATCAACTCAATGTCTAGGTGGGATAACATAATTGTGAAGAGATTGGTTGGTTTGTGAATTCCTCCTATTAATGGGATTGGTGGATTTGAGTCCCTAAAAAGTTGAGATAAGGAAGAATGGTAGCTGCCCAATTTTGGTGGCATAAACTTAATTTTGATAGTTCGTCAAGAGACAATCCTCACATATCTAGAGCCAAGTTCATAATTTAGGATTGGAGTAGTAAATTCATCTACAAAGCTTCTAGTAAGCTTCCTATGGGAATGAATAATGAGGCTGATTTGTAGGCTCTCATTCTTGGTCTAAGATTGTGCCTAAAACTCAAAATAATCAACTTGGAAATTAAGGGGGACTCAACTCTATTCATTAAAACTATCAAATTAAGAACAATGCAAAGCTAGAAACTTAAGTATTTTCCTAATGTGGCACTTGAATTATATATCTCAATTGGAACTCACATAGCCAAACATACATACTATGAGGATAATAAGGAGGCTAATACACTTACCAATATGGTGGTGAACAATTTTGATCAAGTAATAATGGATCATAAATGATCTGATCTAGTGAAGGTCTTGTAAATCATGACTCATTAAAGAACACTTGGTAATTGGCACTTGGATATATTTATCATGTTGTAGCCTTCTTTCAAAGGTGGGTAATTGGTGATGAAGTATTCTATCTCAAGCCACATCGATAGTCCTTGACTAGATATCTAAAAGATACAAAGGACTTCATAGTATTAGTTAATTATTTCCTTACATTTTGAGTGAGCTATAAATGGTGGTAAAATAATTCAAAGATCACTCATCCATTACTTTACATATTTGGCTTGGCTAGACTATGTGAAATGGCTCATGAAGAAGCTATATCCTATAGAATAAGAAGGGGAGAAATCACTTCCAAAGAATTTTCGAGCATCCCCGACATCTCTACAATGGAGATCCCCATAAGACTGGTTTTTTCTCATAGGTAGATAACATTTTTTGGTGAGATTTTTTCATCATAGGTTGAGATGGTTTTTGAATCCCATCAAGTCTCATACTAATGTGGTAAAATGGGTGTTAGGCGGAATTTCATGGTGGAAAATAACACCATAAGGTTAACATAGATATATCAGCTCACTTTTTGGTCTCTTTGTTGGATTTGGGGGAGCCGAAAGACATGGTTTGAGTCCTCGCCATGGCATTAGTAAAGGATTTTTTGGGAGGATTGGAGGAGATTTCAGATTCGGAATTCAATCCCATTTCCGAAGGATTTTGGAATTTGTAGTGGAGAATTTCTATCTGATGTACCCTCAACATAAGGCAGAGAAAGGTGTCTCCTTATTTAAAAAGATATCTGAACCTACCTTTGAGCTAGAATGGATTTTTGAATTCATAAATCAAGAACAAGAGCATGACTGTTAGGTAACTATATAGATAGATTATGGTGAATATAAAGTTAGTTCGATTCAACATGTAATGATAGATATTAGAAAGAAAAAAATTGGGATTTTGGTTGACCCAAAATCAATAGAAGGATGGTTTGGATAGTATTAAGAAATAAATGACATAGATTTTGTCTCCCCTTGTTTTTGTGAAGTACAAAGGGAAAGTGCCCAAGCTATCAATTTTACTTTTCTAATCAATAAATGGAGCAGTCCCTAGACTACAAATTGAAAATAGCATATCTATTTTCAAAAAAATATATAAAATATGAAAAAAGATATGATTATCCAATTAAAATATTATTCCATTGCATAATCTATTTTAATTATAGTGTTCAACTGAAGATGTAACATGAATATTTTTTTTGTTAATATTGAATATATAATAATGTGTTCTTGGGATAATATTTAAACTTATTGTTTATATAATATTATTTTAGATTTTTTATTCAAATTTTAAGAATTAGTTCAAATGGAAAAATAGAAATATCATAGTTGACATAGTATTGAGAATTCCTAGAAGTCTTGAGATTCTTATATTGTTTATCTTGCCTCCCTTGATTTGAATTGATAGAGGAAGGAAACGTGTGCCAAATTTGTTCAAATTTGTGAGCATAAATAATTATAAAAAAAAAAATCAATTATATTTAATTATTTTAATTATACAAATTAATACTACTACGATCTTGGGCTTATCCTGAGATCCCTATTGCTTCCCTACACTTAACAAAGTGGTAGCCATAAGTGTATCACCTCCCTTAGGATTGCCTATGTCAACAACATTTACATCTTGGAGAGCTCCTATCATGCATAGGGTGTGATGCGTGGAACTACATATAACTTGTATTATCTTCGTGTCCATTACCCTTTTCACATGTTTCTTGTATGTCTACTATGTTTTATCTCATGTGGACCATTGACATACTATTTTGTATATGTTAGATACTATACGGTGTCACACATGGTGGTAGCACATAAATGCATTGTGTATTATAGTTAGGTATTATATTAAACAAGATTGTGTCATTTGTCATCATATACATATCAAAAAATTATAGATTAATGAAAAAGATAGTAAAAATGCATTTTCCACCATTATAATTAAACAACATTCTAAAAAAGGGAATTTATAATAAATTAAATAAATGCAATAGAATATGTCTACTTTCTTATTGGTGATGCTATATATATTGATGAAATGGTAAGATCACTCTAAACCAAATGAAAATGATAGTGTGTAGAAATAGAACATGGGATGGATAAGAAATTAAGACTTGTTGAACCAATCCTTATTAAAGATGGAAGAAAAAACAATCACACTATCAATATAAATAGTTAAATTTTGTTAAAATTTTGAAAAACTCTTTAATAACTTGATCAATAGAAATAATAATTTTAAACAACTATCACATTTTAAATACTCATTTAACTATATTTATTAATTAATTAAAATTGAAAATAAAATTTTGATTTTTCAACTAATTAATAAATATGATGGACTATGCTTTGAAGTGGATATTTATATAAGTAATAGATCTATATGCACATAAACAAGTATTGATTGATATGAAAAGGTATTGATAGGATTATAAAGATGAACACTCTATGAGGATGTGCATATGCTCCCATAAATACATAATTGTGTCTTTTTGGTATACATTGTTGAACTTTTGTTCTTGTCTACACATATGCATTCCTTTCAATGCTTACATTCTTAAACAAATGATATGTAATTGAATGTTATAGTAATTACAATTTTTATGTGAATAGAAATTTAATTAATAAATTGTAATTACTATTTTTTTTTTAAAAGGGGGAAATGTTTTTGAACCGAAGCTATGAACGGGTGAGGTCACAAACGGGGGTCCTCATCCCCAATTTAAACTTTCAACAATTACACCCTGGTGGGGTTTGAACCTTGATGGCAAGAACAACACCACAATAACTAAACCATCATACCATGCCACTATTGGCATAATTAATATTAATTTAATATGACATTTATTATTATAATTATTTATAAAAGTTATTTTGAATTTTTTTAATAAATATTTATATCAATATTAAAAAATAAATATAGTGTGTAATGGTAAAATTAGTATATTATGTTATTTATATATGTTTAAATTTTTTGGAATGTTCTGACAACATATTTTTGTATTAAGTTTGGTTGAAGATTTAATCTTTGTCTATCTTCATTACACTTTATTAAATTGATTATTATGCATTCTATATCTCTTCATCCTTATTCAAGTTCCATTAGCATGCATTTCCATACATTTTCTCCCTACCATAAGGTCAACTTATCCTTGCATGTTATGTTGTGGGTGGCACAAGACTAATTGATGTCAATCTTAAGGAATGTGGGAATGAATGAAACTTAAAAATTCAAATTCAAAATTTAAAATTTTCACCCCTTTCTATAACTCATTATGACTTGACCAACACATATTTATATGACTTGTTGCTACATCATGATATTCAAATAAATTCAATGTGAACTTAATTTGATAAATGATGGATTGCTAGAGAACACTTGAATTATAAAGGATAATAGAGGAATCAAAATTATATCATTCATCATCATGAATATTGTCTCTAAAAATTAATTAATCATATAGTTTGGTTGAATCCATCTTATAAGGTGCTCAAATGGTTACTAACGTTGTCGAGAGCTATTGTTTTTTCTCACCCACTTTTCATCTAGCCAGGACTTTAGCTTTGAAATATTAAATGGAAAATAGAGACAAGAGATCATTGATCCCTAATTTTTAAGAATCTTGGATAACTGCATAAAAGGAGAGATGTGCCTCTACACCGACCATGGAAACATCACTACATGGAGTGATTTGTTATTTATTTTAAGTAACCTATATAGAAATCCTCATAATGACAAAAAATGATTACAAAAAGTGTTAAGACATCAAAGAAGAGATGCGGAAACCTACTAAATTGTATGGGTGATATAAAATATGATCCTTCAATTAAATTTACCCAGTAAAATACAATATTGAATAGATCTCTGTAGAAACCTACATGTCACATATTATATGAATTATAAATTATGGTTATATAGAAAATTTGCATGAGTTATTTTGAGATGAACACAATATCAAGCTACCAATTGCAACTTTTCCTTTTAATAGAGTGAATCTAATGCCCTTTTTTACCTTCAAAACTTGTAAAAGACTGACTCAAGAATTCAAACTTCTACCTACTATGTTTAGTAGAGCTTGTGGTGGTAAATTACCAACCTATGAAACCACTAAAACTTGTTATAAATGTAAGCTATAACAACACTAAAATTCACTTGATGTTCTACCTAAATATGTTTTGTATGACTTTGCATACATTAGAAAAAGTTTAGCTTATCATATTTATATAAATCCATTTTAATAATAAATAAAGGATATTGATTATATCAAAAATAGCTCTTACAATTAAAATGAAGTGATAAGATATTGTCTAGCTATTTCAATGTGATTATTTGAGTTGATTCATGAGCTAATATAAATGAGCAAACTCAAATTTACTATTGAATTATTATGCTAACAATAAAGATAAAATTGATCCAATTAACTTATTTGCATGATACTCAAATCACATAATCTTGTCTTATGTGCTTAAGATCTAGAAACTTATTTTCCTTGGCTTATGCCTACTCTCTACAATCAAGATTTCCTTAAAAGTGCAAGACATTTAAAACAATTATCTCCATTCATTGTGTCTTGTAATATGCACCTTATATATCTATAAATCTTTTTTGAATGTTTTAGCACCTTACATATCTGCCCTTTCCTAAGTTAAAACCCTATAAGTCATGTTCTTTATATTTCTCTATGGGGTACATATGGGGAGTGTTTACCTTCATTTTCTATTATATGTTGTGAGAATTGTATTCAATGAGATGTTATCATTTTGTGTGGTCAAGGCATCAATTGAATTTTTACTTTTGGCATATATATAAACTTAAACATAAATTATATTTACTATTAAATTATTATATTTATATATTCCAAGTACATTAGAAAATTATGTATTCCAAAGATTTCCTATAAAAATATTGAAGTGTATTTTTTTGAGTGAGGATAATTTTTCTTAAGACAAAACCTATGTTAAACAAGTTTGACAAGATAGTATTTACGATACTTTCAAACACTTATGGTGGAGGTCCAAAAATTTGCAGAGCAGCGATTTCACCAGATGGATAAAGCCCTAACACAACGGATCGTGCGGCGGTCACTGGTGGAAGGAATGGTGGGGCACATGGAAGGGGATCTGAATGCGAGGCGGCTTGTCACCAATCCTTCGTGACTATTGACATTTCAGAAGAAGCCTTGGAGGATGTGACAATGCTAGAAGATTTGGCGATAATTTACAGGGTGGTTGGGCCAAGTTGTGATTGAAACACCATCAAATCTTAGATAGACGTGAACTGGAAGGACGCTGAGATGTTAAATTCCTCCCCAAAGGTTTTTTCTTCACAATCTTCCTATCTCATAAGGATAGGGAGGAAGTTCTTTAAGGCGGGCTATGGAAATTGGGTGATTCCCCACTGTATATGCAAAAGTGGTGCCCCAACTTCGATCCTGTAAGGCACAATCCATATGACAAGTCGGTATGGATCTGGATGCATAATTTTCCATTGGAATACAGGGCGGAGGAAAGTTTGGTGAAAATTGGGAGATCGTTGGGCACCCTGGTGGATGTGGATACAAAGATCATAGAAGGCGATCCGTACATATATGCCCATCTCAAGATTACTGCTGTAAGGAAAATTCCCAAGGAGATTTTACTGTGTGTTGGGGGTGAACACTAGGTGCCGCAGGTTGAGTTTGAGGAAGAGAGATTTTATTACACCAGATGTAGGGGGCGGGATCATAATGTGGACAAATGCTGGTGAAAGTCAAGAATGAAATTGGCTTGGAGACCAAAGTGGACTCATGTAAGGTGCTTCCAAAGAGAAATCGGGGATCAGATAAGTCGATTGTGCCTCCTCTGATGCATTCTTTAGTCCATGATGCGGCTACCCCCTGCTTGGCTCTGGTCCCGTATCAGTCCACAGATTCTGGGACTTCAAGCAATGTGAACAATGTTCAGGGAGATAATGAGTAGCCTCCTATTGAGGCGCCCCTAGAGATGGAAATATTGGACGGTTTAGAGAATGCGGCGGTTATCGGGGAGTTGTCATCTGATGGTGAGACAGATTTTATTTCAGAAGGTGAATTGGATATAATTGAGCCTAGAAGCATAAGCCAATCTATGGCCAGGGCTCTGGAGAGAGGGAAAAAGGGCCATGGTAGAAAACCCAACATGCAGAAAAGGGAGGAAGAGGCTAGGGAGAAAGGTCTCCAGAGTATGAGGGTTTTTTCGTAATCCAAGGGAGCTGAGGCCTCCCTTGGAAAGCAATGAGGATCTTAACATGGAATTTCAAGGGCCTAATGGCCCCTGACAAGCCACACTTGATTAAGCATCACCTAGATAGGCTAAAGGCAGACATCATTCTTCTTCAGGAGAGAAAGATCTTTTCTTTGGAAGGAGAAAAATTCACTAATTACTGTAAACCAAGGAAAGGCATTTTTTTAGTGTGGTTGGCTTGGTGGGGGGTTTGGGTATCTTATGGTCCCTAAACTCAGTGGATATCAGTGTCATTGGGGAAGGCTAAAAATGGATGCTCAGATTGGAAAAATGTAGGTAGGTGAGTTTGGATATTCTCGCTTTTAATGTGTATGGGATGATCGGGATGGAGGACAACCGAATGGTGTGGCAAGAGATTTTGGCCCGGGCTGACCAATTGACCAAGGATTTGATGGTACTAGGGGGGACTTCAATGCTATCCTAGATCTAAAAGAGAAAATTGGTGGTTTGCAAAAAGTGAATAGAGTGATGCTTGACTTCAGGGAATTTGTCTCTGGCATTGTCGGTGGTGGATTGTGTTCCCAAGAATGGAGTGTATACTTGGACAAATAGGAGATTGGGATTCACCAATATTGTAGAAAGGATTGATCAATTCTTCCTAGGCTTGGGTTGGTGGGGTGATACTTTTAGGTGTAGCGCCAACATTATTCCTATTTTGGTATTAGATCATTTCCTAGTACTGTTGGAAGTGGAGTTGAGTGAAAAACCGGCAAAGGGATACTTCAAATTTGAGTCGATGTGGTGGTACGATCAAGATCTGATAAAGTATTTGGAATGGTGGTGGAGTGAGAGGTTGGGCATCAATGGTTCAGTGAATTTTCAGTTGGTTAAAAGACTAGGGTTTATAAAAGAGAATCTCAAAGAATGGAATAAGTACTTGTAGAATTTGGAAAATAAATGACTACATGACTAAAACTTTTAGTCATGACAACTAAAAATGATTAAATTCTAGCTATTTTTTGCAACACAGCTATAAATGACTAAATAAATGACTAATTTGATCATTAGGTGGAAAATAAAGTGGAAAGTAATAAAAAAGAAAGTGAAAGACTAAGTTTTTTTTGGTGCCAAACAATGAAAAATAGAATTTTGACTTAATTTTTTTTTGGGCGCCAAACAATGAAAAAGAGAATTTTCATTCCTTGTGTCTACTTAGCCACATACCAAGAGGAAGGCTAGGGGTTTTTTAGTTTTTTGGTTGGAAGAAGTCTAAATATTTTTTGAGGGCATGGCGTAGAACCAGTAGTTGGTTGTACTAGCATCTATCCACGTTGTTGAGAAGATCTGGGATATAGGCATGTTGAGTTTGATCTGAAGAAACATTTCTTTGTTGGCTTTGAATTCATCTAGACTACAAAGATTCACAAGTGTTGCATGCACAAGGAGATTGTCTAAGGTTTTGAGTACACATCATGCCCACATTGAGTAATATTCAAGGTTTTTGTGGAAGCCTGAACATCCTCACATCTTTCTAAGTATACTCTATGTCATTAGGGTTTTTAGTTTTGTTTGAAGTTTTGACAAAGAGCTTTCTTGTATCCTCATGAAGGTTTTATCCATGTCATAATCCCAAGCTAGGAATTCAAAGCTCTCATTAGGAAAAAAACCACCTTCATAGGTGATACTTTTATATCACAATGCAAATCTTTTGAGAAGATCACATGTCATTATATGTTTAAGACATGAGAGTAGTCTCATTGTTGAAGTGTCAATGGGATTTACTAGTTATGAGGAGTTTTTCTAGTTATGAATGGCAATATGTATGTCTTTCTAATGGAAATATGTATGTTTTACTATCTTGATATCACCAATGTTGAACACCATTAAAATTTAGCCATGACATATGGGTGAGAACCGCTTCTTTGGCCCATAGGTTTTCGTCCTTGGTCATTTACAAACTAGTGTGTATGTTTTACTATCTTGATATCACCAATGTCGACCACCATTAAGATTTAGCTATGACCTATGGGTGAGAACAACTTCTTTGGCCCATAGGTTTTCGTCCTTGGCCATTTACAAACTAGTATGGGTTTTGTCCTCTAGTTACTAACAATCTACGAGGTTTTTTCCTCAAATCTATTCATTTGAAAACAAATGCTCAAGACAAATCTAATTAGGGTTTGATGTGGGTGTTCAAATGTAGCCTATAATTGCATGTTTTCTTTATGTAAATTATCATGACTATAACTTATCTTTTTTTTATCCATCCTTTCTACCTAAATAAACGAGTGTTTTAGATCTTCTTTATCACGCATTGTCATGTGTCTATAACTATCCCATGAATCCTTCATGATTGATTTTTCATGACTATCATTCATATCTAAAGATGGTAGTTTAAAAGTCTTCAAGATAATTATGTTTTTTCCTTTCATATCTTATAAATATTGATAACCATGATTATCCTATTTCAATGAGGTCAATCTCAATGAAATTACTTGATATCTACTTATGCTAGCTTCAACTATGACTAAGGTCATATTTACTATCATGTATGAGCTAACTATCCTCATAAAATTTCATCACTATCCATTGTTATATTAACTATCCCTACTTCTTGATTTTCCCTTAGCTTCATGGCACTTGTCCTATTTAAATTATAGTCATAGAGATTATCTTTTGCATATGGATTTCCCTTATATCCATTGACAACAACTATAATCTTTTATGTCTTATAACCATCTTTTATTATCTGCAATCTGTTTTTTATAAATATTTATACACAAATCATTTCCCTTTATTAATAGGTCTACCACTATTGAATGCTCAAGGAGACCTTCATGGTGAGAGCATTTTCCATTTGTAACATGAGGGTATGTGCAGGATCATGATGGGCCAAAAAGTGGTGATATGATGGGTATGTGTAGGGTATGTGGTTGACGACTTTTCTTTTACCCAAAATTGATGAAACGAAAAGGGTTTTTAAAAGAGATTCTCATATTTCCACCAATATAAATTATGTTTTACTTTGAATTTAATAAATGATTATTATTCATTTTCTATTTGAATTACGACTAAAGTCCTGATTGATAGGCTGATTGAAAAACATCTATAGCTTTCAAATGGTGTCACTTTTTTTTTAATCTGAAACATGCATCACATTCTATGCTTCACATACTATAGGATTGAAAAAAGAGAAAATGAATTTCATGAAGTTTTGACCAAGTTTTAGGTGGTCATACATACGACTTTTTATATTTTTTAAAATTTGTAATAAAAAATTCATAATTAATTTACTTGGAAAAAATTACAAAATATGCATCACATCCATACATAGGTCCTCTATACTTATATCTAAAATTTTAAAAGTATTATCATTTTATTATGGTTATGGTGGTCAAGCGGACACCTACTTCTTATTTATTTTATCCTTGAAATTTAAAATTACTCTGCATTGAAATTTCAAATTTTCACTAAATAGATTTAAAAAAAAAAAAACCTAGTAGTTTAGAAGCTACATTCAATTTGTTATAGATTCTATTCTTACATATTTTTGAAATAATATAGATAACTTATCCAAATTTTTACTTCAAGTTGCCTAACTCTAATTTTTCTAAATTTTTTGCCACTTAAGGGCCTATTTTTTCAATGATGATCTTGCACATACCCATGAATGCATTTAATAGAGCACTATCCTCTTCAAGAATCTTCTTTCATGTCTTCACGAAACTCTCATAATCCAAGGTATAGCTAAGTGTTTTCCATGTAGCCTGCACTTGACACTGTCATGGTGATGAATCATATGAAAACTTCTTGTCCTCATTCATCACTGGACTCATTTTAAGTATTCATTGTCTTTTGGCATAAGAAAAAACCTTATCATTTCTATATGATCACTGCCCTTGCACAGTCCTTTTAAGTCACATTCATAAGGTTTAGAAAATCTTGATCACTCTCTAGAATAGCTCATTAAACATAGGTTATGCTTCAATGCACTACATAATTGATATAAAACAATCACTCTACATATCAACTAGAGTTATAGGTTCTTTATTGTAGCAAGAGGTAATCACTCTTGGATCATGCTATCAGTACATTGTAACTTGTTAAACTTGAGTCAACCTGAATGCACCCAATGATGATTGACACCTGATTGTGATGTCAGTGATTAATTTGTACATGAATTGTGCTCGTATGAGTTCCTTCATTTCTATCACAACATAGTCACATTAAAATTGGGTAACACATGAATGCATCATGTATTTGTTATAGCACAACTATGCCACATGACCAATAGAGTTATGGATAACATAATTACAGTCACAATTTTTTTTTCTCAGTTGTGCTCTTATGGTGATTCCTTTACCATTACAACATAACCCTTTGGACTTATATTGCTTGAATCCTTACTGCTTATTTTTGCTTTGGATGGATGGAAATTCAATGGCAGAGATTTGTACGCAGGGCATGCTCAAATAAGTTCCTTCGTCACCATTACACAATAGTACATTGGAATTTCCTTTCTTGAACGTTTACTTCATTTTCTATTGTTAGGGTTTCTTAGTGATTATTCCATTTCCATGTGGCATATTGTTAAAAGAAACCAAGAAAAAAATCATTCTAGTTTTAGTTAACTCCTGCTAACATACTTTTGTAATAAATGTTTGACTACACTACTTTGAGTGTGAAGAATTTTGATTTCTACTTATAATTTACATTCATTGAGATTTTTAGTTGAAAGCTTCTTATGTTGAAACCCATCCTATAAACTTTCTTTAAGCTACATTTAGGAGGTTTCATAGACTTTTTGTGATTTATACACCTTTTGTTTTGATAGTAAATGACATCCGATTCGTTCTAAAACTGAAATGATTTATTAATTGTGGTTTTATGATGATTAAATGTTTTAATTAGAAAGGGTTAATATGTGGCATTTTTATGCACAAGAAGAATAGATTGTGATATAACATTTGGCTATCGACAGTTTAGGAAAACTTGGATTGCAATTAGTGACATAACTAGGTTGGAGAGTACCTTGAGCTAGTTTGAAACACTTTTGGGTGTTTTCACTCAAAAGAAGAACCTGAGTATATGCATACAAACATTGGTGGATAGAGAAAATCATAAATTTGTTGGTCCAATTTCATATCCAATTTGAGGTCATGAATATTAGACAAAGGAATTTCCTATTTTCTAAAGATAAAATCATAAAACTGTTGGTCCAATTTCACATCCAATTTGAGGCTGTGAATATCGGACAAAGGAAGTTTCTACATTCTAAAGATAAAATCATAAATCTGTTGGTAAAATTAGAGATCCAATTTGAGGTCGTGAAGCTCTGACAAAGAAATTTCCTATATTCTTAAGATAAAATCATAAATCTGCTTGGTCCAATTGTAAGGATTTGTCTTTTTAATTATACTTTCTAACATTTGGATTGATACAAATTGTTACTTTAGAATTATGGTATTTCTTTTCTTCTAATGTTTTCAACCCTCATTTTAGGGAAGAGCTTCAAAGATGGTTCCTTCATATGGAGACTACACATTTATGCTATAGGTTTCATCTAGAAATACCAGAAGCTTAGGTACTATCATACTCATAGCATATGTTATGCAGATATGGATATATTCTAACCTATAGTTAATTGTTGTAGCATAACAGATAGGATAAATAGTTGTTCATATACCATTGTTTCTAATTCAAAATTGCTATATCTTATTGTAGGAGCAAATCATAGGAGGAGTCTATACATAGACACCATTGTCTGAAATTCAAAATTATTAGTTCTTTCACAATTGTTTGCTTCATTTATTTGATCTAAGACAACCTATTGTATAGAAGATGCTCTCAAAATCATAGTAAAATCCTTTATTCTAGGAAGACTATTCAGAATCTTCACATCATAACAATGAACAAAGGCATTAGTCATTAACCTGAACTTTGCAAGAGTTTCATCAAATTCGACTTTCTCACTCACCTTTCCATTCTAAATTTTATTCCCAATTTCATCCATGTACAACTTCCTTAGCCTATAGATCCTTCTATTATCCATAGCTTTACCAGGTGTCAAGGATAGCTTGGTGTCTTTACCCAAGCAACAATTGACAAAATTCGGCCTTACTAGATACAATGTGTTGAAAAGCTCTTTGAATTTATTCTGGAAAAGAGTTCTAGAGAGTATAATTTGCAGTTTTGAATTAACCTTTTTGCATGAATTCCATATATATATTTGATTGACTATTTCAAGCTTGATGACCTTCATCAAGAATGAGCAAACCTAGGCTCTCTAAAAGCAGTTTTCCAATATGCTTACCCTCTTCGAGAAGGTTCACATTTGTCTCACAAGTTAGGTATACAAAAAGATTGTAGCCAATAACAAGCACACTTTTTCTTCTATGCCACCCACTTGTGAAACAAATGTGAGCCTTCATGAAAAGGCTAAGTATATTGGAAAAATACTTTTAGAGAGAACAACTCTACTCATTCTGGATGAAGGTTATCAAACTCAAAGTAGCCGATCAAAGATATGGAATTCATGCAAAAAGGTTAATTAAAAAGTATGCATTATACTCTTAGGAACTCTTTTCTAGAATAACTTCATAGAGCTTTTCAACACATTATATCTGATAAGGCCGAATTTTGTCAATTACTTCTTGGGTAAAAACTAGAAGCTATCCTTGACACCTGTTAAAGTTATGGCTAACAACAAATCTAAAGGCTAAGGAAGTTCTACATGGATGAAATTGGGAATAAAATTCAGAATGGAAAAGAGAGTGAAAAGGTAGAATTTAATGAAACTCTTGCAAATTTCAGGTTAATGAATGATGCTTTTGTTCATTGTTATGATGGGAAGATTCTGAATAGTCTTCGTGGAATAAAGGATTTTACTGTGATTTTGAGAGAGTATTCTATATAATAGGTTGTCTTAGATCAAATAAATGAAGCAAACAATTGTGATAGAGCCAACAATTTTGAATTTGAAACAATGGTGTCTTATGTATATACTCCCCCTATGATTTTCTCCTAGAATAAGGTACATAGCAATTTCGAATTTAAAACAATGGTATATGAACAACTATTTAGCCTATCTATTATGCTACAACAATTAACTATAGGTTATAACATATCCATATTAGCATAAAATACCAAGTGCAATTCACCTCAAACTTTGATGTGGTAATTTCTTTGTAAGGAAGTTTGCACTCCATGAACATTCTCTGTGCACATTAGTATGTTGGTTATTATCTTGATCTCCTTTGTGATAAAAATAACAATGAAGTTTATTGCATAACTCATGACCATTTTGCAGTGCTATGATCTAGTGCTTTTTTACTTCTTACTCACTGTGTTCTCAATCACCATGTGCAAATGACTTAGAGGATAGATCTTTGTCACCATTTGACAATAACTTTCATTTTTTTGGATTGTTTGTTAATTCAATCATTGTTTGACAATGTTCTTCCTTTTGCGGTCCTATAGGAGAGATGAAAATTCATAGTTTGCAACTCTCTAACAATGATATTCTAAGTTCAGTGATCTCAGTCACCTAATTCAATGTCTTACCTTCTTCATTTCTCAGTGCTACCAATTCCTACACAATGTTTTCTCAGTCACAGGTACAGTGCTCCTTCATTTGAAGATATTATGTTTCTTCAACAGTAATGTTTCAGTGAATTCATATTTTGTCTTGCAAACATCTTGTTGCACTTGTAGTGTTTAGTTGTGCATAATATGTAGTCAAGATGCCTTTAAATGGAGCTCTTTTGCAAAGGTAATTGGATAATGGTATCAATAAAATAATAGTGCTAGTGAGAGGTATGATAGTAGATACATTAAGAATGGAAGGTATAATGTTCTGATAGTAAAATAATCATTTATTTGCTCAAATCTTGACACAAGTTTCCCCAGTACATAAGATAGTGTATAATGTACTCTATTCCACAGTATCCACCTAATTCCATGCCACCTAGAGAAGCAATGACTGAGAGTATATGTGCCCTATATTTTGCAACCCAAATGTGTCTTTCTAATAGTTTTCCACAATTAAGAAGAAGGTATGTCATGAAATGTTTGTGCCCACCCATTTGAAACTAAGCCTTACAAATAATGTATGCACCTATGCAAAATACCATAAGTGTCACAACCCCCCCTAGAACTTAATAAGTTATGGTATTGATGACATGGTCGTTATTTCCGTTATTGAAACATTATCCTTCTTATGAATATGAATTAAAGGATTTAATAATTATTCTAGTTTATTTTATCTCTTGGCAAATGAAATGATGGATGATTATTTAATTGTGTAAATACAACTATAGATGATGTTGTTACGTATATCAATGAGAAACAATATGTTAAGAATAGTCTAACTCTGGCTTTTGGTGTCAAGTGATTGCAGGACCATCAACGCAAGAAAAGAAAAGGGACCATCATCAGGGAGAGGACACGGTTGACAAGGATCTGATTGTTATCAAACTCTGGGAAGCAAACGAGGTCACAAATGATCTTGGCCTTGGTAAAATATATAATAAATAATAAACCTTAAAAAGAAAACTTTTGATATTTTCACTTTATAAGGAATTATAAATATTATGATAACAACTTTTAAAGATTTCAAATAAATTAAAGCCCGAATCTAATTAGGGCGAAATATAGTTAAGCGGCCAAATGAAAGAAACGCATTTTGTAGTGGTTGCGCGGGGTAAGGAGAGAGAGGAGAGCCGATGAATGGAAACCAAAACGCATCACCAGAGCATCGGCTTGCATGGTAACGCCCTGCATTCAAGAGGCTCGATGGGGAAGGCGAATGGGCATCCATTTAAACATCGACCTCAGCTGGGAAAGGGGATTCCATCGGTTCTTTCAATATTTTTCTTTTGGTCTTCGTCGTTTGAGCCGGATAGGAGATGCCAATCTTCCGCCAAGGTTAGGGTTCGCTTTTTCTGCTGTTTTTGTCTACTCCTCTCTGGGAATCGTGTGGAAAATCTGTCTGAAGCGAGGGTGGTCTTCATACGCTTTTCTATCTTGCTCTGTTTCGCGAAAATACCTCCGGCGGCTCACGAGTCTCTTCTCAGGAGGCAAGCAGAGTGGAATTCGTGGTCAGAGACAACCAATACCATCAGGCACGTCATTATAATTATTTTTCCTTCTTTCTCTTATGCGTAGAATTCTTTATGCAATCGGTTTCTTCTTCGCCTTAATGGAGCATGTGAATGAATGATTTTGATTATATTTTATGCCAGCTGTTCCTTAATCTTATTTCTACTCTGAGATTTTAATGTGGGATTCTGGATTTTCTCTGTCTGAACCGTAGCCTTTGTTTAATATAAATGTCGTCTAATCTTCCCAATCGGGGGGGTTATACCTTCAGGAGTAAATCTGAGACAGTTTGTCCCTCTTTTCAATCTCGTGATCTTGCATTATTCTCCTCATGCAATGCCGATCTAGGGAGTTTTCTTGCCTTGTTTCTGGTTAACCGTAGACAAACCCTGAAGCGACTTATGTCTTCTTTCTATTCTTTAATCCTTGTTTTTTTTTGGAATGGTACACCTGGGCAGAACATCAAGCATTACCAATAGTAGGAGTTTAGTTACTTAATGATGAAAGCCATTCAGAAGATGTCCTGCTTATAATTTAAAATAAAATAAATACAAAACAGATGAGGAACCTCCATATCATCTTCAACTTTTCACCAAGCAGGAGATGGTACATCCATCTTGGCTCACCTAGTAGATTCCAGTACTGTTTTCAAATACTTCAATATTTGAATAGAATCTTTTCGAGGTTAATTGTCTTCTTGCAAGCATAAGATGCTAAAACTGAACTGTTATGGAGACTAGTAGGATAAGTCTATCAGACCTGAACTTTATCTCTTCCTGAAGGGTAAACGATAAAATTCTTAATTTGAACGAAGGAAAATAATAGTAAACAGTGAGAACTTAGAACTTGAATATCTGATGATATTGATTGTAGCATTCTGAAACTAAAACTAGTATAAACTTAACGAGCAAGGATGCGTGCTGATGGCACAGTGATGCCACAATTAGTTAATTAAAAATCCTTGGCCAAGGTAGATGCCCGTTTGGCAATGTCAGCTTCCATGGCCAGATATACCCTGATCAGGATGATTCTTCTGATAGGAGGTACCTATAGAGGAAGGATCGATCAGCGGTATAGGTTCGTGGACATCAAGCTCAGAGAACTGATAACAATTGATCCTTGTTAATTGACCTCGTGAAGGGCGGGTTCTTTAGTTGAAGAAACTTGGGAGACCAGCAGGTCTTGGTTGGGTGGTAAAGCCCCTGATGATGATTTCTTTTCCTTTCTGAATAGTATTGCCAATGAAGATGGTGTTAAATGCAAAATCTTTCTTCTCGCTCTATTTCTAGGTACAAAGATCTGAATGTTTACTATTTGTTGAAATAATATTCATCTTTAATTTTGAGCAATGTCCTTTCAGCTGAAATTATCGTTACTTGTTAGTTATTGTTAAATTATACTGCTTAGTTGAATTCTGCAAGTTAGATGTAGAAAATTTAGATAACCGTTGTATGTAAACCCTAGAATGGTAGTTATTTATTTCATGATAATTTGAAACTGTTTTTGAAAAATCAGTTTGAAACATTGGAAAACTCTTGATCCCTTGAAAACAATTAGTTTCAGTTCAGCTGATGGTAGTTACCAGTTAACTCTTCTTAACCGTAGATTAGTTTGATGTTACACGTGGTATCAGAGCAACCGGGTTCGCCACTGAACCTCGGGCTCAGCATGCAGATTTAGGGAACTAAAACAATTGTTGATGTTGTTCCAGGATGGTGTTGATATGACAAACACCTCGGAAGAAGGTCCGTGACCCGATATCTATCTGTATGTGGAAGATCAGATTATCTTACGATTATTCAGACTGTTCTCTCCCATCGGATACTGAGACGATGGCTGAAGCCCTAACAAGACTCCGAAAGGAGAGGAAGAAATGGACGGCTTTAAGAAAAGAAAAACTGAAAGTCAAAATATTGGTTGAAATGATCAAAACCAACACCGAGAAGTATACTCAACTGAAAACCCAACTTGAGACAACTCCAACCTCGGGTTACAGACCTCTTCCGCACATTGGACTCCATGATCAAGAGAAGTCCAACCGAGCTAGTGAAACTGAACCTTAATCATGGAACTGAGACTAGTATAGGAATTCTAAACATTTTGTAATCCTTATAAGGAATCTACCATCGGAATGATGGAAATTTTGTACTATTTTAAAATAAAAGAATTATCGCAAGATGCGATAGAGAATTTTGTATAAGTAAATCACAAGATGTGATAGAGAAAATTTTTGTAAGGATCAAGCACAGGACGTGATGATCCATATTTAAGCAATAAATAAAAAATTTTGTTTGCATCAATCGAATTTTGTAAAATTACTTTTAAAAATGCAAATGTGTCTTGATGTCTGGAAAACTAGATGAGCTGTGCAAATAATCAAGTCTAAAATAAATAAACAATAAGACTAATTAAAGTCATTAATGTATCTTCAGGATATCATCATAATGGAAAATCCTGGAAATGGAATAAGAGAGGACCAAAATGATAACCCCATGGCTAAACTGGACTAATTATTAGCTTTGAGGAATGCAACCCAGAATCGGTTAGCTAACTTGGAAAGAAAAGTGGAAGGGCATCACGTGGCAAGTGATGAGAGAACGGAAAACCAAAGTGAACAGCAAGGGGAAACTTCGAAAACCTTAACACTAGAAAACAAGAAAAATAAATTGGCTGATGAATTAGCCCAAGATATGAAGAAAATCAAACCCCCTAAGTTTGAGGGCTCTGTAACGGGTGATTCCGCAGAGGCGTGGTTGACGGAGATGGAAAAATACTTTGAGTTGAGAGATTATTCGGATAATTCAAAAGCAGCTTGGGCGGCCTATCAGTTGGCAGGAGAGGCTGCCACCTGGTGGGAAAACAAAAGGGTGGAAATGGATATGGCAGCAGCCGAGGTGTCGTGGGAGCAGTTTGTATGATTATTTCGTCAAAGATGGCTTCCGCAGACATATTATGACCAAAAGTTGCTAGACTTTGAGAATTTGAGGCAGGGAGTCCTATCGGTTAATGAATATTGGGAGAAGTTCACTCGTCTGTTGAAGTATGTTCCCCTGTATCAGCAAGATGAAAACTTTCGAGTTCGGAAGTTTATAATGGGATTGAATAATTGGATAGGAGGTCAAGTAGATGTTCTGGCCCCACGAACAATGGATGAGGCCTATGAAAAGGCAGTTAGACAAGAACAGAGGCTAAAGAAAGATGATTCTTTTTGGGACAAGAAGCGCAACAAAGGCAAGTGGGAACCATCACGTCAAAATTTCAAAAAGAAGGGTCATAACCATAACAGATTTGAAACCAAAAGAGACAAAAGGAACAATTTCAATAATAATGGCAAGAAGGATGAAAACACTGTCAATAAGGGATCCGAAAAGAAAGGACCACTAGGAGGATGTTTTAATTGTGGAGGCGAGCATTACGCCAACCAGTGTCCACTCAAGAACCCGCAAGGATAGCAACAACGAAAGCCCTTACCACCTCAACAAACGGCCTTTCAACAACGAATTCATGCCGCAGTTGACAATCGTCAAGCTGAGTATCAAGCTACCCCTATAGAGACTCCAGGTATGCTATATGGAAACCCCGTAACCATCTTAATTGATACAGGAGCTACAGAAAGTTTTATATCACCCAAGATATTGTATAAATTTCCAAAAAGAACTGGGTACATGGCTAACTCTTGGGTAGTAGAATATGCTAATCAGACGAGAGCTCGGGTAGAGCAGTGTCTGTTTGAAGCTAGGGTGGAACTTCCAGGCTTCACTACAGAGGTTAACCTATATGTAGCGCCTCTAGGATCCTACGATATAATCATTGGGATGAATTGGCTAAGGGAGCACAGGGCAAAGGTAGACTGTTATACCAAAATTGTAGAATGTATGGATGATTTGGGAAATTCTGCAAAAATACATGGGGTACAACGAGAAGTCAAGACGCGACAAATATCAGCCATGCAACTCAAAAGAAACAAGAGGAAAGGATGCCAAATATTTGCGGTCAAAATGGAAGAAGTCAGGGAATATAAAGAAAGTACATACCATGATGATATGATAATGCAAGCCCAGAGTCAGAAAAGGGAAATGGAAATTGATTCCAAAGAAGAAACTTTTGCTGATAAGTATCCCTACCTTCGGGAATACCAAGACGTGTTTCCTGAAGAGCTGCCTGGGTTACCACCTAGAAGAGTGTTTGACTTCACCATTGACTTGGTTCTGGGAGCCGAACCAGTCTCTAAGGCACCATATCAGATGACTACTATGGAGTTGATGGAGCTAAAAACTCAATTGTAGGAATTGTTGGATAAAGGCTTAATACGACCCAGTGTTTCACCTTGGGGTGTGCCAGTCATATTTGTAAAGAAAAAGGATGGAACTCTTCGCCTGTGTATAGATTATAGGATGCTGAACAAGCTTACCATCCGAAATAAGTACCCTCTACCTCGTATAGACGACCTATTTGATCAGATGAAAGGGGCAGCAGTGTTCTCCAAGATAGACCTAAGATCAGGGTACCATCAACTCAGGCTAAAAGAGGAAGATGTTCATAAAACGGCTTTCCGAACCAGATATGGACATTACGAGTTTACAGTACTGCCTTTTGGACTTACCAATGCTCTGGCTGCATTTATGAATCTGATGAACATCATATTCTGAGATTGTCTAGATAAATTTGTATTGGTTTTTCTTGATGATATACTCATCTATTCTAAAAATGAGGAAGAGCATCTTCGGCACCTTCAAATAGTTCTTCAACGGCTAAGAGAGAATAAACTTTATGGGAAACTATCGAAATGTACCTTCTTCCAGAAAGAAGTGCAGTACCTAGGGCATATAATCTCTGCTAAGGGAATCGCAGTAGACCCAGCAAAAATAGAAGCAATTGAGAATTGGCCAGAACCTAAAAATGTTCATGAGGTCAGAAGCTTTATGGGATTGGTAGGATATTATCGGAGATATGTCAAAGATTTTTCTAGAATCGCCCATCCCATCACGTCTCTCCAAAGAAAAGGAAAAAGGTTCGAATGGACAGCGAAGTGCCAGGAAGCATTTGACACCTTGAAGGAAAGATTGGCGACTGCACCAATCTTAATCGTACCAGATCCGAATGGGAATTTTGTAGTAATAACAGATGCGTCTGGAGATGGACTGGGAGGAGTATTAATGCAGGAAGGAAAGGTGGTGGCCTATGAATCTAGGAAGCTGAAACAGTATGAACAGAATTACGCACCGCATGACCTCGAGCTAGCAGCGATAGTACATGCTCTACAAATGTGGTGACATTATTTACTGGGAAAGACCTTTGAGCTTAAGTCGGATCATCAAGGGCTGAAATACCTATTTACTCAGCCCAACCTAAATGCACGACAAAGAAGATGGATGGAATTGATATCCGACTATGACTTCGAGATTAGCTATATAAAGGGCAAGGAGAACAAAGTAGCTGATGCCCTAAGTCGGCAAAGACACATATCTGCTATGGCAACTATCCACACCGACTTCAAAATGCAAGTTCTGCAAAAACTAAAAGAGGATACCTACTATAATCAAATACGAGAAGCCCTCCTGACAAACTCTCAGGACCCTAATTATGAGGGATTCCAGATAGAAGAAGATGGACTTTTGAGATTTAAAGGCAGGATGTACATTCCAGACTCATCAGAATTAAGGAAAACCATTTGGAGAGAAATTCACACCGCACCGTACTCAGGCCATCCCGGAATAACCAAAATGTTGGCAGATGTGAAACCTCTATATTTTTGGAAGGGAATGAAGAAGGATGTAGCTAGGTTTGTCGCAGGATGCTTCGAATGTCAGAGGGTTAAAGCTGAACATCAACATCCAGCAGGGTTATTACAACCCCATAGTATACCAGATTGGAAGTGGCAAATTATCAGTATGGATTTTGTACAAGGGTTGCCAATGACAAGAAATAGACATAACACTATACTAGTGGTAGTAGACCGACTCACCAAAGTGGCACATTTCATACCAGGAAATTTGATAGATGGGGCTTCTATAGTTGCGCGGAAATTTTTACAAGAAATATTTCGTCTACATGGTGTACCAGAGAAAATCATTTCTGACAGAGATGCTAGAATAACATCTAGATTTTGGCAGACATTATTTTCTGCATTAGGGACACAACTAAATATCAGCACAGCTTATCATCCTGAAACGGATGGCCAAACCGAAAGGGTTAATCAGATCTTAGAAGACCTACTGAGAATGTATTGTATGGATCAGCAACATAAGTGGGAGGAATATTTACCCTTGATAGAATTTGCCTACAATAATTCATATCAGTCAGCTATCAAAATGGCACCATTTGAAGCTCTATATGGCAGGAAATGCAGGACCCCTATCAGTTGGAATAGATTAGAAGACAGGGTTATTTTAGGACCAGAGATGCTCCAAGAAATGGAAGAATAGGTCAAGTTAATTAGGCAAAGGTTGAAAGAAGCTAATGATCGTCAAAAGAGTTATGCTGATGCAAAGCGAATTTCGAGACAATTCGTTGTGGGAGACAAAGTTCTTTTGCGTGTCAAACCTCATAAAAGCTCTATTAAATTTGGAAAAACTTCCAAGATAGCCCCAAGATATGTGGGACCTTTTGAAGTACTGGAAGTTATCAATCCTGTTGCTTACAGAATTGCTCTACCACCAGCTCTCGCCCGATTGCACAATGTGTTTCATGTATCTTACCTTAAGAAATATTTTGCAAATTTTAAACATATGATTGACTGGAAATCTTTGCAGGTGCAGGATCCAGGGGTGATTACTTTAGAACCAATTCGAGTGCTTGAGACGCGTAAGTTGCACTTACGTAATCGAGAGGTGGTTCAATGTAAGGTCCAGTGGGACCAATACTCAGAAGAGAATGCCACCTGGGAGGACTATGATGAAGTCCTTCGGAATTTTCCTTATTTATTTCAAACCATATGAAATTTTGATTTTAGAACTTGATTATCTAAATAAGTAATCATCGAGGACGATGATTCATAAGGGGAGGAGTATGTCACAACCCCCCCTAGAACTTAATAAGTTATGGTATTGATGACATGGTCGTTATTTCCGTTATTGAAACATTATCCTTCTTATGAATATGAATTAAAGGATTTAATAATTATTCTAGTTTATTTTATCTCTTGGCAAATGAAATGATGGATGATTATTTAATTGTGTAAATACAACTATAGATGATGTTGTTACGTATATCAATGAGAAACAATATGTTAAGAATAGTCTAACTCTTGCTTTTGGTGTCAAGTGATTGCAGGACCATCAACGCAAGAAAAGAAAAGGGACCGTCATCAGGGAGAGGACACGGTTGACAAGGATCCGATTGTTATCAAACTCTGGGAAGCAAACGAGGTCACAAATGATCTTGGCCTTGGTAAAATATATAATAAATAATAAACCTTAAAAAGAAAACTTTTGATATTTTCACTTTATAAGGAATTATAAATATTATGATAACAACTTTTAAAGATTTCAAATAAATTAAAGCCCGAATCTAATTAGGGGGAAATATAGTTAAGCGGCCAAATGAAAGTAACGCATTTTGTAGTGGTTGCGCGGGGTAAGGAGAGAGAGGAGAGCCGATGAATGGAAACCAAAACGCATCACCAGAGCATCAGCTTGCATGGTAACGCCCTGCATTCAAGAGGCTCGATGGGGAAGGTGAATGGGCATCCATTTAAACATCGACCTCAGCTGGAAAAGGGGATTCCATCGGTTCTTTCAATATTTTTCTTTTGGTCTTCGTCGTTTGAGCCGGATAGGAGATGCCAATCTTCTGCCAAGGTTAGGGTTCGCTTTTTCTGCTATTTTTTCTACTCCTCTCTGGGAATCGTGTGGAAAATCTGTCTGAAGCGAGGGTGGTCTTCATACGCTTTTCTATCTTGCTCTGTTGCGCGAGAATACCTCCGGCTGCTCACGAGTCTCTTCTCGGAAGGCAAGCAGAGTGGAATTCGTGGTCAGTGACAACCAATACCATCAGGCATGTCATTATAATTATTTCTTTTCTTCTTTCTCTTATGCGTAGAATTCTTTATGCAATCGGTTTCTTCTTCACCTTAATGGAGCATGTGAATGAATGATTTTTGATTATATTTTATGCCGGCTGTTCCTTAATCTTATTTCTGCTCTGAGATTTTAATGTGGGATTCTGGTTTTTCTCTGTCTGAACCGTAGCCTTGTTTAATATAAATGCCGTCTAATCTTCCCAATTGGGGGGGGGGTTATACCTTCAGGAGTAAATCTGAGACAGTTTGTCCCTCTTTTCAATCTCGTGATCTTGCATTATTCTCCTCATGCAATGTCGATCTAGGGAGTTTTCTTGCCTTGTTTCTGGTTAACCATAGACAAACCCTGAAGCGACTTCTGTCTTCTTTCTATTCTTTAATCCTTGTTTTTTTTTGGAACGGTATACCTGGGCAGAACATCAAGCATTACCAGTAGTAGGAGTTTAGTTACTTAATGATGAAAGCCATTCAGAAGATGTCCTGCTTATAATTTAAAATAAAATAAATACAAAACAAATGAGGAACCTCCATATCATCTTCAACTGTTCACCAAGCAGGAGATGGTACATCCATCTTGGCTCACCTAGTAGATTCCAGTACTGTTTTCAAATACTTCAATATTTGAATAGAATCTTTTCGAGGTTAATTGTCTTCTTGCAAGCATAAGACGCTAAAACCGAACTGTTATGGAGACTAGTAGGATAAGTCTATCAGACCTGAACTTTATCTCTTCTTTAAGGGTAAACGATAAAATTCTTAATTTGAACGAAGGAAAATAATAGTAAACAGTGAGAACTTAGAACTTGAATATTTGATGATCTTGATTGTAGCACTCCAAAACTAAAACTAGTATAAACTTAACGAGCAAGGATGTGTGCTGACGGCATAGTGATGCCACAATTAGTTAATTAAAAATCCTTGGCCAAGGTAGATGCCCGTTTGGCAATGTCAGCTTCCATGGCCAGATATACCCTGATCAGGATGATTCTTCTGATAGGAGGTACCTATAGAGGAAGGATCGATCAGCGGTATAGGTTCGTGGACATCAGGCTCAGAGAACTGATAACAATTGATCCTTGTTAATTGACCTCGTGAAGGGCGGGTTCTTCAGTTGAAGAAACTCAGGAGACCAGCAGGTCTTGGTTGGGTGGTAAAGCCCCTGATGATGATTTCTTTTCCTTTCTGAACAGTATTGCCAATGAAGATGGTGTTAAATGCAAAATCTTTCTTCTCGCTCTATTTCCAGGTACAAAGATCTGAATGTTTACTATTTGTTGAAATAATATTCATCTTGAATTTTGAGCAATGTCCTTTCAGCTGAAATTATCGTTACTTGTTAGTTATTGTTAAATTATACTGCTTAGTTGAATTCTGCAAGTTAGATGTAGAAAATTTAGATAACTGTTGTATGTAAACCCTAGAATGGTAGTTATTTATTTCATGATAATTTGAAACTGTTTTTGAAAAATCAGTTTGAAACATTGGAAAACTCTTGATCCCTTGAAAACAATTAGTTTCAGTTCAGCTGATGGTAGTTACCAGTTAACTCTTCTTAACCGTAGATTAGTTTGATGTTACAATAAGCTACTTCAAAATACACATTGACATGTTTATGATTACATACAAAACATTTTCTTTGCGATGGTTTCAAAATACACATTTATGATAAAGACCGGAAACCTTGCTCTCATTCTTCCTAGGTCACTCCTCAAGATCTCGTATCAATATTTGTGGGCTCTTTATAATAGCTTATCCATTGATGAGAAGGCTCCCCTCATTTGCTAATGGAATAAATTGTCATATGCTTTGCTTGAATGTGTAATGTGATGTAGCACATTCAATGTCACAAGGCATAGTTTGAGAGCAGAATTTTGAGAGTTGATATCCGTAGAATCCAACTTCTTGCAACAAAAAATGTAGAACCAACATTCAAGGAAGGTGCTTTCAATATTGTTTTATTGCTAACTAAGCATTCATGCTATCTCCCAACTTTCTTCCAACTAACCAGTTATATGAGTGATTATTTCTCATTAAGGAATAAGAATATTTGGAAGTGGATTTTTATCAGATATTGTAGTTGCAAGTTGCACTTTGGATCACCAAAGCCTTCACAAAACCTTCTACACAACCACCAAAGTCTTGAATCTAGCAATACCCTACTACCTTCATTTGATAAGCCAATTTCTCCAATTTTGCATGGATCTCCCATGTTTGTGGATGTGATCTATCTCCTACAATTTTTTAATTGATTTATCTTTCTACCAAGTGTTTGGACTTACTTTTGTAAACTTCCAATATACAATGCACTTTTATTCTTATTGAATTGAGACTAGAATAGTAATTTTGTTGGTTGTATTGAGGCACAACTTCATTCATGGCAGAAAAGGTAGACCATGTTGCTCATATTAGATGGAACATTGCATGTAAAGGAGGAAAGATTCTAGTTGGGTTATTGTTGACTGCATTGAAGGATAGAGCTTCATATATGGTACACGATCAAAACTCTCCTTCTTGGATTCTACACATTACATCTTGCTCCAGGAAGATTGCCCATGTTGTATAATTTTTAAGAGATTTTAGGGGCATGTGCTCGCATTGAAGGGATCCACGCATGTGTTTCCATCATTGCAGAAGTTTTTTGGAGAATTTTATTTCTTGCAATCATTTCTATGCAATATTGTAACTTAGATTTTTAGTCGTGTGGCTGAAAATAAAAATTGTAATACTCTATTTCTAAGCGATAACTAGAACACCTTTCTTTTATTAATAAAGTTCACCTATTTTTCCTTCTCAATGGCTATTTTATTGTGTGCAATTGATGATTGATGTGTAATTCTATTTTTTATGTTTAAATCCTCAAATATCATTCAATTAAAGGGTATGTGTAGGATCATCATGGAAAAAATAGAATCTTAAGTGGCAAAAAATTTAGAAAAATCAGAGTTACGCAACTTGACATAAAAATTTGAATAAGTTATCTATATTATTTCAAAAATATGTAAGAATAGAATATGTAGCAAATTGAATGTAGTTTCTAAACTACTAGGTTTATTTTAAAAAATCTATTTGGTCAAAATTTGAAATTTCAATGTAGTAGTACTTAAATTTTAGGAAAAAAATAAGAAGTAGATGTCTGTCTAACCACCATAACCACAATAAAATGATAATATTTTTTTATAATATTTTAGACATTAGTAGAGGACTCATGTTCCAATGTGATGCATATTTTTTGGTAATTTTTTTCCAAATAAATAATTAATTATGGATTTTTTATTACAACTCTTAAAAAGTATAAAAACTTGTATGTCTGACCACCTTAACTTGGTCAAAACTTTATAAAATTCAATTTATTTTTTTAAAATCCTATAGTATGTGAAACATAGAATGTGATGCATGTTTTAGATTCAAAAAATGTGATATCGTTTGAAATCTATAGATGTTTTTCAATCAAACTATCAATCAAGAATTTAGTTGTAATTCAAATAGAAAATGAATAATAATTATTTATTAAATTCAAAGTAAAAAATAATTTATATTGGTGGAAAACTGAGAATCTCCTTTAAAAACCCTTTTCATTCCATCAATGGATGATTCGACAATAGTGGTTTACAATTTTTGGCCAAACTGGACACTGAAATTATTATTTTTAACTAAATCTTCACCTTTGGGCACCTATAGCGGCTAAACCGTGAGGAATTTGAAGATGATGCAAACTAAAGTCTCGTCACATTTTTTCTTTAGATTCTAAAAATATTTATTTAAAAAAAATTAGAATCAGATTGCACTTCTTTTTCCATCTCCCATAGAAACTAGTTTTGTTTAGAAAACAACATTTTTAAAAGGCGACGCACACCGTATAACATATAACTCTTTTTCCATGAAGGATAAAATTCTAATTCTTTCAAATTTGGATTTTTAACTCCAATATCTAGTGTTTCCACTTGATTAGATAGATTTTTATTGAATTCATATTTTTTCTTTAATCAAGTTTCGAAGTCAAACCAATTACAATTCAGACATAGTGCGACTATATAACACGTAACTTTTTTTGTATATATATCAAAATTCAATTTTTCTTTTTGTTGGATCAAGGACTTCAATATCTAGTGCACTCGTATTTTTTAATTATTTTTAATAATTTGCTATTTTTCCACATGTGCAGAATAAAGACCTTCATTTTCGATGAAAAACCTATGTTTAATAAAACTAAAAAACAAATACATAATAAAACCAAAACATATTAAAATTATATTTGTTGGATATCTCATTTCGAGGACTAACTGATTCCAGTTGGGTTTGTGAAGATTCCTCCATTTCCTTCCTCAACCTAAGGTTCGAAGCGTAAAAATTTAGGTGTTTTTTGTGCACAAGGTCAAAAATTAGGGAAAAGGGGGGTTCTAGTGAACCCCCTTCCCAAAAGGGGCTTTCATTTGTTTTTTTTTTTTGTGCATGCATTAAATGGGTTTACTCGAACCCTTGTTCGTGTGAACCCTTTTTTGGTTTGTTCGAACCAATGAGTTCATTTGAACCCCCAAAATGAATAGTTTTGGCATTGGGTCATTTTTTACAAGTTTTCATTCCTCATTCGAATTGTAAACCACTTTTGTGGGTTTACCCCAATTTTGGGTAAAAAAATAAGTCATTAGCGACATGTTCCCTACACATACCCATCATATTGCCACTCTTGGCCCATCATGATCCTGCACATACCTTAAAATAACTAAATATACCACTAATTGACACCAATTAATAATTAAATTGACTAAATATACTACCAATTGACAGAAATCAATGAACAATGAATAAATATGACTAAATATATGACCTATGAAATAAAAATGACTAAATATACTACCAATTGACATAAATAGTGAATAATGAATAAATATGACTAAATATATGACCTGTGAAATAAAAATAACTAACTATACTACCAAATTGATCAAAATGATGATTAAAATTAATGATTAAATACGCTACCAATGGATAGAAATCAATGAATAAAAATGACTAAATAAGTGACTAGATTACAACAACCAATGACTAAATTAACGACTAAATATATCAGTGAATAAAAAATGACTAAATAACTGATCGAATTAAAATGACTAAATCAATAAATAAATATACTACTAAATCAATAAATCAAAACAACCAATAAATGACTAAAAATGGTTTAGTCATCAATCTGGTCGCGTTATAAATGACTGACAATAAACCACTAATGGTCACATGACCATGTTCAGTCATTTATAAGTAGTTTTTAGTAGTTTTTTCAGTAGTTTATTGTTGCTTTTGTACTGGTGAAGAAAAAATTCAAGAACATCTTCTTCGAAAATGAGTTAGTGGAGGAAGATTTGGAATGATTAAATAATTTTGTCATCCAATTCAGTATGATTGAGGTGAAGTATTTCTTGGAGAAGGAATTAAAGGAAAAACACTCAAAGTTAATGGCCAGGGAGGAGATTTTCTAGTGGGACAAGGCCTGAGAGAATTGGTTAAGAGACAGAGACAAATACAAAATTCTTCCACGTGACCACTTGTGCTTGGTGGGTGTTTAACAAGATTCAAAATATAAGGACGAAGGATGGCTAGGTGGTGAGTGGCAGGGTTGTTGTAGAAATGGAGGCAATAAGCTACTTCTCAACCCTCTTGGATGCCATGAAAGATGTTGTAACTTTGGACAATGATCTTTTGATTTGCATTCCAAATCTAGTGAGTACGACAGATAATGACATGTTGGTGGAACCATTCACCATGGAGGAGGTACGACTTGCAATCTTCAGTTTGAATCTTGATAAAGCTCTGGGGTTGGATAGGCTACCAACTAAGTTTTTTCAAAAGTGTTGGAATTTTATTAGTAAGGACATTTGGAGATTTGTGGAGGATTTCAAGAAAAATAAAAAGTTCGTCAAGGACATAAATAACATGGTAATTGCACCAATCATAAAGAAATATGTTTGCACCTCCTTTGCGGACTACCGTTCAATATCGTTATGCAATATTGTTTACAAAATTTTGACAAAGGCAATGGACAATCGATTGAAGAAGGTGATGAGCAAGATTATAAAGTCATGTTTGAAACTCCTGAACAAAGCATTGTCAATCCAAATGATACAGTCAATTTTGGTTGATGTACCCATTTATGCAATGTCATGTTTCAAATTCATGAACAAAACACTGGAGGATTTGGAGGGCTTCCTAAAGAAGTTATTGTGGGAGGGGGAAAAGGAGGTTAAGAAAATTCCTTTAATTCAGTGGGAGATCACTTGTTGTTTGAAGGAGGATGGGGGGGCTGGTCTAAGGAGGATGAAACTTTTGAACTTGGCCTTAGGTGATAAGTTAAGTTGGAAGTTGTTTAGAGAACCTGACCACCTTTGGTGCAAAATAATAAGGAACAAATATTTGGATAGTTTCGAACCAATGTGGATCTTGACAATGGAAAACATAGTTGGTGGCTTCAATGTATGGAAATTCATTTGGGAGAGCAGACACTTGATAACATATCATTTTTCATGGAGGCTTAGGGATGAGCAGTTGGCAAATTTCTTGAATGACTCCTGGAATGGTTTAGAATCTTTGACCTCAAATTTTAGAGCAAAAGATTGGGTCAATCGAGCTATTGAAGTGTATGGTAGTAAGGTGGCGAACTATGTAACTCGATCAAAGGTGGTTGGCAACGTCCATTTTGGGTGGGTTGACTTTATTGAAGTGAACATCTCTGCTAATGATCTAGCTTTCCTTTTGGAGGAACTTGGAAAAAGGAGAATTCTTTTAACCCAGGAGGTAGGTGACTTGATTTGGTGTGGTTCAAAGTTTGGGGAGTACTCAATAAGGATGGGTTACAAAATTCAACATGCAATGAGGGTGGCAGGGTATTAGCCTTCAAAACTATGTTGGAATTATAGGCTGCTCCCAAAGGTGGGGGCCTTTTTATGGTCTGCCCTACATAAAAGAGTGTTGACTAGTGATGGATTGGCCAGGTTTGGAATTCAGGGCCGTCCATTTGCCACCTGTGTTGTGCAAATGGTGAATGGGTGGATCATATTCTTTTATCATGTCCTTATGCCTCAAAATGTTGGGACTGGTTGTAGGAGTCACTGTGGTGGTGCGCTCCTAGGTAACAAGATTTGAAAAAGTTCTTGTCTGGTTGGCTTGTTAGATCGAGTTAGGAGTTATGGAGTGAGATATGAATGATTGCACCCTCCATGCTAGTTTGGAAGTTGTGGAAAGAACACAACAGGAGGATTTTCAACGAGCTTGCATTGTCCCCAAGTGAGCTCATAAGGAAAGTGGAACAAAGTATATGTGAGATAGTTAACACAAAATGCATTTCCAAATGGGCAACTGTGTTCTCCTTTTGGGACAGCAAACTAAAAAAGAAGTGGGCCTCACTCCTCCCCCTACCTATGTGTGTTGCAAACAAGCCAAAGCAAAGAAGGTTGGTGCATTGGATTACTCCTCAGCCCAGGTGAGTTAAGCTTAACTTCGACGGGATTGCCTGGGGTAACTTGGGGCCTACCGGTGTTGGGGTGGTCATTCATAATGAGGATGGTATATGTATCTAGGCAATGCTGATCAAGTTGGGGACAACCACTAATAATGTGGTAGAGATGGAAGCTCTTGCCTCAGGACTTAGACTTTATCTTGAGAAGGATTTGAGGGTGATAGATGTAGAAGTGGATTCCATGTTGTCTGTAGAGGCAGTATAGAAGAAGGTAGAAAAATAGAAATTGAAAGGTGGTCTGGCAGAGGTTTGTCGATTCCTAGAATTATTGGTTGACTTTTATATAAAACATGTGTATCGGGTGGAAAACCATGTTGTTGATGCATTAGCCAATTGGGGGATTGACATGGGAGCCAAATTGGATGTATTTGACAGTTATTCTCTTCCAAGATTCCTGGCGGAGGTGGTAAGACAAGACATGATGACAGGCTGACAGGTTTGTGTTAGTGCAACTTTAATGAAGTTCATATTTGATTTATGGCAGTGCTACTTCTTGTTGGATGGGCGTGTTGGCACGACTAGCACCATTTGGGGTGCAACGATTGGCTAGAAGTCATTTCACTACTGTGCATCAAGAGTGGTTCAATTGGCTAAATCCATATTTGGTTTCCTATTGGATGATGGTGTTAGAATTTTCCTATAACTATGTTGGTAGTGGACTAATTTGTGAGAGTGAAAATGGATAAGTGCTTCGATGTGGTTTGAAGGTGCCTGGGTGGAGTCAAGGAGCGATAAACCATTAACTAGAAAATATGTTTCTTATTTCCCAAGGCTCAGGAGAAGGAGGTTGAAGTGATCAAGAAAGTTGTAGGAGATGAGTTCTGGAGCAAGATGCACACCCACGAGGACCACGTGTTGGAGAGGTTCTTTACCAACTATGTGCAAGTATTGGGCACCAGTTTGTGGGGGCTGTGTGCTACTCTTCGTTACGGGAGAGATGAGATGTATCTTGCAATATGTAAGGCAATTGATCAGGTGCCTCTAGAACCTGAGGATGGACTTGCACTTAGAATCATGGGTCTCAACCAGGACAAGAAAAAAACAAAAGCTTCACAAGGCCTAAAAGCTCTTTCAAATAGGGGTCAAGCAGCAAAACAATACAAGTAGCTTTATGCAATTTCTTGAGGCTAATTTTGGATTAGTGGAGGAAAATGTAATTGCTAGGCTTGTCGATGTGGCCGATGGTGTTGGCTACTTGTATCACTGATGTCGTATGGCACATATAATATTTTTTTTTCAAATTAATAGAAGGAGATGCCCCCTTTGGCAACACTTACCTATCAAAAAAAAAAGAGTTTGACAAGATTGTGTAGCTATAGAGTTTGAAATCTAATTAAAATGTTGCATCCTTTTATAAATAATTATATTTATATATTTAATTAGCTCAGAACAGTAAATATTAAAAAAGTCAACAAAAATAATAGTGTCATTTAAATTAATTTATATAATAGACTGAAAATAAAATACTAAAAATAATTTACATATAAAATTATTAAAAAAATGATTTATTAATACAATTTAATATACCTTACAAATTAAATTTACATTAAAAAATAAAAACAATTTGTAATTGTAACTGCTAAATTTTGTCACCTTAATAAGATAAAATATTCATAGTGTCTTTACAACTAAAAAAAAAAGAAATAATAATCTTACTTAAAACATAAGAATGATAGTTTCATTTGACAAAGGACATATGATAATTTTTTATTAATAAAAGAACATAATGTACTTTCATTATATGGATTAGTTAAACATTTTTTTTCTTGAATTTAACATAACTTGCATTTCTTTTTTCTTTACATATAAGTGATTTACTCAAATACAATTCCAACGCATAGTAAAATTATTAAAATTTAATTAGAGCAAAGTAGAGAGAGGAGAGAGATAGAGAGAACAAGAGAGAGAAGTGACAGAGGTGAGGAGAATGAAAATGAGTGAAATTGAGTGAGAGGAAGAGAAGAAAACAAAGGGATATTGAAAGAGGATAGATGAAGAGAGAGATATAAAACAAAAGAGGGAGAAAGAGAGAGAATAAGAAAATGTGGCAAGAACAAGAAAAGGAACATAAGAAGAGAGATGATAGAAAAGAAAGAGGATGCATGAAGGGGATGCAAGGGGCGGGAGATCGGAAAGGAATGTAGAAAGAAAGATAAAAGGAGAGATAAAAAAATAAATCACACCAAAACTCATGATTCACTTTAACAATTCTATAAAGTAACATTGTGTAATGTAGAAAGAAAGATAAAAGGAGAGATAAAGAAATAAATCACACCAAAACTCATGATTCACTTTAACAATTCTATAAAGTACCATTACACAATGTTGTTAGTTTTATAAATGAAAGGATAATAGAAAAAAGAGAAAAAGAGTCCAGTAAAGAGCGTGGAAAAAGTGGGGAAATTGGAAAAAAATAAAAAGAAAGATAACTATAACTCACGATTCAATAAACTCTATGAAGTACCCATTCGACTCGTATTTTAAACTAAAAATTATTTCAATCCTCTATCATACCGAAGATTAGGCGGGAAGGCGAACAGCCGATAGTTCTGGTCATTTCTAAGCTCACACAAGTCTTGGAATTCACAATCCGGGACAACGTCCGTTGTTTTAAATCAGGTAGCTTCAGACTCTGAAAAATCAATACAAGCTTTACAAACAATAATGAAATAAACTATATCTACAACAGCTCTAGAAACCACAAGCTACTTGGGCTGTATCGTGCCGGACACCTGATAATCCCCACTATATTCAAACAAGCTTTCACTTTCCTCTTTCCCTTGCCGAGGCAGAACCATGGAAATGCCTTCCTCATCTTCACCATACAACTTACGAATCCCTTTTACACCAGTAGGGCCACTTTGTGAGCTGTCTTTAATGGAATGACAGGAGCCCTGCATGTCTACAATGGATTCCAGTTCCTTCACCACTTCCCTCATGTTCGGTCTTTCGGCACCCGTTTCCTTAAGGCAGCTCAAGGCCAAACCTAAGAACTCCCCAAACCCTGTAAGATTGTCTTGTCTTAATACAGGGTCCATTAACTCCTCTTGCAAGCATGCTATACCCCCATTTTCCAGGGCATTGTTCACCAGTAAACCTATGTATTTCCCTCGTTCAATGGGGAGCCGTGCTGTAATCAGCTCCAGCAAAACAATACCAAAACTGTACACATCGCTTTTTGTACTGAGCTGCTCGGTCCTGTAGTATTCCGGATCCAAGTATCCCTGCACCAAATAGAATAACACTATGTGTCAGTGATATTTTTCAAATTGGCAAGTCTGACTAATGATATTTTAGCCCCTGTTCAATGGCGCCTGGGAGACAGAGTTGAGTGCTTGTCCTGTTCACTCTAAGCCACTTGTACTTTCGTAGCTCTCTTGACCAATTTTGCTCTTTTGTGGATGTTAATAGCCTAGTCATTTGAGAAAATTGCTTCAATTTTTTTTCTTTCCTTCTTGTTTTACTGACTGATTAATGGTTAATTCAGAATTTTAAGGCATTCATACCGGTGTCCCTTTGATTTGACTTGTGACGTGGGTTTTGCTTCCAGCGTCTACACCTCCATCGGCAACCAACTTGGACAGACCAAAATCTGTAACCTTGGCATTTAGATTCTCATCCAGCAAAATGTTACAAGACTTGACATCTCTGTGTATAATGGGTGGATTGGCAAGCTCATGCAGATAGTTCAATCCCTTGGCAGAACCCAGGGCTATTTGTAGCCTTCTTGCCCAGTCCAGTGTAAATTCACCTGACATTGAAAGAATGGATTTTAACACACTTTTAGAGATCTGGACTAAGAACACAAATCTAAAATACATTTTTCTGTTGAAAAGTTTCTCATACAACTAAATTGTGATCTAGAAATCAGTTCTACTCACAAAATTTCATTGTTCAAAATATAAAAGCAATATATAAAATGATTAAAATGGTATGCAGTGTTGCTCTAATCCTCATGTCGAAAACTTTATAGAACCATGCTCTGATATTCTAGCATGGCCTCACAAGAACTATCCACTTGTATAGCAGGTAAGCTTGACATTCTCTGTATTGACTATTGAGTATTGAGTGATGCAGAGCATACATTCGAGAAAACCAGATACAGTTACGAGTATGAGCATGTGGATGTGACATTCAATTAATTTTAGTTTAGTTACAATCAATTCACAAAAAGACCGTTCATTACAAAGAGACGCGAGTTCACTGACGTCTACTTCGATTAATTGCAAAGTTGAAATTTGAAAACAGTTACAGCAGGGAAAATGAAGGGCTGATTTTTTCCTACAGTGTGAAAGAATGCCACGACTGCCAGTTCTGATGGACTTAAGCAATTTCTGTCAGTTTCCTGTTTTTGCAGAGTTTTCTGTGACATTTGATTGTTTTTCCTTACCTTTTTCCTTTGATTAAGAAGTCCCTAACTGGCTTTTCTTTGTCTTTCAGTCTGCAATACTCTCTGTAGAACAGGTTTACCACTACCTGTGCATGATAAGATCCCAAATAAGGGTTTGCTCTGATGTCAACTTGCCCTTCTATCTTTCATAAAATTTCATAATGCCGGTTGACATCTCATCAATCTAATATATCCTGTTCCCTTATGCTCTTTGAAAACATCAGAAAGCATAGGTTATGTATGAATCGACTAGATGACAACAAATAACTTATGATGATGATATTACTATAGCTTCATGTATTAACAGAGACTGCTCTCTTTTAAATAGCAACAACAAAGAAAAAATAATTATGTGACAGGGAACAGATTAAATATTTTTAAGAAACTATACAACATGACACTGTATAACTGATCAGTAGACAGAATAGTCATATCACATCAAGAAAGGAACGAGAATATGAAGTGGGCATCTTCATTACTATATTTCAGCATGATATACCTGGTTTCCAAGTGCAGGCCTGACTAAGGTAAGATCTTTGAATACACACAAGATGGGGATCCATGAACAACTCAAGAAAACTGGAACATATAGGAAAGTGAGAGTGTAGCTGTCGGTTGGCTACAATGGTCAAGACAGACAACTCACATAACAAAAAAAAACAAAAAAGTTCATGCTTAAGTACAACATATCATAGGAAAGTTATAGCATTGTTTAACTAGCTGGTTTGCCAGAGAATAGCACATATGATGTTGACAAAAACTATGCTCTGTGTGTTTTATCCATGAGCCATGCCTGATAGTGTGTGCATTGTGATTGCAAAACAAAATAATTATCTTTCCTAATGGGATTATTAGTCCTCTTGAGAATATTTCCCAATGTTGTCGTTTGTCTTTACCAGTCAGCCTGTCATTGTCACTTCTAATGGTTATTTGTTTTATTTCTAGCCACTAATAAGTCAGAATTAGTTTTCAGAGGTAGCTGTCCAATATTTGGATAATGCTTGTATCATAGCAGGTCTATCTATGGTTTATAGTTTATACTAATGCATAAATAGTGCACAAATGTTTCATTTCATTGAGATATAGAAGTGAATTGTCAAGTTTAGTAAAGTTTTAAGTTCTTTTTAATTTTCATGTCTCTCATTTTGGCTACCATTCTCACTTTTCTCTATCATAGAAATTTGGTGCACAGATCTTGATGTGATTAGGCATGGTGCTGAAACTTAACTTTGATTATTTTAAATTCCAGTAGCATCTTTACCTTGTAGCTAGTTTGGGATGTAGGCAAATGCTCAGAAACAGAGAGGAGTGTCTTCAAATTGTCTTTGCAGTCGTGGATCAGGTATGTTTGAAATGGTTGAAGTGGACTCGCTGGGTAATAGGTTTAGAGAAATATCCCCTTGTGGTAAACCTTGAGAGCAATTTTACAGATTTTTAATTTTCTGCAAGAAAGTCAGCTCAGTCAATGGTTTTAATGTCTATCAGCTTTATATAGTAGTCTATTGAAGGTAAAATCCATAGTTTTACTATTATATTGTATTAAGGGTTCTGCTGTGGCCTTTTCGGTTGCTCCATTGCAAGAATATTATGTATATTTGATTTTTGTACATGATTTTCACACTGCACTAATGCTATTATTTAAGCAAAACGACCCTTTTCTAATTATAGAAATGGGTATAAGGTTTTACCAATGAGATTTTTTCTAAGAGTTCCATTGGGCATATACTCGTATATCAGCATCTGTTCTCCTTCCTCGGTACAAAAACCAATCAGCCCCACCAAGTTTTTATGGTGAACCCTGGACAAGAGCTCAATCTCAGTTTTGAACTCGACTCCACCCTGCAATGACCGCTGGTGAGCTCTTTTTATAGCCACCATTTCACCTTCTGGCAACAGTGCTTTATATACCTGCAAAAAATGAAGGAATGACAAACCTCTTTTCCAGAAAAATTGTTTAAAAACATATGCATATAGCTTAAACCTATTTCAAACCATAATCGAACACACATCAAAATCCCCCACAGAATCACATATATTACAACGGTGTATCTGCAATGTGCATACCCTTCCATATCCTCCTGAGCCAATTTCATTACTCTCAGAGAAATTATTTGTAGCCTTCTTTATTTCAGCAAAAGAAAACCATCTGGCACCTTTCAGTTTAGGGGTGTTTCCACCATCAATGCTATTGGCTCGCCATGAGGCTGCAACAATTAAAATAAAAGCTGAATGTGAAACCAATTGAGCAAATACATTATATATGTTGGGTATAACTACAAGTAATTTTGATCCTCCTTGGCTTACTGATGAGTTGGTGAGTTGAACAAATTTTCAGGAGTTCTAATGGCATGCCAAAGAAAGGAATGAGAATGAAACCCAGTAATTCTTTTTTGAAATTGAACCTGGACATGCTCAAACCTCAACTCAAACACAAACACATTGAAAATTCTCCAGTAGAGGTTACACATTAATCTGTGCCTAATTGCAGGAGGAATCATCTCAACAAAGGTATGTTTACTAAAGAAAATTAAGAGAAAAGTTCGAAAGAATACCGTACCAAAGGGTCTGTGGAGTTCAATGGCCCTCTCCGCTCTTTTCTTTTGCCATAGTGCATAAAGTCCTATTATTATAACCACAAGAGCCAAGCCAAATGCTCCAAAAGCTATTCCGACAATTACCCCTAAACTTAGACCTTTGCTAGATTCTTCAGCCCCTGCAATCGGTCAAACAAGCAATTTGGTCACTTACAGTCTCTTGCTATGGTCTATGAGTATTTAACCTAGCTTGGAATTCAATTGTTTTTTACCGATGATATATGGAGTTGCTGTAAAGAAATATGGCCCAAATTCCTCTGGAGGTTTATTATCTATTATGCTTAGATTGAAACTAATCTCATTAATCTCTGACCAGGTAAAAAATAACTTAGCATCCACAGGGAAAAACTGCACTGATATTATCAGATAGTCAGCACTGTCAAAAAGCAAGCAACAGAGATGCACTGCATCTACAGCCAACTTGTTCTCAAGGCTTTTCTCCAAGCTTTTGAATCTCTCTGTGTCTGTCAGATCTGAAAAGGAAAAAGTCCTAAATTTCAATAGGCCCTCATAAGGTTGTTGACACTTGCATGTCCTAGGATTGGGCTTCAAGTTTCCAGAGCATTTTGTGTCCCCACATTGTGCCATATTTGTTTCATAGCTTTTCTCCGAGTCAACGTGCTGGCATGATTTAGTGCTTGAAAGACTTGTTCCTGGGTTACAAGCTGGGTTTCCTGCAATCCTGTAAATTAAACAGAGGTAATCAGCACAATTTTTCTTGTTTTTTTTCTCCACGTGAATAGGGAAGAGTCTTTATGTGGTTGTAAGGAAAATCCATAATTGGTGTATCAACAAGAACAAAAGATAGCCCACTGTACTTCAGTGAAACGACATATATCAGGAGGAAATTTATTTCTACCTATATCTTATAAATTCTTGGAGGATGTTAATTAAAATATACCACTCACCATAAAGCAGCTGTATTGCCTTGAACATCAGTTATATCGTTATTTCTAAGGTCTATCCATTGCAATTCCTTTGAATTACTGACGTCAATTTTTACTGTTCCATTCAACTGGTTGTTTTTCATTCTCACAGTTTCAAGTGCTGGGAGATTAAAAATTGTTGAAGAAATTTGTCCAGCTATGCTGCAATTATCCATGACTCTGAAACAACCAAACAAATTATTAGACTATTAATCTATATATTTTTTGCTTCTAGCACAAATGGAATTGGAATTTTGAATAACTTACATGGTGGTCAGTTTTTGTAGGTTGGTTAACCAAGGAGGGAATTTGAGTGAATTGTAGGAATTGTTGCTCAAGTCTCTGGGAATCAAGTAAATTAGAGATGTTGTAATAGTAAAATAATTTCTTAAATACAACTGCCTTAATTATATCAATTATATCACTTACATGTAATAGAGCTTATTTAACGCAGATAAATTTGGAATATCACCATTTAGTCTGTTATTTGATAGATTCCTAAAAGCAATACAATTATCCATTTTAGTATTTTTTCAATCTATAATGATAACCATTTTACAATGATATCAAGAATCTCATTACCATATGCATGAAAATTAAAAAAGTATATAATTACAATTTTTTTATATAAAAATATTTAGTATTTATTATAAAATATATTATTGAGCTCAACGAAAATTAAATCCTTACAAACTTTGTTAGACTTGCTCCGTTTTAAAATTAAATAAACTCCAATATAAAAATTAAACCTTCGCCCCTACCAAAAATTTATCAATCGAGTGAAAGGAAAATCAATAAAATACTAAAATTAAATGCTTTGTTTTAGGAAATATAACGAAAAAATTATATTTTACCTTTTCAAATAAGCTATTTGATGCTCTGAATCATGTAACCCACATCAAAATTCTGTCACAATAAGTGAAGATGTAAAGAAAGGACAAGTCTCTTACAGTTCTTCAAGGTTGGTTAGTTTGTTGACGTTGGGGGGAATTGAACCTGTTAACTGGTTTCTGTCAAGCCTCCTGATTCTCAAACAAACCAAAAAACACACATTAAACAGGCATCCATTAATTTCTGGTCTGTGAAACAGCCATGAAAACCATAAACAGGGCATAGCACGAAAAAACCAGAGTTAGCTGATACTCACACGACTATCAAACTGTGTACGAGTCGCAGAGTAGGAGGAATCCGTCCATGAAGGTTATTGCTGTCAAATAGTCTGCAGATTAATAAACACCACTTAACACAGTCAATATCTATATCACATGCTCAAGATCATGACATATGAGGACAAGGACCAATATTTCTCACTCACAAATGAATCAGATTCATATTCTCGCTGAAGAGTTCAGGTGGAATGGTGCCTGACAGTTTGTTTAGATTGAAATGGCTACAAAAACCATAAACAATAATTTTTAGTTCCTATGACATCAAAACTCATACTAACTAAATTATTGTATCTTATTACTTACAAGTGTTTTGCATTAACAAGTTTGTCTAATCCAGAGTGACTGGCATTGGAGACTGGAAGACTCCCAGTAAGTTGATTGTCAGCAAAGTCAAGCCATTCCACATTGGTCAAGTTACCAACAGTTGCAGGAATTGGGCCTGTAAACTTATTCGAATTCAAAGCCCTGACAAAAACAAATATTATATCAGTAAACCTTCATATTTTCGTCTATGCTTTCTAGATTAGATATCCAAAGTATTACTTAATGGCATATATGGAAAAGTGAAGCACAATCTTACAAAACATGGAGTTTAGTCAGCTTCCCCAATTCAATTGGTATTTGTCCATTGAAATTGCACCCAATCACCATCCTGCGGGTAATAGAAATTTATTGGTCATCAAAAAGAGAACTCTGCTTGATTTAATGTTGTTGTGAAACCAAATATAATTTACAGGGCATTGGGCTTGATTGTCTTGAATGTAACTCACAGAACTTCCAAGGAAACCAAGTTTCCTATACTGTTTGGAAGCTTTCCGGTCAAGTCTTTATTGTTGGATAAATCCCTGAAATGTTCATATTAATAAAAGGTCAAGAGGTAAAAACAAATAAAAGTAGAGACCTGTGATAATGACTACTATTGTAATTTACAGTATTCAATGTATTTGGGCTATATTTAACTTACAGAAACTTAAGTGCAGTCAGAGAACCAATTTTATCTGAGAGAGCTCCCTTAAGCCCCACGCTGGATAATTTTCTGTACATGAACGAATACATATATGATAGCACTGAAAATATGATATACATGCAGGTATGCTTTCCCATTGAAAGCTAAACTTTCTTATATTTTGTGGGGTTAAATAAAAAATGTGTACAAAACAATAGCAATTGATTAAGGAATGAAACTTTGGGAATTTTAGTTTTAAATTTGAATTAGTCAGCATTTATGGAGGTTTTATAGGAACTATTTTGTGAGAAGCAAAAAATAATGGTACATCTGAATTTAGAATATTGTGTAAGAAAATAGGAGCCCCTATTTTTTAAATTTCAAAGAGGATTTTATCATGGGACCCAAAGTTTCCCTCACTTGCTTCCTCAAAATTTCCTGCCACATATCATTTATCTGCAATTCTAAAAAAATTTATGAATAATTTTAAATTTTACTATATAATTATAAGTCTTAAGCTTACCCATTATTAAAAAACCCATGAAACCCTATTTATTAAAAACTCCAAAAAAAGACCCAACTTAAATATTTTAGAAAACCTCCTTAAATCCACAAACTTATTAAAACTTTTTCCTAAACAAAAATATACAGCTTACAGGTGCTACAATCCATTTTTCATCAAGGGTATTATAAACTATCTATCTCATATTAACTCACATCTATCTCAATTCATCTCAGAGACTTTCACGTTTCCTATTTTATTTTTGTGGGCAAATTTTCATCTTCAAAATAGTACACCAAAAACAAATGATAAGTTTACAGAGTTCTTATGTAAACATTAATGGAGATCTTATGGGCTCAGGAATCTTACAATGAAGTTATGCGGCCATCCGTGCAGGCCACCCCAACCCACTGAGAGTCACAAGGGTCTGTGCCACTAGTCCAGCTTGTTGGCACTGAATTTTCCCACAGCAACATCATGACATTCAGGGCAGAAGCTGTATGTAAAACATAATATCCAAACAGTAAGTCTGTGCAGCTTTAAAGGAAGATGACAAATAAAATGATGAATTTTTAAAAAGCAGACCGTCCTTGCTGTTTGTGACGCCTGTAACTCCAAAGCACAGGGAACCCATGCATAGAAGAATTAAACTTAATCTACCAAAATGTCTAGTCCCCATATCCTCTTTCAACTAAGCGTATTCCAGAAATAGTTACAGTTGGATAGTTTTTTCTGGTTAAGATTGAAGAAAACGAACAGCTTGCAACTTCTGAGGCTTACATCAGTAAAGAAATGCCGTACAGCCTCTTGTAAGACTCGACGTGGAGCCCATGCATTTTGGAAGTTAATTTGAAAATTCCACGCTGTGTTTTGGAAAACGAGTCGACATTTGTTCTAACTTGTGGAAATAATAAACAGTCCGTCGACTGATGGTCGTGTTATATATGACATCTTTGACCATAGTTAATCAAAGCTCTTCCGCGAGGGACGACAAAACTACGAATGCCCTACTTTGCGTAGTGGATTGCATCTCTTTCACGTCTTGATAGAGATACCACTGTGACGCGAAAGACCCATTTGAATTATGTTCCATCTTGCATAGAAAATTTCTTGACTCCCTCCATGCACAATCATCAAAAAGGCACAAATCTTTTTGACAACAGAAAAGCTTTGTATAACATTATTCTGCAAGAAGCAAACTCAACCATCGATTCCCACTGTCTTTCACTATACCTACTTTTTTTTATGTCAGGTTGATTCCAGACACTGATATGACAGGAATTAAAATCAATCTAAAAAGAGGCCGTATTTATGTTAGATTCAGAATGGAATATCCATACTCTTCGTTTTCTCCAATTTTAATTAATACTAGCTATTGAACTGTAACCATTTCTGGCATGCGTTGAGTTCAAGGAGGATATGGGGACTAGATATTTTGGTGGGTTATGTTTGATTCTTCTTTGCTTGAGTTCCCTTTGCTTTGGAGTTACAGGCGTCACAAACAGCGACGACGGTTAGCTCTCTAAAAGTTCATCATTTCCTTTGTCATCTTCCATTAAACCTGCACAGACTTACTGTTTTGGTATTATTTTTTACATACAGCTTCTGCCCTGAATGTCATGATGTTACTGTGGAAAAGTTCGGTGCCAAGTGCCAACAAGCTGGAATAGTGGCACAGATCCCTGTGACTCTCGGTGGGATAGGGTGACCTGCAAAGATGGCCGCATAACCTCAATGGAAGACTCCTAAGCCCATAAGATATCCATAACAGTATACATAAGAACTTTGTAAACTTATCATTTGTATTTGGTGATCTATTTTGTAGATAAAAATTTTCCCCGGAAACGAAAATTATAATAATTTTGTATTAAACTGGAGGGCCATATTTTTACAATCATGTTGGCTTGTTCATTAAGCCCTGGCATAGCGGTTTTAATGCGACAGAAGATCTTCCTATTCGGGTTCCTGTTTGGGTTCGTCTTCCATGGCTGCCGTTGGAGTTTTGGAGGGAGGATATTCTGCTTCGGATTGCTGCTCTGTTGGGGAAACCGGCTGCCATTGCTCAAAATACTCTGGATAAAAAGGTATTTTCTTATGCTCCCATTTGCGTTGAAATTGATTTAAATAACCCTTTGTCGGATTCTTTGCAAATTTGTATTGGCTCTGCCTCATGGATTCAACCGCTTGATTATGAGTCCCTTCCTTTTCGCTGCCGCTTTCGTCACGAGTATGGACACCTTCAACGCCAGTGTCCTCGGGCACCCAAAGCTGCTGGGGTGTCTTCTTCTCCTTCTTCTGGGCCTTTGGTGGAGAAAGGGGATAAAGGGAAGGCGTCTGGGGGTGAGGGTGTGCCTGATAAGGATGGCTTTATCCCTGTTAAGCAGAGAAATAAAGGGAGGGGTCACAAGCGGGCCTATAAGGAAAGTCAGAGTGACCAGGGTTTCAACCGTTTTAAGGTCCTAGATAATCAGGCTTTGGAGGAAGGGATTCCTATTGAGCTTTCTTCTGGGGCCACTGGTATAGATGTTGGGTTGGATACAGGGCTGGAGAAAGCAATTGTTGCTCAGAATATTGCTCCGGCATTGGAGCAGGGGAGTTCGGAGCCTCCTGGGGCCTCTGTAGACGTGCAGGATGATATTGTTTTAGCAGATTTGGCTAAGGCTGTGTTTTCTTCAGGTAAAGGTCGCGGATCGTCTTCGGCTTTGGGGGTGCTACAACGCCCTCTCAAGAAGGGGCGTTTTGAATTTTCTTTGAAAGTTGGTCGTAAGAAGGATGCAGACAAGATTAAATCTACTGGGGATCTTTTGGTAGAATCTGGTGCTATTAAGACGCTTGAGGCCCACTTCTCTCAACCTTCCTCATGATTATTCTCTCTTGGAATGCAAGGGGGTTGAATAGCACCTCCCGTCAAAAGGCTATTCAAGATTTGATTGTTGTTCATTCTCCTGATATCTTTTGTGTTCAGGAAACTAAGCTTCAGGTGGACCTCATGCTTCATCATGCTTCTCGTATTTGGTTTTCTAGCCAGTGTCAGTGTATTGGGTCCAGGGGAACCTCTGGGGGTTTGGCTCTTTTCTGGGATCCTCGTAAGATTGTTCCTCATTGGTGGATTTCCAGCCTGTCTGTTATTTCTATGGTGGCTTCAGTTTTGGAATCTGGTGAGACTATTTTGGTTAGTAATGTTTATGCTCCAATTGATATTCGTGGTAAAACCCAGCTTTGGGCTCATATTAGGTATGTTAGGTCCTGCGCTCCCTTTCTGCCTTGGATCTTAGCTGGTGACTTCAATGCTGTGTTGAGCTTGGAGGAGAAAAGGGGAGGGCTACCTAGGCTTGGTCCTGCTTCAAATCTGTTTCGGACTAATGTGGACTCTCTGGCTCTAATGGATGTAAAAACCTCTAATGGTATTTTCACTTGGAATAATAGACGGAGTGGGCCTGAAGCGATTGCCCAGCGGCTTGATCGTTTCCTTGTCTCTTGCTCTTGGGTCAGAGGTTGCTTGGTCATTTGCTCTGAGATTCTTGACTGGTGGGGCTCTGATCATTGGCCAATTAAGTTTTCAACTTCAGCTTTTCCAAATCCTAAGAATCCTCCTTTCAAATTCTAGCTTATGTGGTTGTGTGATCCGTCTTTGGGTGATCTTGTGGCTCAATGGTGGCGGGATGGTGCCCCTGCTTATGGTACTGCTATGTATTCTCTGGTTAAGAAGTTGCAATTTGTTAAGTCTCATCTTAAGCAATGGAATAGGTTGAGCTTTGGTAATTTTCGGGCTAGGAAAAGAGAAGCATTGGACCGCCTTGCTGTGATTACTATATAGATTCGGGATTTGGGCTTCTCAGAGGCTATTGGGCATGCTGAATCCTAGGCTCTGAAATTGGTGGAAGAGTGGGAGCTTCGTGAAGAGATTTTCTGGAAACAAAAGGCTATGATTAATTGGCTTCAAGAGGGTGATAGGAATACAGCCTTTTTCCATCATTCAGTGCAAGCTCGTCGAAATAAGTGCTTTATTTCTTCTCTTGTTAACTCTGAGGGTATTTCAATCTCTGCACAACATGCTCTGTCTAGAGAGGCTCATCAGTTTTACTCTAATCTATTCACTGAGGATTCTTTACCTGCTGAGGCTGATGAAAATAGAGTTCTTGCTTGTATTCCCTCTTTAATTTCTAATGAGTTGAATGCCTCGCTTATTCACCCGGTGACTCTGTCTGAAGTGGAGGAGGTGGTGTTTGGGATGAACAAAGGGAAAGCTCCTGGCCCTGATGGGTTCCCAGTTGAGTTTTTCCAGGAGTTTTGGGATATTGTGAAGCTGGATTTGTTGGAGGTTGTTCGAGAGTCTCTTCATAGTAAGCAGATGCTTGGGCCCTAAATGCTACTTTTTTGGTTCTCATTCCTAAGAAGGAAGGGGCTGACAAACTTGATCTCTTTAGACCTATTGCGCTCTATAATGCGGCGTATAAGATTATTACGAAGTTGATTGCTAAGAGGCTCAAATCTTGTTTGTCGATGATCATTTATGAGGAGCAAGGCGGCTTTGTGGGTGGTTGTCAAATTCTTGATGGGGTGGTGATTGCGTCTGAAGCCATTCATTCCATGGCTACCTCTCAGGATAGGTCTATGTTTATTAAGTTGGATATGGCCAAAGCCTATGACAGAGTTAAATGGAGTTTCCTTCAGAAGATTCTACTGGGCTTTGGTTTCTCCTTTGACTGGGTAAGCTGGATTATGAGTTGTGTGACTTCTTCATCCTTTTCGGTTATTGTGAATGGGGAACCTTCTGAGCTTTTTGGGGCTACTCGAGGCCTTCGTCTGGGGGATCCGCTCTCTCCTTACTTATTTGTTATTTTGGCTGAGGGGCTTGGCCGGCTTCTTAAATCTCAGGTTTCACATGGTGTGATTCATGGTTGGCGGTGGGGGATGGGCTTGCCCACGCTTTCTCATCTCCAATTTGTGGATGACACCTCTGTTATGGGACTAGCTCGTATTGGGGAGGCTGATTCCTTCCGAAAAACTTTGGACATCTACCTTGCGGCTTCAGGCCAGTGAGTCAATGAGCAAAAGTCTTCCATATTCTTCTTTAATACTCCTCAAGCTATCCAGCATCAAATTGCTGCTATTCTGCAGTTTCAAATCGGGTCTCTTCCCTTTGTTTACTTAGGTATTCCTCTAGCTGTTGGCCGTCAGCCTAGATCCTCATGGCAGCAGTTGCTTGATAAGCTTAGGCGGAAGGTTACTCACTGGACTCATCATTGGTTGTCCTCTACTGCTAGATTGACTCTTCTCAAGTCTGTTATCCAGGCCCTTCCTATCTACAGGTGCTTTGTTCAAGCGGCTCCTTTGTATTTCCTTAAGGAATTTGATGCTCTTTCTCGTCAATTTCTTTGGAGCGGTAATTTGTTGTCTTCAAAATGGAGCCTTGTTAAGTGGGAATTAGTGTGTAGACCAAAGAAGGAGGGTGGTCTTGGTTTACGCTCTGCTATCTTGAATGGGAAAGCTCTTGCTGCCAAGCTTTACTGGCGCTGGTGCACCCATCAGCACCAGTTATGGGCTCGTATTCTCAACCATAAATATCTTCGGGGTGTTGCTTCTTTTGAGGTCCCTCGCTATCCTTTGGAAGGGAGTGGTTCTATGATTTGGCATACTTTGAAAGTGGGGGCGCAGTTGATTAAGGATGCTCTTTTTTGGATCTATCATTCGGGGTCACAGGCTCTGTTTTGGTTAGATTCTCGGGATGGTCACCCTCCTATTCTCTCTTCTTTTCCTCATCTTCAGCCTCTCTCTGAGGTTTTTAGTGCAAGTGGCTGGGATACTGTGGAGCATTATAAGGTGGCGCTGCATGATGGTTTGGTTCTTCGCTTCCATTGGAAGCATCCTTCTGAGTGGCCACCAGGAGGGTCTGAGGGGGATAGGCATGAGCTCTCCCAACTTCTGACTTCCCATGCTTGTAATTCTTTAAGGGGACCTGATGTCTTGGCTTGGGATGGTTCTGACTTGACTGGAAAGTACTCTGTGGTTGCCGGTTATAAGCAGATTGGTAGGCAGTTGTTTGGGGACATTGAGGTTCCTTGGTGGAAGCAAGTTTGGCATAAGTTGGCTTGGCCCAAGTGCAACTTCTTTATGTGGTTAGTGGCTCAAAATCGGTGTCTTACTTGGGATAATTTATGCAAGCGTGGTTTCTAAGGCCTCTCTATGTGTGTTTTGTGTCATAGCTGTGAAGAGAATGTCTCCCATATCTTATTCCAATGTTCCTATGCTAGGGAGATTTGGCACTTTTGGTGGGGTGTGTGGAATACGACCTGCTGGCATGCTTCCTTTTTGGTGGATTTTGGGGAACGGTGGGGTAGGGCCCCTGTTTCTACCTCCTTTCTTCAAGCTGCTTGGACTCTTGGGCCTTCCTTTATTTTCTGGAACCTATAGTTGGAGAGGCATAGGCAGATCTTTCAGGATTCGAAGTTGATGGTTCCTCACCTTTGGAGGAAAATTTTACACTCCTTAGGGGAAACTATTGCAGCTAAGTGTGATATGTCTATGCCGGTGGACCCTCGGGATGTTGGTTGTTGTAATCGTCTTCATCTTCCTCCTTCGCCATGACAGCTCATGCGCAACAGATGCAGTCACCCTACCCCGAAGGTGAATAGGGAAGGAAAATGGACCCCTCCTCCCTTTGGAGTCCTAAAAATCAACTCGGATGGCTCTTCTTATGGAAATCCTGGTCATGCTGGCATTGGAGGTGTGGGCCGTGATAGCTCAGGTGATGTTCAGTTTATTTTCTCTATGTATAAGGGTCTTCATACGAATAATCTTATGGAGGCTCAGGCCATTTTATTGGCTGTGGAGCGGGGCAGTCAGTTGGGTTGGCGAAGGATCATATGTGAGTCTGATTCCCAGGTTGTGGTGAACTTACTGAAAAGGCAGTATATGGATAATGTGAGCTGGCAGTTGGCTTTGATTGTTGAACAAATTCTCACCCTCTGTGATTCTCTTGAGTATATTACTTTCAATCATATTCCTCATGAATGGAATGGTGTTGCTGATTGCTTGGCTAAATGGGCTTCTGATCATATGCATGATTGGAATGTGGGGGATCGGGGTCAACTTCCCCCGGATTTGTCTCATCAATTGGATCACTTGGTTGATCTTTATAGGGCCATTTAATGCCCTTGCTTTGTAACGTTTCCTAGATTTAATAAATTTTTACCCCCTTTATGTTAAATTTTGTATTAAACTCTTTTTTTTTTTAAATATAAACTTTTTTTTATGTTACTTTAAACTTTACTTTTGAAACGGTTATCATTTATTATTTTGGTTAATTTTGATTGTGTAAAAAGGTTTAATTTTTTTTAACATCTACTAATAGTTTTTTTCTTAAACTAGAAGAATGACTATCATAATCAAGTTTATGTTGATTTTAATACTATTCCATACCACAACCCATACAAAATTATATAAAAACATTTGAAAATTTATCTTATATGGTAGAGATGAATAGTTTTTTTATATATTATTTATTTTAAAAATATTATATTTATTATTAAATTTTTCTAAATTCCTTCATACTACAATTTCCAAATTTTCATTTCTTAATCCATTACTAAATTTTTTAGCATTATATCAAAATAAATTTTAAATTTTAGCTTTCAATGGGAAAGCATACCTCCCTGTATAGCATATTTTCATTGTTTTTTATAAATGTATTCATTAATGCACATAAATTTATCGATTGTGGGGCTTCAAGGAACTCTCTCTCATAAAATTGGTTCTTTGACTGCACTTTGTACTCTGTAAGCTCATCACAAACTAGATACATTGAATCAGTGTTACAAGACTCAGACTCGGACCCCAGATTCGCCCAAGACTCGACAAAGACTTGACAAATAGAAAAACCAAGAAATTCAAAGATTTTTAAGGATTTAAAGCTTGTTTCATGCACCCTTTAGTAAATAAACCTTAAATACACAATAACATCATGAAATAGAAACTACTATGATCCTATACACAAACATATATCAATCACATAAGGGTGATCCCACAATAGTGGTTTACAATTTTTGGCCAACCTGGACATTGAAATAATTTTTTTAAACTAAATCTTCACATTCAGGCACCTATAGCGGCTAAACCGTGAGGAATTTGAAGATGATGCAAACTAGAGTTTAGTCACATTTTGTCTGTAGATTCTAAAAATATTTTTTTCAAAACTTTTAGAATTAGATTGCACTTCTTTTTCCATCTCCCACGAAAATTGTTTTTTTTCATAAAACAACATTTTAAAAAAGTGACGCACACTGTATAATGCATAACTTTTTTTCCATGAAGGATAAAATTCTAATTCTTTCAAATTTATATTCTTAACTCTGATATCTAGTGCTTCCACTTGGTTAGATAATTTTTTATTGAATATTTTTTCTTGAATCAAGTTTCAAAGTCAAACCAATTACAATTCAGACATAGCATGACCATATAATGCATAATTTTTCTTAAATATTGATATTCATTTTTTTTTTTTGATTAAGGACTTCAATATTTGGTGCACTCATAATTTTCAATTTTTTTTTATAATCTACTATTTTTCCACATGTGCAGAACAAAGACCTTCATTTTCGATAAAAAACCTATGTTTAGGGTGATCCCACAATAGTGGTTTACAATTTTTGGCCAAACTAGACACTGATTTTATTTTTTTTAACTAAATCTTCACATTCGAGCATCTATAGTGGTTAAACCGTGAAGAATTTGAAAATGATGCAAACTAGAGTCTTGTCACATTTTTTCTGTAGATTCTAAAAATATTTTTTTCAAAATCTTTGGAATCACATTGCACTTCTTTTTCCATCTCCCACGAAAATTGGGTTTTTTCAAAAAACATTTTTAAAAAGTGACGCACACTGTATAACGCATAACTTTTTTCCTTGAAAGATAAAATTCTAATTCTTTCGAATTTAGATTTGTAACT